>CM042478.1:19762500-20962500 GCA_023621385.1 Quercus gilva | reverse complement strand
AATAAAAAAATTTAATAGAACCACTAAAGTCTTCAAAGACATGAATGATCCAAAACTTTAATAAATACAAGAGCATTTTTCACTATAAAAAAGGAAATTGAGAAAAACATATACTACCTTGTCTTTATGGATTTTTTTTTTTTTTTTTTTTTTTTTTTTTTTATAAGAGCATTATTAAACTAACTCAAATATATGGGGGAGGGGGCTAACTCCTATTTTTTGTAGCTAAACCCTCCATCCACATCATTAAACCACTAACATGTTTTTGTAAGGGATTTTGTAAAGGCAAATAGATGACCATAGGTTGCAAAGGATTCATCTCCCACTTCTAAAGTTTTGATGACAACATTGGAGTCTCCCTTAATAATGATGGATGAAAGACCAATCTCATGGGTAAAAGTAAAAGCTCTCATAGTCACCATAGCCTCTACATCATCAATCAATTTCATTTCTTTCCTGAACATGAAGTTGTGAATTTTTATAAACACTAGTCGCAGACTCGATGCGTGAGAATATACAACTATTTTGTAATGTGATTTAATGTATAATTTATTCTATAAGACATACTAGATATATTATTTCTAAAATTATTTTTCATCTTTTCATCTCTACAAATATATCATTCTATTATTTTGAGTTTTTTTTTTTTTTGAAAAACTTAGGTGCATTTGATTAATATTATTCCATTATTTTTTTTTTTAAGATAAAAGATAGAAATCCTATTCTTTTTTCAAGTGATCTATATTATTCAAAATTTTGTATAGTGTGTTATGGTTTTTTTTTTTTTTTTCCTACAACTAAATTTTTAAGTTCCAAAATTAATTATTTGAATTTCTCATTCTATTAAGAAGATAATCATGAAAACCAAACCTCATCACAAATTCGTAATTTATATTACTCAAATAATTTACAAAGCATTCAAATACATAATCATCTCACTTCTAAAATATCTAAAATTAACTCAAACCAAAACTATAAGAGGGATAAAGAGTACAAGTGATAAATAACGTACTCAAAAAACACGCCACCAAAGTGTATCATCCAAAAGTAGAGACACCAAAAAAAAATATATATATATATATATATCACTCTAAAATAGAGTTGCAAGAAAGAATTAATAAGAGAGAGAGAGAGAGAGAGAGAGAGAGAGAGAGAACAATCACTTTCTTTGGAAGAGAATGTGAGACAAATAAAAAAATTATATAAAAGAAGATGCAAAAGAATATTCAAAAGAAAATGTATAATTGTAAATACCAAATTATCCAAATCATGCTATGTAATAGAATAACATTAAATCACTCTGTAATTTCATAGGATAACATGTAACAAACAAAGAAAATAAAATTAAAAAGATAAAAATTAAAATGTAACCAAATTATGTCAACCTAAAGTAGAGTTAAACATAAAAATTCATCAATTTAAAGAGTTAAACATCCACCAAAAGAAAGAATATATATATATATATATATAGAGAGAGAGAGAGAGAGAGAGAGAGAGAGAGAGAGAGTATTCACATTTTTGTGTGAGCAAAATATGAATTGAATGGAAGAGAAAATAACAATTTTTTATATTAAAAAAAAGGGAGAAAAGAAGGGTCAAAATAAAAGGAAGATGAATGGATAGAGAAATTGTAAGGTTAAGATATAGAGTAGTAGGGAAATAAAAAGGTAAAAGTAAGTAAATGTTGGAGAATGTATAATTGTAAAGTGGCAAATTAATAAGGAGAAAAATAATTAAAAATGAGAGCCTTTTTGTGTGAGAAAAATATGGATTAAATAGTAAAGAAAATAACAAATTTTTATAGTAAAAAAAAATTGGGAGAAGAAGAGTCAAAATAAAAAGAAGATGAATAGATGGAGAAATTGTAAGTTTAAGATATACAGTAGTGGGAAGATAAAAGGATAAAAATAAGTAAATGTTGGAGAATGTGTAATTGTAAAGTGACAAATTAATAAGGAGAAAAATAATTAAAAAGGAGAGGGAAAATATTGAATAGTAGAGAAAATATGGATTGAATAGTAGAGAAAATAACAAATCATCCTAATCATGCTATGCAATAGAATAACATCAAATCATTCTATAATTTCATAGGATAACATGTAACAAACAAAGAAAATAAAATTAAAAAGATAAAAATTAAAATGTAACCAAATCATATCAACCTAAAGTAGAGTTAAACATAAAAATTCATCAATTTAAAGAATTAAACACCCACCAAAAGAAAGAATATATATATATATATATATACATATACATATATATATATATAGAGAGAGAGAGAGAGAGAGAGAGAGAGAGTATTCACCTTTTTGTGTGAGTAAAATATTGATTGAATGGAAGAGAAAATTAAAAAAAAAAAAAGGGAGAAGAAAAATCAAAATAAAAGGAAAATGAAGGGATAGAGAAATTGTAAAGTTAAGATATAGAGTAATGGGGAGATAAAAAGATAAAAGTAAGTAAATATTGGAGAACGTGTAATTGTAAAGTAGCAAATTAATAAGGAGAAAAATAATTAAAAATGAGAGCTTTTTGTGTGAGTAAAATATGGATTGAATGGTAGAAAAAAAAAATTGGGAGAAGAAGAGTCAAAATAAAAAGAAGATGAAGGGATAGAGAAATTGTAAGGTTAAGGTATAGAGTAATGGGGAGATAAAAAGGTAAAAGTAAGTAAATGTTAAAGAATGTGTAATTGTAAAGTGACAAATTAATAAGAAGAAAAATAATTAAAAAGGAGAGAGAAAATATTGAAAATAAGTTGATGATATGACGCTGATGTAACTCAACAAGGGCACAACAACATTAAACTTTATGCTTCAGCTTTTAGCAATATATAGATATAGATGTCTCTAATGGTCCTAAATTTTTTAAAATTTTCATATTCAATATGTAATATTCAACTTCTTATCGAGAGACCATAATATCTTTTAATCCATAGAATAATCAAGAGACTTTGTTTTATATTATCATTACTATTCATTCCATAGAATAATCAAGGGACTTTGTTATATATTATCATTACTATTCATTCCATTAAGGTGATATTTACTATTTTATCCACCAAGTTATTTAAAATGCCCTTAGTCCCTTGTTTGAGATCTAAGTAATTCTTAAAATTTGTAATTAAAAAAAATTCTTCTCCAAAAAAAAAAAAAAAAAGGGTCTATATATAAAAAGTGTCAATGCCAAAGAAACAATGAATTTGGTTTATTCAACTCTTTTTGCTTTCACTTGCTTCTTTTTTTTTTTTTTTTTTTTTTTTTTGAGTCGTAAAATGGCCTGTTGAACAGGCTTTTTATTTTTTATTCTTTTATATACATATGAGCTACTCTAAAAAAAAATATTAACACAACAAATTGCTATAATATTTTCACAATTGTTGAGATATTAATTTTATATAAGCCAAAATAAAATAAAAATATATTATACTAGAACCAACTACAGCTAAAAATAAAGGTATTATAAAAAAAAGTACAACATCCATAACATTTTTTATAACACTTTCATAACAAAACATAGAAGGTAATTGTTATTAGTTCTAATTTAAATTTACTAATGAAATAAATTTTTTGCTTACCAATAACAACACGTAACGCTTTTTATTTTTTATTCTTTTATATACATATGAGCTACTCTAAAAAAAATATTAACACAACAAATTGCTACAATATTTTCACAATTGTTAAGGTGTTAACTTCATATAAGCCAAAATAATAAAATAAAATATTATACTGGAACCAACCACAGCTAAAAATAAAGATATTGTAAAAAAATGTACAACATTCATAACATTTTTTACAACACTTTCATAACAAAATATAGAAGGTAAATTATTATTGATTCTAATTTAAACTTGCAAATGAAATTACTTTTTGCTTACCAATAACAACTTGGAATAACATACTACTTATGATTTGTTGTGAAAATATTGTAGATATAATATTTCTCTTGTGAAAATATTAAAACAATTTGTTGTTGTCATAATATTTTCGTAACTAATAAATTATCAATTCTTTACGAATCAAAATAAAATATAACAAAATTATGGTGTTACAAAAATGTTGTACCATTATGTTGTGTTTTAAGGAAAAAAAAATTGGGTTTAGTCAACTTTATTTAGCCAAAATTCAATATTTCACGTACAATTTTCTTAAGTTGATTTTTTCAAAAAAAAAAATTTTGAGAAAAAATTTAACTACAAAATTAGTTGTACCTTTAAGCTACAACTTTATTCAATATTATTTTTATTGGATGTGAATTTTGACAAATCCACCATTGGATTACATCTTATTCTTATATCCTCTATGCTTGTAAAATTTTAAAAAAAATTAAAAATTAATAACTATGTCAACAATAAATTGTTTAAATTGCAAATTTTTGTAATTTAAAATTATGCATAAAATATAAGTTTATAAATCATATGGTAAATAATATCCAATTGACACAAAATTTGACATGTGTGAGTGTAAAAAAATATGAAATTCAACAGTTAGATTTTCAAAATATGTAGTAATATTTATCTTATTGAGTAAAGTTGTAATTTAAGGTTACAACTCACCTCCAATAAAAAGATATTTAATAAGGTAACTTAAAACTATAACTAATTTTGTAGCTAAATTTTATCCTTTTTTATTGTATTTTTATCTTTATATACAAGTTTAAGTAAAAACACATCATTTTACACACACACACACAAAAAAAAAAAAAATACACTTAGGATAAAAACCCATTTCATCCTTTATGTTTGAGATAGTTCACGGTTCTTCCTTAACCTTTAAAATCGAACAATTCTCCTCTTAGTGTTTTGGAAAAGAGCAAATATGTCATATTGTTATTCTCTCAGTTAAACTCTAATGAAAGCTTATGATTTTTAAAATATTACATTGTGTAATGTTTAAAATACTCCCATTAAATTTTAATATTCCAAAAATTTTCTTCATGCATTTTGAGTTTTAGATGATAGTAATGATTAGAAAGTTGGAATAATGATATAAGGTGTTTTATTTAGTACTTAAAGAACATTGATTTTCTAGATTTAAATCTTTGAAACTTATAATTTATCTAATGAAAAATTTGAGACACGTGCCTTTTGTTATTTATCTTGTTTTTCTTTTCTTGCCTAAAATGGGTGTTCATTAAAAATCAAGCTAACTAAACATTTTACCTAGACTCATGTGGAATGATAAAGAAGAAAGTATGAATGAAAAAATTTTCATTGTGTATGGTTGAAGGTATTTGATGAAAGGGTTCAATTGTAACATATGACATCTTTCATTATGAAAATTTAAATATTGTGACAATTTCTTAGCAAAACTCAGTTACTTATTGTTGGAAGATGATGATATTCATCATCATTCTTAGAAGTTTTTAGTTAATGAATATTGTCATTAGCAAATATGTACCAAGAAACTATTATAATAAAATAAATATTTATATGTTATATAACTACCATAACTTTGTGTGTAACATACATTTATATATATATATATATATATAGTCTCATACTTCTTCAAATAGAAATTTTATCTTAACTTTTTCACTCAAGAGGTAGCACGTGCCTTGCACGTGCCACCCTAACTAGTAATTCTTGAAAGTTGTAATTAATACAGTTGACTACAAGTCTACAACAACAACAATATTAATACAAATACAGCTTCCATTTTTGATCCATTACATTTTCACCATTAATCCGCCTACAAATAATGTCGTTAGCTCTATTTTCTTGTCCAAAATGATAGTATAATTTATGGGTGGATTATTAGCAAGATTCTAATCAATGTTGACAGAAAAGATACCATCACATTTTCACCGTTAATCCACCTAAAACTAACGTATATTTTATATTTTTCTGTCCAAACCGATATCGTTTATGGGTTAGTTAATTGTATAATTCTAATTGACGATAATAGAAAAGACATATTAATAATGCTCTAATACTTGATAATACAAATTGTAAGTTTTCATAATTAAGGGATTGATTTAGAGGCTATAAATAATATTTTAGCCTTAAAAAGTACTTGCTTCCCATAATTCTTTTGTTATTGTCTTTCTTAAATACTGTCAATTATTTTTTTATTATACAAGCACGTAGAAGTTGAAACCTTAATATTAAAAATGATAAACATGCAAACTCTCTTGCAACATTATCCATATGATCATGTCTAGCTTGCATTGTGCAAAGGGGTGGTGAGATGACACACTAAATAAATGGACACAGGAAGTTAATTTGGCAGCCTCCAACATTTCGCTATCTTTAATCTAAAGCGGAAAAACACATTGGATAAATGGGCAATTCTTGCTTGTTCTTGTGGAGGAAGATTTAGAACATCATTTTTATTGAAGAAAGAAATAAAGCTACATATGCCAATATAGGTTATTATCCAAATTGCAGCCCTATAAAATAATGCCTACTAGAGATGTGATTCTTCAATCAACTTGTATGGTTCCCCACACAAGCAATGCAAAGAAAGAAACAAACTACTTTTTTCTTTAGGATAAGATATCGAATGCAGTCCATTTTCAGTGGTGCTTTGCATTCCACTTTTTCAGACAGTCAAAATCAAAATGCTATTTGGATCAGAACACTGTTAATTCTTAAGAGACGTAGCAAAAGAAGAGAAGTGAACAAAAGAATAATGACCAAAAATATATATATATATACAGAAGCAAAAAGATTGAAACTATCATTTTAAACCTAAATATGAAACACAGAGATCAATAATGTTCATGAACATCGTACTGATGTTTCAGTAAATCCTGGATTAACTAATCTTGTCGTATCTGCTAATAGTACAACTTTAGTCTAAAGAGGGGGAAAGTAGACATTGTATAGGTCATCATTTACTTTTTTAACCTATCTCTCAAATCTTAATGCATTTTTGCACATAATGACCAACAAAACCAAACCCCACAAATCCACTAAACTGTGTGAACATATTTATTACCAATGTAGTTAAAGTTCAAGGAGAAATTCGAGAAATTATTCAATTGTAAGGGAGCAGTATTTCCTCTCATAGGATCTTCTGTAGGAGTGAAAAATTTCTCGAGAAATAGGCCTTTGGTTTTTATCTTCAAGTATTGAATAAAGTCAAACACTTATGATTATTATTGTTAATGTTCGGTACAAAAATGGAGTCGGGCAAGATTTATCAATTATAGGAGCAACCATTTTGTCACAGAAAACAATAGTTACACTTTTTGTTTCCGATTATTTTCTTCCTTCTGAGTTTTCACCTATTATATTCTGCACCACAAAGAAGATAATGTGTTCTAATTACTTTTAAGCAAGGAAACTTGCTATCTCATAATCCATAGATAGAAGTTTAAGATAAAACTGAGTGCAAGGAAATGTTCACTTCCGTAATAGCTAAGAATCCAAGCCATGACCTCTTCATTTCACCGCGCAGACAAGGCATGTTAGTTGCTGCAACATATAACCAAAAGGCAGAATAGCAAGTCTTCCACTTTCAATAAATTCTAGTATAACTGATCCTTTGAGCATCTAATAGCTTTTGATATTGCTGTGCATGATCCTTTGGTGGAGGGTCTTTGTTTACTCATGGACGGTTACACTTAAAAGCATTTGATTTGTAACTTTCCTGCCATATGAAGATAAGGAATCTTTCTTCTGTCAAAAAGTTTCAGTGCACTCACATATATTTTGTTCAAAATAATATCACTAATAAGCAAGATCAATAAAAAACAGTATCTGTATGCTTTCCTTTCCTATTGGCAAACCATAATCAATTAGGACCTACATAATTATGTGCAATTTTAAAGTAATAAGGGACATTGGGATCACATCAATGGAGAAGGCAACAATGGTACATGGAAATTTTCCTGCATCCTTGGAATGATTATACAATTAATGTTAAATTACCGATGGTTCTAAAAGCTTAAAGATTGATCGAACTCAAGATTTTCTATTCTAATACTATATTAAATTATCGATTATCCTAAAAATTTAAGCTGTTAAGAAATTGTGAATTTAATCATTTAACCATAAGTCTAACAATCAATGATTATATAGGTCAACCAACAATGAAAAAAATTAGCCATGAACTTAACAGCCAATAGGTGTAGAAAACAAAACAAAATAGCATAGAACGCAGGAAATTAACGTGATTCAGTCCACAGCAGAAAGTATTTAATGATTGCATTTTGCTATTAAGCTTTATTACAATAAAGTCATCAATGGTTTTTTTTTCTTTCTTATACATCCATTAATGAGCAACTAAATCCTAGACAAACACTTGCAAAAATTTCAAATCGCAATTCAGACCAAAAATGGACAGCAATGATCTTTTCCGCAGCTGGGCCAGGAATCTTTGCCACGCATGAATGCCTGATGACGCTTCCCAAACTTCTGCATTTCAATGAAACAGAAGCCATTGTGTTTTATTGTCTGATGAAACTTGACCAATGAATTGCCCCTCTTTTCTGATTAAAAAAAAATTAGCATCAGTCTTCAGAGGGCCCCACTTTTTTTAACAAGAACCTAACGATTCGAGAAAGGCCATAGTGGAATTACAGTGCTGTCAAAATTACACAAAAAATAATAATATATTAAAAAAGATAAACATGATAACATCAGATCGAAAAGCTCATCAATGTGTGGTTGCATGTGAACTGCGTACAATTGCATTTTTGTCGACTAGTGAAGAAAACTTAGCTAGCTAGACATATCCAGATCAGTCCAAAATGTAAGCAACAAAAAAGTCTTACCCAATCACTTCATAAACTCAATAATAAAACTTAATGAGAAGGATGGGATCATGGGAAAGAAGCCCTTGACAGATAGATGTGAGGCAGAGTGTGTGTCATGTACACTACACTCAAAAGGTTTGGACCCCATAAATGACTAATAATATCCAACGTCAGAAATTCAAAGTAAACCTTTTCATTGTCACTTGAGCATCAGAATGCACAATTGGAACACAATTTCTAGTAATGAAAGGGAAAAATCACTTGATGGCGCACATTTGGTGATTTTCCTCACTCTATGATAATGATGAAAAGAGGTAGAAAAAAGTTTCTATCACTATGATAGAAACTTTTTTCTAAAATACTGTAAATAAAAGTAAAAATTAATTAAAATAATACTGTGAGATTTAGGAATAATACCAAAAAGTATAATGGGCTCTATAAATAATAGCAACAAAATTAAGCTCAATAGTAAAATAAGTTGACAAAAAATAAGCTATTCAAACGCAACCGTAATATGAAATTTTAATAATTATTCTAATTATTAATAGGTACGTATTATTATTATTATATTTGCATATTTGCATTTGAAACTATTTATTCTATCCTTTAAATAAAATTTGTTGAAAAGGAATGTGAAAATATAAGATGTTTTATAGGACTTTGTATTTAAAACTCAATTTAATTGCATGAAAAAATTTGAGTTTTTGAAAGTTTATGTGGCAACATCCGAAGAAGTGAAAAAATAAAAAAATAAAAAAATTCAAAGTATTTAATTTATATAATCATAATTAAATAAATATAGATAGATAAGAAGGCATGCATGTTATTGATAAGGAAACAATATAGAGTGAAAAAAGGAAGAAGGAAATGATGGTACCAAACAACAGCAAGTGTGCAAATAAAGACAACATCAGAAAACTGGAAGGATTATAATAATAATAACAGTAACAACAACAAAATAGAGGACAGAATGAGCGAAAAGTGGTCCAGATTGAGACGGCCCATGCCCATCCATAAACCCAACTCTTGAGCAGGCCACCAACTTAATTCTAGGGCCGTTCAAGCAACTTAAAGCTTACGCAGGTACCCATCCAGACAATTTGCCATTCATGATTCTCCTCCATTAATTCCCTCAAGCAAATACAAGCAAGCCACAATGTCTCGCACAGTTCTTCGTATAGAACAATAAGTAAGAGACTAAGAGCCCACCCTCACATGTGTCTCATGTTAGGAACCCAATGGTTCCTAATAGAAATTGATGGGAATTATAGGAAAATTGATAGAGATTGTAGGGAAATTGACTTAATTCAAGAAAGTTACCCTCCATAGAGAAATAGAGAGATTAAGAGAGAGAGAGAAAGAGAGAGAGAGAGATGCACTATGAAATGGTTTATTCTTCATTGATATCTCATATTAGATTACAATCATGTATTTATAGGAGACTAACTCTAATCTCATTGGCCCACATGGCCTTATCCTATTGGTTCTATTATTTCTCATGAACATTAATAATTCAAACATGTGCTAAATGTGATTAACATGCTTAGAATTGTACCTAACCAACTAACTACCTAACTAACTAAATCTCAATACAACAATTATTATCCATATGCTTATAGCATTCCTAATATTTCCCTCCCCTTGAAAACACCTTGCCCACATGAAATAGCATCTTCATCAAAGAAGATCTTTCAATAGACCAAGATCGTAGTGACATTTTGATCACCATATTCATGCATTTCTCTTTGACAAGCGGTCTCGTGCACATGACAGTTTCTTCTTCGTAGATCTTCAAACTTTGCTCGAATTCTTGAGCCTTCAATAGTTCTTCAATCTTCAAGGTCTCATTGGTTCTTTGAACCTTGGAATGTTCTTGTATTCTCAAAACTTCATTTGATTCTAAAACCATTAAAATTGTTGGAACTTGTATCTTAGATTCTTGGATCTTTGACACTTGGATTGCCAATTCTTAAATCATAGACTCTTGAATGGAAGCCTCCATTGGTGCATCAAGAATTGGTTCTTGGAAAATCATCATCTTCTTCTTTGTTGGTTCTTTGGACTGAACTTCAAGGGTTGCGTCTTTATGTATATCATCATCCCTTTTGACACAAAAATTAACATCCTGACTTACAACAACAGTAATAGATTCTTGGAATTTGATTTTTTCTTCAAATTCCATTGAATCAAGAGATTGTAAGTCCTCTTCTGTCATGTTCTCAAGATCCTCTTGAAATCTTGAGAGCACTTCATTCATGGCCTTGTTAGATTCAGCCAAAGCCTTGAATTTCTTTGAAATAGCCTCGTTAGATTCTGTCAGGGCCTTAACCTTTTCTAAAACTTCATTCACCATTTTCAAGATTTCTTGTCAGTCATATTCACCCGATCTCAAGATCAATGGCTCTGATACCATTTGTTAAGAACCCGATGGTTCCTAATGGAGATTGATGGAAATTATAGGGGAATGGATGAGAATTGTAGGAAAATTGACTTAATTGGAGGTAGTCACCCTCCATAGAGAAAGAGAGAGATTAAGAGAGAGAGATAGAGAGATGGACATATGCTTAAAGCATTCCTAACATCTCACCGTACTTTTATTTCTACACATTAATGTCCTGTCTGTCTTGACAGTTTTCAATATTATTATTATCTGACTGGTATGTTACAAACGCATCTAGTGGGTATTAAATTCTCGACCTCATTCAACAAAAAAAAAAAAAAAATTCTCGACCTCGTGCTATCTTATTTTTAAGAGAGAAGATGTATCATTTGAGCTATAGCTCATTGATGGCAATTTCCGTTATTATTCCACGTATAAGTTGAAGAAAAGTATCTAAAAAAAATCGTCCATCAACAACAATTTCACATATCAACCTTGTTAATGTACCGTCGTGATTGGTGATTATACCAAAATTATGGTACACTCTCACACATATAATAACTCTACTTAGTGAATGGTGTTGCTTCACATACCTACATTTGTTTCCACTGGCGGCTCCACATAGAGTCTAGGGTGGTCACAGGACCACCCTGACTTGGGAAAAAAATTAATTATTATATGTAAATTTAAAAAATTTATGATTTTCTATCCTTAAAAAATATTTGGGACCACCCTAAATTTTTTTAAACTCAACTTAATTACACTTTGGACAAAATTTAGCAACAAATTTAGTTGTAGATTAAGACTATAACTCCACTTAATATTTTTTTATTAGATGTGAATTTTGGCAAATCCACTATTGGATTACATTTATTTCTTTAATCCTCCATACTTGCAAATTTTCAAAAAGATCAAATATCAATAACTATGTCATCACTCAAATCTTTAAGTTTTGAATTTTTGTTGTTTGTAATTATACATAAAAAATAAGTTTATAGATTAAATAGTAGATAATTTTTTATTGACATGAAATTTAACATGTGTTTTAAGGACATAAAGAACATTCAATGTAACATTTAAATATTCAAAATATATAACCGTGTTAATTTGTTTAATGAGAGTTGTAGCCTTAGGCTATAGCTTAGTTCGTAGTCAAACTTTTCTTTAAACTTTGATCATCTTAACAATATATTAAGTCCTTACAAACAAAAAGAAAAAGCCCAAGAAAATTTTTATGGAACTAAAATTTTGAAAAAAATGTAATTTGCAGTATTGATAATGAGACTGTCGTGCAAAAATTTCAAAATAAGAAAATTTAAGAAGGAAATTGTAAGAATTTATGCCTTTGTGTATGTATTTTTTTTTTTTTTTTTTATGGTCAATATATGAAGTTCTATTTTTATTAAATTTTGTATAATTTAAGTTTTTGAATGACCACCCTAAAAAATATTCCTGAGAGCCGCCTGTATTTGTTTCAATAGAGATACAATATAGGTTTGGCAGGTAGATTGAGAATATGGGAAACGTTTTGGCTTTGTAGATATTGAGCCAATAAGCTAGAGGGGATAATATTGGCAGTAGCAAACCATGGACTGGATTTTTTGTTTAATGCCCTGTGACTTCACAATGATTGTATTGAAGATGACATATATTAATTAATGTCTACAAAAACTACAAGTAGTAAATGACAACAACAACAACAACTTTAACTGCAGTCGTAGCAAGTAATTAAACTTATTTAGTTGTTTTATAGCTTGACTGCTTAAATAGCAATTCTTTGCTGCAAAAGAAGATTCCACGAGTTTGATAATGGATTTTTTCCCTACATTATTAGCTATGAAAAAATGGCCAAGTAGATATGCAATTCTCACAAACAACGCTTACAACTGGTGGATTTTTTCCCTACATTATTAGCTATGAAAAGATGGCCAAGTAGATATGCAATTCTCATAAACAACGCTTACAACTGGTGAACAAGAGGGGAGTTTATTTATTATTTTTTTTTTTCTACTAGTAATTAATAAGAAGCTATTATAAAGACAAATCAAAGAGAGAAGCATCACCATTTCCTTTAGAAGATTATAAGGAAATTTTTTTAAAAAATAAATTACATATTTAGTCTCTAACTTTTAGAGTACATGTCAATTTAGTCTCAGGCATTTTAGCAGATTACCAAAAAAAATAAAAAAATAAAATCCTAAACTCAACTAACCAAAGATTGAACAAGAAAGTTTGCTTGTCTTAATACCAAAAGTGCACATTACAATTGTTAATTAGCAATGATATATATATTGCTAAGTAGTTTTTTTTTTTTTTTTTTTTGAGAAGAATATTGCTAAGTAGTAGATTCAATAATTTTTGGGAAATTTTTCTTTTTACATTATACACCTATACTACGTACAATATAAACTTATATTATAAACATACAAAAATTACAAATATTGTACATATTTGTAAAAAGTGTATAATATTTGCAACATTTTGTGTATCCACAATATAAATTTATATTGCAATTATAATGTATATAATTTTTTTGTCACCCAAAAACACTGAACAAAACAAAAGAGGTACAGTAGTATGACCTGCCAGAAAAAGTACAATGCTATTTTGGTAACATTCATAACTAAATAGATTAGAAGGGTTTTTAGATTGCATTGTTTTCCAGCACAGTGGAGTAAAGTTACAAGGCCCATACCCTAGTCTACTAGCTAGGCCCAACAGCCATTTTATACAAACCCAGCTCAGGTTCCCTTAACCCAAATCTCATTTACACAAACATGAATGATGAAAGTGAAACACCTCAATATTTAACGCCTAATTGCACACCGGATTCATGGTGACCGTTAAATTAAAATTAAACATAACGAAGTTTTGGGCGAGACCTGCACGAGAATTTTTAGGCCATCACATGGCAGCGGGCTCCACCACGTTCCGTCAGAAGAGCCTGGCCCACCCTATCCCCAACTTCTGCGTCGTTACAAGTACAACCACTCAATGTAAACAACTATTGCACTTGGTGATACTATCCAAGAGCTGATCTCTGATTCTCTATCCTGGGATTAGAAAAGTTATTAATTTTTTATCATTTTAACTTTTCCTATATAATGGTTAAGATCCATATAATTTTTTTAAGGAAAAATACGTTATAAACCCTATTGTCTTAAAATAACAAACTAACCCCAAATTTTCAAAAATAAACAAAATTAAACCTCAGTCAATATTAAACTCTAAACACTAAACACAACGCAATTTCACTTAAATGGGCTAAGGACTGATTTGTTAGTTTTTGAAACTTTAGGATTAATTTATTAATTTTAAAATTATAAGATATAAAATTTTTTTTTTTTTTGAGCAATATAAGATATAAATTTATACTATTTAAAATTGCATGGTTTAATTTGTTACTTTGAAACTATATGGTTTAATTTGTTACACCCCCTAATTAAGCGCCAACAAGCGAGTACTGCATTGGGATTCAAAGAGTTTCGAGGTTAAGGTCAATGGCTAGTTGAGTTCAACAATAGTGGATGTTGGGGCCTCTGAGGAGGTGAGTTCAAGGCTTTAAGGGAACTGAAATGAGATGAGTCTTTAAGTCCATAGCTAAGTAGGTAAGTTTCTTAGTTGACGATTACATTGTTTTGAGCTTCAAGGTTCTTACTTCTTGGTCGTGCTCATAATGAGTGGAAAGTTGCATAAAATAATAAGGAAATGTTTAATTGTCACTTTTTTTGGGATAGGAATTGTCACTTAAATAGCAAAGAAAGACAACTGCTCATATACACTGGTAGAAGAAGCACACAACATGTTGTTTTGTATTTTCAATCAATATGAGAGATCAGTAGAGGAAGTGGGCTTATTTTCCCAAGCATGACCCACTCAATACAGACAATGACGATTAGGATAGAAATAATAATATTTATTATTATGAATTAAAGATAATGGAATGGAATAACTATTTATATTCTTAAGTTTGGTGTAAAATTATTTATTACATATGGAATGTTCGTAAAAGACGATTTGTATGAAAATTTTGTATTTTTTTAATATATTAATTTCAAAAATTATTATACTTACCAAGGAATAGCTAATCTATTCCTCAATTTAAGGAATAGTTATTCCTAAGTAATGACTATTCCTTATATTGAATATGCAACTAAATATTTATTATACATGAATAATAGTTCCAAACATGCTCTTAGTAATTTTGCAACTCAATAGAATATAGTTTAATAAATATCTTATTGCAACCTCACTTAACAACATAATCACCTAATAGCATTGACGTAGTCAAACAAAGATAGATTCAACACATAACCCACGAATGAAGACTAACCAATCCAATATTAACTTTCATATAAGAGCTAAATGTCATGGTTTAGGCTAAAATTTAGCAAAAAGAAATGAAGATTTATTATCTATTAAGGAGTTTCACTTTAGCTTAGGCAAAGTGATGCATAGTGAAGGAAAAATGAAATCTAATTTTCAATTATAATTTTGGTATTGAGAAAGAGGAAAAGATTATTTGGTGTGTGGCTAGGAGATTGAATGGATAATGTTGACAATTTATTATGAAAAATATTGACTTAAAAAAATTAAAGTCTCAAACTATTAGGAGAAATTGGTCATCAATAATAATTTGGCATACTCACAATATTTATTATGGGGGTAAAAGCCCAACATCATGTGTTAGGTCTAAGACCCAATTCGAATATCACTACGTGTCCTAAAAGAAGAAAGTGGTTAGGAAAGAGTCCAGGTGGAAGAAATATACCTGGAAATGAACGAGGAGAATAGTCCAAAGAGAATCCTAATGGTCCGAAGAGGTCATTCTCCTTGGACACCAAGGGGACTTGATCAAACAAATATACGGAAGGTTTGAGTGATCTTCCCAACTACTTCCATGATAAAGACAAGTTTTGGGCATTCCTAGAGATGATAAGAACGGAGAAATATCTAAAAGGAAAAACTGCTATCACCGTATTTAATGCATTACTGCACTACAGCAACTTTCTTGGCCGCATTTATGTGGAGAAGACTCCTGAACAGTGCAATCTCAGCTACCACCACTCACGGAAAACTAAAGCAGATATCTGATGTGACATGTACTCAAGTAAATGCTTAGATGAAGAACAGGTGTATGGTGAAGATGAGGGAGAAGAAGAATATATAAATGTAATAAGCCTCTAAAGAAATGGGGGAAAAAAAAAAGGAATCAGAGGAGAACTGGAAGAATTGTATTCACTTTTCAATCAATAACAAGCCTCTTCGGATTTGAGTTTATTGAGCTTTCAAGCGTGTTTTTACGTCAGTTCATCCTAGTATATCAGAGTTAACCGTTGCTAGATTTACAACTAGCCTAGCTTTTTCACCCACTCTCTACAAATTCATTGTTCTGGGTTCATTGGGCTAATAATCCTGACCTTTTGGGCTAGGGCCACGAAATTTGGACCCTACATTTATTATTTAAATAAGTCAGGCTTTCAATTGATGGATTTCCATTGGTCAATAATTTTTTATAGCCTTGTACAACATGTTTTTTAACCAATTATTCATGCTTTAAAAAAAACAAACAAAAAACACCGTAATTATTCTTCCCACAATGTAGGGCCTCTTCTTATGTACACCTAACCCAAGTGCCCAACACCCATCCTAGTATTTCAGAGTTAACCGTTGCTAGATTCACAATCAGCCTAGTTTTTTCACCCACTCTCTACAAATTCATTGTTCTGAGTTCGTTGGGCTCATAATCCTGACCTTTTGGACTAGGGCCACGAAATTTGGACCCTACATTTATTATTTAAATAAGTCAGGCTTTCAATTGATAGATTTCCATTGGTCATTAATTTTTTATAGCCTTGTACAACATGTTTTTTAACCAATTATTCATGCTTAAAAAAAAAACAAACAAAAAACACCGTAATTATTCTTCCCACAATGTAGGGCCTCTTCTTATGTGCACCCAACCCAAGTGCCCAACACCCATTTCTAACGAAGCTGCATGTATTTCTTTTGGTATAAAACTTCGGCAAATTACGGCAAACATTTTAACAATGTGACAAACCATTGAATCGAACCCAAATTTGTCTAGCCAGTCAACAGATTTTAAAGCCAGATTTTATGGACCTACTCAACCACTCGACAAACATTTTTATTAACATAATGCATGGTAAATTTTCTTAATAAATATTAAAAAAATTGTGAAAATATTTTGTATACTTAGATTTATTGATAAATTAAACTATCTTGAACTATAAAAGAATAAATAAATAGAAATTTAAAAAAAATCTATTTCATAAATAATTTTATATATATATATATATATATTAATTTTATTGTTTTTTGAGAGGAAAACAAAAATCTTTCTACATAAACAGTAAAAGAAAGAAAGAAAAGGATCAGCCAGGTCGGACCACCAAAGTGGACGTACTCTCAATCACGTGACAAAACGGGTCATATTGAAATGACCTTTCTTTAAATGCCAATTAGATAGCCGAAAATGGGCCTACTCTCTGGTCCCTTATTTTTTAACTTTTGATAACATCACGTGGCTGTTACATTCACTTTATTCAGTAGCCAATTAGAAGAGCTGAAATGGGTCTGTCACGCAGATGATGCGGCCCAACATTTGCATGTGATGATGTGAGTGACTGAATACTTAGTTGGTGGTGAATATACTTTGACTGGGGTTGTGCTGCTGCCACTAATTATGTTCATGTGCGCTCTCATAATCATTGTAGCCGCCCACCTTAATGACCAAGTCTCTCTTGGGAATTTCGATGAAACTCAACTCAAAGACTCGTTAGCAAAACTCAACTCATTCTCCACTTATTTAAAGGCTCATATAGTCATAGGTCTTTCCCCCATTACCTAATCCTACTTTTGAAACACCACAATAATGGTGGAGCAATGCTAGAGCCATTAAACAATTTCACAATTTATATATATATATATATATATATAATTCAATGGCAATGGATTCTTATTTTCTATATAAAATAGAATAAATAATGCAATTACACTATAGATAAATGGCAATGGATTCTTATTTTCTATATAAAATAGAATAAATAATGCAATTACACTATAGATAAAGTTATATATATATATATATATATATATATATAAATAATTATAATATGCTACTAATTTTATAGTTTAAATTAATTTTTTTCCTAAAATCTCTCCAAATACTTTGTACATGGAAAGATGTCATTCAACTACAAAACCCTTAACAATTACAGATAAAGTTAGGGTAAGATACAGGTTGATTTATGATTTTATGGTAACTACTGTATGAGAAATATTTTTTCTTATTTGGGGTCTATTTTAAATTATTTTATAAAGCTTCTAAGAACGGGTTATGAGTCAAGATATCAACATTCATAAGTAACCTGCTACGTCTAGCAAAAAAGTAACCTGCTACACGGATGATTATTAAAATTGTAGGCTGCACCAAACAAAACCACTGCACCTAGCCACATTTAAGGTTTAAGCCTTATATATGTAAAGCACCATTAATTCATTATTATTTGAGCACAATATCCTCTGCACTTCCTTCTGCAGCTAGCAGCAATGAAAGCCCTCTCTGAATTCTTCTCCAACCTCAGAACCATGACCATAGTCTTCTTCACTCTCCTACTTATTGAAATCATAATTCTGATCCGTTCACTCACCGGATTAAGCCCCAACTCCGATAAACTTGTAATCACAACAAGCCAATACCTTAAACTCATTGAAAAAAAGAACCCCACAATTAGTTTCAGTAAAAGAACGAGGATTATGGCCGAGCCAATTGAATGCACTGTGTGTTTATCTGAATTTGAAGAAGGAGACAAGGTTAGAAATTTGCAGTGTAAGCACACATTCCATAAGGATTGCCTAGATAGCTGGCTACAACAATATTGCCGTGCTACATGCCCACTTTGCCGGACTAAGGTTGTGCCGGATGAGATTGTGGATAGTTATCGTCGGATGCGAAATCAGGTAGAGTATGATGGGAATGATGAGGAGATTGTTTTCTTCTTGTCTGCATTACATGGCAATAATTTCCGTAGATTGTTCTAAGTTCTCAGCTCCCTAGTTTTGTACGTACATAGAAGCACATATATAGCAGATTCTTGTTTTGTGTTATCAATTTTAAGAACAAAAAATGTAGGAATTTTGATATATTGCTTCAGATTAATGTACGTCTTGATCAAGACTATATTCAAAATGTAATGAGATGAATTACTCATCTTTGTTCTTGTTGACAACAGTATAACTGAACTTTCAATGCTAATAATGGACTATTGGCTTTGATGGAATTCCAAATGAAAATTCTGCAGACAGAATTACAGTTTAGCTGAGTGGTAGAATTTTGTTGAGGAAAGCTTTTTTATCTATGTATACACTATACATACACTATAGTATTTCAAATTTATAACTTCTACTCTATGATAGTTACCTTTTATCGTCAGGTTAAGAGTCTTAAGACATCAATTTTTTTTTTTTTTTTTGTAAACAAAAATTGAACCCAAATATATTATTTGATTATAATAGGCTTTACGGATTAAACTCACTGAATTCATATATTGGTTAAATTTTTGAAGTGGCTTTATAAAGGAAAGTAAATATGTAAAGGGTTTTATTAACAAGCATAAAATATGAGTCATTTTACCACCCCCCCCCCCCCCCCCCCCCCCCCCAAAAAAAAGGGAGCAATTTACTACTAATAAGCTGCCAATAGCAGGGCCACAACTGAAAAATCTTCCCAACTTTTTTCTCTTTTTTTTTTTTTTTGACTTTGATATAGGGTTGGTGATCTAATTTATGAATCCCCTCAGAGACAGATACGTATCACAGTGGTTAACCTACCAGAAGTAAGTAAGCCTGCGAATGTGCCAAGTTTACATTGATATATCATGTACTCCAATATTTTGGTAGGTGAGGACTAGGCCGAGGATGAATATTATTTGATTTAAAGGTTTTTGAAATTCATTTCTTGTGGATAAACCGATTAGTGTAGCATAGGTAGGTACTAGGTACACTGTACACCACGAAAATTACTCGCAACAAATTGATAGGTAGATAATATATTCGCAATAAATTTTAAATGATAAATTGTTATTAATAATTTAAAAAGTATTGATGTTAATATGAATTTAGATTAAAATCAATAACAACATATTATCTAAAAATTGTTGTAAAAATATATATTGTAGATGTAATATTACCCAACCATCTAATTAGTGAATATGTATCGTTTGAATAAATTTTATATATCTAAGTTGGCTCCCCTCCAACCTTTCACGTTGCATTTGTCTCATTAAATTATTTTGCCGTATTTTCTCATGGTACCTGCTTATAAATTTTATTCGGGGGCCACTGCTAACATTGGTTTTGGACAGATATTTTAAGGAGGATATTTGACATTAGGACCATGTTTTTCCTTGAAAGATTAGTTTAGTCATCCCTCGTTTTCGAAGTTTGAAATATACATATTGTCACCAACAAGGCAACAACCATCATTGCTTTTTCTTTTTCTTTATTTTTATTTGATGGAACAACCATCATTGCTTTTTTTTTTTTAATACAAGATAGAATTCTACTCTAGCCTAATTTGAGTATATATGTGTGTGAAGCTCCCTCCTGGAGACTTGAATCTCGACCCTTACCCCCTACACCCTACAAACACTTATACTTGTGAAGTGACTATCGCACCAAGAATGTGCAATGGTAATCATCATTGCTTTGAATTTGATGGCATATATACTAAAAACTAATAACCAATATTTCTTAGTTGTAATTAACTAATTACTAAAACTGTTGTTCTTGTTGATGCAATGCTTCATATTTTATCCCAAAAATTTTATAATAATAACCACCATCAAAAGCTCTGAAACTTCTCTCCACACAGTCACACACACACATAAAAAAATAAATAAAGCTCAAAGGATATTTCATGAATTGCTAGCAAATTAGCATAGTATCCTCTGCCGTTTGGTTCAATAAATTTTTTATTTTTAAAATCGTATCATCAAGAGGTATAATTACTAATTAGTAGAAGCTCTAATCTAACTTCACAAAGATTAATTATTTTGTTAACATTCCTCACGTGGAAGTTGCTTTTATTTATTGGGGAAAAAAACAAGTAAAGAAAGAAAAAGCTTAAAGGAGAAGCCATTCCATAATGGAAATTATCAAAATATTTTAATAACTTCTAATTTTAACTTCAAGCAACAATATGTTTGAGTGATATGCTTACAATTTATTTTTAAAGGATGTTTAACGTACACAAAAGAAGCATGCGAAATATTTTAATAGCTTCTAAATTTAACTTCAAGCAACAGTATGTTTGAGTGATATGTTTACAATTTATTTTTAAAGGATGCTTAAAGTACACAAAAGAGGCATGCGACGATGTGGAAACAGAGAGCACTCTTGCAATGGGAGAATTATGACTTAATGGGTGCTGAAGATATCAAGACTTTAAGTATAAGTAAAGTAGTCATACCTTACTTTTAATTATGCATGTGGTTCCAATTAATACAGCAAGTAGTTAAAATTTATTTAAAGACGTTTAAAGTAGGAATCCAATCAATACAGCCAGTAGTTAAAATCTATTTAAAGATGTTTAAATTAAAATACACTAAAAAGAAGGAATGCGGCTATACTTTGTGGCAGTGAGAGAATTATTATTCAGTGGTGGGTGTAAAAGATATCAATGCCTAGAATTCAAGAAAATAATCATGCAAAGTAAAGTGACTTTAATCTTATAGGTTTTAGTTAACTCAACTAGTAGTAAAGTTTTTTATAATTAAAAAGAAGCATGTATTCGAATCTCATATACATATAAAATCAATTGTTGTCTTCGCATGATGGTTTAAAATAATAATTATAGAGTAGATGGTATAAGTTCAAATCCTATTATATATATATATATATAGTATTTTTAATTTTTTTAATCTTACTTGAAGTTCAAGCAAAGTAATTCTAAGCCTACTATTAATTTAACTATTGTTAGACTAGGTTTTGGCATGCTACAAATACTCATCAATTGATTCATTGTAACATAAAAAACATTCCCATCCACACAAAAAAAAAAAAAAAAAAAAAAAAAAAAAAAAAAAAACCTTAATAGGAAAAAATGTATCCATCAAAAGCCCTCCCCCGTGGATTTAGGCCTCTCTCTCTCTCTCTCTCTCTCTCTCTCTCTCTCTCTCTCTCTCAGCATATATCTTACATTTTCTAATGTGGTAACAAAGATATATTTTATCTTTTCTAGTAGTGAGAACACATACCCATAAACTCAATATGGTAGTGGTATGAGACATTAATTTCATACAACCCATATACAAAATAGTGAAAATACTAACTCCTCTTCAATGAACAAATTTACAACGTGAGCTCAGTTGCTAATCTATATATATATATATATATATAAAACCGAAACTTTTGAAGCTTCCACAATTTTCCACGTCAGCATTTATTTTTATTTTTTTTTAAGTTGATTTATATGTTTTGATTTTTTTTTTCTAACCCATTTACTCACGTCAGCATTATTAGTTTAAAAATAAAAATTAAATCTCATTATTTCCCCCACCATATACGCATTACAAAACCGGTTACTTCTTCAAAACCTAAACCTAAAACCGATACTTCTGCAAAATCTCTCTTCTCTTCTCACACCTTTTCCTAAACCTAAAACTCACCATTTCCTTCCCCTAAAATCAAAACCCAAAACTCGGATTCTCCCACCGCTGTCGCCACCACCACGGATCGCCGCCACTGCATCTTTTGGTTTTCTTGTATTATGCAACTCATTCTCTATCTGTTATTATTTTTAATTGAAAATCAAACTCCATACCCAATGCCCAGGTACGCTTGCTTTCCTCTTTCTCTTTTCTCTGAATTTAAGTTTTTCAATTAATACCAAACAGAGGAAAGGCAGCCTACTTAATGATGAAAACAGAGGAAATATTTCTCTCTCTCTCTCTCTCTCTTTTTTTTTTTTTTGGAACTATGATTTAGGTTTTGGTATTGTGGTCTGATTGGTTTTGATTGAGGAAGAACAGATGCTTGACATTGATTTGTAAAGCCTTTGCTTTTTTTAGTTAGGGTTATTTTTGCAGGGTACCAATGGTTGTTTTTCTTTGATTTTTTAAATTCCTTTGTTTAAATTATTTAACAAATTTACCATCTTTGGCTCATATATTTGTTTCACGTTGGCCCATAAAGTTTATTTTGATGTTGAGATTGGTGGAAAGCCCGCTGGTAATGCTCTATTTTAATGCTCTATTCCATTACATTTCTTTTTTGTAAAAGAAAGAGACTTGCTTTGTTGGGAAAAAAAAATGGGTATTTTACTTTGATATTGTAGAAGTATTTTGCCAATTCCATGTTGGAATTGGCTGTGAGTAATGGGTGTCAAAAGTTGTGAAATTTAAGGATATAGTGTTGTTAGAGGAACTATGATCATGGTCAATATGATAATTATTGATTTTTTTTTTTTTTTGGGTGTTCTTAGGTACCCAAAACAATTCGATTAGACTATTATTGGGTTAGCCTCGAAATCAGACTCATGATTTGAGTTTTTCACAAAGATTGTGCTTAATGATGGTGGTACACACTGAGCTGAAACATAACAAATTCGATTGTGCCTCTTATTGCAACTATCGTTGCCCCTGGTGAGTGAGAGTCTGAGTCTAAATTTCCAAATGTTTGATTTTTTTTCACAAAGTTATGATATTTTTCATCGTTTTTTATTGTCAATTATTTAATTTAAAAGAGATTGCATTAAACGACATCATTGGGTTATTTTATTTTTTTTAAAAGGTGTAGGAGTGGTGGAAAAAGTAGGGGTAGAGGTGGAGATGAAAGAGTATGAGTATGAGCAATTAGTTAAAACCCTTGAAATGTTTGGAAACAACATTGCATTTGCCTACAAGCATTATATCTTTCTTTTCTTTTTGTTTTTTCGTTTGTTTTCTAAATATTAACATAAATTTGTTGATGTTGGGACTAAAGGATATTAGAGTCAGAGTAGTAAGACACCAAGCTATAAGCCTATAACTACCCTAATGTGCTTACAGTCCATTGTAGTCGTAGGCTTGCACAAGAAGATTTGGAATGGTGGAAGGCACTTGGAATTATGATGAAAGTAAAGAATTGCATAATTGGAAAGACAAGATAACAATGGTATGGATGCAGCAAGAACTAACTCATTTGAATGTGAACAACACAACTCCTATTTAAAAATAAAATAAAAGAAAAGAAAAATCTGTTTTCTCACTACATTGTTAACGCCAAAAGCTGAGCAACGAAGTTCTATTTTGCTATATTGGTAGTTCTATCAATAATAAGTTATGCAATGTGATATTGGCATCACTATTTTTTACCTTTTTTGGTACCCTTGCAACTTCTTGAAACATACAAATATATATATGCATTATTTAATCACACATCCCTACATTGTGCAATGCTTGAATGAATTTTTTAGAAGTTTTCTACTTTTATTTGTTATTGGCCAGAATTTGTGACTTTTTAAAAATAAATGGCAAATATAGTAGGCACCCCCAAGGTTTTTTCCCTTTTAACTCACACCCTTTTAATTTTCATTATTAAATACCCATCTTTTTACATATTATCTGCATCTTTGTTTATTTATTTAGGGTTGTTTTTTAGTTTGGAAGACCACACAGATTTTGACTTTTTTTCCCCTCTTTTGGATTGTTTTTTTTTTTTTTTTTTTTTGTTTGGAAGATTGCACAAATTTTGACAACACTACCAAGCCACAAAGCCTTTGTGAACTACACTCACGCATGCCTTTAGTTTTGGTTTGGCATAAACTTGAAACAAATGCCATAAATATCTAGATTTGTGGCTTTTGTATTCTTAATGTTTGGATAAAACCATATAGTACAATTTAAACATGTTTCACATAAGCTTTTGAGGTCTCAGGTCATGTTGTATTTATATATGGCAAAAGATAATATCATTTTCCACCTTAGCACAATTCATACTGGTATACTTTTTAAGTCATTGGATATGAGATGTGAAGAATAAAGGGGTTTTTGCTGAATTCATTTATTTTTGTCTATGTTGTTAGGAAGTGGAAGGATTTTGTGGATGAATGGGTGAAGTTGAATCAACCTAGGGAACACACATCCTCTGCTTTAATGGGTAACACTGTTTGTACCATTTGGAATGAATTTAATTTCAGTTTCTCTTGAGTAAGTAACTGAGTGCAGATTGCATTATAAAAAGTAAGTTAAAATTGGTAATTGTTGTTGTTGGCAGCTGATGGAGACTCACCTCAGCAAAAACTTACTCAAAATGGTTATCACCAGGTTGAAGAAATTTTTTATTTAGGAATAGTTTGTTTAGCTGTTGTACGGTTTCCCAGTTAAATTCAAACACTTACTACATTTGTCATTGCAGTTCAAACATTGTTATATTTTAAAGGACAATTAATTGGGGAATATAATGTATAGCATCTAAGGAACTGTATTTAAGTTTTGTTCTTTATTTTTGTGATTTTTGAGCCAACTAATTTGCTTTGTCTGGGAGAAAAAAACTATTGGAAAATGGGTTTTGTTTTAGAGGTTTCTAATATTCTGTTCTTTTGTAGGTTCCTGATTTTGCTTACTCTCCAAATCCACACAGTGAGTAGTAGAATTAGATTCCAAGTTTAACTTTTGAGCTTTGTTTGAGTGTGTTTTTGTTTGGAGTTTGAATGATCCAACTTGCTTGCACAAATGGGAGTTCTGGGTTAGATAAGAATAATTCAAAATCCAAGCCAAAGCCGAAAGTTATTCCTCGGAAAGAAGCTCCTCCTCCTAGAGTAGCACCTGTATCTGCCCTGGCACATCAAAATGTACGAATACCAAATTAAGAGTCTCTAGCTCCAATGTTTGGTTGGTTATCATTTGGAGTAAGAAAATTAGTTTTTGAAGGAATTGTTTCCAAAATATGAGAAACTAAACTAAATTGCATCAAATAGTTTAGTTTAGCTCAATTGAATGGGAGGTGTAAGTTTTCCCATGATGCTCCCTAATAGTATGAAGTTTGAGATATTTTTAATTTCTTACCAACCAAACGGATTGTGAATGTTATTTAACTGAATTTGAATCACTTCATTGGGATTTTGCAGAGACAAAGAGAACAACAACAAAAGGATGTTGTCTCTGAAAAATTGGCTTCAGCAAGAAAAAGGCTTCAAGAGAATTACAAAGTTGAAAATGGTTCACTTATTTTCTTTTCTGCTTCTACTGTAATTTTACTGGATTCATCAATTTGGCTAATGCTAAAGCTATTTGTGTTTGTGTGTTTTACTTTGGTGAAGCCAAAAGGCAAAGAACAATTCAGGTGATGGACATCCATGAGATCCCAAAACCCAAGAATGCCTTCTTTGGAAGAACAAAAGTGGTAGTGGTGGTGGTTCACGTTGGAGGCACTAGTGACTGAATATGGCAAATCATACATACTAAAGGCTACATGAGGGAGGCTGGAAAGGCCAAAACCAGTTGTGCCTCTTACATTGTTTTTTGGAGTTAAGAAAAAAAAAAAAAACACTTTTTTTTGTTAATTTACTTAATAACAAAAATTAAAATGACTTATTTGGGAATAGTGATTTCAAAGTATTAAAAAGTTTGAGGTTTTCAGTAGCAAGAAACTCTAACGAGGCACATACACTCACACCCAAATCCACAAAAATCTTAAGTGTCAATTTGTTATTGGCGCACCAAATTCACATTTTCACCAAGTACAAGAGGTGGTCTCTTGTGTTAGTTTTGAAATCCAATGGAATACTTATTTTCATGAAGATTATAGACATATTGAACTTTTTTAATAATTCAATAGTTGGGGTAGGGTTATTATGAAATTTATTGACATTAAGAGTGTTTGGTTTTACATTGTAAATCTTTGATGAATTGGTATAATTTGGTATTATACTAATACTAATTTGGCAAAAAATTAAGTAGCTTGAAGAAGTTGAGAAAAGAGAAGAGCCTAAGAAAAGGAGGAAATAGATATTTGAAAAGCATTGGATAAAGTTTGATGTAAGCACAATTGTATATTTATTTTATTTACTGGTAAGAGCACATTATGATTATTGTAATATATTACTTCATAATATTTGTATTTATCTCATTTTTAATGATTTTATGTGTAATATTTTGATAGTTTCATCATAATTACATGTTTCATATTATATTAGAGTCAATTTAGCTTTCAATAATTGAAATTAGAGAAATGTTTAAACTTGAACATGTTAACATTTGATTTAAAACAATTCCGTGCATCGCACGGGTTAGCGACTAGTAAGTAATAATTTAATATGCCAAAGAAAATACCACTCAAATAACAACTCTCCAAAGTCTGGGATTTCACACCCCCACCCAAAAGCTAATGCCATTCATCAATAAAGCATTTTCAACATGATTTTATTGTTCATTGAATGTGAATTCATCAATCAACAGTAAATTTGTAGCATGTTTGGGTGATGTCGGTTCATTGGTTATTGAAGATTGTGGGGTCCTTTAAGTCTGAAAAAAGTTTTAGTAATATTTAATTTTTTACTACTACCAGGAAAAAAAATATATTTTAGTGTATTCTGGATTTTATTTTGCAACTTTTTTGAGTGAGAGGGAAATAATGTCTGTCTATTATTCTCACTTTTCATGGTGGTTTTCAATATTCCGTACTCCATAAATTCCACCAAACATTGAGGCTAACAAGAGTTTTGGTAAGAATTATTGATCGAGTTATTAGTTGTCATCTCCTTGACACTTTAAATATTCCAAACGGAAATTGCAAAATACACCCCCATCAAGTTTAGGATTGATTGGATTTTACACTCTAAAATTTGAGAATTTTGGTTTTACACCCCCAAAGTTTGGTTCATTCGTAAAACACACCATCGGTTAGTTTTGAGTGTTAAGTGACACATTGGCAAGTTGACATGTTTATTTATTTATTTATTTTTTCCAAATCTGCTATATCATAACAATGCCGTTTTGCCCAAGAGAAAACACAAAACACAATCAAACTTGTGACACTGTTTCACAATCCTAATTCCCAAACTCAATCACTGCAAACCAACCCAGAACCCCAGATTTGGATTGTTTCCCTTATACTTATCGTTAATTCTTATCAAGAAATCTCGTGTCTCAAAAGTTTTTCTTCAGTTTTTTTAGGGTTTTGCACAGGGAAAGATTCATTAATGGTCCGTTTAGATTGAAGGGGAGGAAGGGAGAGTAAAGTAGAGTAGAATTATTTGGCCTAAAGTTAACCTATTTTCAGTTAATTCTACTATATTTTCCTTTTTTTCTTCTTCAATCCAAACGGATCATAAAAGTCTTTCTAAAACAACTGCTATGGTGCAGGTATTGAATGCCATAATTTATGGCGCAAGTATTGAATTTTGGACAAATATATTTTGTCCATAGCAATTTAAGTCACAGATATGTAAAAAAGTGATTCATTTTTAGCCAACTCTACTCTACTCCCCTTCTTTCCCCCTAATCTAAATGAACCATAAAAGTCTTTCTAAAACAATTTTTTTTTTTTGGTTAAAAAGGGAATTAGCATAGCATTAACTAGCCAAAAAAGGAAAATTTGTGTTTAAAAGCCTTAGAGAATATAGACCAAAAACATCCGAATTAAGCATTACATAAAAACTATCAGAAGGGGGAAGCTCTAAAACAACAAAATTCTCTAAGATGGAGCATCCTCCTTTAACAAGCGAGTCACGCAGTGGTTGGCCTCCTTGAAGGCATGATTAATTCTGACTTGCTGAAACCGACTCATAAGGTATCTGCAGTCATTCAACAAGGAAGAATAAGGGTTGTTAGAAGGTTTTCTAGATAATATGAGATCAACATAAACTTTTGTGTCAAGTTCTACAATCAGGTGGGTGATTCCAAGTTGGGAGGCTAAAGTAAGACCATCCCTTAAAGCCCAACATTCAGCAATTATGTTTGTTGCCATTCCAATATTTCTCATGTAACCTTTAACCCAATTCCCTTGATAGTCTCAGATCAGACCTCTTCCTTCAGCCTTTCCTGGGTTTCCTAATGATGCCCCGTCTGTATTCAATTTAAACCAGCCTTGTGGTGGCTTACTCCAACAGACTGAAATGACCACCTGATGCCTTGTCTTTTATCCTTTCCCTATACAAAGGAAAAATTCTCTAGCAAGCTGGACGAATGAAGTAGATATCCTCGGATCACTAGGGGCATTTTCAAACACAACCCTGTTGCAGTGCTTCCATAGAGTCCAAACAGCGAAGGGAAATAAGTAGCTCCACGGGATTCCTCTAACTGAGATGAAGTCCTTGGCTAGACAATTGGTCTTCAGCCAATCCACAAGTTCAAGGTGGATAAAGTTTCTCAAGGCTTGAGGAGTTCTAACCTTCCTCCAAAATTCCCTTGCAAAGGAACAATCCCTTAAAAGATGAAGAATTGATTCTTCCTGGGATTGGTAAATGGGGCATGTCACATTGCATTGGATTCCCCTTGCAGCAATGGTTTTTCTGATAGAAATGCTATTATGCAAGCAAAGCCAAATGAAATGGGTGATTTTTGGGAGCGTATCAAGTTGCCAAACCCAACTACCCGTGAAGGGTTGGCCATCAGTGTTCTCAGGTCCAGCCAAAGTATAGCCAAAGCCATATTGAATTCACCATCCTTAGAAAATTTCCACATCAGTGTATCCTCCTTATCCCCAAAGAGTTGTATAGGGGTGGCTTTGATCTTATCCACAATCGTGCAAGGCAATTCAAAAGAGATCTTGTCCCCTGCCCACTGCCCTCACGAAAGACATCAGCAACAGTCAACTAGCATCCTATAGACTGAGCGGGCCAGCAACTTGCTCTTTAATGGAAGATCCTTTCACCCACTTAATCTCCCAAAAGTTAAGGGTAAACTTACTACCCACACTCCAATATACCCCTTTTTCAAAAACTAGAAAACCAACCTTGATTGCCTTCTAAGTAGGTGAGCATGGAAGACTATCTAGGTCTCTTGCTCTCATTCTTTGCCGAGAGCAATATTTGCTCAAGAGAACTTTCACCCAAAGTGAGTCATTTTCTTGATAAAGCCTCCAATTCAGTTTAGCAAGCATGGCAATATTTTTTGCTCTTGCCGCCTGTATACCCAAGCCTCCTTCTTCTTTGGATTTGATGACTTTACTCCACCCTACTAGATGCAATCTTCTTTTTTCCTTAGTGGACCCCCAAAGAAAATCTCTATTTATTTTGTCAATCTTAGAGCACAGATGTGAAGGGAGAGCAACACCTTGCATCACATAGTTGGGTATGGCCGTCATAACTGATTTTACCAACACAGTTCTGCCTGCAAAGGAGAGGAGTTTGGATTTCCACCCAGCCAACTTTGAGATAATCCCATTCACAATGAAATTATACTGATTCCTACCCGTCCCTTTGTGTTTTAAAGGAAATCCTAGGTACTTCCCCAATTGTGAAGTTGCTTGGATGCCTAAGGTTTCACCTATATTATCTTTGGCCGAATTAAGAACATTGGGCGAGAAGTAAACCCGTGACTTCTCCAAGCTGACAGTTTGCCTGGATTCCTTGCCAAACTTCTGTAGGACTTTCTTGATTGAATTAGCACCCACAATGTTTGCTTTAGCAAAAAGCATGAGATCATCAGCGAAAAAAAAAAAGAGAAATTCCAACATTATCTTTTGAAGCTTTCATTGGCACCCATTTCTTATCCATGCACTCCTTATTAATAAGATAACCCAAATACTCCATGCAGATGATGAAAATGTAAGGAGAAAGCGGGTCTCCTTGGCGTTTACCCCTTGTGGGTTTAAAGGAGTTCAGCTTACCACCATTAAATAAAATTGAGATGGTAGTTGATGAAATGCAACTCATTATCAGATTTATAAGCATCTGAGGAAGGCGGAAGGCATTGAGGACGTGATGCACAAAGGACCATTCAAGGCGATCATATGCTTTAACCAAGTCGACTTTGTTTGCCATAAACCCCACTTTCCCTTTTTTTGTGTCTAGAAAGTGCAAAAGTTCTTGGGCTATCACAACATTATCCAATCCTTGTTTGCCAGGCACAAATGCAACTTAATTTATGGAAATCAACTTGTCGAGGGTTGGTCTGAGGCGGCCTACAACAATTTTTGACACAATCTTGTAGGTTGTGTTACAGAGGCTTATAGGCTTGTAGTTGCTGAGGCTTTCCTGGTTTGGGCTTTTAGGAATGAGGGATATCAAGGTTTCATTAAGAAATTCAAGAACCCTCTCTTCAAAGATTTTGGTCACTTCTCCACACACCGCGGTTTTCACATTGGCCCAAAAATATTGGAAGAAACCCGCATGGAGCCCATCAGCCCCAGGGGCTTTAAAGGGCTTCAAGGCCCATAACCCCTGCTTAATTTCATCTTTGGACATAGGGCCAGCCAAATTGATCCTTTCCTCTTCTAATACAAAGGTGCATGAAAAGTTCTTAACCTCCAAACCCTATAAAGAGTAAGGGAGTGTAGTCTCAAACAGCAGTTGGTAGTCAAAAAGGATAGCATTCTTAATTTCTTCCTCATTCGTAATCCATTCTCCCACTGAATTCTTAATGCTTCTTATCTTATTTCTATGCCTTCTAACAAGGGTGGAGACATGAAAAAACATAGTGTTTCTATCCCCATTAATAGCCCAATTCACACGAGACTTTAAAGCCCAAAATTCCTCTTCCTAGAGCAATATCAAATTATACTCCACAATGAGCTCCTTTTCTAGCTAGATAAGAAAATGATTTGGGCCATCAGACAAGGCTTTTTGGGTCCCATTATTTCTGGCCAGCACCTTTTTTTTGGGGCAAAGATATTGCCAAATTCATTCTTATTCCACTGCTTCACCAGATCAGTGAAGTTTTTTAAGGCAACTGGCAAGTTGGTCTCCATATCCCAGGTTCTTCTAACAATCTCAGGAAATTGAGGGTGGTACAGCCACATGGCATGGAACCTAAAGGGCTTTTCTAAACCAGATGGGGGAGGTCTACATAATTCCAAAAGCACGAGGCAATGATCTAAAAAAAAACCCTTGGCAACTGGGTAATAACAGCCTTAGGGAAAAGAATTCTCTATAAAGGATTTGCGAAACATCTATCTAGTCATTCTAGAATGAGGTCAGTGATTTGTCTCTGATTAGACCACGTGAACTTTGGTCCAGAGAACCCAAGGTCAATCAAATTGCACACATCCAGGTAGTCCTTAAATTCAATGGCCCTATTAAGATTCACCTGTCGACCCCCTAACTTATCATCACCACACAATTTCTCATTAAAATGTTCGAGCAATAGCTAGAGGAGGTTATGTAATTTAGCCACTTCAGAAAGATTAGACCAAAGAATTTTCCTTTTCATGATATGAGGGCTAGCATAAACAAAAGATATAAGCCAAGTAGAGTTAGAGTTGCATAGATAGTGGCATGAATTTTCGGCTCTGTGGAAGACAGCACAAACACATCCACTTCACATTTTTTCCAAAGGAGCCAAAGACCTCTTGCATACCCTATAGTCTCTATACAGAAAATCCACCAAAAGGAAGTCCTTCAATGATTTTTACAACACGGTCGCCCCCCACCCTAGTCTCCGTAATAACCATTATAGAATAATAATAATTAACAGCCATTTCAAAAATTCGTCGTTTGAAGTCTGAGTTTAGCACACCCTTGCAATTCCATATAAGGATGTTCATTTGGGTGCAAAATTCGTTGGGTATCTCAGTCGTGTTAGGCCCCTTCATGGATGAGGCAATCATGCTCCATCTCATCCTCCTCAACAGGTCCTTTAAGGCCACCCAGTCTGGCTTCCATACCACTAGATAATTCAGAATTCCCTGGATTTCCTCCCTGCAGCAAAGAAGGAGATCGCACCAGTTGAGAGTCTTGAGAATCTAAATCAGCTTCATTGTAGGACAGTTCCCTAAGTGAGTCATTGCTGAACCCTTGAAGTCGATCACCTTCCTTTCTTGGACTAGCCATCCGGATTCGTCCAAGTGAGGTATTACCAAAGGCCTCCTTAACTTGTTCAATTCCTCGGCTTCCTTCTCTGTGATTAGTGGTAAATCGGTGAGGAAATTCCACCATGGATTTGGTGTCGCCCCCCATGCCAGGTGATCCAATGGCAGATTTCCTGTCCTTACACTGGTTGGGGTGATCGGAAAGAGGTGTTTCCAATCCTTGTTCAAACCCTCTTCAAACCACCCCATCGTCTCTGTCGGTGCAGCCCGTATTTGCGCAATCACTTCTTCCGGGACTGAAACAGCTTTGTTTCTGTACCAAAGAGCCCATCCCACCGTGGGTTGAGGCTGGAAGAGAGGAAGATGATGAGCCATTTTTTGTGTTGGGAGTGACCTCAGTAAGAAAGAGTTGCAACCTTGGTTCTATCTCTGGGTTGGGGCACTTCAGAGATTTTGAACCTTTAGGCTTAGGATTCTTTTTGTCTTTGCTTGATCTCAAGGGACTTACCATAAGGTTTTTATTTTCAGCCGTTAGATTTGGCTGATTGGCTTGTTCACTGTCAAGAGGCCTGTGATATGTAACCAATGCTCTTTTGGTCACTATCACTTGTCCTACTTGCGTGCTTGACTCCCCATGATCACGTGAATTAGCCGTTGCCAACCCAGTTGCACCTGCGCCTTGGACAGCACCAGATTTGAATTGAAAGGTCACATCCAGGTTAAAAGGTGTTAGGTTCACATCCCTCATCTCATTCTTACCCTTAGTTCCTTTAGAACTGGCTATCAGTGGTTGGTTAGTTATGTTGGCCCCACGAGATCGTTCAGACTTAACTAGATGTTTTTTCCTCGTCACAAGCATCCATTCTCCGAAATTAGTTTCCTTCTGTTGAGCTTCAGAGCTTCCCGAAGCCTGAGTACTCTGATTATCTTCACTAGCTTTCTCAGATGGTTTAACTTGGTAGTTACATCTTTCTTGCTTGTGTCCAAGTCTTCCACAACAAAAGCACAAGGACGAAATGCCCTCGTACATCACCTTTTGGCATAGCCTACCCACTCTCACTGTGTTAATTAAAGGCTTTGACAGATCAATTTGTATACACATCCGGGCATAGCTACCTCTCGAGCCAGAGGCTATGTAAGATTTGATCTTAAGAACCAGACCAATAGCGGACCTTATCTCACGCAGAATCGAGGAAAAATAAAACTCTATTGGTAATTCTGGAAATCTAACCCAAACAACTACGAAAGAGAAGGAAGCTTCTGATGCCTTGAAATATATGGTTCCTATGGTTTGATCGCAAGAAAGTGTTCCCCAACAAACCAAGGCCCCCCCCCCCCCTTAAAACCTTATCACAATCAGACTCATCAAGGAATTTAATAAGGAAAAAATCCTTTCCAAGATCAATGCAATCCATTTTGTTCACTGGTCTCCACAAGGTATTGATTTTGAAAGGGAGATAGTTGTATTCCACAGTTCTACCATACACTTTCACAATCAATGCCTTGGTCCACAGTGCCCTGATACAGGCTTTAGTTTCTTTGGAAAGGTGGACATCCACCATACCATCCAAGAGGTCATGGGTGGAGCCACATTGCCCCTTGGAAAAAAAAAAGAAAAAAAAAAGAAAAAAAAGTCCACCAGCTTATATACAAATTTTAATCAGGCCCCACTAATGATGTACATCTAGCCCCCCCTCCCATTTCTATTCAATACTTCAATTCCCTCCCAGGCTCTAGTTTCAATTGTAGGCCTTTTTATCCTCTAGTAAAACAAAACATGGCCCACAGCCCACTTATATTTAAATACCCAAAGCACTACCCAACAAAACAACACTTTATCACCCATTCTCCAACTCAAAATCAGAAGATTCAGAACCCTTTCTTTTGTTTCTCTTTTTACTCTCTTCTTGTCTACTGTGTACACGTGACCGCCCACTCCATTGGTTCCAGCAGCCCCCAAACAAGACAAAACCCTCAGCTCAGCTCAGCCCTCCTCTCAAACTTAGTCCTCACAATCCAAAAAAAAAAAAACTAACCATTATTTTCTTTCTTCTTGCTTTCTTAAAATAAATCATTCAGAGCAAGGGCTTAGCTAAATGGTGAGTTTTCAATTTCCGCTTCATCTCTTTTTAGTGTTTTTTTTTTTTTTTTTCCCTCAACTATCTACACTTAAATATTCACATGCTCTTTAATTTTTTATAGACTTTTAGAGAAATATAAGGGTTGAAAGCATGGGCATGGAGAGGTTGTTTGTGATGAGTCTTGAAGGGAAGATAAAGTTTGCACCTTGCGAAGATAAAGTTTCTAAGGTAAATTTTTTTTGATTTATTAGCTATTTTTGATTAGTTAAATATCAGTGGCAGTGGGTGTTGTTAAATTGTTTGGTTTATGTTGTATACTTGTGTGTTCAATTTTTGCTTTTGTTTGAGGGGTTATTCTAAATTTTAAAAAAAAAATACAAGAAAATTTGAATAATGGGAATGATGATGGGTTGACTGTTTAAATTATAGTGGAAAATTTATTTTTTTCTTGAGTATGAATAATATCCATATAATTAAGTAACAATTTCTAATTAAGATCTTATTTTTCAAGTTCTTTTCAGATTAATTTTTGAGTCATATACTTAAAGCTAAAAGAATTATGAGCAAACGAAAAACAATTGATGCATTCTTAAAGAAAAAAGATGTTAGCAATTCAAAATTTAGGACACCTGTGGCTGTAAAAATAAATGTTGATACTTCAATACTTGATGAACACCCCTCCAAATGTTCAAGAATTCAATCTAAAGAGATAGATCGTGATCTAGGATTACGTAAACAAATATGTGAATTTTCTATCAACAAAGAAGATGAAATTCAACGAGTTTATCTCAAAAAAGGTCCATATCAACCTAAATATATAGATTGTCCATACAACGATGATAATCATCATCGTCGAAAATCGGTCCCCCATGTAAAAAATCCTAACTACGCCCCTGCACGAAGTCATCCAACTCAGTATCAGACTCATCTTTAAACTCCCCAATTGTATCGAACTTGAAAGCCTGAGTGTAGGCACCTAGGATGTCACCCAAAAGACTATCCTTATAACTCACCTGCTTGCGGGGTAGGATGAAGGGCCTGTCACTAGCATTATCCTTGAACTTCTTAATGCTTATCTGGAGTTCAGCATCTTCTTCACTAGTACGCTAAGGAGTTCTTTCTAAAACAATTGCTATGGCGCAGGTATTGAATGCCATAATTTATGGCGCAGGTATTGAATATTGGACAAATATATTTTGTCCATAGCAATTTAAGTCACAGATATATAGAAAAGTGAATCACATGGGCTGCCAAGGGCCCAAGGAAAAAAAAAAAAAAAAAAAAGGAGGGTCAAAACTGTGAAAAGCCGTTATAAACAACATGAATGCACAGTTGAGGTTAAAAACCCCAATTCTCAAACACAACAAATCCAGTTCTCAATTCTACACAGTCAACTCTTTTAACCATAACACACACACACACACACAAAACCAAAATCCAGTAATGACAAGAAAATGTGAAAGGAAAGAGAAAGAGAACTCATTGACAGCATCGTCGCGCCATCTTGGATCTAATCTGGTTGAGCTGATGGGTTGATGGGTTCAACCAGATTGGAAATTGAGATGTGAAACGGTGTTTAGGTTTGATCAAGCTTTTTTGTTTCTTCTTGGGCAAAATGGTGCCGTTTTGATGCTACCAACAGTCCTCTTTTTCTTAAGTGAAATTACGCCGTTTTGTATAGCTGATTTAGCAAAAAAATAAACATGTCTGCTTGCCAATATGTCACTTAACAATCAAAACTAACCAAGTGTGTGTTTTTGCTAACTGGTAAAATCAAAATTCTCAAACTTTAGGGTGTAAAATTTAAGCAACCCCAAACTTCAGGAGTATACTTTGCAATTTACCCTATCCCAAACTATAGTGTATAATCAAAACAAAAAAAAATCTCACAACTTGCTAGAATGATGAGTTGTGATTGAAATTATATATTTCTTTTATATTGTTTTTTTTTTTTTGCTAAACTATTTCTTTTATATTGTTAGAATAATAATTAAGTGGTTAAATTTTTTTTTTTAATATCTTAAATTTTTTTACACAATTTGTAATTTATAATGAAAATTTTATATTCCTAATTAAACTTTTTGCCAAAATAAACTCAACACGAGGAATTTACTAAACAAGGGAAAAAAGGTTACCTCTTATCATTAGTGTGAGTGTGTGACTATACGCTAAGCATCATTGAATGTGAACATGTTCGCTGTCCACATCTAGACAGTTTAATCGACCACACGTTGAGAGGCTAAGTTAATATTTCATTTATATATCAAATAGAGGGAAAAATTAGTTGGACTTCATGATAGCCTTGAAATACTTTACTTCAACTTCTATCATTTAAGACACAAGACACAAGACACAAGGGGCAATGACTCACATTCCTTCAAATTTTTTGCCCCATTTTTTGTGTTATATTTTATACTCTACTAAGGGTCCGTTTGGATACAACTGAAAACTGAAAACTGAAAAATATTGTAGCAAATAATTTTTAAATGTGTAAATAGTACCGTAGGACCCATTTTTAATGAAAAAGTTGCTGAAAAGTGAAATTTGTGAGTCCATGAACAATAAAATTTGTGTGGAAAAGTCAAAAGTTGCGGCTACTGTTCATGAACAGTAGCCACAACAGTGACTGAACAGTAAAAATTTGGGCTGAACACGTGAGGAAAAAAAAAAAAAAAAAACTCACTCAAAATGTGAAACGCCGAATCCAAACGGAAACTAATTATAACTTGCCATATATTCTTTTAACTTTCCTCATAAACTAACTAAAGTTTAAAAATAAAAAAATAATAACAATAAAATTAGACATTTGATGTACCATTATTGGAGGGGTATAAAATAGAACACAAAAAAATAAGACATAAGATTTGTATTCAAATAAGTGGAACTGATGATTTGTGTTCTATGTATATGTAATTAAAATTAAAATTTTTGTAACTTACCTTTCCTAAAATTTATGAGCTCCCTCCCCCCTCATCAAAGGAAGGAGAAAATAACAAGAAAAGAAAGCATCTCTTATATATCTTCATGAAATTTGGGGTTTCGAACAAAGTAAAAATTATCTTGTAATATATAGAGCTACAAGTATATTTTAATGACAACACAAATGCATGCTTCATTCGCATTCAATACTTTCACATGATTTTATAAATCTTTGAATTACTCAACATATGAAAGATTTTCTTTAGCCTTTGCGTAGTCTTATATGAAATGATGGCATCTAATCATGACTTGTGATGTTAAAAATTCCAAAAGAAAAAATTGAATTAGAAGTCTTCTCATTGTATTTGTTTAATCTTCAAACAAAGTATGCCTTTTTTTATTATTTATAGAAGCAATTGGGCTAGCGTTTTGCAAAGGGGATTGACAGTCTTGACCATTGAACTACAAGCCTCAAAGGGGCTGATATGAAGGCTAAATTCCACTTTCTAATGACTAATTCAAAAAGTTCTTTCTATAGGCTTGGACATGAAAAGAGTCAAGCCCAAGCTTCATTCCGAGGGCACATTCTCTATACAGGCCCAATGAGCCTACAAGCAAGCAATGTTACATTATTGGCACACGTTACAGTGAGCTTGAAATACATTATTGGTTTGGCAGAGATTATTTATACATACCAAAACATATATCTCTTTCTTTTAATTTCATTGTGGACTCCTCCTAAACAAAATTAGGTCAACAATTATTTCATTCCCCATCGTGGGGCCAACCTCATCCAAAATACCAAGACCAATTCTGCACATGATTTTTGTTTTTTTTCAACACGTAAGCACAAATAAAAATAGGAAAAATGCTGCGTGACATATTTGTCGGTGGATAAAACCGCGTATACAGTTTTGAAAACCACTTTACATATTGGTCAGAATTCAGAAATTAGGACATTGAGGAGTATACTAAAAAAATGTTATCGAGAGCATTAAACCATTTTATATGTACCAACAAATAAAAATATGAAAATCATTTTACAACCCCAGTATATGTTGTCAAGAACTAAGGAAATCATTTCCATTTTCAACGGAAATGAAGAGTGTATTTCAATATGATCTTAAGTTATAACTTATAAATTTTCCAAAAAAAAGGTTATAACTTATAACCGACAGCAAAACCCATTTTTTTCATTTTTGTCATATGTGATAGGCTCGGAAAGATATTTAGCACATAATTGAGTCACTTATGAACACTGCCATAGCTTTTGAACTTTTTTTTTTCTTCAGAAAACTTTCTAAGATAAGAAATTAATGTGGTTCTAAGGAAATCAGTGATTTTTTTTTTTTTTTTTTTTTTGTTGAGAATGAAGGAAATCAGTGAATTGGTTCAAAATTAGACTGATTCAAATCAGGGAAACAAGCATCGTATTACTGCCAATGTGACAAAATAGGATCCAAATTCAAATTCAGCCATCTTAAAAAGGATTTTACATTAATTTTCGTTCTCGAACCATAACATCATAATTAAGCACAACAAAACAGTCTTCGACTTAAATAATAATAATAATAATACGACTATGTACAAATCAAAGGAAAAAGAAATAGGAAATCATGTAAAACTTTTAGATTAGAGGAAAGGAAAATTTAAGCAGAGAAGAAACCATAGGAAGCAGCAAGACCAATCTGGGTTTTAGGCTCCAAAACCCACTTGAAAAGCTCCATTTTCTGGTTTCCAATCTTGGTATTGACCCTCAAAGCCAAGGATGAAGCATAAGAAACAAAGTCAATCTCATGCTCACCTTTAGCACCACCAGCTTTTCTTGCATCCTTGACCCTCCTCTCATACTCCTCAGCAACCAACATAGCAATATCTGCCATCTCTCTCTCTCTCTCGTTGATTTTTGATTTTTGATTTTGAGAACCTTTGAGTTTGGTTTTTTATTAGTATCTCAAACTTAATTGACAAGAATATGAACTGGGACCCTATTTAAAGGACAAGACCAAGAGATGCATAGTTGAGAAGAAATGTGGATAAGGCTGACAGGTCGTGGTGTTGTTTGTTTTGTCACTTTTTTTTTTTGGTTGATGGTATTTGCCTTTTTGGTGGTTTTTGGACGCGGTTTAGTGGTTACTCGTTCCTATGCACATAGGGAATGTACTGCCTCTGTATTGATATTTGATGGTTTTTACTTTTTACTTTTTAGTGGACATTGTTTGTGGGCCACTTTTTGAAAATGAAAAAGCGCGTCACAACGCAAGCAGTGTTTCTATTTCTATTTTATTATTATGGTTTATGGAATCATGGTTGGATTCATACGCAATACAAAAGTGTAAATTACTTTGGTTCAAAAAAAAAAAAAAGTGTAAATTACTTTTTTTTTTGGTCCAATCTAAAAGTATAATAACATTAACTCATTAAGGATTGGTTTAAGTGCTTTTTTTTTTTTTATTAAAGATATATTTATATAAATGAGTGTGACTGTCATATTAATATGTCATGTATTATCGCTTTTATTTTATTTTATTGAGAACGTATCCTCTTTTCAATTAAGATTATTTAGCTAAACAAACAGATTATGGTTTAAGAATTTTATAGCATGGGTGTTCATGTGATAACCTAGCAGTAATAATATCGTCTATTGTATTCCGTAAAACCAAATGACGACTTGATTATGCCTCCTTCTCTATCATGGTAACGGAGCTACATAGCTCCATGGAGCACTCACATTGAAGATATTAAATGACTTAAAAGTTATTTTAGCAACCAAAACACAAAAAACAAGTTACATCAATGGTGCTAAATCTAAAAAATTTAGCAAGTTACAGTAAAGTGTCTTTGACACTATACTCTAGCTCCAAAGTTATTAAAAGTACTATTTAAATGTGTTGATAGTTGTGATATTTGTTTATTGTGTTGGATATATTATTTTATTGTGTTGTTTATAAAAAAAAAAAAAGAAAAAAAGTGTTGAATGCTAAAATAAAACATTTGATGTTGGGTATATTATTGTAGACACTTAATTTTGCACCCATGATTTAATTTTGGAAGATGACTAAAATGACCATTTCAAATACCCAAAAATCATTAGTTGCATGACATGCATTAAATCATTCATTGCATATTATAAAAATAATCTAGAGATTCTAACGGTTACAACGGTATGTTCGATTTCTGAATCGGACCATTGGATTGAAAGATATCGCAAGGTCAAATGTTTACGGTTTGCATGCATTGTGTAGGGATGAAACCGATCACATGTGATTAATTGAAATTAATTCTAATCAATTAAACAATTAAAATTAATTAAATAATTATGTGATTGGTTATTTGTTTTTGTCAGAAATAAGCCTGCTTGTATAGGAATAAAATGGGTAATCAGATAACAAGGGAATTGTTGATAATTAAGTCTTTTAAAAACATTTATCTATTAGATAATTATTGTTTTAAAGACCTGATTATCAAAATAAAAAGGATAAATTTTAGAATATGAGTTAAAAATATGTCCAGATTCAATTCTCGACTCAGAAAGTTCCTAAAAAAGAGTCCAAATTGAACCAAAATTAGGAATTGGACTCGGCACTCTAAGAGTGCCAATCAGCACATGGCAAGTGCCAATCGACACTTCCCGAGTGCCAATTGGCATAACTTTAAGGCCCGGCCCAGAAATGCTCTAATTGAGATAAAACGCATCCATTTCAAATTTGTAGGGACAAGGATGCAACACAATTCGTATCTAATCCAATCTAGCTTATTTTTTAAGCATTCAACCCCTATAAATAGGGAACTAAATTCGGAAATCAAGACCCATTTTTTCTAACTTCTCTCTCCTCTTACGTTAAAGAAGTTCTAAAAGCCCTATTTTAGGAACTTCTTTTTTGTTAAGAGGCTTCACTTAAACCCTTAAAAAAAATTTTGAAGAACTCTTTCTTTGAGGATTAAGTTCATGCAGGTATCACTCTAACTTTGTTTCTATAACATGCTTTCATATATGTTTTAGTTTCCATAGATATGATGTTTTCTTTTGTGTTATCACATGTTTTCTTTTGTTTTCAAAAAAAATTAACATGATTAATTGATGAGCATGTCTAGGTTTAGGGTTGAGTCTTTCCTTAGAATTTTAGATCTGCAATTCTTCTTTGTTTTTTTTCTTAAACTAAAGTCAAATTTGCAAGTTTTCTCCAATTTTTTTTTTAATTAGATTCAGATCTATATTTTTCTCTTTGTTTCTTTTTCAAAGTAAAACCAGATTTGAGTTTTATTCATAAAGTTTGATCTAAATTTTATTAATAAAACCAGATCTGCATTTTTCCAAATAAAAATCTGCCATGTTTTTAATAAAAAAAAAAAAAAAAAAAAAAAAAAAACCAGGTCTTCATTTTTCCAAATAAGAATCTACCATGTTTTTAATAAAAAACTAGATTTGCATTTTTCTAAATAAAAAATTGCCATTTTTTTAATAAAAAAACCAGATCTGCATTTTTCCAAATAAAAATCTGCCACATTTTTAATAAAAAAAACCAGATCTGCATTTTTCCAAATAAAAATCTGATTGTTTTTAATAAAAAAATCTTAACTGCATTTTTAAAAATAAAAATCTAACTGTCTTTTAAATTAATAACCAGATCTGTTTTTCTTTCAATAAAATCCGTTTTTTCAAAGAAAAATATGTTTTTCCTCATATTTAAAAATCCCGACCAAATCTGAATTTTTATTTAAAATCCATTCTTTTTTCTTTTATGGGAACTAAAAATTAAAATTTTCATTAATCATTATCATCAAATTTTTACACAAAATAAAATGGCAGATCTAAGGTTCTTAAATAAAAGTTTAACCCTAGATCTAGGATTTGGCATAACATCTGTTGCATAACATTTCATACTTTAAATATGGGTATTTAATGGTCACTAAGAGTCTAGAAGACCGGACTCTGTTTGGGCAGGATGGGTGCCTAACACCTTCTCATCCTGTAACTTATCCCCCAAACCTTAGAATTTTAAGTTAGTAGATCTAGTATCCTATTTTTATTTTTTGGTAGATTGTATATAGGATCAAAGCCTTGTAAAGATATTCTACCAAGTTGTAATTGTATAATCAATTAATGAAATTTGAGGTATTTTTGGACATGTGAATTGTATTTTATTTTTTCTCCTTTTTTTTATATAAAAAAAAAAAAAAGTGGTGACTCTACACATAATCCTAAAAAGGGAAGGTGTCGATGTCTAACCCCTTTTTTGAGAGCACCCTTAGGTTAGTTTTTCCGGTCTCTCATAATTATAAAGTAGGGTGTTAAAATAGATATAAGTTTCATGATTCGTACTCCCTTTAAATGACATATCGGCATGTTGATTCCTTCTTGCGAAGGCGAAGTGCGCAGTACTTAATCTCCCTAGAAGCAATTAGGCTCAAATCAAGCGTAATTCTGGGAGTACGCAATGCCTCTTAAAAGGAGGCAAACGAGTCACCACTTGGATATAGGTTCAAGAACCAAAACATGAGGTCTTCCTACCAAACAAGGTCCGGAGTTAGGATACATGATGGGCAGAGGTCAAACACCCTAAACATGCCCACTCGTAGCTGGCCTTTGCTTGATTTGGACAAGGGGTAGATCTACCCTAGAAGTTTGAAAGTGTGTGTTTACATCTAGACCTAAGTGTAGTCCACGAGTCATGTGAGACAAGATATGGAAAGCGATGTAGGCATGTGAGCATGAAAGCAAACAGATAGTCATGGAAAAGAAAATGATTCATGGCAATGAACTCAAAGAAACAAGGCATGATATGGAAAACAACATGTTAAGACAAACAAGTGTGTGCATGTGTATACCTAATCATGCATGTACGCGAGTACCTACATGTGGGAACCAAACAAAGTTGCGAGTCTTACTCCAAAGGATACTTAAGTCTTATGAGGAAAGATTATTAATTTGAAGTGGAATCTTCATTAATTAATGTGTGTCTTCCATATATTATACTTGAGTTGTCTTGTTTTGACACTAAGAGCTTGCATCTTTTAAGGCTTAAAGATATTTAATTAATTAAGGTTTGATTGACATAACTTATGATGTTACTAATTAAAAGCAAATCAACCACCTTAATTATATTAAAACCACCTTTAAGACATTATATTTGAATAACTAATTAAATTAAACTCAAATGAATTGAATACTAAATAGCTATTGACTTTAAGTTTAGAAAGTATTAAATCTTTTATACTTAAAATGTTTGCCTTATTTATCTTTAAAACTTTTAGTTGCCCTACTGAGTTTGAATCATAATTAAAGATTGGATGAGAGAGATTAGAAAGAATGCTTGAGGTAGGAAAGGAAAGCAAATGAGATATTTTTGGTATTTACATTTAATGTTAAACAAGAAAGAAAACAAAGGCAAATAGAATATACATATTAAAAACGGGTAAAAATAGATAAAAACATTTAAGGAAAGATAATAAGACATGGCGTTACAGATGAAAGAAATAGAAAAGACAAAAAATCTAATTAAATTCAAATTAGCGTATGTTGTAAGAAGGACGCGTACACACTTGATACTCAAGGTAGATTTCCCAAAACAAAAACCCTAGCCGCATGAAAAGTGCGTACACCAAGGTATGGATGCATACGCATCCTCCTGTGTGTACGCATATCGAGGCATATTAGGGTTCTTACATGTTCTAAGCACAAACAGTTAAAATAAAACAAAATTAAAGACATATTATGAAATATATACATGCAATTCAACACAATAAGTATTAAAAAAAACAACAAAAAACATAATAGGATCAAGAATCGATGAGGAAATGTGGGTCATGGAAAATATCTGCATTTCTTCCTCATAGCACTTACAGTGATGTAGTTTTAATCGGCCCCTTAGGCAAAATCAACTACTGCAGTTGTGTGTGTGGGAGGATGAGTTGAAAAACTTGATTAAGGTAAACTAAAATACCCTAAGTGGTGGTATTTGCAAGCTTGGACCAAACTAGAATTCGAATATGGGTGAGAAAGAGACTACCTTCAAATTAAGAAATCTGAAGATCAATCTAATCCCCAAAACTTTCTGCCCATCTAGCCTTAAAACTCCAAGTTTAAGTTTTTGGAGGGCATTTCAGCAAGGTATTGTCAAGGCTTATTTTTCTAACTCCCTTGGATGTTGGAAATTAGGGTATTTATAGGGCAAATTAGTAGTTAGGGTTTGATGACACGTTTAGGTAGCCAGTTGATCAGACTGATTGCCCTAAAAACTCATCAAAATGGAAATGGAGTGATTTTAAGCATTCTATCCAGAGAGTGCATATGCCACATATTGGGTGCATATGCATTAAATGCGCAGTGTATGCACTTGTTGTAAGCCTGGGCCAAATAGGCCAAAAAAGTCTTCTAGGCTTTGGGCTTCCTACATATTTTTCATTTTTGGGTTTGACCTTGCACTGTATTGGGGCATGTTTTGGCTTGTCATCCTCATTGGGTTCCACACATGATGCTGATCATTTTGGTAACAATTTGATTTCTCATCATTGGGACTAAGGGGCTTGGATATAGGGTCGAAACAAAATGGGGTGTCTAATAGATAAAGTAATGTTTTGAGTTACTAAAAGCTATATTTTTTAACAACCTTATTGTTAATGTTCTTAGGGGACCATGACTCCTCCATTTTTTTTTTCTTCTATAGCTATACTACATAAAAAGCTAAGACCTCTCCAAAAAAATGTAACTAGCCCCCTAATTAACCATAAGATCTACCTAGTCCAATAGGTAATGACCCAACGTCCTAAAAAAATAATAGTTTGTCCTCCCAATTCTCCAAAAGTAGGGGTGTCAAATGGGTGGGTTTGGAGTGGGCATAATTGGGTTGGGTATATAAAACACATTTATCCATTAAAACTCATTTAACTAATTGCTTCTAACACAAATCCAATTCAACCCAATTATTATGGGTAAACTCCAACTCACCCAATTACCCAATTATCAAAATTACCAAAATTCCATTAAAGTGAAAACCCCCAACACTTTCTTGGATTCCCTTTTCCACTCTCTCTAGTCTCCATTCTTGGGATTAAAAAATTCCACATAAGCACATCCACATCAACAATTATATTTAAAATTCAAATAAAAAATATTTTCTTTTCTTTTCTATTTTCTCTCACTTTCTTGGCAACCAAACAGTGCAACAAATACAAAGAAATGTCATTTCAAGCTCAAACTATGTGAGGCGTGTTACACACTGACTTACTCCAAGAGAATATAAAGCCTAGTAAACATGGCCACGTCATCGTCGGCCTTGCTCAAAGCTACGCGATTGCGATTCTCGTCATCATCGATGCTCTTGACGATGATGTCATCGTTTTCAGCCTCGTCATTGCAAGCATACGCGTCGTTTGTGAATTAGAAGCAAAAGTTATCGACGAAGGCATTTCGGTCGCTGAGGTGGTCAACGACGACGCAGTCAAGCCATGACGTGAATTCAAGCTCACTACACAAAGTTCTTATACAAGCCAAATCGACCTTATATTCCGTATAAATCCAGGCCAGCTGAACGTGGAGGAGTACCCATCACGAGGTTCCAGAAGCATTGACTGCTTCGAAAAATTGGAGTAGATCGGCGAAGGCACATATAGGTATTTCTCTTCTTTTTTTTTTTTTTTTTTTTTTTTTTTTTTTTTGAATTGTCTGTTTTTCGATTGCTTGGTTCTATTTTTTTATTTGTTTCAAGTGAGAGAGAGAGAGAGAGAGAAGTGTTTGGAGGTCAAAAAAATGAAGGAAAATGAAAACCCTAAAACACTGAAACGTCTGAAGGCTTTTTTTTTTTTAATGGGAAGGGCTGGGTTGAATTTGGGTATATTGTTTTTGGGTTAAATGGGGCTCAATGGGTTTTTAGTTAAAACCCAATAATCATTGAGTTGATGCCTATTTAACCCAACTAATAATTGGGAGAGTTTGGGTTTAATTAGAGTGGGTGGCTTTGGGTGGGCAAATGAGTTTGGGCTTACATTGCCACCCCTATCCAAAAGATATGTAGTCAAGCTAGCAACTCTTTGTTAGTTTATTCAATTCAAATGGACTCTTGGGAGGCAAATCAAGCCGCTCATGTTTTGGCTTCATGATCTCTTAAAAATAAGTACTTAAGTTGTTTTGTTCTTAGCTTTGCCCCTTCTGTTTTTTGTGATTAACTCTTGAGCAAGCTAAGATCATGGTTTTTAGTTTGTTGTTTTTGTTCATTTGTTTTTAGTTTGTAGTTTATGTTCCTTTGTTAATAAAATTTATTGATTATCAAAATAATAATAATAATAATAATAATAATAATAATAATGTAGTCAATCCCATAGGCTAACTCACTCTCCCCAAATGCATCATTGACAGCCATTTGTCCAAAATATTTTTTTCTCCTTTAGTGTTATAGTTACTGCCGACACAAACCACAATTCACATTGCCTCATTTTTTTTCTTCTCAACTCCCATCTCAACAAAACCCATGGCCCATCAACTAAGCTCTCGTCATCTTAAACAGTTACGTTGTGTTCACGATGATAAATATGTTCATGGATCCATTTTTTTTTATCCCGTGTCCATGTCTTCTCCTTGCTAAACTAATCTACAGCAACAATGAGTCTCTCTCTCAACAATCATCATAAAAAATAATAATAATAATAAATAAATAAAAAAATTCCATATATGGGTGTTTTTTGTTTTTATATTTTTAGCATTTAACGGTGAGTTTTGTCCAAAAAAAAAAAAAATCATTATTTATGAATATGTTTTATTTATTAAGATTTCATTGTTTAATATTTATCATCAAAACTTCCATTTGAAGTTCAATTGCAACATTCAAAACTTGATGCGAGAAATCATCTAGATGTTCAAAATATGGGGACAACATCTAAGCTATTAGGGGATTAGCAATTTCAGAAAAGTCTGAAATCTATTATTTGATTGATAGATTGATTCGTCTTGTGTTGATTCTTTTAGTTTCTACAGCAACAATATAATGAGCCTTTTTAGTTATGAAACTGGAAAAGCAAGATTTGGCAATAAAATGGAGGATGAGTTTTTGGCAGATAATATAATGATTTATATATATATTTTAAAGCAATATGATAATTTATATATAAAGGAAATTGCTAAGTATTTCACTTTGGAAATGATAATGGATAAATTTTATTCTATGAAAAATAGTCACAAGACAAAAATTTGATGTGAAACGTTCTCTTTTGGATGTTTTTGTATATGTTTATAGAGAGTTTTTGTATGTTTATTAGTGTTTATTAATATAATGATATATAAAATATTCAATAGACTTATGAATTATACTTATTATATTAATACAACAAATTGCCCCTCAAATTAAAATTTTCTAGCTACGCCATTGTCCACCATATTATTCTTATTTCATTTTTTATTTTTGAAGAATGTTTTATATTGTTCTTATAAAAAATATCAGTGCTAAAAAGTATGGTTGATGCATTTCTTCCTCCCCCCCCCCCCCCAACCTGGTTCTGATACCATATTTAACGACCCAAAGAAAAATGTTAGTCACATCTACACTATATTATAAAAGGACTAGTCACAATTGAAACTCCTTGCAATTGTTAATAATGCTCAGATCTACCTAGTATATGCCTAATGTGTGACTCATCACACTCCCACACACATCACACAATCAATCAAATTGGGGCATCATAATCTCCCATACTTAAATCCCTAACATCCTCGTTAGGGCCCACTTTGTGGGATAGTGTCTCCAAGCCTACACGGAGTTACCGTGCTGGCTCTGATACCATTAAATTGTCACGCCTCAAACCCAACCATAAAGTTAGGCACGTGACAATGGCCGCACACTTATAAAGTTTTCACTCTATAAGTGTGCAAGACCTTCTTAGCAACTAAAAATTATCCTCAAAAAAATTTCATCAATAAATCCACTATCATCCTCAATAATGCAATTGTTAAAAGATCTCCAAAGTACCAATAGAAACAACAATCCAAACCTCATGATCTTTAAATAAAAAGATATACTAATTATTACAAGATCATCTTATTTCAAAAATTCCTAATCTCCTTCCAAGTGTACACCCTCAGCAAAAGTCCCAAAACTTTATTATTCTTCATTATCTAAAAATGTAGGGGGAAAGGGGGGGGTGAGTTGACAACTTAATAAGTAACTAAATCCTAACTAGCTAAAACAAGCATATAGATTGACAAAATAATACATTTTACATAAGATAAAATTTTTTCACATATATTAAAAATTATAATATACTATAGGTTTCAAAATAAACATAAGAAGTTTCATAGACTTAAAATAATTCAAATATTCAAACAAAATTCATATTTTTAATAATCTTTTATGACTATGGTCACGCTATATCCCTATGACTGGGCATCAGATTCAAATGAAACTAGTTTCGTGCTAATGTATATCCCTCATTAGCTGGGTCCAGAAACAAGATAAGCTCGTGATGCTCTAGATATAACTAGTTTTGGTACCAATAAATAATCCCCATTGGCTGGGTATCAAAGCAAGCTCAGAAACACTACCCCACAAAGTGGGCCCTAACAAGGATGTTAGGGATTTAAGTGAAAAAGATTGTGATGCCCCAATTTGATTGATTGTATGATATGTGCAGGCGTGTGATGAGTCTTATACACATTACTCCAAAAACTAGATGGAAGGTCAAAGATTATTGTTGCTAGAAAGGCAATGAAATGAAAAATGTATTGGTCTATGAAGCCAACTCTCAGGGTGTATTTGGTTAGAGATGTGGAAAAGTAAGAGGATATAAAAAATTTTAATTTCTCTCCTTTTTATTTGGTTAGGAGTGAAAAAGTGGAAGGATGAAGAAATGAATTTGTATAAATTTACTCATATACCCTCATTAAAAAATTATGCCCAATTAAAACAAAAAAATGATAAGCAACCAAAAAAAAAAATCACCCAATTTATTAAAAAAACAATTTCCAGAAAAAAAAAAATCATTTCTAGTTAAACCCAAAAAAAAAAAAAAAAAAAAAAAAAACACGAAGCACCATGCTCAAGAAATCAAAAAAATATATATATATATATATATATAAATATATATAAAGGAGGCAACGTTACCCAGGAAACCATAAGAAAAAGAAAAAAGAAAAAAAGACAATTGGACTTTGCCCATGTGTACTGCACATAGGTAATTTTGTCATTTCACCATCAAACTCCCCCACCCAGTTTTCTCTTTATTTTGGAGAGACAAATTTTGTGTGAGCCTGAGTTAAAAATGTCTAGGCCCCACATTAAAGTTTTCTTTCCCCCCTCTCAACCAAACAACACACAAACCTATTTTCTCTCCAAAGTTTTCCATCCACCCTAATTCACCTCCAAACAAACACACCCTCATCAGTTTAGTTTTGGATTTTGAATTCTTCCAACTTGAATTGGCGTGCACCTCTATGTACTTTTCTAAAATTAAAACTTTGGGTCCTTTGCTAATGATAGGCATATTTATGATACTTTCATGCCATATTCTTGTCAAATATTTATTTTTATTCTAGCAAATTTCCCTTTCATCTATACTACTATTTAAGAGTTTTCTCCTAATTCACAAATTTGTGTAAAAAAAATGTTTAGATGGCTTTTTATTATCAATTACAACATGTCAATATCATTTTTTTTTTTTTTTAAAAAGACCTAGATCTCTTATTCAACTATAAAAAATTTTATAAGTTGAGTTAATTGAGACCTACACAACACGTCAACATTAATATATATTTTAAAGACTTTAAACCCAATAAAAAATTCCATGAACCTATTATTTTTTGTTCAATATAATTGTGGAGTAGGCAAAATAAAAAAGGAAAGAACCTGTTAGTTTTTTATCAATATAATTGTGGAGTAGACAAAATCAAAAAGCGAATAAGACAAAATGAAATAACATTTCTCCTATAAAACAAAAGGGGAAAATGTCACAATCAGACAATCATTTTGAAAAAAAAAAAAAAAAGTTAAAGCTAACCACAAAACCAAATTCTACTAGGATTAAAAATGAGGCAATTATGTAGAAATAAAATAATATAGCAAATGTCTTGGCACTCGGGCTAAAACTATTAGTAGCGTTTGGTTTGCTATGATGTGTCGTTGATGTGATTTTACATGATACACATTACGATGATGTGATATTAAAATTTTTTATTTATTTTATTTTTTCTAACACTACAATTGATGATGTTAATGAATCAGTGGGCTAAAATTTTCGGATATTTACTGATCTTCGAGAAAAATCCTGAAAATATCAAACAAGAAGTCAGAGGAGACCGGTGGAGGCCGGCCAAAAATCCTCCGATGGTAAAGTTAGTTGATTTTGCGATTTTCAGTATCAGGAAAAAACTTTTTATTTTAAAAGTTTCTCATTACCTCTCCCGTTTCCACAAAGGAGCCTTTATATAGTTTTTTCTCTGAAGTAGTTATTTCTCCAAGCGTTGTGTAGCTTGAAGGGTTTTGAGGTAAACCCCATAACTGCTTTTGGAAGTTATTTCATCCCATATCTGTTGAATATAACCGTTTTCAAAAGAAGAATGGTTATTGTTTTTAATAGAAAAGTAGAGTGCAAAGGAAATTTCCAGAACACTCGTCCATCTCATTAGTGAGATGGACGAGTGATTCCTTGGACGAGCTCGTTCATCCGGATAAACAGATGGACGAGCTCAACGAAAATGCGTTGCTTCTATGGACGAGCTCGCCCACCAGGACAGACGGATGGACGATCCTACAATGAATGGAGTCTCTTTCCTGTGGACAAGATATATGGACGAGTGTAGCGGTTGATTTTTTGGTGACACCATCAGTTGCCCCCAGTCCATAGGTTTCGTCTAAGGAAATATTTGTTGACAACACATTTTTCTTTCTTTTCCTTTTTTTTTTTTTTTTTTTTTTTTTAGTGGCTGAATGTACCACGTGTTGCAATTTCATTGGCTCTTCTCTGCGTCGTTTTGTTCTTTTGAGGCATATGACACGTGGTCTGTTCTGATTGGCCCCTGTCACTTCAAGTACCCTACTTTGTTGGCTATAAATAGTGGAATCTCTTCCATACCCTTCACATTTTCGAAATTTTTCCTCCTGAAATCTCTCGTCTAGAACCTCGTCTAGAAGTCTCCGCGTCTAGAGCCAGGTACTCTCTCCTTCCCTTCTTTTAGGCTTTCCTTTTCGTTTCCTAAAAAATGTCTGCATCCATTGTTTCTTCGTCTAGCGATAGCACAGATGGGGCTATAGACGAGTATCAGGATTCTACTAGTTATTGTAGTTCTAGTGATAGTAGTAATGAGAGTAGCAAGGGAGGTTTCACGGACGAGGAGTATGTCTCCAGCGTCCCTGGATTCCCTGTAGAGGCTCTTTAAGAGGAAGTTAGGAAAGCTTCTGGTTCCCGAGCTGGAACCTCGTCCAATGTCCCTTCGTCCAACCCTCTAGACGAAGAGGAGATCGTCTATAGCTGTGCAGTAGGCATCCATTCCAAAACATCTGAACAAAGGCTTTCTAACCTCAAGACATGGTACCAGATTCCGGACGAATTTAACCCCCGGTTAGCCGTTCGTGGAGAATGGTGTTGCAATCCCCGTTTCGGAATAGGCGTCTATGAAGCCTACTTCTTGGGGGGCCTCAGATTTCCCTTAAACTCATTCGCTAGAGAGTTATTGGTCAAGTTAGGTTTGGGTGTTTGTCAGTTCAACCCAAATGCATGGAGATTAATCATCTCAATGCAAATTTTGTGGAATGAAGTGTTTGGTAGAGATCGTCCTCTTACTGTGGACGAGTTTTTATTTTGCTACAAACCCTCTGAGATAAGCCAATCTCTTGGCTTTCATCAATTTACAACGAGGGGCAGGGATTGTAGATTAATCAAGTCCCTAGCCTCGTCCGACAGGAATTGGAAGACGGAATTTATTTTCGTCTCTGGGTTTTGGTCTGGGAACCCTGTAGAGGTTGGAAGGGATCCCTTTGCTCCTTACACTGGAGAGCTAGGGAACCTACGTCCTGAAAGTACGTCCTTCTCTTTTATCTTTCTTTCCCTCTTTTTGTTTTAACTTTATCCAAATCGCCTTATTTGTGATTTATTTCACAGGTGCTAAACGTCCGTCTTTGAGCAAGTTTCACCGTGATCGCGTCCATAGGGCTCGCCTTCACTCCAATAGGAATTTTCATTTCTTAGTTAATCTTCGTAACCTCTTTAAGTGGGGGTTTGGTCCTAATCCTTCGGACGAGGCTATTGCCCACAAGGTTACAGTACGAAAAAGTAAACATATATTATTATTGTATCATTTTTTTTATCTTTATTCAATTTTCTATAATCTCACTTATTATCTTCGTGTGCTTTAGGAATGGCAACCTTGAAGGAAAACAAGAAAAAGGATGTTGTAGTTGAGGAGGGCCGTCCTGAGGCACAGGCTCAGACTCGTCCAACGGCTGGGGAGAAAAGAAAAACCATATCCAAGAATTTGGATTTGGAAGCCTCCCTAGTCGTCGAAGTAAGACAAGGAAGCATGACTCGTCCCAAGTTGTCAAGCCCAAACCTCTCTCGTCCCAGCAGCCAACTCCAATTTTTGACGTAGATTCGTCTGCCCCAGTCGAGGCGACTCCGTCCAAGACTCCTCCGTCTAAGACGATTGCAACTCCCTCGTCCCATCCATCCCAACGGGCTCCTTCAAACATCATTGAGAATGAGGATTTAGCATGGGAGCGCTTCCAAAATGCCATTACGGACAAGGATATAAACACCTGCTATGACATGTCCTTGAAGGATTTTGAACACTCTGGTGTTCATGATCTTTTTAAGGTAGGTGAACATACTTTTGTCTCGTCCTTATTATTTCAAAAGCTTTTCCTTTATTTGTTAATTTTTATTATTTTCGTAGGGCATGTCCAAGTTCATAGCGGCGTCCAGGCAAGCTACTGGGTTGGATAAGATGAGGATCATGTTGGAGACGAGGATAAAGGAAGTGAAGGACGAATAAAAAAAAATGGGCTGGAGTAGCTACAAAAGCTAAGGAAGAGCTAAAGGAAGCACAGAACCTGATTGAGGAGTTGAGAGCTGATGTGGTGGAGAAGGATACTCGTCTTGACCATATGCAAAAGAAGAATGACGAGTTGAGTACTCTTCTCACCAAGGCGAAGGAAGATGCAGTGACCGAGTTCAAGGCATCCAAGCAATACACTGACCTTCTGGACGCCAATTATGCAGCAGGCTTTGAAGACTTTAGGTTGGACGCTACAGAAAACTTCCCTGAGGTGGACTTTAGCTCCATTAAGCTTAACCTAAACGCTGCTACCAGCTCTCTCCTACAGACAGGTTCTGAAGACGCCAATATTGAGGACGATGCTACAACGCTTCCTCCTCAAGATGCCTCCAATGTGAATGCTCCCCAGACTTAGAAATATTTTCATGTTTTGTACTCTTTTTCTTCTTTGTTAGGTCTATTGTTCATGACCTTTCTGTGTAAGCTTAGTAAACTCGTCTATAGTTTAAGGACGAGCTTTTGTAAAACTTAAGTTTTAACTTCACAAGGGTGTTTGGACATTGGTTGTCCGCCCTTGAGACAATTTGAATAGATGTTTCTCTTTTATACATGCATAGACGAGAATTTTTATTTTTATATACAAGAACCCTTGTTCAGCTCGTCTACGTTTCATATATATGTGTACTTCAACTATCTTTATTAGGATTTTTACCAAGTGTGGTTTATCCAAGCGAAATGGTGCTTAATGGCATCAATTCGTCCTTTGGGTTTGTCGTTATATTTTCCTCGTCCCTTTTTTGGATGGACGAGCATGCCTTCGGGCATGTTTGTACTTTCTTAGGCATGGGATTTTCCTCGTCCTTTTCTTATATGGACGAGTGGATTTTCCTCGTCCTTTTCTTGGATGGACGAGCATGCCTTGGGCATATTTGTACTTCCCTCTTAGGCATGGGATTTTCCTCGTCCTTTTCTTGGATGAACGAGTGGATTTTCCTCGTCCTTTTCTTGGATGGACGAGTGGATTTTCCTCGTCCTTTTCTTGGATGGACGAGCATGCCTTGCTTTCTGGGAAAGCATGAGATTACATCTCCGCGTCCAGAGAATTTTTTCGTCTTGTACCTTTCAGCTTTCTTCAAGAGTTTATACGAACATAAGTGCTATGGAAATCATTAATTCACACAACATTATGTACATTTCATAAATATCGTTCACAACATAGGTATTGTTCATAGACGAGGCACGCACCTTAGAGGTTAATGCCTTTATTTAAACAACACAAACTATAACATTGTCCATAGACTTAATAAAATAATAAAACCACACAAGATATAATAATAAAGTTGACTCTGAAGTCGTCTAGAGTTACACTCCTCCAGGATGGCCTTCTACTGATAGTACTTCCTCAAGTGCTCCACATTCCAAGGATGCTCCAACTTCCTCCCATCAAGGGCTTCCAAGTAATAGGATCCTTGTCTTTTGCAGTTGACGACTCTGTAGGGGCCTTCCCAATTTGGTCCCAGCTTCCCATGGGCTGGGTTCTTTGTTGCTAAGGAAACCCTTTTTAGGACGAGGTCTCCTATATTGAATCGTCTCGGCTTGACCATTGCATCATACCGCCTTGCCATAAGGTTTTTATACCTTGCCATCCTTTGCTCAGCATCCGTCCTTACCTCGTCTATCAAGTCAAGGTTCAAACGGAGTTGTTCCTCATTAGCTTCGTCCTGGAAGGCTGTCACCCTATGACTAGCCATGTGCACTTCCGCAGGTATGACTGCTTCAGCTCCATAAGCTAATTTGAAAGGAGTTTCACCCGTTGGGGTTCTTACTGTCGTCCTATATGCCCATAGCACTCCTGGTAATTCGTCTGGCCATACTCCCTTTGCCCCCTCAAGCCGAGTCTTGATTATTTTTAGCAAGGATCGGTTTGCAATTTCAGCCTGGCCATTTGCTTGTGGGTGGGCGGGTGAGGAGTAGTGATTCTGAATTCCAAAGTGTATGCAAAAATCTCTAAAGAGTACATTGTCAAATTGTCGTCCATTATCCGATATCAACACCCTGGGCACGCCAAACCTGCACACAATATTCTTCCATACAAAGTTCTTGATGTTTTGTTGCGTGATATTAGCTAAAGGTTCTGCCTCCACCCACTTGGTGAAATAATCAATACCAACCACAAGAAATTTCATTTGCCTCACACCTATTGGAAAAGGGCCTAGAATGTCTAGTCCCCATTGTGCGAAAGGCCAGGGGGCCGTCATTGGGGTTAGGTATTCTGATGGTTGTCTAGGAATGTTGCTAAATCGTTGGCATTGGTTGCAGACTTTGACATAGGCCTTGGCATCGGCTTGCATGTTCGGCCAGTAATACCCTGCATGGACGACTTTATGAACGAGTGATCTGGCTCCTGAGTGATTACCACATGCTCCCTCATGAATTTCTCTGAGGACATAGTTTGCTTGGTCTGGTGCCAGACAGCGGAGATAAGGTCGAGAAAAACCCCTTTTATACAGAACTTCGTCCATAAGAACGTACCTGGCCGATCTTACCCTCAGCTTTCTTGCTTCGTCTTTTCCTTCTGTAAGTCGTCCCTCTTTCAAGTATGATATAATGGGAACCATCCAATTTTCTTCGCGCTGTACCTGTTGCACCTCTGGGATGTCTATACTTGGCATGTACTGAATCTCATCAAGCTCGACAGGGGCGTCACTTGCCGAAGCTTCTTTGGCCAGTGTATCTGCTTCCATGTTCTCCTCCCTTGAGATTTGAAAGAAGGTAGTTTCCCCAAACTTTTTCATAAGTCTTATTACTCTGCCAAGGTACTTCTTCATTCGTTCTTCCTTCGCCTCGCACACCCCATTCACTTGGCCCATGACTAGTTGAGAATCTCCCAGGACGAGTATCGACTTGGCTTCCACGGATTTGGCCAATTCTAACCCTTTAAGAAGAGCCTCATACTCGACTTCATTATTGGTTGCTTGGTACTGCAGGCGTACTTTGTGTTTCAGTTTATCCCCCTCTAGGGATTGCAAAACCACACCTATCCCTCCAGCGTGCTGTGTAGACGATCCATCCACGTGGATGATCCACCTTTGGTTACCTTCCATTTTGCTTACATCGTCATGACTAGGAGTGAACTCTGCAATAAAGTCCGCTAGAGCTTGAGCTTTTATGGCATGTCTAGATTGATACTTTATGTCAAACTCACTAAGCTCGACAGCTCATTGAACCAGTCGTCCTGCAGCCTCCAATTTGTTCATCGCCTTCTTGAGTGGGTGATCTGTCATAACATTGATGACATGAGCCTGGAAGTAATGTCTTAGTTTTCTTGAGGCTGTCACCAGTGCGAAAGCCAACTTCTCCATTGGGGAATATCGTCCTTCCGCTCCCCTCAGTGCTCTACTTGTATAGTACACTGGTTTTTGTATTTTCCCTTCCTCTCTTATCAACGCTGAGCTCACAGCATGCGGAGTTACTGCTAGGTATAAAAACAACTCTTCTCCTGTCACGGACGGACTTAGCAATGGAGCCGTGATGAGGTACGTTTTCAAGTCTTGAAATGCTCTCTGACACTCGTCTGTCCACTCAAATGCTTTCTTTAAAATTTTGAAAAACGGTAAACACTTGTCAGTAGCTTTGGAGACAAACCTGTTGAGGGCAGCAACCCGCCCGGTGAGGGATTGGACTTCTTTAACTTTGCATGGAGGCTTCATGTCCAATATTGCTTGAATTTTATCAGGGTTTGCCTCAATTCCTCTATGGGAGACCATGAACCCAAGGAATTTCCCTGACGACACCCCGAAAGCACATTTGTTGGGGTTCAACTTCATGCGATATTGTCTCAGCGTGTTGAATGTCTCTTTCAGGTCATCCAAATGTCCTTCCTCTTTTTGACTTTTTACCAGCATGTCATCGACATAGACCTCCACATTCCGCCCGATCTGCGGACAAAACATGTGATTAACTAATCGTTGGTATGTTGCTCCAGCATTTTTCAAGCCAAAGGGCATTACTTCATAACAGAATAGTCCCTGACTGGTGACAAACGACGTCTTCTCTTGGTCTGCTTCGTCCATCTTTATTTGGTTGTATCCCGAGAAAGCATCCATGAAACTTAGTAGTCTGTGGCCTGCAGTGGAATCCACCAGTTGGTCAATCCGTGGTAGTGGATAACTGTCTTTGGGGCAAGCTTCGTTTAAATCTGTAAAATCCACACACATCCTCCACTTGCCGTTAGCCTTTTTTACCATTACTACATTGGCTAACCACTGGGGATAATACACTTCTCGTATAAATTTCGCGGCCAGCAACCTCTGTACCTCGTCCTTAATAGCAGCATCCCTTTCCGGAGCGAACACCCTCTTCTTCTGTCGTACTAGCTTATAGGAAGGATCTATATTCAAACAATGAGTAATAACACTGGGATCTATACCCGGCATGTCTTCGTTACTCCAAGCAAACAGATCAATATTTTCCTTCAAAAAATGGACGAGGTCTTTCTTAACTTCGTCTCTTAGGTCTGTTCCCACCCTGGTACACCTGTCGGGGTAGTTCTCGTCCAAGGAAACATTTTCTAACGTTTCGACGGGTTCTGCCACAATTCTCTTTTCTTCAATATTTAAGGATTGGATTTGCTCGTCCATGGCTAACATGGCCAGATAACATTCTCTTGCTGCCAACTGGTCTCCTTGTACCTGCCCCACCCCATGCTCTGTTGGGAACTTCACTGACAAGTGGTAGGTCAATGTGACCGCCTTCCAACTGTTCAAAGTCGGCCTTCCAACTATGGCATTGTAGGAAGATGAGCAATCTACCACAAGGAAGTTTACATCTTTGGTGATTTGTTGCGGGTACACCCCCACTGTCACTGGTAAAAGAATAGTGCCTACAGGTTGTACCTTCATTCCACCAAATCCCACTAGCGGAGAACTGGCAGGATGAAGCTGATCTCGTCCCAGCCGCATTTGCTGAAAGGCTGGATAGTACAAAATATCAGCCGAGCTTCCATTGTCTACTAGCACTCTTCTAGTTTTATAGTCAGCAATAAGGAGGGTAATAACAATAGCATCGTCATGAGGGTGATGGATTCTTTCTGCATCCTCGTCTGTGAAAGTAACTACTTGCTCGCCCGTGGTCCTTGCTCTCGGTGATCGTCCAGAGAGTTGGACACTCTGCACCACTTTTAAGTACGTCTTCTTTGATTTGGATGACTGTCCTGTTGAACCTCCCCCTACAATGACTCTTATCTCTCCAAGCGGTGGTCGTGGCGATTCTTCTACCTTACCCTTCAGTTTCTCGTCCTTCTGATCTCGTCCAAGGAAATTTCTCAGCTTCCCTTGCCTAATGAGATTTTCAATCTGTTGCTTCAAATCAAAGCATTCGTCCGTATCATGCCCATGATCTCTGTGGAAGCGACAATACTTGTTCCTATTACGCTTGCTGGGATCTCCCTTCATCTTCTCTGGCCACTTCAAAGAAGGCTCGTCCTTAATCTGCATAAGGACTTGCTCAAGTGGTACATTCAAAGGAGTGTATTGTTGATTTCGTCCTGAAGAAACTGGTTTCTTGCTATCTCGGTCTTTCTTATCTTCTGTACGCCCCTTCTTTGAACGAGGGGCTTGCTCAGAGTGACGGACGGGATTTGCCTCCATTCTTTCCATTCTCTTCCTCTTCTTGGCTATGATCGCATCTTCGGCGTTCACAAAGTTTTGGGCTGAATGGACGAGTTCGGCCATGGACTGAAGCTCTTTTTCATAAAGTTTGTGTATGAACAAATCAGAATTGACCCCATTATGGAAGGCAGCCAACAATAATTTGTCATCTACCTCGTCAACGGTCAGTGCTTCTCTATTGAAGCGTGTGATGAAGGAACGCAGGCTTTCATTTTGCCCTTGCTCTATGGTTAGCAAGCTAGACGAGGAACGTTTATGTCTCTGTCCTCCAATGAAATTATTAACGAATAATTTGCTCAACTCCTCAAAAGAACTTGCTGAGTTGGGGGGTATCTTACTGAACCAGACTCTCGCAGGCCCTTTGAGGGTGGTTGGAAATGCTCTACACATTATCTCATCCGGAACCCCTTGAAGATGCATAGTAGTCTTAAAGGTTGCGATATGGTCAAAGGGATCACGCGTGCTGTCATATGAATCCAAAGAAGGCATCTTAAACTTTGATGGCAATGGATGGCCATTGATGGATGCTGTAAAGGGTGAATCAGTTCTGTGAACCAAATCTTCTACAGGATTAGTCCTCCTCATGTTCTCCCTCATTTCAGCCATAGCCTTCCTCATCTAGTCTACCTCCCTTTCCAAATACGGCATCCTCCGTGAAGCGGTACCTCTTGATTGATTTTCAGGTTCAACATTTCTTTCATCCTCCTGACTTTGTTCTCGCTCCTCTTCATGGGTCCCATGCCGTTGCCTCCGGAGATTAATCTCTCTACGCAAGTCTTGATTCTGGCGAGTTAGTTCCGCCATGGCAGCAACCATGGATTGCATGTGTTGGGCTGATGAAGGCTGCATAGCGGGCGCCGATTGACGGTCACGATGAGGGTTACTAGGGGCATCTCTGCTTTGTTAAGGGCCTGGACTGGTAGCCCTTGATCTTGTCCGGACCATTTCAGCCCTTTGTTGGAGAAAGTGCAGAATTCAACGATGAAATTTAAACGTAAAAAATTCTATCTTCTTTCCCACAGACGGCGCCAACTGATGATGTTAATGAATCAGTGGGCTAAAATTTCCGGATATTTACTGATCTTCGAGAAAAATCCTGAAAATATCAAACAAGAAGTCAGAGGAGACCGGTGGAGGCCGGCCAAAAATCCTCCGATGGTAAAGTTAGTTGATTTTGCGATTTTCAGTATCAGGAAAAAACTTTTTATTTTAAAAGTTTCTCATTACCTCTCCCGTTTCCACAAAGGAGCCTTTATATAGTTTTTTCTCTGAAGTAGTTATTTCTCCAAGCGTTGTGTAGCTTGAAGGGTTTTGAGGTAAACCCCATAACTGCTTTTGGAAGTTATTTCATCCCATATCTGTTGAATATAACCGTTTTCAAAAGAAGAATGGTTATTGTTTTTAATAGAAAAGTAGAGTGCAAAGGAAATTTCCAGAACACTCGTCCATCTCATTAGTGAGATGGACGAGTGATTCCTTGGACGAGCTCGTTCATCCGGATAAACGGATAGACGAGCTCAACGAAAATGCGTTGCTTCTATGGACGAGCTCGCCCACCAGGACAGACGGATGGACGATCCTACAATGAATGGAGTCTCTTTCCTGTGGACGAGATATATGGACGAGTGTAGCGGTTGATTTTTTGGTGACACCATTAGTACTCTTACTAGGGATTAAACACATAGGACCCGGCTATTCTTAAGAACCTCATAATCTTTTTCACAAAATATCTTTCACAGTTTTACATATATGCACCAAGGAGAGGCTTTGAGAAACACTATTATTGACTAAGCCAAAAAGGACTTAGCAAGCCCATAGTGACAATGTGAAGTTAATAGGAGAATCCTTTAATATTTTTATTGTATCACATATTAAGAGATATGACAATTTTGTAGCTCATAATCTTGCTTAGATATGCTAAACAAGTTGGTGATTTAATGATGTGAATGCAAGATGTTTCTCCACGCCTAAATGTTTTTATCCTAGCTAGCTTCCTAGTTTTCAATAAACTTACAACCTTCTTCTATTAAAAAAAAACCCTTAAAAAAAAAGATATTCCTAATTTAAAACATGAAATAGAGATGACAAAGATGTAGTACCCGTTTGGTTCAGCTTTTTAAGCCTAAAAGCTGGCTTTTCAAAAACGCTGGAGGCTTATGTGCGTTTGGTGAGGTAAAAAGCCAGCGTTTTCTTAAAAGCCAACTTTTATGTTTGTTCAGCATTTGCGCGTTTTGGAAATGGATGCTCGTAGCTCCATAATTGAAAAGCTGAGCCCAGCTTTTATCTTATATCCGTTGAGAGAGTGAATGTACAAAATTGCCCTTGACTAAGGGCAAGGGGTTAAACACTTCACGCAGCTCCCTCATCTCTGTCTTTACCCTTCAAGAAGTTGCCCTCTCATCTCATCACTCTCTGCACAGCTCCCTTGTGAGATCGGCTCCTCTCCAAACCCAACTCAAAATCAACCTAAAACAAAATCAACTCAAAATCAAACCCAAACCCAAAATCAAAATCAAACAGAAAATCAACTCAAAATTAAACTATTAACTGAAAATCCATAACCCAAACCCAAAATCAAAATCAAATACAAACCCAATGTTTCAATCATCTTCATCTTCATCATCATCATCTTCTCTCTTCCTCTCGGCTTTCGAATTGTCAAAAAAAAAAAAAAAAAAAAAAAAGAGCTCACCGGACCGGAATGTTCTGGAGGAAGTGAAAGGTTTCAATCATCTTCATCTTCTTCTCTATTCCTCTCAGCTTTCGAATTGTCAAAAAAAAAAAAAAAAAAAAAAAAAAAAACAAGAGCTCAACTGACGTTCCGGAAGTGAAAGGGAAAAAGGGAAAGAATGATAAGACAAAAAATGAGAAGTGAATGTTCTGGAGTGGTAGGGAAAAAGGTATAAGAAGGAAAAAAAAAAAAAAGAAAAAAAAGAAGAGAAGGGCACATGTGTGGAGGTGAAAAAAAGAGGGAAAAAACTAAAAAAAAAAAAAAAAAAAAAAGAAAAAAGAATGAAATGTTACTGCGATATTTTCACAATAAATTTTAAGGGGTAGGTTATTATTAGTTAATATTGGTGAGAAAAAAATAACTTTTTTAGAAAAAGAAAAAAAATTATTTTAATAGTACGTTAAAATTAAAATCAGTATCAATTTTTATCACAATACTTTTACAATAAATCTTAAAGGATAGGTTATTATTAGCTAATATTGGTGAGAAAAAAAAAATTTTAGAAAGAGAAAAATTGATTTAAGTATAAGAAGTAGTTGATTTAAGTATGAAATAAACTCACATAAAAAAAAGTATGAAATAAACTCCCTTATATATACATTGTCCTTTTTGGTAATTTATTCTTCAAACTGCCACTTTTATAAGTGTTAGCCAAACACTCAGCTTTTTCAAAAAGCACTTTTTAACAATTTTACCAAACACTCAGCTTTTTGAAACTCAGCTTTTTCATTATGCACTTTTTGAAAACTCAACTTTTTCAAAAAGCCCAACTTTAAAAAGTTGAACCAAACTCACCCGTAGACAGGGTGAAACTGGACTCTCATATCTTACAAGGCCCGACCCAACCTAAAAAAAAAAACCCACACTTGGTTTTGGGTTTCATAAATCGCATTTGTTTCATATTCATGATCCATCTCTCCAATCTTGCTAGACATTCTAGACAAGTTAATGATTTATTGATGTGGATGAAAGATGTTTCTCTACACCTAAATGTTGTAATCTTAACTGGCTTCTTAGTTTTCAATAAAGTTACATCTTCATCTAAAAAAAAAACCTTTATTAACAAAAAAAAGATATTCTTAATTTAAAACATGAAATAGAGATGGCAAAGATGTGGATCAGGATAAAATTGGACTCCTATCTAATAAGGCTTGGCCCAACCTAAAAGAAAAAAAAATAACACACACACACGCACATGTGTGCACGCACACACGCACTCGGTCTCAAGTTTCATATAGCACATTTGTTTCAGATTCACAATCCATCTCTCCAATTTTGCTAGACATGCTAGACAAGTTAGTGATTTATTGATGCGCATGAAAGATGTTTCTCCACACCTAAATGCTGTAATCTTAGTCTGCTTCCTAGTTTTCAATAAAGTTACAACCTTCTTCGAAATAAAAAACCCTTTATTAACACAAAAAAGGTATTCCTAATTTAAAACATTAAATAGAGATGGCAGAGATGTGGACCAGGTTGAAAATAGACTACTATCTAATAAGGCTCACCCAACCTTAAAAAAAAAAAAAAAAAAAAAAAAAAAAAAAAAAAAAAAAAAAAAAAAAAAAAAAAAAACACACACTCAGTCTCTCACATTTATATATCGCATTTGGTTTAGATTTGCAATCTATCTCTCCAAAATGCACAATATCATCTAACTTTGTGAGAGATGGAATGAATTTTTGTTTATTGATTAGTTTTTATTTATCATGTAATTTGATTTTCCTTTTCTTTCTTTTTTTCCTTTCCCAAACCCTAATTCTTCTTCTCATCATATTTTATATTGGTTTTTGCTGAAATTGGTGTTTATCTTGCGTATCACTTCCCATTCAGGCCATATTTTCACATGGTGCCATATTTTTCAACCCAAGTTAACAACAAACAATGTTGGGGTGAAAGTTTGACAAGGATTATAGTTTAGGGTACAAAATATGCATTTGAAAAGTTTAAGGTATAAAGTATAATAAGGAATATAGTTTTGGGTGGTAAAGTATTGAGATTAAATCCTATAAGAACATGGTGCAAAACCCAACTTTTACACCCTCCAATCTTAACATGCCGTATCTTCATTTACTTATTAAAAAAAAAAAAAAATGCCACATCATTATATCACATATTAAAAAATAGGCACAATCATACTCAATCAATTTTAATATTTATCTAAAAATTCAACCTAACTAGAAGTTAATTAAGATGCTATTAGGCGTAGTAAGATGTACTGAGTTTTTTTTTTTTAGATGTATTAAATTTTAAATAATTATGTAGAATCTCTTATTGGATTAATTTTATACTCATCTTTGCCAAATGCGTAATTATATTATGATATAGAGTTTGGTCGGCCTATTTAATAAAAGCAATTACATCAGCTGGTGAAAAGTTTTGCAAAATAGAAAAAGGTAGTCCTTTTACACATTTTGGCCAAAAAAAATACCCATATCAATGGGTGTAAAATTGTACATTTATGCATCATTGCTACAGTAACCATGCATATATGCATGATTACTGTAGCACTTGCATAAATATTTTAGTAATATTTTCTCTCTCTTTGTCTCTGTTGCTCTCACTCTCCCTCTCCCTCTCGCCTCACTATTCGTGATCAACATCACAGCACTACCGCATGAAAAACTCGCTTGATTTACATCACACCACTGCCACCGATCAACATCACACCACTGTCGCCGATCATCATCAAACCACACGCCGCCTGATCAAATCACTGCCGATCACTCTCCCTACACTCTCTGTTTTTCTCATTTGATCAAGATCAAACCATTGCCGCCGATCAACTCGCTGATCAAGATCAAACCACTGCCGCACAAAGCCTGATCAAATCGCTGCCAGTTAACTCACTGATTTCTTGTTGTTTGATCAGTGGGTTTCGGGTTGGGTGGGTGATGATTTGGCTTTTGGATTGAGTGGGTTTCAGCCTAAATGGGTTTCTGATCTTAGGTTGGTTTGATCTTGAATGATTTTTTGATCTTGGGTTGGTTTGATCTTGAGTGGTTCACCGATCGGGTAGTAATGATGATGGTGGTTGGGTTTGAGAGGGAGAGAGAGGCAATGAAGAAAATAATAAAAAATTATAAAAAAATAAATATTTTATTTGAATAAATATATATAATAGACAAACTGATGTGAGTATTTTATAAAGGTAGAAGTGTAAAATAAAAAAATATATAAATTTTAAATGTGCAAAATAGAAAAAAAATTTCCACCAACGGATGTAATTGCTATAAGGCCCAGCCCAACCACCCCCACCCCCAAAAAAAAAAAAAAAAAAAAAATGAAATATATAAAGCACGTATCGCTGTCCATCCCAAACATAACACAACACACACTCGGTATCGTTTCAGATTCACGACCCATATAATGGCGTTCACTTACTTTATGCACAAGCCTCTGAGATCCTGTATGAATTTTTTGTTTATTGATTAGTTTTTATTTAGCATGGAATTGGATTTTGTTTTTTTTTTTTTTTTCCCTTCCCAAACCCTAATTCCTCTTCTCATCCTGTTTTGCAGTGGTTTGTGTCGGAATTGGTACTTTTCTTTATTGTCGCTTCCCACACGGGCCATTCCCTTATATTGACTCGCTTATTGAACGATTTAAAGCAGATGAATCTTCAATGGCACATAAAGAGTTATTAACAAAAAAGAGAGAGGCACAAATCAAGTATGTCTGCTTTTACGATTTAAATATGCACGTACTAACTTATCTACTCAATATGTGATTTAAACTCAAGTTGGTGCATAATATTATCGTTTGACAATTTGCAATTAGGGTCCATTTGGATATAGCTGAAAATTAAAAACTGAAAATTGAAAAATACTGTAGCAAATAATTTTTAAATGTGTAAATAGGACAGTAGGACTTATTTTTAATAAAAAAATTGTTGAAAAGTGAAATTTGTGGGTACATAAACAGTAAAATTTGTGTGAAAAAGTCAAATATTACGGCTTCTGTTTATAAACAATAAAAAATTTCGTCTGACAAAGTTGAAAAGTAAAAAATAAATAAATAAATAAAATTCTGAAACGCAAAACGTGTGAATGCGCTTCCCAAATGCACACTTACTCTACTAAGTTAAAATTTATATGCATCAATTTAGCTTAGTTGGCCTTTCCTTTAGCAGGTCTTAGAGTTCTTGGTACTGTATATGTTTTCAAAATAGGTTTGGTGCCTTCTGGAATTTGGCATTTTTATAGCGGCTGCTTTAACGGTAATTGTTTTTAAGGACTTAATAATAAATTAATACTGTTTATCAGACCTTTCAGTTGGATTTATAAGCTTACCCATTGTAGTCAAAGGCAAGTCGGGCGCTCACCTTGGCGCCTTAGTGAGGCGCTTGCCTTTAGAGCCTAGGCGAGCAAGGCGCTATCAAAAAAGTAAAAGGTGCTAAGGTGTGAGCCTCAGTTTTTTTTAATTGTATTTTTTTTTTTTTTTTACAGAAGTTTGTTGTGAAACCTACTATTAGATTATTAATTTAAAAAGGCATGTTAACTTAATTTACTCAAATTTGTTGTAAAACTTATTGTTATATAGAAGCTTGTTGTAAAATCTATTGTTAGAATAACTAAAGAGCCTAAACCATGTTAATCCTATTTGAAATAATTTGATAGACCTAATTTCTTCAAGCAACACATTGAAAAACATTTCATTATAATATTTTAATACACTAGGTATATATGATTTAAGTTCTATATGTATAATAAATATATTAAGAATTTGATGCCTCGCTTTACTCAGGCTAGCGTCTTGTTGTCGACTCATGCCTTAGGCGATATAAGGCCTTGGTGCCATAAGGTAGCCTTTCGCCTTTGACTACCTAGGGCTTACCATAGAAATGAGAGAGGGTGGAAGTTATTTATGATAATGTTGTAGATATGATGGGGATGATACGTGTAAAGCACCAACAATCGTGACTCATTCATGTTGATTCTTGGACTCACTTGTCATGATTGAATGAAATTTTGTACTTTCTTATGTGTTCCCACTTACAATGAGCTTTCTGTATGAGGAATCCATATAAATTGGGGTTGAACATGTGCTTATCTTGGATTTTATATTATGTCAGTTTATAATATGCAAGACATGAGTTCAAATGTGGTAATTTAGGAGTTTAATTGTTTGTCTTATTTAGTACAGTTTCAAAACTATTAAATTGATGACTTTTAGGATTTTTGTAAGGAGATAGTTTTATAATTTTTTATTCTATTTTTACTTTTGAGAATGGAATTTTTATTTTGTTCATGGAGGGGTAATTGAGTTGCTAATAGTTTGTTTATTTATTTATTTATTATTCAAAGTTATTTTCCTTCTACTATCACTTCATTCTACAAGAAAATTTAGAATCATGCAACCGAAGACCTTGACAATTTTTGTTACACTTTCCTTAAATCCTTCTTTCTTAATGATAACTCTTCCATCTCACCAAAATCTTAAATTACTAATTTTCCTTTCACTTGAACCTTATAAATTTACATATTTCTTTTGGTACATTATATATATTTTTTTTGATAAAAAAAAATCCAATTCAAAGGAATCTTTGGGTGCGCATGCTTCTTAGATAATATGTAATGCCTTCTTAGTATAAGGAATGAATCCAGGTTGTTGGCATGGTATCTCCTTAGTTCTGCTTAGCGTAATCATGATTGGACAGGTTAATTATTCATTTACGTGGTGGTTTTACATGTGTACAGTTTCTTGTGAATTGAAAGTAGAGGATTAGATCAGTTAATTTTGTGTTGGCTAAACTACATTTGGGTCCCCCAAAATGTAGCCTTACCATCAATAAGGTCCTTGTAGTCCTTTTTTGTTTTCATCATTAAAGTCGTCTTGTAGTTCTTATTGTTGCAATGCTAACCCTAAAGTTTATAATTTGTTATCAAGTTGGTCTTCACAATCATCATATTTACCATGGCCCCATAAATATGACGCTAGGCTATTGTTAAAATAAATGGAAAAAAAAATGGTAAGAAATCAAAAGGAAAAATGTGAGAGAGAAAGAATCCAATGAATTAATGTGATTTGAACCTATCGAAAAAATGAATTAACGTGATTGGACCTTAAAAGACTTACATTCACAATAAAAGTCCCAAACAATTACACTTTGTCACTTTTACGATCAAATTTCTCTTATAATTACCCATTAAAGGGTATTAGTAGGATTGCATTTTGCCTAATATGATAATGTTGAGATCATGATGGTGTTTTAATAGCATGATGACTCACATGACTATATAAAACTTCAACATGAATACATTATGTCCAAGAGGGTGCAGAGGACTTGTCACTTCTTTTTTTTCCGTAGATTTTGATTTTGGGGATCCTTTTTACCATTTAAAGCACCTTCCCCTTAGGTTTTTTATTTTATTTTTTGGGTTCAACCTATGCAAAATTCTCCAACTTGATCTTGTGCTTCATTATTACCTATGCCCTTTGGCTACCAGCGTGGTCGTCCTTGGATCATAGTAGCCACTATTTGGGCATTGGTCCAGTCGTTCTTAGCCCCTATTGCAATATTCTGAAGTTCATTTGTTGTCGAAGTGTTGTCGTCCATTGCCGGAGTCAACAATTTGCATAGTTTGTTCTACATTGTGTTCGATCCATTTTCCATCCAATCTAGTTGTTCATAGTCACCTTTAGCTTTTATTCCAACCTGAAGGCATCACCAAGATTTTACCTTGAGTTTGAGGGGGGAGTGTTAAAGACACTATGGTTTATGTGTTTAAAGATGCAATGTCTCAAGCGGACCAAGTATGTTGTAGACCCAAATCAGGTTAACCTTATTGCTATATTAGGGTTTCTTGTATGCACCATCCTAAATAGTCAATAAGTAGCCGATTAGGCTTTCTTCTGTAGATATAGGCCATTTGGTCGAGCCATGTCAAACTGTGTTCTCTATATCTTGCTTTCTCTTATCTCTACAATGTTCTCTCAATGTAGTTATAGGCAATCTGTGCACTCGCCTAGGTGACTGCGGGAGGGAAGGCGCTAATAAGATGCCTCAAAGGCCTTGAGGCAAGGCGCCTTTACTGAGGTGCATGCCCTTGGCACTTAGTCGAACGCTTGGAAATATGTTTGAGGCACTAAAAGTGATGCCTGAGTGAAGCTAAAGAGAAAAACGGCATAATTGGCAGCTTTTGTAAATTAACACAACTTTTTTGGGACATCTCTTAAGGGTCTAGAGGTTCAAGTTTCAAAATTTTTGTTGGCTGTTGAACATGTGATGCCGGAGAGGGTAGATGAAGCTAAGAAATAGAAACAGGGGTCTGAAGTTGTGGGGAAAGAGATTCAGGAGCTGAGGGGTTTATTCAGTTCCATTAATTATGGTGAATCATAGGAAAAGCGACAGGGAACTACTAGGGGATAAGAATCTTATTGTTTCTCAATGAATTTGAAGATTTTATTGTGGAATGTGAGAGGCTTGAATGAGGGAGACAAAAGGCTCCAAATTAGAAATTTGTTGTGCTCATGGAAAGTTGATATTGTTTGTTTGCAGGAGACCAAGTTGGAGTTGATTACAAGAGGTTTGGTTAGAAGTATTTGGGGTTGTCCTTATGTAGATTGGTTATATTAGGGCTCTGATGGTGCCTTGGGTGGTGTTTTGATTACGTGGGATCGTAGGGTGGTAGAAAAAGTGGAGGAAGCTGTGGCTCAGTATTCGGTGTCTTGTAGATTTAAAAATGTAGGTGATCAACTTGAATGGGCTCTTACCAGTGTTTATGGTCCAAACTTAAACAGTATGTGGTATTTAATGTGGGAGGAATTAGTAGGCATTTTTAGTTGGTGGGTGGAGATTTTAACGTAGTCTGTTTTCCTTCAGAGAGATTAGGAGCTGAAAATTTCACCCATGCTATGCATAATTTCTTTGATTTCATTTCTTCTCATGGTCCATTAGACGCTCCTTTGGAGGGTGGCCTTTACACTTGGTCTACTTCTTCTTCAGTCTCTAGATTAGATCGGTTCCTTTTTCTCAACACTGGGATGTTTAGTTCCCTTACATCTCTCAAAGCAGGTTACCTAGAGTTATATCTGATCTTCCCTGTTCTTTTAGATGGAGGGAATCAACAAAAATGCGTTGAACTTTTCGTTTTGAAAACATGTGGTTGAAAGCAAAGGGGTTCGTCGAAATGGTGAAATCTTGGTGGGAAACTTATTTTTTTCAGGGGACTCCTAGTTATATTTTGGCCATGAAGTTAAAAGCACTGAAAATTGGATTTAAAACAGTGGAATGAAGTGGAGTTTGGTAATGTCAGCCAAGAAACAAATATTGTGGAATGAGTTGAATGCCTTGGATGTTGGAGCAGATAGATACCTTTTATCGGGTGAGGAAAAATCTGAAATTGAAAAGACTACACTGTTAGTAGAAATCACTTGGAGAAAGAAGTCAAGGGTGCTGAATTTGAGGGAAGGGGATTCTAATACAAAGTTCTTCCGCCGCATGGCAAATTCTAATCGCAGAAATAACAGTATTACAAGTATTATGGTTGATGGGACCTTGACATCTAATCAGGATAGCATTATTGAATGTATCACTCATTTTTATAGTAGTTTGTTCACTCATTTTTATAGGAGTTTGTATTCTGACCAGCAAGTCTCTAGATCCTTCCCAGATGTATTAGAGTTCCCTAGGCTTTCTAGGGAGAAGGCTGTATGGTTGGAAAGGCCTTTCGAGGAAGCATAAATTCTTGAGGTAATAAGGGGCTTTAAAGGAGATAATTCCCCCGGACCAGATGGCTTCCTTATGTCATAAGGCCGTCTTTTGCCTTTGACTGCACTGTGTTATCTATTCTTTTTCTTTTGAGATTCTAACTTGGTATTAGAATGAAATTTGATCTCAACTCGTTGCAAAATTCTGACATGTTTTCAACATTTAATTGTATCGGACAAAACTAAATTGGTGCAAACCACCACCCCAAATGCAGAAAATGCTTGGAGATCCAGCAATGCTTGAACTAAGCAATGATTTGAAAAAACTGTAATTTTCTTGTCTGCCTATATATATATATATATATTGGACTTAAAAACTTGATCTGTTATCTAAATTTAAGGAATGAGAAAAACTTCACTTGTTAAATAAAATTTCAATGTCCGGTTGCTATGGATTTGTGGTCTATGATTTTGGGTTATGCCAAAGTCAGTTGTGGGGCTCCTTGCTTGCTGGCAAGGCAGTTTGGTCGTCATCGAAATGGTCATATATGGATAGCTGTTCCCCATTGTTTAATGTGGTGTCTTTTGGAGGGAAAGAAACCGTAGGTGTTTTGAAGATACTGAGAGATCCATACTGAACCTCAAGTTATTTTTCTTTAAAACTTTTTTGGATTGATCGTCTTTCTTGCGAAACCAATCATTCTCTTCTATCATTGATTTTCTTGATTCTTGTTATTTTTGTATTTGATCCCTATACACTCCCTGTGTACTGGGTGTCCCTTTTTTATATCAATAAATCTTACTACTTATTAAAAAAAAAAAAAAATTCATTGTTAAGAATGATAAGAAGCTGAATACATTGTCTTTGTTTAATTCCTTTGATAATTTTTTAGAGCATAGCACCTGCAATGAACAACATTTGAACCTCTTCAATGTTTAGAACTAGCATATTTCTTGACATAAGGGCAGTTTATCGTGCCCAACACATAAGACTCCTAGACCTCTAGGACAGCCCTTTCCAGCTGGAAATTACCAAATTTCCCTTATTCTTTTTTAACTTAATTATAACTGATCTAACTGCTTCCCAACCTAAAAGACTCAATACTAAGACAACAATAACTAAAACAACCTATTAAAGGTGCTAAGAAGGTTCAACATCAAAACTAGACCACAATTCTTGAATCTTTGTATATTTAATCTTCTTTTTCCTTGAGCTCTTCCTTGTCCGCATCACCCATACTCTCTCTCCCTCTCTCATTTATCTTCTTTATTATACACAGGATAATTATAAGCGACTGTAACTAAATGATGAGTATGGAGGGACCGTTTATCAACAAACATCAAAGGAGGCTAGTGTCTTTTTGTCCATAATTTAGGTCACAATATTAAAAAAATAAAAAAGAGGAATGTTCAGTTAATAAAATAACAGTTTGAGGAGGACTTAATTGTTGTATTTACACAAACCTCGGGGGGAGTATTATTTCATTAAATGTTTGGGCAGAGTGTGTTGAAACTCTCATGTTCTACATTTAGATTTATGATGTTCAACCAATTGCTAATCAATACAATCATGCCCAACCTTGTTATCCTAACACTATTACACAATAATGCTTGTTGATGCCTCAGGAAGGATACATGTCTATGGAATTTGCATATTTTTATGCCTTTTGGGTTTGTTGATATTGTATGACTTTTATTATAGAGATTTTGCATTGACATGGTGTTCCTTTTTGGCACTTTGGTTGAACAAATATGGTTGTTTCTATTATTCTTCTCATTCTAATTAAAAAAAATTCTCAACAGGATGGCTAGAATCTATCATATAATTCGCAAGAAAGGAGGGGCAGCAAATTCTATGACTTTGGGGGAGTTGGCTGAGGATCTTAAGTAAGTCTTACAATTTAAACAATTTGGTTACACATGTATATTGAAAGACACTATCGGAACTTTACAATCTGCACACAAGAATCTACAAACTTGATCCATTTAAACCAAACGTAATATACTTGTTGGGCAAAATTTTTTCCTTAAAAACAAAAGGTAAAGCTAATACTTCTGAATTTGGTGCGGTGGTTCGTGAATTTTTTTTTTTTTGGTGAAGATGTGCTACAGTTGAAGCTTTTATTGCTTTTTTGGTTTTCATTTTGTTGCACAAAAAAGGTTTAAAAACACAATTGTAACTCGTATCTAGTTCTTTATGGATTTCTCGCTTTGGCAATAGAATTGTCAAACTTTTGGACTAGAAAGTGAAATTTGTGTCTCCTTAAAAACAATTCTTAATGATTTTCAAATTTGCTTATGGCCTAGGGACTTTGGAGGTATGTGGAGCAACTTGGCTGAATCTAAAGGAAACAACATGGCTGAATCTAAAGGAAGAGCGGTTTGAATCTGGAGTTGTGAATAAACTGAATCTAAAGGAAGAAGTTTGAAGGCAGGTTGATGTGAGAGTAGGATATTCATGATTGATGCGCACTGCTTTTTGATATATTATGCTGAAAAAATTATATTATGTTCCATGTAAAATACTTACTGTGGGTAGGTACTATTTGGGGAATCAACTTTATTTCATGTTATTAGAGAGAAAACTCTTGATCTCACTGCTTTATTGGTCAATGCAAATATGTGTTTGAAATATATTAGGCCATCAAATATATTGCTCCTATTAAAAATATACGTAAATAAAAAAATTTAGTTATATATAAATTACATAGAAAATATTTTACTTATATCATACTAATGTTTAAATAATTAGTGGGTGACGAACTCTACCTCAAATAAATTAACTATTTTAATTATTAATAAGCGGCATGAATAAAAAAATGATGACGAATAATACATACATATATTGAGTCATTTAAGGCAAGCAGAATATGTACTATGTGAGCGCACGAACACATGAAAAATAGTATAAGGCATGTAGGGAACATAGATCCAAGCACATAAGCATGTGAAAACATAGATCTAGACATGTAGACATAGAAACACGCATGTAAACATGTAGGAGCCTAACACATAGACATGGAAGAACATGGGTCTAAGCATATAAGCATGTGAAAACAAGGATCTAACCATATGATATGGAAATAAACACGTAACACATAGATCCAAACAAGGCATAGCCAACAGCATCATACAAACATGTGAGCATGTAACCCTAACATCTACTTAGAACAAAAGAGGCATAAAACATTGGAAAACATGACATAAAGCCTAAAGCATGTAGATTTAAACATATAAGCATGTAAAGATATAGATCTAAGCATGAAACATGGCATAAAGCATAAAAGCAAAGAGATTTAAGTTAGAAACACAAATAAGCAAGAAACATGCTAAAAAAAGTAATAAATCATGTTATTCAAGCAAAAAATAGCAAGATAAATGCTAGAAAAATATTTAGAAGGTTAGGGGTGTGGATGGTAGCTAAAAAGTTACATCAACACTCCTAAACCCCAAATCCAAAGTGTAGAATCAAAGAAAAGAAGATTGGGCATAAGAATAATACCTAGTGTTCTTTTGGTGAAGGGAGAAGAATCAAGAAGTTTTAATGTGTTTTTTGGGTGTTTTTTGTGTATGGAAGAGGGGAAAAACGTGTAGAAAAACCAGGCAAAGAGCAAAACTTAGCAAAGAATGGTCCCCTCTAGTCTGAAGGGTGCCTGGAGCCTTTTATAGCCCCGACAAAAATTTCAAGGCAGCGGCCTTCAAAAGGCCCCCAATTGGTTTGATCTTGACACCCTTAGAAAAATCTTGACTTCTTGTTTTTGAAAAGATATGGATCTTAAAAATCCAATGGTCGGATCAAAAGTTATGGCTCCCGAAAGTTAGCGGTGCATTGATCGGTGTGTCAACCGGTTTTCATGATATCTCGACTGTTCTAACTCTGATTTCGATCCATGAATAGTCGTTGAAATGAGAATTTGATAATCTTCGCAATGACGTTGGTTTCAACCTGTTCTGACAGCCGGATCAAAATTAGGGTTTTTGGCCCCATCCGAGATTGACTTCGGGTCAAACTTGGTCAAATTTGTTAAAAATCTCCGAGAAGCTCGGGTTTGATGTAAAACTATGAAAAAAATGTTGTTTTGTGAGGGTTTTGACCTCGTTTGACCTTAGGTCAGACCTAGGGTTAACTAGAAGCATTTTGGTCATTTTAGCTAAAAGAGGCATTTCGAGTGCTCTAATGCCCAAACGGGTTGTGCCATGTCATTCTGGATGTTCTCGCGACCCCATAGAGAGAAAATAATATTTTTGAATTTTTGGGGGTCCAGCATGTAAATTGAGGGCGAACAAAATATGGTATCAACACCCTACCATCCAAAACACCGAAAAACATAACGAAAAAATTAATAAAATTTAACAATGATTAATTGGACCAATTAGGAGAACAATTTTTTGTTGATAATCTATTAAGATTATTTTCTTTGCAAAAATTGCAATTTCATCCACCTAAAACATATTATCAAATAAAAATTATTAGCAAAATCTAAGAATTAAATTTCTATATAGCATTGTTATAAAATAATAATAATAATTGAAATACAATTGCAAAAGCTAAAATATGTCACCCATCCGATTATTTTCGTTTGACTAACTTGTGTTTCTTCTTTTTTTGAATAAATAACATTATAGATTACTTCTAATACAACTATTAAGAGTACTTTGTCCACCCCAAAGGATTAAAAAATAAACAAAAATTAGTAAAGTCTCAGTTTAACATCTAAATTGATTACCATAGAAAAAATCAAATTCTAATTTGCAAAACAACTAATTATTAATCTAACCCAAATCAAATCAATAAGGAAAAAGAAATTGTGATCGGAATTTAGCATCCTTAAGTCCCTAACAACTTGTAAGATATGAGCATATGGACAAATACGAATGTCACACCTCGGGCTGGTCAAGAAGAAATGTTGGCTTCAATTTCGAGTTCATTAGAATTTGTTTCAGATTCCTCGTAAAATTCATTTGGAGTCCGGTCAGTATGCCTAATTATGTCCTTGCTAGGATCATTAGCTTCAATATCGAGTTCATCTAAACTTGTGTCAGCTTCCTCTGTTCCTCGTGCATATCATTAGACGTTTGGTAAGTCTCCTCATGCTTACCTGCATCTTTATTAGAACCAACAATTGCTAGAAGATCCTTAGCTCGAATTTTAACACGTTTTCGTTTGAGATGTGACAATTAAATAATAATAACAAAACGAACCATTAGTAGAAAAAAAAAATTGTTGAAACAATAAAAAAAATCTACCAAAAGAGAACAAAATCGGAGAAAGAGAAATACTATTGACCTTTTCGTCATGAACAACTTGGAAGGAATAGGAGAGAGAGATGGAAATGAAGAAGAAATCAACAATAACAAAAAAAACCACTAGCAGAAAAAAAAAAAAAAAAAAAAAAAAAAAAGTGGTTGAAATAATAAAAAAAAGGTCCACCAAAAAAGAAACAAAATTGGAGAAAGAGAGACAATATTGATCTTTTCATCATTGACAACTTGGAAGGAATCCACTACAAAAAACGCAGGTTTTGGGCTGTGTTTTTTTGGGCCGCGTTTGTAAAAACGCGGCCCCAGACGAACTACAGCCCCGTTTTTGGAAAACGGGGCCCAAATACTACAACTAAAGCCCCGTTTTTAAAACGAGGCCATAGAAAGGGTTTGAGGCCGCATTTTAAACGCGGCCCAAGCCTCATTAGGGCTTCCCATTTAGTTCTTTTGGGCAGTAATTTCTTTTTTCTTTTTTTGTTCCTGAACACCCCCTGCCGTTTCACAGTCATTCTCTCCATCGCAGTCACACAGAGGCTCACGCTCGTCCTCATCGTCCATCATCGTCCTCACTGTCACACCGAAGCACACGCTTCTCCTCATCGGCCATCATCGTCCTCACAGTCACACCGAAGCTCACGCTCCATCGCCGACCCGATTCATCCTCCTCCTCACCCATCTTCGAAGCCCAGTGCCGTTCATCCATCATCCTCACCCACCCATTCAATCAGCCATCGCAGGCCACGCCCCATCGCCGATCTGTTACCCAAGACCCATCGCCGATCTTTCTCCACTCTTGTACGGGTACTTTCTCTCAGCTTTTCCCTTTTTCTCAATTTGCATTTGGGTCTTTCTGTGTGTTTGTTTATGTTGTTGATTTTGATTTGCATTAACGAAAGAAAGGATGTAAGTGGCTGTTGGAGGCAGAGGAAAAGGCAAAAATCACTAGGAAACTAAAAAAATTATGACTCTGTGATGCTCTGGGCATTAGAAATCTAACATATCAAAACAGATTAAGAGAGAAAGAAAATTGAAAGCACCAAAGGTTGTGTTCAAGATGTTTAACATCTAATTAGAAGTATTTAATTATTAGGAGATAAGAAATGCACAAATTAGATAAATATTATCTCTAGATTTGTGAATGTCTGCATTGGTAGACCTCAATCTTTGTTCTGCTTTTGACTAAAACAAAGTCTCCAAAATAAAAATAAAAAATTCTGAGAAAAGAAAGAATTCATTCAGCAATTATCCCATCAAAACAGTAATTAAACCATTAGTTATTTTCCATATACCAATAGTTCAAATAAGAATTTTGAAATTAATCTTAATAAATATATAGACCCCAAAAAAGAAAGAAATAAATAAATAAAAGAGAGTGAAACAACGAAATAACCGGAAAATAATCTAAATCTTGCAATGCTTGTTGCAAGATTAATTCATCCTCTGGAAGTAAACTAACCGACTCAGATTCTGTAATAATTAAGAAGCAACCATACAAACATTATATTATCAACATGCTCTTAGGTACAAAGATATAAATCATTAGAATTAAAAGAAATGAAAAAAAAAAAGGATGGATTACATTATCCTAATTTTTCTTGTTGAAATAACTTTGTGAAGAAATCGTGTGTCTAATTAACATTTTATAGACAGGAAAAAGGAAAAATACCGAAAAGAAGGAAAGAGAGTTTTAAACTGGTTTAGTTCAGCATAAAAAAGAAGTTGAATAGTTTTAAAAGTTGATTTTTAATTTGGGGTATGTCGTTTTTTGTTTTAGTTTTTCAATTTTGTGTATTGGGCTTTAATATGTAGTTTTTTGTGGACATAGCAAGGTCAGGGCCTATAAGTTTTGCACAAACTGCTGACAAAATGGTAAGAAATGCTATTTATCCTAACTAGCTAGGGTTTTAATATTATAATATTTTATGATGAAACTAATTTACGGATGAATTTGAGCATCTTGTGTGAATTAGCATCTTGAGCATCTCAGCGGACAATGTAGGTAGCTTCTGAGGCAAATCACCTGTCTTGTTTTGGTTCTAGCACCATGAAATTGTTATTCTCAATACTTTCTTCAAGTATTTGTTTTGAACTAATTAACTTCGTTACTATTTTTGACTTGTGGGAACGAAACATGATTTTGAATCGACTCTGCTAATTTAGTGATAAAATAAGCAGTGCTTATGTTCGTAGAGTTACTCTATATTAAAATCCATTTGCTTTGGTGATTTTGGAGATTAAACGTATGCTTTGAAAGCCCCAAATGTGATTTCACAATTTGGATATGAAAAAACACTAGTATCATTTTAATTTTGTTAGGATAGACATTAGGTCTTATTGGAATAAATAGGGATAGTTTTTTACACAGAGAGAGAGAGAGAGAGAGAGAGAGAGAGAGATAGTTGTCCTTATTGTTGGTCATAGTAAAGATCATTACCATTTTTTCATGTATACAGGAATGAAGAAACTAGTAGTCGTAGTATTTGAACTTTAAGAAAAGTAGGAAATTTTATGGGTTCATATCAAAACTTTTTTAGGGTGTGTGACAGTTTTTAGGATATTTTGCCTATATATATCTGTTATTACTTTGTGATTAAGTGTGTGTGTGTGTTAAAATGCTTAAAAGAGCTTATAGTATATAATTATGTGTACAGTATGCTTTACCTTTATAGGGACAAAAAACCAAAAAACAAAAGAATATGTTGCGAAAGTTGAAGAATTTTTATTGATGGGAACATTTCATGTTCATTGTGCTTATTTAAATCACGTTAGTGTTGACGCTGTGACAGCAAAAACAAGATGATTGCAAAGAAAATTGACACTTTGACAGTAAAGACAAGTGAGAGAGAGGAAATGTGAGGAAGTTGAGTGATGGAAAATGGGTTGGGGAGTAACTTTGGGAGGGGGCTACGTAGGGACTATTGTAGCCACTATCACAACTAAAGAAAACAACTCACTTGTCTTTTTGAAAGCAATAATCTATATTTTTTATTTTGTTGTACATTATATTGCATGTTATCCCAAATTACATTTGCTATGTTTGGTTGTCGATTGCCGCTTCATATCACCAACATAAATTTTCACTATTGTAATGAGGCTGTTGAATATGATGTAGGCAAAAGAAAGTGGGCACGCAGTGGAGCGTGCTGTTGTTTTTGCGAAAGTATATAGCACCAAAGATGGGCAGCCTATTAGTACTGAAGTGGGAGATAAGATTGTAAGCCCTATATCGTAACTTATTTCTTTTGTATTTTGTGTGTGAATAGTACTATATCAAGTAATATGATATTTGGTTCTTGTATGAAAACAGAATAAAATGGCTGACATTTTAAACAAAGGGGGCTCACTACAAGGAGAGCCTCACGAAGGAATCCTATGGGCAAAAGATGATGCATTTGCTCAAGTGATGGGGGCAGAACGGCATGGACGTGTACGTGGGGTTGGTTTTGGACCAACCCCATCAGGAATAAGTGGGTCCAACCTGCCATGTTATACATCGACTCCACTGGTGTCCAGGGAAACAGCCCATCGGATAACTGAATTGGAAACTTCGCAGCAGACTTTAAGGGACGAACTTGCCCAGTCAAAGCAGACGCATCAGGAGCAAATCGTCGAAATGCAGGAGAAGCATAAGGAGGAAATCGCCGAAATACGTGAGCAGAATAAGCAGCAAATCGACGAAGCAATGGCTGAAGCAAAGCGGCAATCAGATGCGCAGCATAAGATACAAATTGATGAAATGATGGCGGGCGTGAGAAGCATGTTTGATTCAATGAGGTCATTTCCAAATGCGTCACAGCTTTATGTGGTATAAAAATGTTGCATTTAATTTAATGAAAATTGTGTGTTTATTGCAATGCTTTGTTTATGTGCTACTAATACGATGTGTTTAATATATTCAGGGTAGCGCTGCATCACAATGAGGACTCGTTGTGGATATTTTGTTATTGTAGGTTGTATTACTTTTTGGATGTTCATGACGGAATATTGTACACATGAATATTATTTTGATATTATAAACAGAATTCAAATTTTCCATTATTCTCCCTTTGATCAGGTATCTATTCTATTTCTCTCGACTTCGCTATTTTAAAAACTTAATTATGATCAATTTGTTTTTTTTTTAGACTCGAATTTTGTCAATGCGCTTGAAAGATTTTGAACTTTTGTGGTTTTTGTTCTTGACTTTGAAATGCGATGTGAAAATTGAATTTATGGTTGTGATTGCAGGTGCATTTGGAGTTCAACTCAATGAATGGTGAAGGAGTTTAGCTCAATGTGGTATGCTTTTGTGGTTCTCTTCGCTTGTCTAGAAGTGGATTTGGATAATTTTCTTTACATTAGCGTTGGTGAGTTTGGATTGCTTTTTTTATTTTCATTATAGATTATGAGCGAGTGGGTTTGAATTATTATGTGCATGTCCTAGCAAAAAACTAAAGAAAAACAAAGATAATGTAAATGCCTTAAGTTTTATGCCAAAGAAAAATCTTAAGAGTGGAAACAAAAGACTCACTGGTCTTAATTCCTACTCATTTGTATTTTTAGAGGTTTTGAAAAATTCTTTCGTGTGAAAATGATTTAGTTTTGTGCTTCAGGAACCTTAGCCTTGGAAATATTGGGAACCTTGGCAGCCATGAACCTTTGTTGAAAGGAAATACTTATTTGACGAATGTCTTTCTCATCCTCCCCCATGTAAAGTGTCTATGTCCGACTCTTCTTGCTTGTTGCATCACTCATGTCATAGAGAGTTTCATATGTCCATATTGTGAATTTAGTGATGCTGCTCAAGTTATTAATCATACAGATCTGCACGTAAATATTTTGTTCGTTTCATACTTCTCCAGTTTATTGAAAAGGTAACAAGGAAATTCCTTTAATTTTTAATGATCAACTCTCGTTGTGATTGGTGCTTGTGGTGATAGTTTGGCTAAATATTGTGGAAGTTTGCTACTCATTTATTTTGTAAATTCTTGTACTTAGGAAAAAACTTCCATTCTTGACTTCTTGTGTCTGGTTCCATTCTTGCAGTGCCATTATGGACAAAAAGCTTGGAGATGGGGATAGTCATAGGAAGTCATGTGTATAATGTGTATTATGGACAAGTTGAGGTATAATGTGTATAATGTGACAAGTTTAAGATAATGTGACAAGTTTAAGATATTGTGAAAATTTCAGCTTGATATTCTTTTGATATTCCAACTTGAAATAGTAGCGTTTGTAAAACTTATAGCAGCGTTTACACATTCACTATCTGCTGTAAAGGAAGGGCAAAAAGGGAAAAAAAAAAAAAAAAAAAAACTATGGCCGCGTTTTTAAAACGCGGCTATAGACATATTGAAAAGTATTAAACGGGTTGTAAAAACGCGGCTATAGGGGGATCTATGGCCACACTTTACAAACGCGGCCTAAGACGGGGTCTATGGCCGCACTTTGTAAACGCGGCCTAAGACCACGTCTATGGCCGCACTTTACAAACGCAGCCTAAGAATGGGCCTTAGGCCGCGTTTAAAAATGCGGCCATAGACCCCGTCTTAGGCCGCGTTTGTAAAGTGTGGTCATAGACCCCGGTCTTAGGCCACGTTTGGAAAGTGTGGCCATAGACCCAGTCTTAGGCTGCGTTTGAAAAGTGCGGCCATAGACCCCCTCTGGCCTATAGTCACGGGGTTTGGGCCACATTTGAAAATGCGGCCTAAAAAAACACGGCCATAGGCCAAAATGGGCCTATGGCCACGTTTTTTGGACCTAAGGCCGCGTTTTACAAACGTGGCCTAAACTCGTTTTTTTTGTAGTGAGGGGAGAGGAGGAAATGAAGTAAGAAGAAATTTATATGAAAATTAAGATGGAATAGGAAGGGTGAAAGTATATGAAAGGTTAAACAAAGTGAAACTGTAGAATTCAAGAAAATATAACGGAACAAATTTAAAAATCTAAAAGGAATCAAATGAAAATTAAAAAATAAAATTTATTGGAGGGGGTGAAAGATTGAACTAATAAGACAATAATTGAAGAATATGAAAAGCTGAACAAAATAAGAATTGCAAAAAAGAAAAAAGAAAAGAAAAGAAAAGAAAAGATGCTAAAGATGTAGTGGATAAAGAGCTTTATAAAACATAGGAATAAAAAATAGATATGTACAGACATTGTTTTTGTTTTTTGTTTTTGGTTTTTTTTATTTTTATTTATTATTATTATTTTTTTATAGTTACAAAACTTTTATTATTTAGTTATAAACATCTAAATTAAAGTAGATGAATATATAAAAACAAAACTATATGTAATGTTAAAACCACCTAAGATGAATGTGTAAAGTCAATAATCTATTCATATTTTTTTGCAAAAAAAAAAAAAAAAAAAGAATAAAAAAGAAATTCTAAATTAAAGTAGATGAATATATAAATGCAAAATTATATGTAATGTTAAAACCACTCAAGATGAATTTGTAAAGTCAATAATAATTTTTTTCTTTTTTTGTAAAAAGCATAGGAATTAAAAAAACAAAAAAATAATAATTATGTGATCAATAACGTAGTGATGAGGTGGTGCAATAGGACCTCAATAGTAATAAATATTACACTTCAACTTTTAACTATATAGAGATATAGATTATAAATTTTAGATTTTAGATTATAGATAGATAGATAGATAGATATAGCCAAATGGGTCATGTAGCCAATCGAATAATTGACATTTAAAGCTTTATCAAGTTGAGTTTGCGTACATACATCCTCTATACATAGCAAGGGTATTGAAAAATTTAGCAAAATACACTTCTCTTTCAGTTTTCCCCAGTGAATTTTCACACAGTAACCAATATTCGGCAGTCTATCCCAAACTACTCGTGCACCTATTTGTTGTTTTCTTCTTTAAAAAAAAAAAAAAAAAAATCAAGGATTTGCTGCATACAAGGTTGTAGCAATTGCTGCATGTTGGTATAGGTGTCAAAAAAAAAGAAAAAAGTGACGCTTGTCAATAGGTCATGTGCAAGAGTCATGTGCAATATTTGAGAGAAAGTTCTGTCAACGTTAATGTTTCTCACTCACCGCACGACAAAATCAAATAAAATACAAGTAACTCTCTCTATCTTCAAAACCCTCTCCCTCTACTACACCAACCCCACACAACCCCACCGCCCCACCCCCCCCCCCCCCCCCCCCCGGTTCTTCTTATAAAATTAGCCCCTTAACCCACTATTAAACCCATAAAAAAACCACCACCACCACCACAACATGCTTAAGCCGCTGATCCCACTTCACTATGTATTCATCAACTTCACGTTTTCACCCCCTTCCCTCTCTACAACGAGAAAAAGTCCATCTCCTTCCTTCGTCTCAAAACACTTCCTCTTTTAGTTCGTCTCTTTCCTCTATTAAATCATGTACGCATAGAAATCAAGCACCTTTTGAGGATAATCACATGGTGTTCGTCAATGGTGGGCGTGGATCTTAATTAACAATTAAGAAGACTTATCCCTTCAGTGCCTCCTATGGCAGTTCTAAGTTTGGGCATATATCAACAACTGTAACCAAACCTCTCAAGTGTACCTTTTATATCAGGTGATGGTGGGTGTCTTGGAGCAATTTTTTCTAGATACGGAGGGGTAGATTCTAGCAGCCTATTTTGTGCAGCTTGTCTCCCATCTATCATGGGAGTTACTCAATGTTGCTAGCATGTGTATAACTTTCATTTTTTGCAAGAGAGACGAGTTCTTTTTTTTTCTTTCCAGTTGATTGTGGACAGGGTCGGCCCTAGGCCAAAGGCCCACTAATATAGAAAGGCCCTTATTTGGGGGTAGTAAGGTTTTTTATTTTTATTTTTTTTTTAAAGAAAAAATGTGAGTTATGTGTACATTATTTTCTCATTCTTAAGAAGGCCTAAAATATTAGAAATATGCTAGTATATTACAAGTTTTATTATATAATTCCTATAAATTTTTTTTTTTTTTAAAAAACTTCTAAAATTGAAATCTATGGCGTCCACTCTTGATAATAGCTCTTTATTATTAGACCAAGACATTAATCAGTTTTTGGTGTAGGCGGGGATTGAACCCCAGATCTCTTATACAACCATCAGAAATTTTACCAATTGAGCTAATTAGAACTCACTTATAGGTCCTATAAATTGACATGTTACAAATCACATGAAATAATTTAATACTCATATATTTTTTTGTTGAAGTGTCACCTCATTATCACATCAGTTTGTAAGTCTTTTGTAAATAAATTTGTAGTAAGTTTAGCACTTTCTCTATAAAAAAAAAATATGAATTAATAGAAATACAATCCAATGTCCATTAAATGAATTAAAAATGCTAAATTTAATACAAATTTTATGACAAAAAACTTTCAAACTGATGTGACAGGAATGTGATCAGTGTCATTTAAACAATATAATAAATGAATGTTTGAATAACTTTTTTATTATTTATTGATGATATGCTAGTTTGTAAAACCTATATAGTAAATATTATTAGCTCACTTTGGGTGAATTAGTTATATTAATAATTGGGAATTAATAATAGATTTGTAAAAAAATAAAAAAAATAAACTAAATATTATTTAAGTGATATTTAAATGTAAAAAAAGGCACTTTTAAAATTTTCGCTTTAGGCCTCAAACTATCTTGTGCCGGCCTTATTGTGGATTTTGTTGGTGGAAGCTTGTATAAAGGACCATGTGAAGATTGTCAGCTTCACTCGGAGGTTAGGTTGCCGTTGTGCTTCAACTAGATTTTTATTAGGTTGATTGACAAATAATATAACAAAGTTGCTATGGCCCTTGCATTGGGTTGGACAAGAAAAGCAGGGTCCTCAAGTATTGTTAAAGGGATGTCCTCCTTTACTTTTTCCCATTGTACAAAACTACAAATGAATTCATTTTTATTAGTAAAAATTTCTATTTTTCTATACCCAAAATATAATAATAGCACATAAACATTTAACACACGAAATCATCTCTCATGCAGCATAGAATTCGTCTAGAATAGAAGTCGTTATAAGGAACCATGAAGGGATGTTGTTGACTGTAATGAATCAAAGGTTTGATCAGCTCCTAATTTTTCGAGAGCTAATTCAATGAAAGACATATCTCTTTGTACTAAATAATTTGATTAATGAAATATCTTTTCTCAGCTAAAGAATAAAATATATAAACCAACAAAACAGTATAATGCTTGTTATATTAAGTTATAAACCAAGAAAGCAGTATAATACTTGGACAATATTCTTAAGGAAATTTGGTCTCCTCAATTCAAATGTGATCATCATTACAATTTACAATCACCTACATATTCTGCTAAACATATTGCTACTCTATTATTTGATTTCTTAACATGTGAAATAGGCCAACTATTTAATTATGAGCATCTCCTTTTTAGTTTTCACTTCATGGGTAAGATGCCCATACGTTGGAAGATCTTCCTTCATAGAATTGAGAATATGACTTTTTTCTCCTTTTAAAATGATTTCCATTACCAATAAGTCCTTTACAAACAATAAGCCTTGAATCACTTCAACACCCTTAACCCCTCTTTGTATTTGGTCTTCCTTTCATGCTCCAATTGCGCCTTACCTCGGTAATCTTGGAATATGATCCCAATAATTTTCACAGCTGATTCTTCCTTCCATATTGCGGCAAGATTCGTCTTACACAAATATTTGCCATCACAACGAAATTGATTGATAGTTTTTGTCTCCTAAATCTAGACCACATTCTAATTCATTAGCATAGACTACACCAATGTTCTTGCACATGTTACAAAACATATTGACTACCAATAAAAAAAATATCATGATTAATTAATTACATCAATATAATATATATACATACATACATATATATATAGATATATATATCTATCATAACTCTTCAATGGTCACCGATGCTAAGACTAAAAATACAAATATGAATAGATAAATGAATATACAAAAGGTTATATATTAGCATCATCAAATTTCACAATTTCATTGCGGAAGTCACTAGGCACTAAAACTGAATAGGACAAGTGTTATAATAGAAAAATTATAATACTTCTATAAGTCAATCTAAAATCCAGCTGGAGCACGATTGCTAGGGATGACCACTGCTCCTAATACAACTATAAATAATAAATTTAAGTCTTGACTTCAGTTTTATAACTTTTATTGCAACAAACAAGAAATCCAAGTATTCAGAACTTTCAGCTTTCTTAATCAAAATATTTTCAAAAGACAATATTCAATTTTTTTTCTATCCAAGAGGGCAGGGAGAATGGGTTGCTAGCTTGCAATATTTAACACAGTCGTTCACCTTGTGACATGTCCCACATTTCCTCGGTTTATAAATCATTTCCTTACACTAAGCCAATTCGGCCAGCATATTGTTTGTAAAATTCATATGCACTGTCATCACAATCACATTTCATGTCAATTGTTGGTGCTTCAATTTCCTTATTTTGTCCACTCGAAGTGTTTGGACTTCCATGAGTAGGTAGGTTCTACTTAAGCCTCTTCTTGAATCTCAAAACCAATAAAAAGAAAAAGTTTTACGAATATTCGTTATGAAAAACAATGTTCAATAATTTTAATAAACCCATAAAAATAAATAATAATAAAAAAACCCACAATTGCTTATAGTTCTAAAAACCAGTCCTAAACATCATCAACAGCAACAATATATAGAACTAAAATACCTAAAATTTTTATTTAAAAAAAAAAACTATATAGAATTCAACTCCTAAAAATTAGTTGTAAATAAAATCTTTCCACCAGTAATCACTACCGATTCTGTTTAAACATCGGCTTTTAAACGCAATTTCACAAACACTCTAAGCTATAGAACTCAACTAAGGAAATAATCATCAAGGCAAATATTCAAACTTCAAAAATAATCACAAAAGGAAATTTGAAAAACAAATTTAAGGAAATAAATAGCGTTAAAAAATGTTTTTTTTTTTTTTTCAATTAAAATAAATTTATTGAAAAACAAACCTGGAAAAATTGGGAGTTGTTGTCCTTGTCATTGTTAGGGAGAATGTCGTGAAAAGAAGAGGTAGTATGAGCAATGGTCCTTGGAAATAAAGAGGTGGTTGGGGGATGAGAATGGCAGCGAGAGAGAAGGGGGTTTGTGGGTGGCATCAACGGAGTGAGATAGGGAAGGGGTGGAACCAGTGGAGAGGGAAAGGGGTGAAAAGGTGGGGTCGACGGAGACATAGTCAGGTGTAATCGACAGCTTGAGCATGTGGTGGTGATGGCTTTTTTTATGGGTTTAATGGTGGGTTAAGGGGCTGAGTTTCAGAAAAGAACAAAGGAGAGAGAGTGAGAGAGAGAGAGAGAGAGAGAGTTGTTTGTATTTTATTTGATTTTGTTGTGTGGTGAGTGAGAAACGTTAAAGTTAACAGAAGTTTCTCTCAAATTTGATCATGTGCAAGGCATATGACCCTTGGACATGTGCCACTTGGACATGTGTCACTCTATTTTTTTGACACATATACCTATATGTAGCAAGTGCTGCAACTTTGTACATAGCAACTCCTTGCAAAAAAAAAAAAAAAAAAAAAAAAAAAAAAAAAAAAAACCTACTCATGCACCTATTTGCTATTTCCTTCTTTAAAAAAATAAAAGAAGGATAATTATAGTTTACCACTTTAAATTATATCCCATACTACACTTTGTATCTTAAACTTTTTAAATGTACATTTTGCACTATAAAACTATGACATTTATTACATTTTGCATCCCAATATTAAATTTACTGTTAACTTGGATGAAAAATTAAAGTTTAAGGTGTAAAATGTAATTAGGAGTATAGTTTAGGGTGATAAAATGTAATTTATCTTTTGTTTTTGAAACATTGAGAAGGGGGACAATTAGATCTTTTCACATGTTGTCGTCTTTTTCCACCCAAGTTAACAACAAATGATTTTAGGGTGCAAAGTGTGACAACAATCATAGTTTTTGGTGCAAAACATGCATTCGAAAAGTTTAAGGTGCAAAGTATAATCAGGAGTATAGTTTAGGATGGTAAAGTGTTAATATTAAATTCTATAAGAATATGGTGTAAAAGTAAAACTAGACATGACAAAACAGGCTAAAATTTGCTGACCTGACCCAAACTTTCCCGTCTTGGCCCAGCCCAAATCCATTTTTTTGGCCCGAATTAAATATGGGCCAACCTGCATCCCACCTGTTTTTTTGCAGGCCAACCCGACTTGACCATTTTTTAACTTTTTTTCCCTAAAAAATATTTTAAAACTACAAGACAATGTGTGCTTGACTGCTCCTAAGTGCATAACATTATCATAAAAGGCATAGTGAACTTGTGTGTTGTACCCTCTATTTATTAAAAATAAATAAAGAGTTAAATAAAAGGAAAAAAAATTCAAAAAGAAGCTAAAGCCTAAAGCCTCTACTATCTAGTGTCTACACAGGCTACACTACTAAGCAGCACTAACTACTAACTACTAAGCTCTACCTCTAATTGTATTATTCATTAACTAAGACTACTAAATACTAAGTTTACGTGCAAATTAGATTTGATATTATATAGGGAAGTAAAATAAGTTATTTAACAATACATCTACAAGAGAAAGCTTGAAAAGATGCTAGCTTTAACATGACACTTGAACAAAAAGAAGAAAATGATGGTAGGACATGAAAAAGATGCACATTTAAACAAGGAAAAGTAACTAATGATGAAAGAGACATAGGATGTACGTGGAAAACCCTAGGAAAGGGATGAAAAACCACAATTTGAGCAAGAATGTAATGTTCTTGCTTTGTTCAGATTGTATTATGTGTTAAAAGAGATCAATTTCTTACAACAATGTTATTCTTCTCTCCTACCAACTCTCCACTCTCTTCTACAAATATCTACGTGGGTTATTGCCTAAAATTACAGCTGCTTGTCCCGCTTATAATCTGAGGAATATGGTTAAGTACAAAGACAAGTGTCAAGTCATTATTTCTCTATTTTGGACCTTTTCACAGTTGTGATGTTATCTGCTAACTAGAGGATAAGAATTGCACCAACGTGGCACTAGGACCTATGGGTAGGTGACTTTGCCATTGCTTGGGAAACAAGTCTTGGATATTGAGAGAAACATCAAGAGTACTGTGATTGATACAAGTATCTCTGATGTGGTTAAGGGGTGTTCTCATAGCCTTTGATCTTAGGTTGTGTTTGGTTCCCGTAAAATATTTTTCGAAAAATAGCCTATTTTCTGGAAATGCTATTTTCGGGAAAGGAAAATATTTTCAAGTGTTTGGTTGCATAATGAAAATTGTTGTAGAAAATATTTTCATGTGTTTGGTTCTATTCTGAAAATGCTATTTTCCTACACATTTTTCACATTTTTTCAGCTATTTTCTTATCATCCAAACAAATTTTATTTCAAAAAATTTCAAAATTACAGCAAACTCCGGCAATCAAAAGTAGAAACAAAACCAAAGAAAAAAAATATCAAATCCAGTCAAATCATTGCGGTGCGACTTGTGACGGGTTCTGGGTTCACTGGTGCGAAGGCGATGGGTTCTTAGTTCGTGGTGAGATTGCGCGGCAAAGGCAAGATCGAGTGGAGACAATCAAAGGCGATCGAAGGCGAGATCAGCGTGGTGCTCGGGGTTCGCCGGTGACGTCTCTGGCATGATTTGGGCTCCTCTTCTTCCTCTCGTGCTCTCTCTCTCTCTCTCTCTTCGTGCTCTCTTTCTCTCTGTTTTCCGGAAAAGGTTATTTGAAGTGAAAATAAAAACGGAAATTCTTTTCACCCTTGACTCACAGTCAACTAAAAAGGATTTCCGGAAAATTGATTTTTCATGCGCAACCAAACACTCGAAATTATAGAAAAGCATTTCCAGAAGTGGTTTTTACCCAAAACAAACGCAGCCTTAGAAAGTCATTATCTCCTTTTTTATAAGTGCTTAACTATAAGTGCTTAACTACAATGTCAGGTGTAAATTTTACTTCATTTCTAAGGCAATCACGCCTTTAGCACGGATTAAAACAAAATCCCTTAGCCAATGTTTCCTCTTCCTTTGCTTATAATCATTTCACGTGTAAAGTTCAAATTCAACCCCCTATGCATTCTCTTATATCTTAGTGGTGATATATATACTAAGTTCTACTTCAAAGACTTCTAACTATTGCTAACAACAGACGAAAGTATAAAGCACGTGATACGGTCAGCGCCGTCCATCCCAAACATAACACATACTCGGTCCGGTTCGCGTTTGTTTAAGATTCACGATCCATCTCTCCAAATTGCATAATGGCGTTCGCTTACATTGTGAACCGGCCTCTGAGATTCTGTATGAATTTTTTGTTTATTGATTAGTTTTTATTTAGCATGTAATTGGATTTTGTCTTTCTTTTTCTTCCCAAACCCTAATTCCTCTTCTCATCCTGTTTTGCAGTGGTTTGTGTCGGAATTGGTGCTTTTCTTGCGAATCGCTTCCCAGAGGGGCCAATCCCTTATCTTGAACCGTTTATTAAACGAGAAGAACGAATTTATTTATCAACGGCAGATATGGAGTATGTCTGCTTTTGCATAATATTATCGTTGACAATTTCACTTACTCTGCTAAGTTATAATTTATACGCATCAATATAGCTTAGTTGGCCTTTCCTTTAGCAGGTCTTGGAGTTCTTGGTACTATATATGTTTTCAAAATAGGTTTGGTGCCCTCTGGTATTGGGCATTTATATAGTGGCTGCTTCAATAGTAATTGTTTTTTAAGGACTTAATAATAATGTTTATCATACCCTTTCAGTTGGATTTATTGGCTTACCATAGAAATAATGGAGAAAGAGTGGAAGTTATTTATGATAATGTTGTAGATATAATGGGGATGATACGTTGAAAGCACTGAAAATCATGGCTCATTCATGTCGATTCTAGGACTCACTGGTCATGATTGAATGAAATTTTGTACTTTTTTTATGTGTTCCCACTTACTATGAGCTTTTTGTATGAGGAATCCATATACATTGGGGTTGAACATTTGCTTATCTTGGATTGTATATTATGTCAGTTTATAATATGCAAGACATGAATTCAATTGTGGTAATTTAGGAGTTTAGTACACTTTCACAACTATTGAATTGGTGACTTTTAGGAGTTTAGTACAGTTTAGTACAGGTTCACCACACTCCTTTCCTTTCAGTCCTTTATATTTTCTCCTGCAAGGGATCTGAAACCCTAAAGCCTTGCTGGTGTCTCCACTTTGGCAGTGGCTTTCGTTAGTCATTACCACCGAAACTTGGGTTTATCTCTCTTTCTTGCACTGTCTGTCTCTCTCTATTGCTCTGCTTCTCTTTCCTGTGTCTCTCTCTTGCAAGTGTATCAAGTGATTTGGTTGCTTTGAATTTTTATATGATGGAGCAAACACTGTAAATTTGTTGCTCTGTAAATGTAATACTAAAAAATTTTAGAATACTGTTGGTAGTGCTGTTGATGTAATGCTCAGAATTTTTAAAACACTGCTGCATTGATGCTGTATGTAATACTCAGAATTTTTAGAATATTACTGCTGTGTAAATGTAATTCTCAGGATTTTTGGAATACTGCTGCTGTGTAATTGTAATACAGGTACAACAAACACTGTGACGGTGGAAGTACTTTTAGAGTTGTTATCGATTTTTCTTAAAAAAAGAACTGACCAATCCTTGGGTCCAACCCAACACAAGTGGGTTGTGTTTCACCATTTTGATGAGTTGGGATGGTTTTTTCCCTACCCAACCTTGTTGGATTGGATTGGAAAAAAACCCTTAACCCAACCCATGTACACCATTACTGTGTTTGAATTCCACTAGAAGTTCCTCTGGATTACATTCATAGGTCTGATGGGTGCGGTCGTGTATAAAGACACTACTCCCCAAGGAGTGGGTCCAAAGGATTCCACCTCGGTGTGGTTCCACGTCTTAGTTAAAATAGATATATATAATAAAATGTCAATGAGTTATAGTTCAAGTGGAACTTGTTCCCCCTGAAAAAGCAAGATAGAGGCTAAGGTTATAGGCTAATGACCCATCTGGTGACTATGTAAAAAAAAAGGGTAAAGTACATCAACATTCATCGAGTTTTATGAAATAATACTCCCTCTTCCCCCTTGAAGTTTGTATAAGCATAACAATTGGTTTTTCATTAATGGAATATTCTAATTTTAGCGAAGAGCCTTGTAGCTTAACTAGTTGGCACTTTCTTGCATTTCCAACGATGACATTCAGGATTCAATTATCTCTCCTTTGTTAGCACTTGGCACTACCAAATTACTTTTAAAAAAACAATTACATAGTACATACACTGACAGAGTCATGGTAGCTTTAAAAGCTCTTCCCTGCACTAATTTGCTAGAAATGCTTGAACATTATGTATCAAAATAAAAGCTAGAAATGCTTGAACATTGTAATTTGAAAGAGTGATTGAATTGCTCCCCAAGTACACCCCCGGTATTCATGGGTGTTTTCCTTTTATTGTTTAATAAAATTCTGTTGCTTATCAAAACAAAAAAAAAAAAACAAAAACAAAAACAAAAAAACCGTGTGCACTCGCGTGTGCCGAAACTCTCGAGTTCTACCTGTAGGTTTATAAAGTTCAATTAATTTCTAGTCAATACAATCATGGCCAACTATGTTTTCTGACACTGTTGCAGACTTTTTTTAGCTTATTTATGTCTCAAGAAGGATATAGGGTTTATGAAATTTGCATATGTTTATGCCTATTGAGTTGTTAATATTGTATGCCTTTTATTTTGGAGATTTTGCGTAGACATGATGTTCCTTTCTGGCATCTTAGTATTTATTCAGAATCAATTTGAATAAATGTTGTTGTTTCAATTAATATTTTCATTCTAATGAAAAGATTTTTTTAAACAGGTTAGATGAAATCAATGACATAATTTGCAAGAAAGGGAAGGCAGCAAAATCTATGACTGTGGGGGAGTTGGCTGAGGAGATTAGGCAAGTCTTACAATTTAAACAAATCTATTACACGTGTAGAAAGACACCATGGTAACTTTAGGATCTGCTCACAAGAATCCCCAAACCTGATCCTTTTAAACCAAACATAATGTACTTGTTGGGCTGTAGAATTTTTCCTTAAAGATAGAGTGGAATACCCTTTTGATTAGGTGTGTTGGTTCACTTTATGGATTTTGAAAATGCAAAATTTTGGACTAGAAAGTGAAAACTCTTTCAATTTTTTTTTTTCCCGTAAAAAATTCTTAATGATTTCCCAATTTTCTTATGGCCTAGGTATTTTGGAGGAATATGGGAGGAATTGGCCAAATCTAAAGATAACTAAGGTGCGAATCAGAAGAATAAAGATTGATGTGAAATCTGCAGAGTTATATTCCTCACTTCTCACTGGCTTATTAACTACTAGCCTATGTTGTAATATTTTGTTAAAATTATGTTATGTTTCATGTATAGTACTTATTATGTGTAGTATTTTGGGGATTCAACTTTAATTATATTTTATGCTATTAGAGAGGATAATCAATAATATGAAATAATTGCTTTTTCTTATTATTATAATAATTTAATAGTTGAAAGTTGGGGAATTTGAATTATTGATCTTTATAAAAAAAACATTTGGAGGTGTTAATTAAGCTACAAGGTTCATTACAAATACTTGATTGGATTGAATATTATTGTCTTCTAAAAAGATAATATTATTTTATGCTTCATTGGTTAATGCAATCATGTGTTGCATTTAAGCTAAAATGTTGTTTTTGTCTTAGGCTTAGTTAGAGCATTCAATAAAGTTGGCGTCGGGTCTGGATTCTCAAAAAAAAAAAAAAAAAAAAAAAAAAAAAAACTTATTATTACTTCGTACTTTTTCAAAAAAAAAAAAAAAAAAAAAAAAGCTCTAACAAAGCCTTTTTTTTTTTTTTTTTTTTTTTTTTTTTTTTTTTTTTTTTTTTTTTTCAAGTTACAAAGTCATTAATAAGTTGAATTGTCAAAATACTGACAGAAAATGTCATAGTGCACATTGTATACGCGTGTTCTGTTACTGGAGTAAGGGTCATTATCCTAATTCCTTGATTCGTGGCCCCTGGGTACTCCCAAGTTTGTAACACTATCTGTGGATTTCACAATCAAATCAACATAAAAGTTTTTATTTTTTATTTTTTTGAGTATCATCAACAACAAAGTTTGTAACACTCGCTGCGGATTTTACCATCAAAATAACATTGTCCTTGTAACAATTTTCTAAAATAATACATTTATTATTGTCTTATTACAGACTTTTTAGAGATTATTTCGATTAGCAATTTAAAAATAAATAAATAAAAAAGTTCGATGTTATAATGTGACTTTAAAAAAATAGGCAGCTGTGAAACTTTGTAAAATGATTTTAAAAGAGTGTGTGTATATATATATATATATATATATATATATATGTGGTGAAACCAAACTATTAGATTTTAAATTTTTTCTTTTTTCTTTTTTAAGTACAATTGATTCCTTAAGTTTTAATTTAGTACTATTGGTCTCTCAAGTGTATTTTTTTACAAGATAGAAATTCTACTTTGACTTAATCTAAATATATATGTGTGTAAGATTCTCTTTTGGAAACTTGAATCCTAATCTTTATCCCCCACACCCTACAAAGACTTATACTTGTAGAGTAACCATCGCATCAAGAGTGTGCGGTGGTGGTCTCTCAAGTTTCAATAATGAGCATTGTTAGTTCTTTTATTAACTACTATTAGTGTTATTAATTATTGTAATGCACATTACCTTAATGTGATATTAAAGTGTTTGGTTCATTCGATTTTTTTTTTTTTTAAACATTACCATAATTTAAGATTACAAAATATATCACGTCACATCGTCATCTTCTTAAATGGAGGTAATCTTACATTACTTATTGGTGGAAATGTAATAATTTATTGAATTGACGAAAGTAGCCATACTAAAAAAAATTATTTTGCTCTTGAGAATTATTTATAAAAATAAATAAATAAATAAATAAACCTTTAAAATACCAAAATACCCTTGGAACCACCAAAATCACTAAAATGCATTGTGAATGTCCAAAATATCCCAAAAACCTCCAAAATGCCCTCAAAACCTTCAAAATGGCCACAATACCTCCAAAAATTTTAGAACGACCAAAAAACCCTTGAAACCTTTAAAATGACCAAAATACCATCAAAACCTCTATAAAAGACCAAAATACCCCCAAACCTAAAAATTACCAAAATAGCCTTGAAACCTCTAAAATGACCCAAATACCCTTGAAACTTTTAAAATGACCAAATACCCCCCAAAACCTCTAAAGTGACAAAAATACCCCAAAACCTAAAAAATTACTAAAATAACCTGAAATCTCTTAAATGATGAAAATACCTTAGAACCTTTAAAATGAGCAAAAATACATTGAAACCTCTAAAATGACGAAAAATATCTCAAAACCTCAAAAATGACAAAAAAAAAACCTCGAAATCTCTGAAATGACCAAAATACTTTTGAAACCACTAGAATGACCAAAATATCCCAAAATCTCCAAAATGACGAAAATACCTCTTAAACTTCTAAAATGACAAAAATAATCTTGAAACCATTATAATAACCAAAATCACTAAAATTGCCAAAATATACTCGAAAACCATTAAAATGAACAAAATACCCCCCCCCCCCCCCCAAACTTCAAAACAACCAAAAATACACTGAAACCTCTTAAATGACCTAAATCTCGATAGACGAGAATGACTTTGGCATGAGGAGCCCCCTGTATGGCTACTTGGGGATCCATGATCGTGATCCCTTCTTAGGTGCCGACCTTTCATTTCCAGCTCCAACTCTTTAATTTTCCTTTGTAGGCTATTGATCTCCCGATCATGATCATTGTGATACGAAGGCTCCGGAATGTAGGAAAGAGTTCGTTCCCCTTGAGAGGAAGCCTTGTCCAAATCCAAACGAGTTTCGTGTCCGTCTTGCTGGAGATCTTGCTCTTTTTTTTGCTCATTCTCCATTCTCTTTAATGCCTGATCCAAGATTCTCGATTGGTTTCCCCTTGATCCTGCTGGCTTCTGGTTTGCATGTGGGCCCTCCATACAAAGTGCTGTCATACCTATTAGGATGTGTGCCCTTAAATCCTATTGTGTGATGCTATGTATGACATTATGTATGACTTAATGTTATAATTAATAAAGTTGTTTTATTATTAACTAAAATAATGGTAACATGAATATTTGGACATTATCATATAGTCCACGAGATGCATAGTATGTGATTTATGTAAAAAGTCACAGAAGATATAAATCATAAGTTCTTTATAAATTCAGAATTATAGTTCGTAGTCGGTGGTGAAATTGGGCATTTCATCCGTGAAGACTATGACATATCAACTAAGATGATTTGTCTTGATTATGGAAGTAGAGACTTCTAGTTAGTATGTTGATATGTTTTAAGAGTTAAGATATATTGAACTGGACCACTGTGAGATTTATTATTCTCCTAACGACTGTTAAATGAATAATAAATCCCACGACTTCTATTTACAGGAATTCTTAATCCTGAGAGGATAATAGACCTGATCATGAAATGTAGGTTGCTTTGATATATCAAGGAGTGAAATCTAAAATCACGATCAAAACCTCAGTATGTTGGGCAGTCATATTTAGTGTTGATGGAATATATATTCTCAAGATGGAATTCATAATCTCTTAACAGAGACATAAAATATTCCCTTGAGATAAGTTTAATGAGTTTGGTTATTTAGAGTGTTAGGCCTAACCACTTTAGTAAGGAGTTACTAAAGTATATATTTATGAAATTGGATTTCATAAATATAAGATGAATAACTTAAATGATTAAACCGAGTACTCAATAATTAAGATGTAATAATCTTCAAAGTGGCAGTTTACATTTATGACTTTGAATTACTACGAATATTTTATGAAAGAGCTACATATATAATAAAGTCTTGGAATTTAATTTATTAATAAGGCCTAGAGTGCAATTATATTTATATGGTAATATTAAATATAATTAATGGGAACTTTGGACTAGTCAAGAGTTGACAGAAAAACCCCTCAAGGCCCATTGGAACTAGTGTCTTATTGGTTCCTTTTGGTCCTATTCCAAGCCACACACTAAAGCCCAATTGGAAAGGCCCAATAGGCCAGCCCAATTGGATAATCAGTTAGTTATAAAGGGAGAAACATACATAATTTTATTTTAAGAGAGAGACATCATTGTGAAATAGTGTGTATGTGTGAGTGAAGCCACTCGATTGTCCTCCCTTGGAAACTGATTTAGAAACCACACTTCTTGGGCGTAAAGTGGAATGGGAGTGAAGATTAAAGTATTCCCAAGTACTTCTAATCTTTGGTTTTGAATTTCACCGCACCAAGGTACGTTATCTTATTCTTAAATTCTGAAATTTACATAGTGCATGTTATCAATCATGAATGAAATAGATCCATGTTTGTTGCTTCCGCTGTGTGTTTTGTATGATACACAAAACCAGATTTTCCAACAGTACCAACCCTAGACCTTCAGCTGAGTAGGAGATTCCCACAGACAGCACCAATTGTGGTAGTCGAGCCCAAACGAGTGAGGCTTTTAGGCTTTTCCTCCCATTTATTTATATCGTGGGTCAAGAATATCCAACAATGGGAGGCCCAAAAGTTGGCAGTGTAGCTCTTGTAGTCAACAAATGAGAGCTACACTCTCATTTATCATTGCTATAGGAATGGTCCCCTTTTTGCCAATAAAATCTAGGCCAAATTTCTCTCTTCCCAGGCCCACCCCTTGCCCTCTACCCATCAACATCTATTTATAGACTTCCTTTAATGGGGTAGTCATGATGGGGGGCGGTTTCCCACGTCGATGGGTCCCTCTAAGCCATTTTCCTAACTGGGTGGGACCCATTATTTGTGATTGATATGACCCTCTTGGAACTTGTGTCAAGCGGCAATTATTGCTCATCGGGCAGATTTTCCCAAGGCACTATCCCTTGACCTCAGTATGGTAAAAAATGCTCGGTTGGGTCGTAAGCTTGGCCCAAGCCCACCATTGAAACTGGACTAGATGTTCGGGTGGACCATGAGCTTGGCCTTGGCCCACCTCGGTACTAGTTTGGATGCTCGGTTAGGCCATGAGCTTAGCCCTAGCCTACCTTGGTACTGGATTGGGTGCTCAATTAGTAAACTGAATGACACGTGGTCATTCAAGAGTTGCTACTAGCTCAGTATGGGCTAATAAACTTGGACTGTACAATTGTGTACTAGAAAAAGAAAAAGAAAGAGAAAAGTTAATCTTGTAGGAATTGAGGAGGTTCTACCCTCAATGAACCAAGTCGTACTCTAGTATGACTCGATAAAAAACTCGTTTATGTTTGTTTGTTTATGAATGAGCAAAGCTTAAGCATTAATTTTAGGTGTGTTTAATAAACGAGTTAAGCCCAAGCAAAATTAAAAAAAAAATTTGTTCATGAACAAGCTCGTGAACAATAGGGCTTGAAAAAATACAAATTGAGTTTAAGCTAGTTTATGAACTTGGTAATAAGTTTGATAAGGGCTTGAAAAATAAACTCCTATCTCACTAAGCCATTAATTAATTGGGTTTAGATTACGTGTCTAAATCAAATATAGGCTTAATTAGAGCATTCACAATGATGGTGCTAAAATTTTTTAGCTTTTAGCACCTTAAAAAACTATTTTATCTATTTTACGATCTTACTTTACAATACATCCGACATTAAAGGTTCTATATTTTACCACTTCATTTAAAATAATGATAGTAGGGACCAAAACAAGAAAGCTTTTTGATTTTGGGGACTAAATACGGTAAAATTAAAAAATAGGGACCAAATTGTAGGGATGAAAAATGCATTTTCTTCTAAATCTAAATTTATCTTTATTCACTTAAAAGACCGTAAAATAAAAGGGGTACTTGCAATCATTATCTTTGAGATTTGAGCAAATAACTCTTTGCCCAAAACTTGTAAATAAAATAAATAAATAAAAATCATTTTTCCCTTACATCTATTTGACCAAACTCGCTGTTGAATTAATGTTAAAAATGTTATGTACTAACTAACTCTTTGCTTATTAGGGCAGGTTTCCAAAATTAACATCCATTTCAAAATTAAAATCAATTGATTTAACTTTTTAATTAAAGAGTATTTCAAAATATTCAATATAAATTTAGCTTATTCTTTTATTTATTTTTTTCAACAGTTTTTGGATAAATTTTTCATTGCAGGTATGTTGGCACTTGATAAACTTTGCACTTTAATTCTAATTTTTATGGGTTTTTTTTTCTTACTAAACGTAGTTAAACTTGGTAAAAAGAATCTTGTAAAAATTTTGAATATTTTGTTATTAATATAAACATAAAGGGGAGTGTTATTTTCTTCAAACCTCAATGAAGTGAAGTGTTTTTTCCATTTAGGTTTGGGATGGAGTATTATTCCTTCAATTCTCAAGGAAGGGCAATGAATTACCCCAAAATAATACACACACACACACACACACACACACATATCAGCTTAAATTCTTAATTGACTTATGTTATCTCATAACACTATGAGTTTACCTTGTACATAAAAAATGAAAAAGTTTGGCCACTAATTTAATTCTGGCAAATGACTATAACTTCACTTAATATCTTTTTAATATATGTAAATTTTGACAAGTAAATCATTAGATTAAATTTTATTCTTATATCTTTCATGTTTGGAAAATTTACTAAAGATAAAAGATCAATAGCTATGTCATAAATCAAATGTTTAAATTTAATTTTTTTTTTTTTTTTGTAGTTTTCAATTATGCATAAAAATAAGTTTATAGATCGAATGGAAAATAATGTCCAATTGACACAAAATTTGACATGCATGTTAAAAACATAAAGAATATAAAATTCAATGGTTATATTTTTAAAACATGTAGTCATATTGATTGTTTTTTTGTGGAAGTTATAGTCATTCTCTACAACTACCAAAATGTCCTATAAAAAATGGAAGAAAGTTGTATTTGTCACACTATGCACTTCATGTTAAACACATCAGACAAACCATCATACTTCTTTTTTTCATTTCCATCCGTTTAAAAATCATTATTGTTTCTATCATTATTAAAAAATCACTATTTTACTGTCATTGTCTTTAATATAATTGTAAAAGCTTGTATTCCTCACCATTGATTTCGGTTTTTGCCCAAAAAAAAAAAAAAGAAAGAAAAAGAGAGAAGTATTTTCATTTCTTTTTTAAAATATGTACTAGGTCAAGTAATATCCATAATTTATTATTTGAAAGTTTTAACGTATGACGTCTATTACTGATAATAGCCTTTTTATTATTAGATCAAGATATCAATCAGTTTTTGGTGTAGGTACATATTGAACCCCAGATCTCTTATTTAACCTTCACAGACTTTATCACATTCGCCAAAACTAATCAAATTCAACCCAACCCTAATGAATTGGGTTGGTTTTTAGAGATTGATAGGTTAGGTCAAGTTGTTAAATTTTTTGATACTGTGGTTTGGGTTTGGTGCGAGCTAAAATATTCACAAATCCGTTATATATATATATATATATATTTGTGTGCGTGTGGTTTTATTATTTATTTATTATATGGTTTGATGCATTAATAAAATAGTTTCTGCTTGTTTGGTACTGATAAAGAGAGAAAGGAGAGGAGAGTTCAAAGTTGGTAGACAAGGACGGTGGTGCCTTATTTTTAAACTGAAACCATTCATGAGGCATTAACGTTGGTAACGTTTTCCTCTCCAGTTAGATTTTTATTCTATTTTATTTTAGGCTAAAATACAAAGTGTCCCTTTAAGTTTCACAAAAATTTATTTCAGTTTTCTAGCTTTGGTTTTGGACAATTTAGGCGAAAATGGGAAATTAACCATAACTTTCCAACTATATAGTTAGTAGGCTCGGTTCTCAAACTATATTAGTTAGTAACATCTCGAGTCTCAAAGACTCGATTTTGGCCTTATAAATCTAGTCTTTGAGGCTCGGTTTTTCCATTTTGATGTGGCGTTTTTCCACGTGGCGTCTAACTGGAAATCGAGTCTCTAAGACTCGATTTATGTGACATGGCCATTTGGTTGTGACGTGGTTGGTCCACATGGAAAAATGGGAAACCGAGTCTCTAAGACTCGATTTCAAGTTGGGGTTTTTTCAAAATTAACACCTCTCACACAGATTAGACACTCTCCACTCTCACTCACCCTCTCTCTAACACAGAGCAGACACTCTCACGCTCTCACTCACCCTCTCACTCTCACACTGAACCTCAGCCTCTCTCACTCACTCACCCTCTCCACTCTCACTCACTCACCCTCTTCTCTCACTCACTGTTCTCTCACTCAGTCTCCACTCTCAGTCTCCATTATTTCACATTCATCGCATTTGCCAAAAGATTTGATAAAGCTACAACAAGGTGTATAGAGCTTTGAGTTCCTTCAGTCTACGTGGTCTCCAAAAACTAAAAAAAAAAGGTGAGTTGCTTTGTACAAAGTTCACTGTTTGGTTGTCGAAAAACAGTGGGAAAAATCAAAGAAACTTTGGTTTCACCAAGTTTTTTTCTATTTTGGTTTCTATATTGAATTTCTAATAGAACTGTTAAAAAAAATCGAAGCTTTATTGTTTTTTGAGATTGAATTGGTTTGTGGGTTTGATTTTTTTTTTTTTTTTTTTTTTTTTTTTTTTTTTTTGGTGCTGTGTTCTGTTCGTGGGTTGATATTGGGCAAATTTCAAATTTCTATCTTGAACTATGCATTGTTCTACAGTGATGATGTTAGGGTTTGTTAACTGGGTCTTTGTTAAATTAAATTGTTGATGTTAGGGTTTGTTAAAGTTGATTATTTAATGTTTAATTGAATCCATGTTACTGAAAGTTTGATGACTTTCTTCTTGCTAAATTTGATAATGTCATAAATGATATTGGGTTTATTAATGTAATATTACTGTAATGTTATTTTATTTGATTTTATTTGCTAAGTTCTTGCCTTGCCTGCATTTACTGTGTTGGGATACTGAATTATTGTTTCGTTTACTTCTGTCATCTATATCATACCAGTCCTCCCCTAATTAATTAGCTAAATAGGTTACCCTTTCCATTACTTTTGGCTGTTTTTGCTAATTGCCTGCTCTACTTAAGTTTTTGTTTATATAAAGTTCTCCAAACTCTAGTAAAAAGCAATTGTTAACTCTAGGGCTGCAATTTAGACTTGCAGTAGAGTGTATGTCAGTTATTTGACAGAGAATGTCAAATTATGGCTCTTGTTATGTGATGATCAGGCATGATATTAGATTAGATCATCAAGTTATGAAATTGGTTGGGTAAGACAGTTTGAGGTCAATGATAAAGATTGGCTGTACTTTCTTGGCTTGGAGGACATATGCCCTTATGTTGCTCATAGAAGGAGTATTGTACTGAAAATTGATATTAGAGTGGAAGCATTTACTATGCAGACCAGGCTGATGTTCCATCTAGCAGATCTGCATCCATGTGTCATACTCTGGTTGAATGGAACTTATTCATGTAGTGAAGTAAAGATAGTCTACCTTAGCAAGGTCAAGTGCAAGGATTGAGATCCTCTCCATTTGGATTGAAATAGACTAAGCCCAGTTAAAAAGATCAGAGCAGCATTTAAATTTCCATTTGATGTAGTGAAGTAAAGATAGAGAGACTTTGAATTTCCATTTATGAGGATCAGTATGGTGTGTGGCTTGAAATTCAATAAAAACATTGATTATATTATAGTCTTGTGGAGCAGCATTGCTGCTGTTACCTTTTGGGACTGACCGTTAGGCATCATTTATGATACAACATTTTGTTTAGTTCTTTTTTCTTTGTTTGTTTGTTTTTATTTTTATTTTGTAATTTTTATTTTTATAAGCACAACATTTTGTTTAATTCTTACAAAAAAAGGAAAAAGAGGAACAATCAATAGAAACAGTTTTGTGTTAGATATCATTTTTGACTTGATACCAGTCCACTCCCTTTGGTGTCGTCCCAATCTTTCTAGAATTAAAAATATCATCTTTGGCGAAATGCACTAGCCCTTGGCAATCTGTGGGTCCGGTGCATCTCCTTGGCTTTGTAGTTACTGTCTTTCTCCACATCCGTAAATGATACATTCCTCTTCTTTGGCAAGGCCTTTTAGTCTTTGACAGCATTGATCAACAATTTGCATTTTTTGTGGTCTCTCTCTGTGAATTTTATATCTTGGATAAAACAACGGTTTTTTTTTTTTTGGGAAATATCTAACCTTATGATTGATGTGGCTAATTTAAGTCTTATCTATTTACAAAAATATGTCATGGCAAATAGAGATGATGACGTAGGAAAAAAGAGTAATATAGCCAAATTAGGTCTGGCAATTCTGGACTGCTTGGAATTTTAGCTTTGGTTTTGGTGGGAAAAAGGCTAGAAAATTGTAAGGAAGATAGGGCTTCTAATGGTAAAAAGAAATAGAAGGACTTGGGGATGAAATGAAGGGAAAATTTTGAGAGTTGGGTTGCTATTCCAAGGTTGTAAGCAGTAAGCCATTAACTGTGTTTGGTTCTTTATGGGGTATTTGGGGTTGTTTGATGGTGAGTGATTTAGGGTTTTGAATTTTTGGGATTTAAGGTTTGAAAGGTGACAAACCAATGTGTGTTTGTAAGGTTTTAAGTAGCTGGGAATTTAAGAAACAAAAAAGGAAAACAGTAAAATTCGAGGCATCGCACTTAGGATTTCCTTGGCATCACACGTCAAACAAAGTTTCATAACTTATAAAAATTTAGAAAACTTGTTCTTCTTCGCTATAGAATAGAAAGCATTACATCCATATAAAGAGATGACTAATACCCATAGAAAGCATTATATCCATAGAAAGCATTACATCCATATAAAAATTTAGAAAACGTGCACTTTACAGTTTATTAATCTACTTGCATATCAGTTTATTAATTCTAATTTGGCTCTGCTATAGTTGATTGCTACTACTACTCTTTTTCTTGCTTCAAAACTTTACCTTAAAAATAAAATCCTAAGTCTAAAAAGCTCTGTGTTCATATTGGCCTCTTTTGGTTCAGTCTTTCATCTTTTACTAAATTCTCATTGTACAAAATGACTTTAGTTGCTCTAACTCATACCTAGTTCCATAAGCATATTGTGTGTTCATTTTTCAAACTAACTGCTTATCATTCTTGTGTAGTATGGCTGCTGCAAATGCTGGGCGGATGGACTATACACACCCTGGACCCATTGACAGGTCGGTGTTGTCACAGCAGCTCAAGCATTGGTCTGAAGCTATTTGGAATGGGCAGGTAAAACACAACACTAAAGATTTAACCAATGTACATGCATTTAATTCATACAATGTATGTACACGCATTTGCTGTCATATATTAATCCATGGTTCTGTTCTGTGCAGGATCCAGGGTCCGTTACCTGCTGTAGCCGTAGTTCAGAGTTCTCCAATCAAGAGCCAATGGTGGACGACTGAGTCAGGAACATCATCAAGGCAGTTGGTTTGGAGGGACTTCTCTGGGTCCTGAGTAGAGAGATTGACCATGGCCTGATAACGGTCTTCGTGGAGCGATGGCAGCTCGAGACTCACACCTTCCACATGCCACATGGTAAGGTCACCATCACATTGCAAGATGTGGAGGTTTTTCTCGAGCTTCCTGTTGATGTTGACGCTATAACAGGGAGCATGCAGAAAACTTGGGTGGATATGTGCTGGGACTTCCTTGGCTTTCAACCTACAAATCAAGACAACCATAAGCAACTTACTGGCCAGAGTATTCTCATTAACCGGCTTTTGGATCAAGTTGCTAATCTATTGCCGCCTAATGCTGAAGAGGATCAATTGCATAAGTACGCACGATGCTACATCCTAGCGCTACCGGGGGACGCAATTTTCATGGACAAATCCAGTGATAGGGTGCATCTAATATGGGTGCAGCAGTTGGAAGACCTTCGCAACCCACGAAGGTACAATTAGAGAAGTGCTTGCCTTGCATGTTTGTATCAAGAGCTATGCAGGGCAAGCGAGGACACCAGTTAGATTGGTGGGTGCTTACTGTTGGTCCAGTATTGGGCATGGGCCAGGTTCCCCTATTTGTGCCCGGCAGTTGAATGTGGCCCGCCAGTGGGTGCTTATGGTCCTCTAGTGCGTGGTCCACTATTCCTGAAGTAAGTCTCTACCTCATACACGTCATATACATTATGTGATCATTACCTAAGCCCACAGTCATGTAACTTGATTTTATTTATTTATTTTAAAAGCTTCTAGCAATTTTTTATGTCAACATAAAAAAGTTTTAAATAGAGGTTCAATATATATGATTACGTTAATATACTCTAATTTTGTGACTGTCATGTGGCTTGTATGTACTTTGTTTTTTATAAAGATTGTTTCTTATTCTAGTAATATTATTAATTAAGTAAATATCTATAAGATTATGTCAGTAGTTATATGTGATTGCATTATAGTTTTAACATTGGAATTATCTTAGTAGGAAAGTTCTAGATATTGATCCCTTATTCTTGATTGTAGGTGGTTGTGGGTCCCAAACAAGAAAAATAGGCCTGCCCACATCTTCAGGGACAGGTATCATGAGCAAATAGCTTCAATGTTGCCAGGCCAGGTATGAAAATGGATTGTTTTACATGTTTAGGAACAAGATATAGGTTTGGTGAACTTTGAAATATAAACATTGTTGCCCAATGTGTTGTGTACTTGTTTTTTGGCTGTTGTAGGTGGTGTGGCAGTCATATGAAGCTGAGTTAGAGGACCTTCCGCCATGGTGCGTTACAGGGAGGGCTGTGTGGACGGCAATGGTGCTGCTTGTATGTTTCCACCTAGTAGAAAAACATACACCGGATCATGTCGTTCGTCAATTTAGGATGATCCAAGAAATTCCCCGCAATGTTGACACTGACACAGTGCTTCATGGCATTGATTTGAGGGAGAAGGTCGGTGTTGATTGAATGCGGAAACATGTTGTGCATATTGATGAGCGGGGTAATCGCCTTCAACGGCGTTGTGAAGCAGTGCTTGGTGATATGCCTCCACAGCACGAGTATCACGGCTGGTTCAAAAGGGTAACTCGGAGGTTCATCGATAGGCCCGGTGCTATAGTGACTCTGCTGGTAATTTCTCAATGTCTTTTACATCTTACCGTACTTCTTAGTATGAAACCACTGTTTAGAGAACATGATATATGTTACTACATTTTTTGCTTAGCACTTGGTCTCCTTATAATTTGCAATTATTACTAGCAGAACCAATTCAGAACCAACATTTATTTTATTATTGATTGGCATTGTTGATTTGGTATTGCATTACTAATATGTGTGGTTTTTCCATGTGCAAATTGAAGCATACATCCGTTTGTTGAGGCGTCACCTAGTGGGCACGGAGGACCACAAGGACATTACTGAGGTGCTGACGGCAGTGCATGCAATTGAACATGTACAACCTCCTATTCTTAAGGCCCCGAATGAGGAGGCAGCTACTCCTGCGGGCCCAAGCACGAGCACAGCTCCGGCCGATGTCGCTCTCGTCCGCTTGTTGCTACCCCTTGGGTTGTCCCTACCCCCGATCCTTCTCCATCCACCCCACATCCATCTCCTAGGCCCACCATCCCTTCACCCACCCCACATCCATCTCCTCGCCCCACCATCCCTCCACCCACCCCACATCCTTCCTTGTCCTGGGTCTGACATTTGTCCACCCACCCCACGATCATTTCTTGAGCTGTCACCCATTCCATCCTTTGACTTGGGTATTGATCCAACCCCACCTAACATGCAGCAGGAGCCACCCTCCCACAGTACGTCTACTGGCCCTTCTTCAGCCATTAACCCACCCCATGTTTAGGTTGAGCAGACTATTGGGTTACCTACAGTTGCAAAAGGTCGGCAGAAACGCATATCAAAGGCACCTCCTTGTGGGATAGGGGGGCACAAACATGGACACAATACTAGGCCCGAGGCATTTGACGAAGGACATGCAAGACCTCCTCCTCATTATACAAGACATTATAAGGTTCAAAAAAGGTAACTCAAAGCTTAATGTGAAACAACACACTTTATTCCCAGTGGTATTCCTCTTTTCACATTTCAATTTAGTGTTAAATACTTCATGATATTATTTTTGTTTTCAATATGCTTTTAACGTATATTATTGGAACTAGGTGAATGATACAAATAAGGACATTAGCTGGAGGTAGATATTCCATCAAGGATATGGTTGCTGCTGTGACGGTGGAGGTAGATATTCATGTGTTGGTTGTTATCTATGGTTCTAAATTTGCTTCTCATTCTCACTTTGGTCTTCAAATTCCTCTATTCATGTGTTGCTGCTGTTATCATGGAGGTACTAGTGTATGCATTCCAATTGATAGCTCAATTTTATTGTATTGTAATGACTTTGAGGTTGCATTTTTGATATATTCAAAGAGTAAATGTTAACATTTTAACTCCTAACTGATCTCTTCTCACTATGTTTGTTAGAGATCAGTCTAAACGTACAAACTTGTGCCTTTCGATGGAAAAGTATGGTTCAAAGCTGTTAGGAACATCATACAAGGATCCTATTACAAGTATCAGCCACTTGCAGAACTTCTCTGTTCAGCATCCTGAGGTATATTATGCTTTTTGTGCCTTCATTTGCTAGGTAAACTAAAGTTTTGATGCAAAGCAGTATAATATACTTAGTTATGTAAATGTCAATGAATTTCAGTTTCACTGGTCTATTGTTCTTTGAATGGCTGCTTTAAACAGATTCATGTTTGTTTTAAGTTTAACTTTTTTCTTGGATTAAAATGTTCAAAACCGTCGAGACTTGTTGATAAGGCTAAGCAAACATGAAAACCTTGGTTAATTATTCCAACTATTGTACAATTTACACTTATACGAGGCTCACTTGAGTCCAACATGGTTTTGTTTTGTGTGTGTGTGTGTATCATTTGATAGCTAGTCTTGCTCCATTGAGGCTGAATATGGTTTAATTGTATTGCAGGATATAGCTTAGTTTGTTGAAACTTAGAAGCATTGGACTCATATCAGTTGTGAAAGACAACTCCATTAGGGGAGGGAGAGTATATGTACTTCTAAGCTTGGAACTTTTTCTGAGGGAGGAGTGACACAAAAAAATGGCTTTCAAGCCTCTGGATTGGTATTGTCAGCCAGTGGCAAATGGGGCTTGGGCAAGGACAGTGCAAAATGCATTTGGTGGATATACACCATGTGCTGTTGACTCTCTAGCAATCTGTGTTTCTCATTTGGTTGTTCTGGGTCTTTGCTACTATCGGATATGGCTGATCAAGAAGGATTTCAAAGCCAAGAGCTTCTCTGAGGTCGAAGTTGTATAACTATGTGTTGGCTTTATTGGCTGCTTATTGTACTGCCGAGCCTTCGTTTAGATTAATCATGGGAATTTCAGTCTTCAATTTAGATGGGCAGGCTGGTCTTGCTCCATTTGAGGTAAGCTCGTTTTAAGTTGTTTGTTTTGTTTCGTTTTTTTCCTGAGAAGCAAGGTAAAAATATTACTCTCTTAGGGGGTTCTGTACATGCATAATTATACAATTTGAGTGTTTTATACGTTGACACTTAAATTTGTTAAGAAGTCATGAATGTAAGGTTTGTTAAATTGTTGCAGTATTTATTTATTTTGGTTGTTTTAAAAATTCAAAGTATCTTAATTTTATCCTCTTTTTGTAGACTGTTTCTCTGCTCATTGAGGCTCTTGCTTGGTGTACAATGCTGGTCTTGATTGGGGTAGAAACTAAAGTATACGTCTCTGATTTTCGATGGTTCGTCAGATTTGGAGTCGTTTATGCCTTAGTTGGTGATGCTGTGATGTTCAATCTTGTTCTTTCCATGAAGGACTTCTATAATAGGTTTGTGTTTTCTAGTTTTATGAAGTGGATCCCTCATTGGTTAAAGATGATATGATTGTTTTTTTCATCTCTCTCTCTCTCTCTCTCTCTCTCTCTCTCTCTCTCTCTCTCTCTCTCTCTCTCTCTCTCTCTCTCTCTCTCTCTCTCTCTGTTTAGAAACAAAAGAAAATATGCACATGTAGCGAATGATATGCTTGTGTTATTTTTATGAGTTTCTTTTGTAAACTTCCAGTGTATATGAAGTATCTCCTTTTCTTTGAATAAAATATGTTAGGTTCTAAGGTCTTAGGATTTTATGTATTTAGAACCTAATTTGTAATGTTGGCAAACCATGATCAAAACAATGTAATTAGTCTTGTTTAGGCTTGCTCAAAGTTGGTTTAATTTTGTAAAGTTGGAATCGAGAGACTGCAGAAGCATTGGGGCTTCTCGGCCTGGCTCGATCGATCGAATGTAATTCTCGATCGATCGAAAGTCGGCCCAGATGCGTTTTTCTGCAGAATTCCAACTCAGCCCAAACTCTTTAAACGTTTAGGGTTTTATGTTTTTGCCCTAGGTATATAAGGCAAACCCTAGCTACGTTTTTCAGAGTTGCACAAGTTGTATTGTTGCTCATACATTGCGGTTTTGTGTAAATCTCTTGTGAGATATAGAGGAGCTTTCCTTTACACATAACTTAGGGTTTTCAAGATTGAGATTCTTCTACATCTTGATGATCAACTTGGTTGCTGCCTTAGAAGCTTAAAGATTAACAAGCAGGGAGCTTGTACCTGATTGAAGGAATACAAAGAAAGAAGTAGTCCGTGGACTCGGAGCCTGCGCGTGGTCGTGTCAGGAAGTTTTACTGGTGGGTAGCATTAGGAAGTCAAGCGGGGAGCTTGTAAGTCCTTTTGTAAGAACTTCAATTCTTTCTTAGTGGATTCCGTTTTGCCTTGAGGATCGGTGGGTAAAATCCTCCCCAGGTTTTTCCGTGTGGTTTCCTGGGTGATCATATCATTGTGTTATTTATTTTCCGCTGCTTTATATGTTTTACATGCATGATATGATTTTGTGATTGTTTTAACCTAGAATTGCTTAATTTGACTAAGTAAAAACTTGGCTAATTAATCTAGGCTACGCAATTTATTTGTGGTTTAAGGGGTCTAAACCTTTCAAAATATATTACTTATAAAAAAGAAGAAGAATATCTTTTGAGCTCTTACTTTTATTTCTTGCTGAAGCTCAAACTTCCAATCTTGTTAAAAAAAAGTCTTTAAGTTCTAGAGTAGAAATTTTGAACTTTTTGGTGGGACGAGAGGCTTGATGATTTAGGCTTTTCTGTATGTATTCATTTTGTTCACATAATTTGAAATGGGTCTAATGGCTTTCCCAGTGATTTTTTTAATGCTTACAGTACCAACTTATTTAAAAAAAAATCCTGACATTACCATTGGAAATAATATATGCATTAAATTGCTAATTAAACAAGACTTTAAGTCACTAAAAAAAAATAAAGTCTTAAAGTGATTGCCTTTCTGCCTAATGTTACCTAACTAATATAGCCAATGGAACATGATTAACTGCCGTGTTTAGTGCTCCATCAATTTTAAAAATGTACGCACTCTTAATTTTTGTAGGACAATAGCAAATATGGATTTGAAGCTGGATTTGTCCCTCCATCCCTAATAAACTTTGAAAATAGGTAGCTCAGAGTCTCATACTGTATCAAAAGGTTACACATTATACTCTGCCCAAGAGAGACCATAACTTTTTTAAGATACATCAAGACAGTTAACCACAAAATCAGCTCCATATATTGAACGTGGTTCAAGTCTCGAGCAACCATATGTCGATAAACTCACATCATAACCCACACCACCAGATAAAATCAATCATTGGCTAGAAAAGTTACTGATTTGGTCATCTTTTGGAGGTTCATATGGCGGCAGGTTTTTAAGTTCTACTTCAGCAGCAGCGAGATTCTCTTTAGCTTTAATGATTCTTTGTTGACAAGATTCTTCTTGCTTCCTCAGGTCTTCCATTTCTTTATATTTTTTCCTCGTACTTGCACCCCTTATAGAAAATGTAAATGAATGTTGGACGGATTAAGGAGGCAAGAGTGATACTGTCATTGAAAGAAGCTAGAGACTATCTTTCTGAAAAATTTCACAACCAAGTGCTTGACGTAGTGTCCCAAGTGAAAACCTTGCAAGAAAGTGATGCTGTTTTGAGGCATCCAGATGATGAAGGAGTTGGTAGAAGAAATACAGGACATAAAGCTGGGCTATACATGCATCTTCACATTGGGCCTTATGTTTGTGCCGAGCGGAATTTTGGGTAATGAAAAATTTCCTTCTTTCTTGATGATGGGTTTGTGCTCTGAAATTCTTGTTCTTGACTCACTTTTTTATTTTTGGTCTTAGGGGGTTTCCTGTTTGGTTGAAGTATGTTCCAGGCATTAGTTTTAGAACAGATAATGAGCGTAAGGTTCAAGGTTTCTCACTCTCTCGGTCTAATGCATTATTTTCTGCATCTTTCATTGGAAGGCAAGTGTTTGCAAATTGGCTGGTTGGTGAGAATTTGGAAAAGAACATTGTATTTCCTTCCACTGCAGCTATCTTCTTGGCAATGATAAACATTATTTGTTTTACTAGAGGATTGAGAGGAACTATACAAACAAATTTACGGAGTATCTTGCCTTTTCTTTTACTTAAGCAAACTATTTCTGGGCAATTTTAAAATGACAGTCAAATTAGTTGTTAACTAAGAGCAATTGGGACTGGACTGAGACAGGTATCATGACACTTCGAAATCATTCAAGTTAGAAAAATAACCGAACTAATTGTTCAAATTCTTTTATAAATTTTTTTTAAATGTTTCATGCGGCTATCGTATTGTTTACAGATTCTTTGCTGCCTTCAAATGATACTTGTCATGGTCTATTTTTATTTGCTTTGGATTGATCCAGTTTTTTACTTGTCACCATTGTCTTCCTCCTTTTGCTCTCCTTTTTTACTTGACGAACTCTTTATTATTGGCAGATAAAAGAATTTCGCTTTTGGCATGGGCACAAGCTTGTTTTCACTTCTCCGTTGCAGTGTTTTGGATTCTATGGGCCCCAACATTAGTGGTATGGTATAAAAATTTTTTATGCAAAATCATCACATCTGAAACACTATTTTGCAGGATGGGTCTTTTATTTTATTATTCTTTTTAACCTTCTTTAGGTTATTTTCAATTCAATGATTCTTTTTTTTTTTTTTTTTTTTTGAGAAACCGGTAAGAAAATATTATTAAGCTAAATCAAATGATAAAACATCATCCAAATCACGTGGAAGGTCTTCCATCCACACTTCAGTATCTGCAGATACAACTGCTCGACGCGCAAGGGCATGAGCTAACTTATTGCCCTCACGCTTGACATGAACAAAATTGCAACAAGATAGAGAAGATGATAACAATCTAATCTCATCTATAATATGCCCATAAGATGCCTTGGATAGTTTAGAGGAGTTGGCAGCCTTGATAACCTGCAGAGAATCACCCTCCACCACAACCCGAAAAACACTGATCTCCTTGGCAAACAACACTGCCCTTCGAGCTGCTAGAGCCTCCACCATCACCACCGAGCTAGGAAGCCTAATCCTCTGACTGAGCGCGCCAATAATCAAACCTTCTGAGTCCCTGATCACCACCCCTAATCCTGCACAAGCTTGGTCCTCAAAAATTGCCCCGTCGAAATTAACTTTGTACATACCTTCAGCTGGTCGTGACCATTTGACTACCTCCCTGGGAACAGTCCGACTCTGAGGCAACTTCTGTACATCGTGGAATTCTTGCAAAAGGGCTGAAGCTCTATTCACCACATCCCCAACTTCCCATACAGGCTGATGCACCCTTACTCTGTTCCTCCGTTCCCAAATCGCCCAAGCTATCATGGAGAAGAGAGCCACCTGACTGTGAGTAGCGTTCTGCATCAGGTAGGAAACTAAATCTTCGAAAGTGGACAGCTTCTGAGCACGAAGAAACGCAAAAGAGTGATTGGACATCCAAATCGGCTTGACACCATCACAAATCCATAATGCGTGAATGCTGTCTTCCACCTCGGACTTGCACAGCCCACATAGACCATCCGAGACTACACACCGCTTCAACAGGTTCTTCTTAGTGGGCAAAGACTCACCGACAGCCCTCCAAATGAAATGACGTACTTTGTTGGGCACCTCCATCCTCCAAACCCCCTTCCAGAACTTCTTACTAGCTTCAGTGTTCGAAGAGCTTGGCTGGTCCTGAGATTGAGCTGTTGCCAGAAGACGATACGCTGAACGCACTGAATAACATCCATCTGGGGTGTGAGGCCAGAACAGTAAATCAGTATGGTGATGCTCACTAAGAGGAATGCTCTTAACACAGTCAGCCTCCCACGGCAAGAAGAGTCTGTCAATGAGCTCAGAATCCCAAGTTTTGGTGCCTGGAATGAACAAATCTTAAACCACCTCCAAAGACTGATCCAACCGAGGAGAATAGACCTTCCCACTCCTTGAAGATGAAATCCAACGATGCTCCCAGATCCGAATATCCTTCCCATCCCCAACCCTCCACAAAGCTCCATTAGAGATCACATCCCTGGCCAACATGATACTCTTCCAAGCATAAGAACACCTTGTATTGTGCACAGCCCCAAAGATATCACCAGATGGAAAATATTTAGCTTTGAACACCCTATATAATAGAGTATCCTTTTCATGGAATAAACGCCACACCTGCTTTCCAAGCAAGGCATCATTAAAGAGGCGTAAATCTCGAAATCCCATGCCTCCAACCGACTTGGAAGAACAAAGTGTTTCCCAACGCACCCAATGAATTTTCCTCGAGTTCTCAGTACAACCCCACCAAAATTTTCGGATCATAGCTTCAATATCTTTGAGAAGGCCAACAGGTAAGCGAAACACACTCATTGAATATGTAGGGATTGATTGAACCACTGCCTTGATCATCACTTCTTTTCCGGCTTGAGATAACAACTTCTCCTTCCACCCTTGCATTTTCGCCCAAATACGCTCCTTAATTTTAGTAAAGCAAGCTTTTTTCTGATGACCTACAAATGAAGGAAGACCCAGGTACTTCTCATAATCTCTAATGACTGGAACACCCAACGACACTCTTAGAGTCTCCTTAACCTCTTCCGAGGTGTTTCGGCTAAAAAATGCTGTAGTTTTCTCAGTATTCACTTTTTGCCCAGAGGCCGCTTCATACCATGACAGGATTTGGAGAATTTTATCACACTCCGTGGGGTTGGCCCTGCAAAAAAGTAGACAGTCATCTGCAAAAAACAAGTGAGTAATTCTTGGACCTGCTCTACACAATGAGTATCCTCTAATCTCTCCATCATTGGCAGCCTTAGACAATAAAGCATGAAGTCCCTCGGCACAAAAAAGAAAGAGGAAAGGAGATAAAGAATCCCCTTGGCGAAGACCCCGAGAGGGTCGGATCAAACCCTTAGGCTCACCGTTGACTAGAATTGAGTACGTGACCGTAGTGATGCATTCCATGATCATCTTTACCCATAACTCCTGAAAACCCATCTTCAAAAGAATTTTTTCCAGGAAAAGCCACTCCACCCTATCATAGGCTTTACTCATATCAAGCTTTAAAGCCATATACCCTTCTTTTCCTGAGCAATGATTCTTCATGTGATGTAACGACTCAAATGCAATTAGGATGTTATCAGTAATCAAACGATCCGCAATGAAAGCACTTTGGGCTTCAGAAATAATTGAGTTAAGGATGGGCTTCAGCCTATTAGCTATGACTTTGCTAAGAATTTTATAAATAACATTGCAAAGACTAATAGGTCGGAATTCTGAGACTGATTCAGGATTATCTACCTTAGGAATGAGAGTAATGAAAGTGTGATTAATAGATTTCAACAAAGTACCCGAATTTAGGCATGAAAGGACAGCATCTGATACCTCCACACCAATGCTCGACCAGAAAGACTGATAGAAGATAGGCGGCATTCCATCGGGACCAGGTGCAGTCATAGGAGCCATGCTTTTGATAGCCACTTCCACCTCCTCCCTAGTATAAGGCTTAGTCAACTCGTCATTCATGGATGAGCTCACCACCGGTTCCACCCCTTCCAACACTCTCTCAAAATCATGCGGCCTTGAAGAGGTAAACAGCCTGGAATAGAAGTCAATGAAAATATTAGACACAAGACTGTCCTCTGTAACCCACTCACCAGAAGAATTCCGAATGCCCTTGATGAAATTTTTGCGTTTCCTTTGAGTAGCAACTCCATGAAAATACCTTGTGTTTCTGTCCCCATTGGATAACCATTGAATGCGAGATCTCTGAGCCCACATCCGATTTTCCTTGTCCAGTAGCATGTTCAAATCACGCCTCAAAATAACCACTGCCTCATGGGCACCCCCCTTGGCCGAATCTTCCTCTGCTTTCCATAAAAGCTTCTTTTTATCCGCAATCTGCTTCTTAACACTACCAAAGTGTCCCTTGCTCCATGCTTTCAACATCTTCTTACACTTCTTGAGTTTGGTAGATACTTGGAACATAGGGAGACCCCTAGGCCGAGACTCCCAAGCCTTTAAAACCGTGTCACTGCAGCCTCTATCCGCCAACCACATCTCCTCAAACCTGAAAGGCTTTCGCGTCCATCGTTGAGATTCACTATTTGGATCCAAAGTCAACAATATCGGTCTGTGATCCGACTCTACACAATGTAAGTGCCGAATTGTGGCCGCTGGGAATTTCTCCAACCAATCATGATTCGCCACCCCTCTATCCAACCTTTCCCAAATAATGTGACCATGCCTATTACCATACCAGGTAAATTCCAGACCTGTGTAGCCTAGATCAACAAATCTACAAACATTTAAGGTGTCCTTGAAGGCCTGCATTTGAGTATGAGGCCGAACCCTACCACCTCGTTTTTCCTCCGTGAATAAAATCTCATTAAAATCTCCCATGCAAAGCCACAGAAGATGAGGTTTCGAATTAAGCAAATGCATCATGGCCCATGCATCGTCTCTATCCTGAGCGTCCGGAGCACCGTAGAATCCCGTGAACCGCCAAGCATCAACTGGACCACCATGAACAATAGCATCAATATGAAACCGAGAAAAACTGTCAACCCAAACTGAAATTCCATGTTTCCACAGAAGAGCTAAACCACCACCCATATCCTGTTTCGGAACAACAAACAAACCTGCATATTTAATGTTACACCGAATTTTTTCTAACTGATCCTTATCTGACCACGTCTCTGACAAGAACACAATTAGGGGATCTTTTGCTTGAATCAACTCTTCAAGCTCTATCCTTGCTCGCCGGTTCCCAAGCCCGCGGCAATTCCAAGCTAGGCAACTCATTGTTCTCGGTGGGGCTGATCCACAGCCTCCACCGTTTTGTTGCTTTTTGCGCTAGCACAACGTTTTTTCAATGGAATCTCGTCCTCATCCTCCTCCAAAATTTCCTGCACTCTCCGTTTTGGCTGACCAAGAATCGGTTCAACCTGATTAGTCTCCCTGATCCTCAGCAAACGTTTCCAACCCCTAGTAACATTCCTAGGAACCTCATTATTTTCTTCAGATTCCGGCACTTGTTTAGGATCGATCCACTCAGAAAAATTAGTATGATCAGAAGGGGTAAGGTCCGAGGGGACAGCTAACTTAGGAGAATCAAACTTTGCCAAGTCTGCATCTATTTCCTTCAGCTTTTCATGAAACAGAGCATTTGATGTTACACCTAGCCCATCCAAAACCCCAGTATTATTATTCAAAGATTCATCCACGCCCTCCCCAATCTGACCCGTGACATCAAGGTCACCACTATCAAGCCCCCGAGAAAGTCCATCATCAAAATGTGGTACCCCTGAGTTTCCACAGACCTGCACGTCGACCAAATCCATGGGTTCCTCTGCATGCCTATCCTCCTGTTGCTCCTTCGCTTCAACCGTCTCCTCCCCACTCCCTTCTACGCGGACCACAGAACACCGTTTTGCTGTGATGGGTGGCGCTCTCAACCAGCCTCCGAATTGCTGGTCTTGTTCAGTAAGAGTACCTCTGCTTTGTACCCACAGGTCACAGTCCTTATCACTGTGCGATAAGAGACCACACCAATAACAAAGGTTGGGCATTCGTTCGTACTTGAATCTTATCCAACCAACCTTTCCATCATCACTACAAACTTTCCTACCCCGACAAAGCGGTTTCGACGTATCCACCAAGACCCTGATACGCATGAAACTGCTTCCGTCCTGGGTACCCTATTCTTTGAGACCCTCTTGAACTGCTCCAATATTACTACCAATAGCACAGGCAGCATTAGGGTTCATGTCTCCTAATGGCAAATCATGAATCTGAACCCAGAAGAGAGTTTTGTTAAAAACCAGATCTTTAACGGGCACGTTCTTGTCCATCTTCTGGAGAGATACCAGATATTTATCATAGCTCCACGGCTCCCCCATGAGGACTCTATCAACATCAGACTCATCAGAAAAGACAAAAAGAACTATATGGTTTCCCATGTCTTTCACCTCAAAACCCCTTTTGGTGCGCCAAAGAGGCTTGAATGTCCGGGCTATAGCCTCTATGTTAAGAATTCTATGCGTGAAAAATTTAGCCGCCAAAACCCTACCACCGTACTGTTTCATAGTGCTAGACCTATATAGATTTCCTTCACCTTCTGAAAGGGAAAGCTTCTCCCACATCACCGAGAGATTCTCCATAACTCTAGAACCGAACTGATCTACCGTAACCTCTCACACGCTGCAAGCAACGAAGAGAACGAAATAGCTTGCTCGAAGCAAGCACTACCTTCTACTGATGAAACTAGGGTTTGGTAGCCGCCCCCTAGGTCAGAGAAACCTCCATATGAATTCCCCTACACACATCCAATTCAATGATTCTATACTTTCTAATCTCTCAACATTGACTAGATCATGAATACTGACTAGCGAATTATCTACTAAATTGTGAAACTCTTTGAAACTTGTGTAAATTTAGTGGCTTTTGGGCGAGAACTGCATCTAGGGTTGATATATCCTTGTTTGCTGGGAGCGAGAATGCTAGGAAGCACAGTATTCCCATGGCTTATTAGTGGACCATCAGTACTTCGCACTGAGGATTTCCTAGTATATTCCTTTATTATAATGGGACTTGTGTTGTCTATAGTAGCTTATGATTATTAGGTACACGTCTTATATTTACGGAATTATGAGAAATATATTTTCCTGTTGTGGCTCTGGTGTTAGATGGTGGGACATTTACACTGTTCATTTCTAATCTGCAGGAAATTGGAGTTTTAGTCACACTATTTTGCCTGTTCCATGCTTGCATTGGCCTGATTTTACCTTCACTTGCCAAATTGAGGACAATGTATGCTAAAGTAAGTGTTCTATCATATAACTTTAGAAGAGTCAGCTGTAAATTTTGTTATGCATTCTTTGTGGTGCCTCGTAACTGTAAATTTTGTCACACGATTGTATTTCTTCTGTTGTCTTCAACATTCATTTACATTTTCTATAGGGGGTGCAAGTACGAGGAAAAAATATAAAGAAATGGAAGACCTGAGGAAGCAAGAAGAATGTTGTCAACAAAGAATTATTAAAGCTAACGGGAATCTCGCTGCTACTGAAGCAGAACTTGAAAACTTGCCGCCATATGAACCTCCAAAAGATGACAAAATCAGTAACTTTTCTAGCCAATGATTGATTTTATCTGGCGGTGTGGGTTATGATGTGAGTTTATCGACATATGGTCGTTGGAGACTTGAACCACTTTCAATATATGGAGCTGATTTTGTGGTTAACTGTCTTGAGGCATCTTGAAAAATTTATGGTCTCTCTTTTTTTGCTATCATCAAATGTATTGGTGTACCTATCAAAAAAAAAAAAAAAAAAACCATTGTATTGGTGCAAGAGTCTCCAATGGAAGATTGTATGTCTAGATTTTCTATTTGCAACTGTAAAGTCTGGAATTATATTAATGGTCATTTGCCAAATTATGGCTGAAGGAACAAGCAGCAAAAGTGTGACAAAGAAATGATGGATACAATTTTGAGATATTTATTTTTTATGTTGTAACTTCCTGAGTTACATCAACCTTCAATCCAACTCAAGTACTTAACTTAGGCCACCTAATATTAATATATGCACGATTTTATTTATACAAAAATCCAATTTTATGATAATAAGCCCTGTATAAGGCCAGTAAGAGGGCAGGCCTATGATTTAAGGTGGTAACGAGATGGAATAAATCTTACAATTTTAAAATTTTTAAACTAAACTATTTAATTCCAGAAGTTTCAAATTTAACATTGAAGTTTAAGATAGGTTAATTTCATAGTTTTGTTATTTATAGGGTTCTGAAATTAGTTCTCAAATTGGAAAATATATATATATATATATTCCAGTGGAACTTGAGTATTACATGCTCGAGTTTTAGTATAAATCGAGCCTTTGAAACTCGATTTCCATTCGGTACTCGAGTTCACCAATAGCAAGTATGCCAGGTTGAGATTTCAAAACTATTTACGACCAATGCCACTGGAAAAATTACAGTGGAAATCGAGTCTCTGAAACTTGATTTCCTTTTCAGTGGCTTTTTTGTAAATTGGCCTGGCAGTTTATTTACGAATATGCCACCCAAATGGAAATCAAGTTTCAAAGACTCGATTTCCACTATGATTTTTTTTTTTTTTTTTGGCAGCTACTCTTGCAACAGTAAACTAGAATTAGTTTTCCCTTCCCCTGCAACAGTAAACTAGATCTAGAACATATCACATGGGCAATGATAAACAAGTAGATACAAGAATATGATACCAGTCAAAGGGTGAGTACATCAGATGCAAACAACTGGATTAAAACAGTTACTATTCACGGCTATTATAGTTGCCATCTTAGCACACAAAAACATTCAATACTTGCTATCATCGCTTCAAACAAGGCCCCTGTGGTTGAACTTGCCAAAGTAGTAGCTACTAATGCCAAAGTAATATCATTGCTGGCATTATAGGCAAAAGCTGCACAACGCAACTAATGTAACGTGTACAATGGATAGCGAATAGTTCAATTACAACAACATTCAGCAATAAACAAAATAGCAACGAAGTCAATACAACATAGTCTACATAGTCACCTAGCACTTGTCCATACTGATACAACATACTCTACATAGTTGCCTAGCACTTGTCTATACAGAAGATAACCACAAGTCCCACGTACAATGCCATTCCAAAATCGAGTCTTCGCTCGCCTGACAAACATTAAAATACGGTCGTTAGTTTCCAAATGTGAAGAACAAAAACCAAATAAAATTCTGAGCATATTATATAAAAATAGTGAGGGCACTTGCCTAGTTTGTAGCACTACCACTTGTCAAAGCCCTATGGGAATTGGGACAGCTTCTGCGGTTATGCCCCTTTTGATGACACATTCTGCATCGCTGCCTTGGTTGAATCTCCCTCAAGTCCGGATCTTCCCTCCTGCTTCCCCGTTCTCGCCGTACCCCATCCATTTCATTCCTTAATCTTGACTTCACAAGACAACCTTTGGCCTGCAACAGCTGTGGGTCAGGCACCCACCATGGTTTGCGAACGTCCCTCCGCAATGACTCTGACTTTGGCACCACAAAATGATGTGAATATGTGTGAATGACGTTGTTCAAACTGTAACATGGATCAATATAGTTGGTCACATCGAGGTGCAAACCTTGAAGAACTTTAATTGCATGTGAACAAGGGATCTTCAAGTTTTGCCACTTTCTGCAACCACATGTTCTAGCAAATACATGCACTTCATGACTGTGGTTTCCCCCTCCACCTCTATGGTCGTTGTACAGGGTAACCACTTGATATACACTAGTTTCATGATTAAAATCCCTCAGAGTGTGTTCTGCGATTTTCCACCCATTTTTGTTATAGATCTCCATTGCATAATCACTCTACACCTTACCGAGAGAGAGATCAGAAGTAATTTGTTTATGTCAATCGTGGAAATATGCAACAAGTTTGCACCAAGTGAACTCAACCATTGTAGCAATGGGCAAACCACGGGCATCTTTAAGTACCCCGTTAAAGCACTCAGAGATATTGGTTGTCATTGCCCCGTAATGTCTTCCACCATCAAGTGACTGGGTCCATTTTTCCAAATCCTCACTCATTAGATATGTGTATGGCATATAGCGTGCAACATGGCGATCAGTAAGGTCTACACCCCTCAGTAAATTAATCTCGGCCTCCTTAATGGTTTGCATTATGGACTCAAATTTAGCTTCATGAGTCGCATATCCAGCTTTCAAGGCCAATGCCTTTAGAGTCGGGTCATCAAAGTGTGTGTTGAAGTTGCTAGCAACATGTCGAAGGTAATATCGATGAAATACTCGTTCTATTCTATCCTGACCTCTTAGCCATTCTCGAATGGCGCATTTGATACCTTTATGTCGGTCAGAAATAATGCAAATGCCTTCGTTAGGTATGACATGCTCTATCGAAGTCCTGAGACACTCTAAAAACCACCCCCAACTAGGCCTTAACTCCTTGTCCACAACAACAAAGACGAGAGGCAAAACCTTTTGATTAGCATCGGTTGCCATTGCAATCATCAATACTCCTTTGTATTTACCATACAAATGAGTCTCATCAATACTAATCACTGGCCTGCAATATTGGAATGCAGCAATGCATGGAGCGAATGCCCAATATACATAGTGCAGAAATGTAGTACCTTCGTATGGCCTAGGTATGGTGTGATAGTTGTACCGGGTACCCAAACCCTGATCCAAGTATGCCAACAACAACTTTCGCAACCTTTGGTAAGACTTCTCCTAATCCCTAAATATCTTAGCAACTGCCTTTTGTTTTGCGTCCCATACTTTATAGTAAGAAAGCTTATGATTATACTTAGTATGTATGATCTCCCAAAGCTCATCAATACGAGCAGTGTGATTTTGTCGCAATTTTCCCACAATTTCTGATGCAACAAAATTAGAATCTATCATTTTACCATCTCTTCGCAAGCCAAAGGGTATACAAGTGTGTGGACCCACATAAGTCGTGACCATCCACAGACCATTAAGTTTAGCCTTCATGAATGCCCCAACGTACCACTTGCAGTTGTCGTCAAGGCATGCGGCGCACAATTTAGTTTTGGTCGACCTTCGGATTATAAAATTTCTATTATCATTTGCTGCGTATATTATCAATGCACGCTTCACCGCCTCTTTATTTGCAAAAGTCAACCCTTTACAAAAATGCATCCCATCTTCCTAAGTAGAAACAAATGGTATCTGAAGACGTGAAGGATCAACCATATTTTCCCAAATATTTGCGTAGAATGAGTCAGCAGGAGGTCTTTAGCCAGTGGTCGTATTTGTATCATGCTGGATGCCAATATCATCGTCTGCATCACCTTCATCATGGTACTCCATATTTTCCTCTTCAAAATTGAGAACAACTTCATGGTCATCCACATCGTTCTCAAAGTCGCCTCGCTCAATCATCTCTTCGTACTCACCCACATCATCAATATTTTCACCATCATTCGCAGCATGATCTTCGTCTTCGTCTTCGTCTTCCTCCTCTAAATGTGTCTCTTGAGGATGGAGGGTTTCACTAATATTGGCAACATGATCTTGAGATGGGAGCATATAACCTCCCATTGTATACCCTCCCATTGTAGTGCATCCATCATCTAGGGCTGTAAATTGTAAAGACGTAGTTGTTTGTTGCACCACCTTAGTATCAACTTTTGCAAGCTGCTCCAAACTTACTTACAACTCAGCAGCATTCTTGGAGCATTTTCTGGATCCTATTAAACATCATCTTTACATGTTTATCTTCTTTGATCACCATATACCCGTAATTTATCCGTTAATGAAGGATTTCTTGTGGGTAACGATAAATAATCTTGATGTCATACTAAGCAGGGTTCAAATTCAATTCGTCCATTATTTTCCTCTTCAAATCATTCAACATCTTCAACTTACGACTTATGATCATGTAGTACCATTCGATACTCGGCCCTCTAAATGGGAATCCTTCAATCTCTCCAGGATTGTCAAAGGGTCCATCGTAGTATACATTTATATCAATATTCTTCAGAGATTGTAAACCTATTAGAGAGTCAAGTATAATATATTAGTGACATATTTTATCTCTTTCATTTAACATAAATTACAAAACCTTTTCTATCTACTCAAAGTACAAAAATTACAACTTCTTACCCCACAATTGCATATACTCACCCCACATCATATACAAACACACTCAATCATTATCATTTCGTACTCAAACAAATAAAAAAACTAAAGACAAAACTCACCCCCATTACAAAATTTCAACTAAGCTCTAACAAAAATATAAATAAAAATATCAAACCAAACAACAAAAGTCACAAGGATGTGCAAATGAATGAGTGCAATTATGTAACATCATCATTCCAATGCAAGAAAATTCATGGCATACCCTATTACACTACTATTAATGAAATAACATAGAGCAGGGTTCATCAGACAAAAAAAAAAAAAAACACTAATGTGAATATGATCATAAGCAATCAAAATTAGACATATCATCTAATTTCAAAATCAAGGCATTAATATACAATTAAATATACCAGATGTGATATACAAACTCAAATTGACTCCAAATTATGGAGAAAAGGAAGCAAATAACTTCACCGAAAGCTAGCAAAAAGACTTCCTGGATCATGAATAATATATATATATATATATCTTTCTCCTCACTTTCTAAATATATATATATATATATATATATAAAGTGGTTAATACAAACAAATATTTTATCAGGAAATGTCATGACAAATTCAATGCAAGCAACACTTTCTAAAGCAGTTATATATACTAAACAACCAACTAGAAAGTGAGGAGACCCTTACCTCACATGAGGATGTGCAAATGTATTGCTGGGATTGTATGAGAGTGAGAGGGGGAGTGAGAGAGGGAGACTACAATGAATGTTGGGCATGTATGAGAGTTAAGAGTGGAGCAATGTTTTGCTGTTGAATGTGTATGAGAGTTGAGAGAGGAGCAATGTCTACTGAATGTGTATGAGAGTTGAGAGCCTACAATGAGTGAGAGAGGATGTGCAAATGTTCTGCTGAATCCTGAGAGACCCAGACCCAGACAAAACCAGATGGGACCCAGACATGACCAGCCCACGTGGAGCAATAATTTACCACATTTAAAAACCGAGTTTCTAAGACTCGGTTTCACTTTTAGCAAACCGAGTCTCTAAAGCTCAAGATCCAAGTGGTGTCTACGTGAAATCTTAGAGCACAGAAATCGAGTCTCTAATGCGCGGTATAAAACTTGAGTCTCTAAGACTCGAGTTCCAGGTGTACTCCATGTGGAATTAGGCCTCATCAAACTGGGAAAACCGAGCCTCAAAGACTCGATTTATTAGCCTAAAATCGAGTCTTTAAGACTCGAGATGTTAGTAAATTATATTGTTTATGAACCGGGCCTACTAACTATATAGTTGGAAAGTTATGGTTAATTTCCCATTTTCGCCGACAATTTTAGTCCTCTAAGTTTCAAAAATGTTCAATTCAAGCCTTCCACTAACTTCTGTGAATGCTCTACCGTTAAGTGCATTTCTTTCTTCAATTTTTTATATTAAAAAATGCAGAAAACTAATTTAATTAAAAAAAAAAAAAAAAATCCCACAACACACAACAAACCCAGCACACAAACAACAAAAAAATTCTTTACATTCATCACAACCAAAAATGGCATCCAAAGATGCACAAATTCAAATCAAAGCAATAACAAAAAATTTCTTTACATTCATCACAACCAAAAATGGCATCCAAAGATGCACAAATTCAAATCAAAGCACAGCAAACTTGAACAATAGGATCTAATGTCAACCATCAGTATCACATACAATTTACGAATTCACTACCCACAACAATGATTATTTATTCAACAATGAAACAATGTTTCTGGGTTTTTCTTTTTTGTGATTCATTTGGTTTTTTCAAACAAAATCAGAAATAAGAAAAGATTTAACTAAAAATTGAACTTGAAAACCCAAATCAGATCAAATGATTGGAGAGAAATAATCCAACAACCCATACCAAATCATAGAGAGAGCTTAACCGGGTTGTTCACCAAATCCAAAAAACTTTTTAAATCAACCAAAACACAATAGCCCAACTGTGGATTGGAACTCCAATGAAGGTTTGAAGTCAAACTGAGTTAAGAGAAAAACAACCACCGCCAAGGAACGACAATCAGATAGTGACCGGTGACGAGCAGAAAGCGGCTGACCTTGGTGGTTGGCCATGAACGAAGCTTGGAAATGAGCTCCTTGGGTCCAGCCTAGAAAGAGAGAGAGGAGAAGAAGAGAACTAAGTTGATAAAAATTTCTCATGGATTTTTTAAACGGAGAAATTAACAAAAAAAATTTTAAAAAAATATGAAACTAACAGAACAGTTACGGAATCAAACGAAAGGATTTGATTCAACATTTTATTGACCAGTAAAATAGGAGGACTGAAATGAATTTTGGTGAAATTTAAAGGGATAGTTTTACATTTTAGTCTTTATTTAATATTTTTAAGAAAACCTCTCCCGTTAGTTGAGAAGGAAAAAAAACAAAGCTACAGTTGTGACTTTTTTTATTGGTGGTGCACTCTTTATGGTACACACGTTATTTTGTTCACACGTGTAAGACTTCATATATATGTGTGTGTGTGTGTGTGTGTATATTATTATTTAAGGGGCTTCCCCTGTTTAGATTCCTCATTTTTTAGTTCAAAAATACCTGTACACCCCTATGTTTAAGTAGAGACAAAACTAAAGGATAATCCGGTAAAAATGCAACTCTAACTCTCACTAAAACATTGCCTAAAAAATAGGACCACTCTTTTATTAATTTTTAAATTGATTTATTCACTTATAAATTAGATTTTCAAAATAAAAATTATATATATACAATAAAAAAAACACATTTTTTTTTCTACAAAATAGGACTACTAAAAAAAAAAAAAAGCCTCATCGCATGCACTAAGCGCATGTGATGAGATTAGTCTATACTATTATCTATACTATTATTTAAGGGGCTTCTTCTATTTGGATTCCTCATTTTTTTTTTTTGGTTCAAAAATGCCCCTATACCCCTATATTTAAGTAGAGACAAAACTAAAAAATAATCTGACAAAAATATAACTCTAACTCCCATTAAAACATCGCCTAAAAAATAGGGTCACTCTCCTATTTATTATTATTTTTTTTTTTTTGAAAATCTCTTTTTTTTTTTTCTTTTTTTTTTTTTGGGTTCAAAAAAGCCCCTACACCCCTATATTTAAGTAGAGACAAAAGTAAAGGACAATCTCATAAAAATACAACTCTAACTTCCACTAAAATATTGTCTAAAAAATAAGGTCACTCTCCTATTAAATTTTTTTTTTTTTTTTAAATTCTCCTATACTATTATTTAAGGAGCTTCCTCTGTTTGGATTCCTCATTTTTAAATTCAAAAATGGCCCTATACCTCTATGTTTAAGTAGAGACAAAACTAAAAAATAATCTGATAAAAATACAACTTTAACTCTCACTAAAACATTGCCTAAAAAATAGTGTCACTCTCCTGTTAGTTTGTTTTTTTTTTTTTTTTGAAAACCTCATTTTTTTGGTTAAAAAATGCCCCTACACCCTTATATTTAAGTAGAGACAAAACTAAAGGACAATCTCATAAAAATACAACTCTAACTTCCACTAAAATATTGCCTAAAAAATAAGGTCACTTTCCTGTTATTTATTTATTTTTTAAAAAATTCTCCTATTATCTATACTATTATTTAAAGGGCTTCCCCTATTTGGATTCCTCATTTTTTAGTTCAAAAATGCCTCTACACCCCTATATTTAATAGAGACAAAACAAAAGGACAATCCGGTAAAAATGCAACTCTAACTCTCACGAAAATATTGCCTAAAAAATAGGACTACTCTCCTATTAATTTTCAAATTGATTTATTCACTTATAAATTAGATTCTCAAAATAAAAATTATATATATACAATAAAAAAAACACGGTTTTTTTTTTTTTTACAAAATAGGACCACCAAAAAAAAAAAAAAAAAAAAGCCTTATTGCACGTGCGAAGCACGTGTGATGAGACTAGTCTATACTATTATCTATACTATTATTTAAGGGGCTTCTCCTGTTTGGATTCCTCATTTTTTTTTGTTCAAAAATGCCCCTATACCCCTATGTTTAAGTAGAGACAAAACTAAAAAATAATCTGATAAAAATACAACTCTAACTCTCACTAAAATATTGCCTAAAAAATAAGGTCACTCTCATGTTAATTTTTTTTTTTTTGAATACCTCATTTTTTTTTTGTTCAAAAATGCCATTACACCCCTATGTTTAAGTAGAGACAAAACTAAGGACAATCTCATAAAAATACAACTCTAACTTCCACTAAAATATTGCCTAAAAAATAAGGTCACTCTCCTGTTAAATTTTTTTTTTTTTTTAAATTCTCCTATTATTTATACTATTATTTAAGTGGCTTATCCTGTTTGGATTCCTCATCTTTTAATTCAAAAATGCCCCTACACCCCTCTGTTTAAGTAGAGACAAAACTAAAAGATAATCTGATAAAAATACAACTCTAACTCTCACTAAAACATTGCCTAAAAAATAGGTCACTCTCTTGCTAATTTTTTTTTTTTTTTTTGAAAACCTCATTCTTTTGGTTCAAAAATGCCTCTACATCCCTATGTTTAAGTAGAGACAAAACTAAAGGACAATCTCATAAAAATACAACTCTAACTTTTACTAAAATATTGCCTAAAAAATAAGGTCACTCTTTTATTAATTTTATTTTAAAAAAATTCTCCTATTAATAAAAATTATATATATACAATAAAAAAAATACAGTTTTTTTTTTTTCTACAAAAGAAGACCACTAAAAAAAAAAAAAAAAAAAAACCTCATCGCACGCGCTTTGTGTTAGATGGCTTTAGTTTGAGTTTAGTTACAATTGGGGTTAGATTTAGAGAAGTGCAGTCGGCTACTCAACCTTCCTTCAGCAAGGTGTACCTTTTATTTTAAACATAGGAGTGTAGGAATATTTTTGAATTAAAAAATAAGGAATCCAAACAGAGAGAGTCTCTAAAATAATAATATAGAACTTTGAATTCTGTCAAATTGACATGCAATCATAGATCTGGAACCATAAGGCTAGAGAAGTACAGCCGGCTGCTCAACCTTCCTTCAGCAGGGTGTACCTTTTATTTTAATTTCTTTCTTTTTCTCATTAAGGTGTAGTTTTTCTTCTTCTGGAATTATCCATGTCTACTTTATCTTGGAATTTGGATTTTCCTATCCAAACTTTGAATTCTATCAAATCGACACGCAATCATAGATCTGGAACCATGAGGCTAGATCCACATAGATCAGGGTCTAATTATTGGATATTATGCTAGATTTATACTCTTTTTTTTAATATTTTTTTTCAAATCGGCATATAATCTTAGATCTTGTACATTTATTTCTGTATGTTTAAACTTTTGGCAATCCATGTAATTGTATAATTACAATTAATGTTTAATTTGTTCGTCTCTCAAAAAAAAAATGTTTAATTTGTTCAAATTTAATTTTATTCTTAATTAACTTGTTTAAAATTGTTTATATCCACGTCTTTGTTATAATAATTACAATTATGTTTATTTTGTTCAAATTGAGTTTTATTATTAATTAACTTGTTTCAAATTTTTGCTATGCGTTTTTTTTTATATGTTATACAATCGAACCTGGCGCTAAGCCAATGTTGGCAAGCCGAGGGCAAAAAGCTTGTTCCAAAGAGTTCTCACTCTTTTTCAATCCTTCACTGAAAGGTAATCATTGAACACTAAATCACTAGTACTTTTTTTTTTCTACATTTTATTATCTTTTCGAAAAGTACTTTTTTTCCCACTCTTCTCCAATCCTTCTCCCAGAGGTAATTTTTCTTCACCATAAGAAACCTGACTTTTTTCAACTTTTTCAAGGGATCACTAAACTTTGTCCAAACAAACACTAATGAGTACCTTAGAACATAAGGGCTGTTTGGTAACATTGTTGTAGTAATATTATTTGTATTTTTTGAAAATACTTGTAGGTGAAAAAGTGTATAGAAATGCAATTAATGTTGTTTAAAAACTGGAAATGTGTGTTTATTACCAAACGACCTCTAATTTGTACAAAAATTTTGGTTTTTCCTAAAAATTAGCACACTTTCTATCTAAAAACTAGATAGAAAAATTTTAGTTTACTTCATTTTAAATCCTAAATATTAGTTTTATAAACTCATTGACAATATTTAGTTTTATAATCTCACTGACAATAGATAGATTTAAATTAAAAAATTATATTAAACTCAAAATAAAAACCCGATGAGACTAGTTATTATTATTATTATTATAATACTCACAAACCCCTCCATCAAGAATTCTTCTTCAGAGGAAATTAATAAATTTTGTTACTCACTTCTTTCAAATAATAAATATATACATATATATTTTTCAAATAGTATTTTTTATTAATTTTTATTAACAAATTAACTAAAATTCAAAATTTTAGAGGTTGCTAAGTTGCAATTTTAACAGAAATTATCGAAATGATTGAATTGAATAAAGTTGAAATTTAAAAAACTAAATTTCACGAAAGAAAGTTATGTTAGAGGACTAAATTGAATTTGACAAAACTAGAAGGTTTAATTTGTAACTTAACCTTAAAAAAAAAAAAAAAAAGAAGAAGTTGAAGTTACCCAGCTGTGACATGCCCAAGAAACTGGCAGGAGCTCACTCACCAAAACAAAAAGGACCAATACTTAGTAGTCATTTACAGAAACAGAGAAACTCACTCAAAGAGAGAATATTTCGGCGAGCTATCGACGAAGTTCTACTCAACCAAGGTCTGAATCATTTTCTAAACATTGCTTTTGTTGCTATTTGTTTTTATTGATTAAATGTAGTAGTTAGGGTTTGGTTTTGGTGAGATTTAATTTGTTCGATTCATTTTTGAGAAATTTTACCTATGAAGTATCGACGCGGGGTGCGGTGGGCGCAGCTACTGCTGTGCCCTTTTTTTTTTTTTTTTTCTTGGCTCGATACGTATTGACTTAGGCCGATGCGTGCAGAATCGGGTCGATTTGCACCAATTTGGTCTGTATCGGCCGCAACCACCGATATTGGCGCTGAACTGGATGAATTAGGCCAAAATTAATTAAAAAAAAAAAAAAAAAAGGTGCAAAACACACTGTTTGGAAAAAAAAAAAACCCTATTTCTCAATTTTCTCTATCTCAGTTCTCATATTCAGCTCTCTCTCTCTCACTCTCTGGTCTCTGTGCTTCACGCCTCGGCTCTCTGGCCGCTGCTCTCCGTCTTCCCTCTCACACTCACACAATCTCACTCTCAAGAGTTTGAACTCTCAACTCACTCACACTTTGCTTTCCGTCTCCCCTCAGGTATCAATCTCAAGCTTTCAATCTTAGTTTTTCATAGCTCTCACATGCTCTGACTATTACTCAATGTGTCTGTGATCTGATTTTTTTTATTTTTTATTTTTTATATAAGCTGTAATTTAATAATGTTGTGACTTGGGTTTGTTACAGGTAGCAGAATGAGCGTTTTACTGAAGTGGCTTTAGGTGCGCCGGCCACTTATTGTGCACTGTCTAGCAATGGTACCTCTACCGGCGGTGCATAGGCCACTACCTGTGCGCTGTTCAGTAAAGCCAGCAACCGCACAACCGATGGGATCTGTTGGTGGATTTGAAGGAGGATGGTATGAGCTTTTTCTTAGTTCCTTTTTTCTCCTGCTTTAATTCCCTTACTGGTGGTGCTATATTACATTATATTATATATATTGAACATTTGATTTATTTTTTGCTTTGTTTGGAATCCTGTATGCTGTCCAAACTCACACCTTTTGCATTTGTTTTGAGCCTTTGTAAGAAAACGCTGGGGTGATTCCAAATGTTAACTTTAGTTATTGATTAATTTTATTACATACATTTTTTATGATGAATAATTTTATTGCGTACATTAGTGTATTCCCTTATCTCATCCCCCTTTCCCTATATATATATGTGTGTGTGTGTTTCTTAAAAAAAAAAAAAAAAAAAAGCTAATGCAGGTAATGCTGTCTCTACATTAGTGATGCAGAAGATTAATTTGTTCAAAATTTACTGTTCACAAAACTTCTTTAGTACTTTGAGCAGCAAAGTTAAATTGATTGTTATAAGCATCCTTGTTATTTTTTAGTAAGTGGATGAGGGACACGAGTTTATTTGAATTTATCACCTTCATATATGATTTGAAAATGAATAGGAAATGCTTAAGTTGACTAGATGATTGGTTTAGGCAGTATCCCTTCTCCCTTCTTTTGTGATTCTTTTGAGATCCTTTAATTTTCATATAATAAGCCCTTTTATATTGTTGTCTGCTTATGTTCTTCTCTCCATAAGAGGATAGAAATTGTAGTTTCTTTTTTTGATAAAATTTTCAAAATGTATTTTTGATGCATAAAAATGTACTCATGATATATGAAATATTTAATATTCAGAGAATTTTGATTTAGTTCTTCTTCCATTTAGATTTTGTCTTCACTCATAGTCAGATGTACTTTGAAGATTTGTATCTAAATTTCAGGGTCTTCTCTAATATATTTTCATATTTTTTATTCCTTCAAAATAGAGTGTCCACGTCAATCTGGGATGCATGGACACGGCGCGAAGTGGCGACGCACGAGGGACGCCGCTGACCGCGCATTTGGTCGCATCCTGCCATGTGTTTTTTTTTTTTTTTTTTCCCCCAACTCGGGCCAACGCGGCTCAAACTAGGGCCAAACCGGATCGTATCGGCCAAATATCGGTGTGTTTCGGCCGGAGAAAGGAAATCGGCCGGTACAAAAAAAAAAAAAAAAAAAAAAAAACTTAGACCGAAAATACCGGTGGCTGGACTAGATATCGATACGCCGCTGTCGCCGGTGGACTGAAATCGTATCTTTGGTTCTTCGTGCTCTTCTTTGCTGAAGACGAATGGGTCTTGATCTTGTTTCCGCCTTCTGGTCTTCAGCGAGGACTGAGTTCTTCTTTTTTTTTTTTTTTTTCTTTTTTTTTTTTTTTTTTTGGGAAGAGTTATGTAACTCTGTTTCTCTTTTTTACAACAACACTTAAAAGGGTTTGTCTTTTGTGCCTCTCTGACCAAACACGTGAGAGTCACATCTTCCCCCCCCCCCCCCCCTTTTTTTTTTAATAGGAAGCTACACGTGAGAGCCACCTCTCTTTTTTTTTTTTTTTTTTTTTTGCAATTATTATTATTATCTATTTTTTATTATTATTGTTATTATTATTATTATTATTATTATTATTATTATTATTATTATTATTATTATATAAGTTTTCTATTATTATTGTTGTTATATAAAAAAGTATACTTAGTAATATATTAAAAATATATATAAAAATATTTTTAATAATTTTTTAATTGCCGAGTCCCGCCGAACCCGCACCCACATTTTTCAAAAATTATGAGTTCCGCACCCGCACTCACACCCGCACCCGAGTCCCGAAACCCGTGCTTCATGTCGTCAATATCAGCAATTGTACCCATTGATTTGTATTTTTTTTTTTTTTCTCTATTGTTTTTAACCATAAGAAATTTCTACTTATTGTAAATTATCCAGTCAGAGCATTCTGGCAGGTAATTGTGAGAGAGTTTTCTTGAATACATGTTTTTAACTTTTTGGCATTATTACCTTTTTCTTGCTCCTTTCTCCTCTCTTTTTTTGTTAGGTGTGTCCTTGATCTCTTTGCAGGTTCTGATATTTTATTCCATATTTAAAAGCTTTAATGTTGTTTAGAAATTTTACTAAACAATTTAGGGAGGCCATTTATTGTTTTTCATTGTTACTGCCCTCACATGCTTGGGCTCCATATTGCAGTTGAAGTGCAGCTGAACTTGAGGATTGATGTTCTAAGAGCTTGTTCTGGGTCTGTCGTCCGTTGTGGAAGTTTTACTTGTAGGGAAAACTTTTTAAGTTATTATTCAACATTTAGTGTTTCGTATTAAATATTTATCCAAACTTTACTGGTAATTGGTAGACTTTTTTCTATTTCTTCTTCTTCTCTGTCTTACTTTGTTACTTTGTTTTAACCTCCTTGTAATAATCAGCTAATGTCAATGTATTTCTTTCAAGGCATTTTGGTTTCTCTCTTATTTCTTGCACACATCTGTTTGTTTTCTCCCACTTTCATGATATTTGCTAAAAAGTTTTCTTTTTTGAGTTTCTGTCCTAGGCGTCTGGAATATAACATATTGCTTATGGGTTGTGGGTGAAGAATTTGTTTTGCAATGTGGTATTTTGTGTCAAATTTTGGCCCTCTCTCCTTGGGGTCAAAATTTACTTATATTAAAAAGAAGGATATTTTCCTTTTTATTATAAATAAGCTGTTAAATATTTTTGTTGCATTTTACACTACACATTACATCCTATTAATTATTTTAGCATGTGATACTTAAGTTATTGTGTCCATTATCTAGTTATGGATGCCCACTTTTACGAAAGCAAAAGGTTGACTCTGAAATTTTAGTTGTTACTTAGTGAAGGCATAATGGCAGCATCATAATGCCCACTTTTATGCCTACTTTTGGTTTACTGTTTTTCTGTATCCTTAGTACACTACCTGTGTGCCTTGGTCTCCAGTATTGTTTTCTCTTTTTGAAGAAGTTATATCACTTATTCAAAAAACAAAAAGTGGTGGGGGGGGGGGGGGGGGGGGGGGTGCATAATGGCAGCATCTTTGTCGTATTTACAAGATCTTAATGAGGTTTTATGATAGCCATGAGTGAGCTAGGATTTATTAAGCTTTGGGTTTATCCATTTGAAGGTACAATATAGTGTTGCATTATAATGAATTGAATGTTTGTAACCTGTTCAGAAATTCAACATTATCTGGGGTCTTTCAAAGGTACTAAAGATGGATTGATAAAATTTTGCTGAGTCATTTAGATTTAGTAGTAGTTATAGTAATTTTAAGTGTAATTGTTTTGTCTCCTTTTATGCTTTCTAGCTACTTTTCATGGGAAAAAAATTTAACATTTTGTATAGTATGTGCATAAAAAAGTAGAAAATATCAATGTTATGAATATCGTTTCGGAGTTCGTTTTAGTTTGTCTATTGGAATGGAATATTTTGGTACCAATCTATTTCGGTGTACTGTTGCATACCATTTCAGGGTTTTTCTATTTTATAAATATATATTAATAAAAAAATCATATGAATTATTAAGGATTTTAAAGGTTTTTTTTTTTTTTTTTTTTGCTTTTTTTGATAGAAAGGGTTTTAAAGTTATAAGTACATATTTGATTAAAATATACTTTTTTTTAATATAATTACTTCATTTAAATTATTTTCTTTCATTAAAGTACTAAACTCATTTGATGCACCTCTCTGAAGACATGAAAAGGTTGTCAGTGGCTTTATAAAAATTCGTCCAGCACACTACCGAAGCCAACTTCATTTTCTAATGGCGTAAATGCACTTTTAGTCCCTACATTTTGACTTTTTTCCATTTTAGTCCCTACATTTTATTTTTACCATTTTTAGTCCCTAAACCAATTAACGCCCTTCATTTTAGTCCTTCAAGCCCCATTCCGTCACCAATTAACGGAGAAACTGACGGTATTAATAAATTTTTTTTTTTTTACACGTTGGTGAATAAAAAAATCATCTTCTTCTTCTCTCTCTCTTCAGTATCTCATCATCAACAACACCAACAACAAAACCTCCCACCACCATCATCAACAACACCATTGCTGCACCACCTACCACCACCATCATTAACAACACAACCACCACCCCACCACTATTGCACTACCCAAATCAACCCAGAAAATCACAACAAATCCAAAACCCAAACCCAAACCCAAACCCCACCGTAGCAACCACCACACCGCGTCGCCACCATCCATCGACCTAAAACCCACTCCCACACAAATCACAACCCATCAAAAACCGACATACGACGGCAAATCATAACCCATCCATACCGATCCACAGAGAGTGAGAGTCTGAGAGAGAAGAGAGCAACCTACCTACGGCGGCAAAATCCATGCTACTGCCGCCTTCAACTAGGGAGAGAGAATTGTAATTTCCATCATTAACCCACCGCAATCTCCATTGCTAACCCACTGTGAAGCCACACAATCTTCACCCACAAACACAACAAATACCCAAAATTGGCGGCACTGGTAAGGGAGCGAAGAATCGTTCTGGAGCCAAGAATGACACAATCGTCGAGGGTGGAGCCAAAATCAGCACGCCAGTTGAGCAAAACCCCGTCCTTGATACCTGATTCGCCGTTGGGAAGCTCGATTGGAAGGAAGTGGATTTTGTTGAAATTTTTGAGGACTTGGGTCAGGGAATGGTAAGTGGCTTCGACTTGGCTTGGTGATGGTGGGTCCGGCCATGCTGGGTTTGAAGAGATGAGAGTGTAGAACAAGAGAGAGAAGGGAGAGAGACGTAATGAAAGAGAGAGGAGATGAGATACCGAAGAGAGAGAGAAGAAGAAGATGATTTTTTATTCACCAACGTGTAAAAAAAAAAAAATTATTAATACCATCAGTTTCTCCATTAATTGGTGACGGAATGGGGCTTGAAGGACTAAAATGAAGGGCGTTAATTGGTTTAGGGACTAAAAGTGGTAAAAATAAAATGTAGGGACTAAAAGTGTATTTACGCCTTTTCTAATTCCAACATTTTCTTATTTTTATTTTTATTTTTATTTTTTCCTTTTCCTTTCACCACTCATCCGTTTCACACTTGTATCTTTTTTACTTTTTCTCTAGTTGTTTCTCCTCCACATGTTTTGGGACTCTTCCCCTTCTCTCTTTATAATTTATCATCTTCATCTTCAACTTTTGGGGTTTCCTCTGGTTTCCTTTGGCTCTCTCCTCGTGGTATTTTTTTTTTCCACATCTCAGGTCTCACTTTAAGTTCCCTTAAAACAACTCATCATCCCCAAATCAAACTCACCGCTGATGGTTTTTAAAGATGTAGCTGTAAAGTTTGGTATGTGCATTTCATTTTTCATTTTTTTTTCCCTTAAAATTCATACTGGCTAAATCTTAAATTGACCCGAAATGCCCGAAATAACCCGAAATAGTCCAAAATTTTACCCGGGGTGGAACAGGGGGGTTTGCCATTCCGGTTTGCTTACCGATACAGTATTTTCCGGCCATTCCGGCCGGAACGGAACGGTATCTATAACATTGGAAAATATTGGGGGCAAATCATGGCAACAGAAAGTGAAAACATACATATTCTTTAACAAATTATTGGCATCAGAATGAATGTCAAGGCTTGCAAATATGATTACTCTTCTGGAGCTTCATTTTTTCGTCCCCAATCTTCCAATAAGTACATTCTTTAGCTTTTTTATTCTATTTTTCTGGGGTTGGTCTTTATATGTGGATTTCATGTCTGTGTGGCTGTTACTTGTCAACAATTTTGAGCTCTTGGTATCTTCTTCATTCCATAATAGTTATACCATAAATGTTTGAGGGATCTTGTGAACTTCATTGGATATAATTTGCTAGAATATTTTTTAATAAAATTTTTGAAGCTACTCTTGTATATTGGTTCTCTGCCTACACGCATTTGATGATGTAACTCTTGTATATTGGTTCTCTGCCTACACGCATTGATACTTTTTTTTGGTTGGGGGTGGCAGGGTTTGATGATAATCATTAGCTTATATACATTTTTTTTTTACGTTAATTTCTTTAATTTTCTTGTTTCCATCTAAATAATCATCATCATAGATTATATTTTATATTACTTGGTATTGGTTTACTGTAGAGCTCTTTGTGATTTGTTTGATAAATTCTAGATTTTGTAACTTTGTTTTGGTTTTGTGACTGTTGTCTGATTTTTTTTTTTTTTTTGGGTGTGTGATTCTTTCTAATTCTTAATTCAGATCTTGATCTGCTAAATTTGAGTTCCACCATTTGAATTTCTATTACTAAACCGAAAAATGCTAAAAAATAAAATAATGATGATAATAATAATAATAATAATAATAATAATTTAACAGATTTTAAAGAATTGATTTAATATATTTTTAAAGATTTTTTAAGTTAGTTAATTGGCATAATTGGTAAACATATGTGCTACTTGACGGTATATTGTAACCTCAGGGTGTAAATTTCAACTTCCGAAACTTTAAGTTGTAAAATCTAAAAACTTCCAAATATTTGAGGTGTATATAGCATTTAGGGGTGGCAAATGGGCAAGTTGGGTTATAAATGGGTTGGGTGTATAATTATTCACTTATGATTCGTTTATATATAAACTAATTATCTATTGTTAACTCAACTCATTTAATTAGTAACCCACCCATTTAATCCAATATGACTCAAATATCTCTAAAACTACTTAAATACTCTCTTGACCTCTAAAATTACTAAAATATCCTTAAATACCTAAAATGACGCAAATACCCCTACACTTCCAAAATTACCAATATACTCTTAGACATCCAAAATTATCCCCAAAACCTCTAAAATGAGTAAAACATTGCCAAAATCTCTAAAATGAGCAAAATACCCATTAAACTTCTAAAATAACCAAAATACTCCCGATATTTCTAAAATTACCAAATATACTCAAAAACTACTAAAATGACCAAAATATCCTCAAAATCTTTAAAATGAGCAAAATAACTATAAAACCTCTAAAATGACTAAAATACCTCCGATATCTCTAAAATCACCAAATATGCTTAAAAACTACTAAAATGACCAAAATACCTCCAAAATCTCTAATACGAGCAAAATACCCCCAAAACATTTAAAATGTCTAACATACCCCCAAAATCCAAAAAATGACCAAAATATCCCCAAAACCCAAAAAATGATCAAAGTACCCTCGAAACCCAAAAAATGACAAAAATACCTCCGAAACCTAAAAATTACCAAAATACCCCCCCCCCCCGAAACCCAAAAAATGACCAAAATACCCCTAAAACCCCAAAAATGACCAAAATACCTCCAAAACCTAAAAATTACCAACCAAAATCCAACAAATGACTAAAATACCCCTGAAACCCATAAAATGACCAAAATACCCCTAGAACCTAAAAATGAACAAAATAGTCCCCAAAACCCAAAAAATGACCAAAATACCCTTGAAACCCAAAAAATTACCAAAATACCCCCAAAACCTAAAAATGACCAAAATACCCCCAAAACCCAAAAAATTACCGAAATACCCCAAAACCTAAAAATTACCAAAATACTTTTGAACCCTATAAATTTACCGAAATAACCAAAAAATCTAAAAATTATTGTAATAACCCTAAAACCTAAAAGATGACAGAAATGCCCTCGTAACCTAAAAAATGACTGAAATATTCTTAGAATCTAAAAAACAATCAAAATTATCCTGAAAACTAAAAAATTACCAAAATTCCCTCGAAACTTATAAAATGACTAAAATATTCTTAGAACCTTTAATTTGTTGAAAACATCCTTGATACATCCAAAATACCCTAAACCTCTATTTTGGTAATTTTAGATGTTTCAGGTGTATTTTGGTCATCTTACATGTTTAGGGGTATTTTGGTCAAAATTTTGGACTCCTATCTAATAAGTAGGGCTGTCTAGATTCATCTGATTACCCAACCAACCCGAAGAACTAACCGGATATGACCCAAAACCGGCCGACTTGACTACTCTGGCAGGTCTTCATCACCATAAACCGATTCCGGCAGGTCGGGTTTCAGTTTTCCTCCCCTAAAACCCGAAAAACTTGAACCGATCGAAAGATTTCCAGATTCCGGCCAAAATTTCTCAGATTCCGACGAAAAAACCCAGATTCTGGTGATAGTTTTTCAAATTCCGACACTATTTCCCTTAGATCTGGTGATATTTTGACTGGATCTGGGGAAATCTCATCGAATCCGATGAGATTTTCGCCAAATCTAGCGAAATCTCATAGAATCCGATGAGATTTTTGTCGAATTTGTGTTTTTTCCACACGTTTTCTTGTTGTCTTGAATCCGACTGACCCGCTCGCCCGCCACCCATTGATGGTTTGAACCGCCTGACTTGATTACTCCGGTAGGTCAACGGCGGGTGACTTTTTTTCCCACCCGATTCCAGCGGGTCGGTTCCGGGTTGGGCACAAATCCGACCCGAACTGACCCATGGACAGCCCTACTAATAAGGCTTGGCCTAACCTTAAAAAAAAAAAAACACACACACACACACACACACACTTGGTCTCGAGTTTCATATATCGCATTTGTTTCAGATTCATGATCCATCTCTCCAATTTTGCTAGACATGTTAGACAAATTAGTGATTTATTGATATGCATGAAAGATGTTTCGTCACAACTAAATGTTGTATTCTAGTTTGCTTCCTAGTCTTCAATAAAGTTACAACCTTCTTCTAAATAAAAAACCCTTTATTAACACAAAAGGTATTCCTAATTTAAAACATTAAATAGAGATGGCAGAGATGTGGACCAGGTTGAAATTAGATTACTATCTAATAAGGCTAGACCAACCTAAAAAAAAAAAACACACACACACACACACACACAATTTCTCATGTTTATATATCGCATTTGGTTTAGATTCGCGATCTATCTCTCCAAAATGCACAATATCATCTAACTTTGTGAAAGCCGGTATGAATTTTTGTTTGTTGATTAGTTTTTATTTATCATGTAATTGGATTTTATCTTTTCTTTTCTTTTTTTCTTTCCCAAACCCTAATTCTTCTTCTCATCATATTTTATAGTGGTTTTTGCTGGAATTGGTGTTTATCTTGCGTATCACTTCCCATTCAGGCCATATTTTCACATGGTGCTATATTTTTCAACCCAAGTTAACAACAAACGATGTTGGAGTGAAACTGTGACAAGGATTATAGTTTAGGGTACAAAATATGCATTCGAAAAATTTAAGGTATAAAGTATAATAAGGAATATAGTTTTGGGTAGTAAAGTGTTGAGATTAAATCCTATAAGAACGTGGTGCAAAACCCAACTTTTACACCCTCCAATCTCAACATGTCGTATCATTATATCACATATTAAAAAATAGGCACAATCACACTCAATCAATTTTAATACTTATCTAAAAATTCGACCATACTAGGAGTTTATTGAGATGTTATTAGACGTGGTAAGATATATTGAGTTTTTTTTTTAAAAAAGGATATATTGTGTTTTAAGTAAAAATTTTATGTAGAATCTCTTATTGGATGAATTTTATATTCATTTTTACCGAGTTCTGACCTATATGATATAGAGTTTCAATCTGCCTATTTAATAAGGCCCAGCCCACCAAAAAAAAAAAAACAGATGAAAGTATAAGGCCTGTTTGGTATGGTAATTTAACAACATGTTTTTCAGTTTTTAAACAACATTAGACACATTTTCACATATATTTTTACCTACACGTATTTCAAAAAAATTACTATAATAACTTTACCAATCCGCCCCTAGGGGTGTCCAGGCAGACCCAGAACCCGACCAACCCGCCCAACCCGGACGACCAGGCTCAAAAACCGACCGACTCGACACCGGCAACGGTTGGCAGTGGGTCTCCGCCCATAAAACCCGAGACCGGCGGGTCGGTTGACGGGTTTAAGCATGAAAAACCGATTTCAACCAACCTGACCGGGAAACACATCGAAAAAGGGTTACTATCTATTCTCCTTTGATTTTACACTGAGATCTCGCCGGATCTCTTCAAGATCTGGCATGATCTCGTTGAGATCTGTCGAGATCTCTTCAAGATCCGGCCTAATCTCGTTGAGATCCGCCAAGATCTCTTTGAGATCCGGTCAGATCCAGCAAAAACCAGAGATTTCGATGAATCTGGCGACGATTTTGAGCATAAATAAAATTCGGCAATGATTTCTACAAAACCGGCGACGATATTTGCAAAATCCGGAGACGATTTTGAGCATAAATAAAATCCGACAACGATTTCTGCAAAATCCGAAATCAACCAATACCCGACTGGCGAACCGCTGGCATCCGACCACCCGAACCGCTGCCGTCGGCGGGTTGGCGGCGGGACCAGATTTAGGGGATCCATCCTAAACATAACACAACACACACTCGGTCTCGATCGCGTTTTCATATTCACGACCCATCTCTCCAAATTGCATAATGGCATTCGCTTACTTTCTAGACAAGCCTCTGAGATTCTGTATGAATTTTTTGTTTATTGATTAGTTTTTATTTAGCATGTAATTGGATTTTGTCTTTCTTTTTCTTACCAAACCCTAATTCCTCTTCTCATCCTGTTTTGCAGTGGTATGTGCCGGAATTGGTACTTTTCTTGCGTATTGCTTCCCAGAGGGGCCAATCCCTTATATTGATCCGCTTTTTAAACAATTTGAACCAGATGAGTCTTCAATGGCAGATATCGAGTTCCTAGCAAAAAGAAAAAAGGTAGAAATCGAGTATGTCTGCTTTTCCGATTTGAACTCAATGTGTATGCATGCACTAACTTATCTACTCAATATGTGATTTAAACTCAAGTTGATCCATAATATTATCGTTGACAATTTCACTTAATCTGCTAAGTTAAAATTTTTATGCATCAATTTAGCTTAGTTGGTCTTTCCTTTAGGTTTGGTGTCCTCTGGTATTTGGCATTTATATAGTGGCTGCTTTAATGGTAATTGTTTTAAAGGACTTAATAATAAATTAATAATGTTTATCAGACCTTTCAATTGGATTTATAGGCTTACCCATTGTAGTAAAGGCGAGTCGGGGGCTTACCTAGATGCCTTAGTGAGGCACTTGCCTTTAGAGCCTAAGCGAGCAAGGCGACCACCTTAATCTATCAAAAAAGTAAAAGGTGCTAAGGCGTGAGCCTCAGTTTTTTTTTTTTTTTAATTGTAATTAAAATTTTTTTTTTCAAAAGTTTGTTGTGAAATCTACTATTAGATTATTTATTTAAAAGGCATGTTATAAAACCTATTGTTATTTAACTTAATTTGATAGACCTAATTTCTTCATGCAACACTAGGTACATATGATTTAAGTTCTATATGTATAATAAATATATTAAGAATTTGACGCCTCGCTTTACTCGGGCTAGCACCTTTTTGTCATCTCATGCCTCGGGCGATATAAGGCCTTGGTGCCATAAGGTCGCCTTTCCCCTTTGACTACCTAGGGCTTACCATAGAAATGAGATAGAGTAGAAGTTATTTATGATAATGTTGTAGATATGATGGGATGATACGTGTAAAGCACCAACAATCATGACTCATTCATGTTGATTCTTGGACTCACTTGTCACGATTGAATGAAATTTTGTACTTTGTTATGTGTTCCCACTTACTATGAGCTTTTTGTATGAGGAATCCATATAAATTGGAGGTGAACAAAGTACAAAATTTGTTCGGCAGGACTCGGCAATTAAAAAATTATTAAAAATATTTTTATATATATTTTTAATATATTACTAAGTATACTTTTTTATATAATAATAATAATAATAATAGAAAAATTATATAATAATAATAATAATAATAATAATAATAATAATAATAATAATAATAATAATATAAAAAAAAATAAAAAATAGATAATAATAAGTGCAAAAAAAAAAAAAAAAAAAAGAAGAGGTGGCTCTCACGTGTAGCTTCCCATTAAAAAAGAAAAGGGGGGAAGATGTGACTCTCACGTGTTTGGTTAGAGAGGCACAAAAGACAAACCCTTTTAAGTGTTGTTGTCAAAAAGAGAAACAGAGTTACATAACTCTTCCCAAAAAAAAAAAAAAGATTAGAAGAACTCAGTCCTCACTGAAGACCAGAAGGCAGAAACAAGATCAAGACCCATTCATCTTCAGCAAAGAAGAGCACGAAGAAGCAAAGATACGATTTCAGTCCACCGGCGACAGCGGCGTATCGATATCTAGTCCAGCCACCGGTATTTTCGGTCTAAGTTTTTTTTTTTTTTTTTTTTTTTTGGTACCGGCCGATTTTCTTTCTCCGGCCGAAACACAACGATATTTGGCCGATACGATCCGATTCGGCCCTAGTTTGAGCCGCGTTGGCCCGAGTTGGGGGAAAAAAAAAAAAAAAAACACATGGCAGGACGCGACCGGACGCACGGTCAGTGGCGTCCCTCGTGCGTCGCCGCTTCGCGCCATGTCCATGCATCCCAGATTGACGTGGACACTCTATTTTGAAGGAATAAAAAATATGAAAATATATTAGAGAAGACCCTGAAATTTAGATACAAATCTTCAAAGTACATCTGACTATGAGTGAAGACAAAATCTAAATGGAAGAAGAACTAAATGAAAATTCTCTTAATATTAAATATTTCATATATCATGAGTACATTTTTATGCATCAAAAATACATTTTGAAAATTTTATCAAAAAAAGAAACTACAATTTCTATCCTCTTATGGAGAGAAGAACATAAGCAGACAACAATATAAAAGGGCTTATTATATGAAAATTAAAGGATCTCAAAAGAATCACAAAAGAAGGGAGAAGGGATACTGCCTAAACCAATAATCTAGTCAACTTAAGCATTTCCTATTCATTTTCAAATCATATATGAAGGTGATAAATTCAAATAAACTCGTGTCCCTCATCCACTTACTAAAAAATAACAAGGATGCTTATAACAATCAATTTAACTTTGCTGCTCAAAGTACTAAAGAAGTTTTGTGAACAGTAAATTTTGAACAAATTAATCTTCTGCATCACTAATGTAGAGACAGCATTACCTACATTAGCTTTTTTTTTTCTTAAGAAACACACACACACACACATATATATATAGGGAAAGGGGGATGAGATAAGGGAATACACTAATGTACGCAATAAAATTATTCATCACAAAAAATGTATGTAATAAAATTAATCAATAACTAAAGTTAACATTTGGAATCACCCCAGCGTTTTCTTACAAAGGCTCAAAACAAATGCAAAAGGTGTGAGTTTGGACAGCATACAGGATTCCAAACAAAGCAAAAAATAAATCAAATGTTCAATATATATAATATAATGTAATATAGCACCACCAGTAAGGGAATTAAAGCAGGAGAAAAAAGGAACTAAGAAAAAGCTCATACCATCCTCCTTCAAATCCACCAATAGATCCCACCGGTTGTGCGGTTGCTGGCTTTACTGAACAGCGCACAAGTAGTGGCCTATGCACCACCGGTAGAGGTACCATTGCTAGACAATGCACAATAAGTGGCCGGCGCACCTGAAGCCGCTTCAGTAAAATGCTCATTCTGCTACTTGTAACAAACCCAAGTCACAACATTATTAAATTACAGCTTATATAAAAAATAAAAAATAAAAAAAATCAGATCACAGACACATTGAGTAATAGTCAAAGCATGTGAGAGCTATGAAAAACTAAGATTGAAAGATTAAGATTGATACCTGAGGGGAGACGGAAAGCAAAGTGTGATTGAGTTGAGAGTTCAAACTCTTGAGAGTGAGATTGTGTGAGTGTGAGAGGGAAGACGAAGAGCAGCGGCCAGAGAGCCGAGGCGTGAAGCACAGAGACTAGAGAGTGAGAGAGAGAGAGAGAGAGAGCTGAATATGAGAATTGAGATAGAGAAAATTGAGAAATAGGGTTTTTTTTCCAAATGGTGCGTTTTGCACCTTTTTTTTTTTTTTTTTTTTTAAATTTTGGCCTGATTCATCCAGTTCAGCGCCAATATCGATGGTTGCGGCAGATACCGACCAAATTGGCGCAAATCGACCCGATTCTGCATGCGTCGGCCCGAGTCAATACGTATCGAGCCAAGAAAAAAAAAAAAAAAAAAAAAGGGCACAGCAGTAGCGTCGCCCACCGCACCCCGCGTCGATACTTCATAGGTAAAATTTCTCAAAAATGAATCGAACAAATTAAATCTCACCAAAACCAAACCCTAACTACTACATTTAATCAATAAAAACAAATAGCAACAAAAGCAATGTTTAGAAAATGATTCAGACCTTGGTTGAGTAGAACTTCGTCGATAGCTTGCCGAAATATTCTCTCTTTGAGTGAGTTTCTCTGTTTCTGTAAATGACTACTAAGTATTGGTCCTTTTTGTTTCGGTGAGTGAGCTCCTGCCAGTTTTTTGGGCACGTCACAGCTGGGTAACTTCAACTTCTTCTTCTTCTTTTTTTTTTAAGGTTAAGTTACAAATTAAACCTTTTAATTTTGTCAAATTCAATTTAGTCCTCTAACATAACTTTCTTTCGTGAAATTTAGTTTTTTAAATTTCAACTTTTTTCAATTCAATCATTTCGATAATTTCTGTTAAAATTGCAACTTAGCAACCTCTAAAATTTTGAATTTTAGTTAATTTGTTAATAAAAATTAATAAAAAATACTATTTGAAAAATATATATGTATATATTTATTATTTGAAAGAAGTGAGTAACAAAATTTATTAATTTCCTCTGAAGAAGAATTCTTGATGGAGGGGTTTGTGAGTATTATAATAATAATAATAATAACTAGTCTCATCAGGTTTTTATTTTGAGTTTAATAAAATTTTTTAATTTAAATCTATCTATTGTCAGTGAGATTATAAAACTAAATATTGTCAATGAGTTTATAAAACTAATATTTAGGATTTAAAATGAAGTAAACTAAAATTTTTCTATCTAGTTTTTAGATAGAAAGTGTGTTAATTTTTAGGAAAAACCAAAATTTTTGTACAAATTAGAGGTCGTTTGGTAATAAACACACGTTTTCCAGTTTTTAAACAACATTAATTGCATTTCTATACACTTTTTCACCTATAAGTATTTTCAAAAAATACAAATAATATTACTACAACAATGTTACCAAACAGCCCTTATGTTCAAAGGTACTCATTAGTGTTTGTTTGGACAAAGTTTAGTGATCCCTTGAAAAAGTTGAAAAAAGTCAGGTTTCTTATGGTGAAGAAAAATTACCTCTGGGAGAAGGATTGGAGAAGAGTGGGAAAAAAAGTACTTTTCGAAAAGATAATAAAATGTAGAAAAAAAAAGTACTAGTGATTTAGTGTTCAATGATTACCTCTCAGTGAAGGATTGAAAAAGAGTGAGAACTCTTCGGAACAAGCTTTTTGCCCTCGGCTTGCCAACATTGGCTCAGCGCTAGGTTCGATTGTTTAACATATAAAAAAAAACGCATAGCAAAAATTTGAAACAAGTTAATTAATAATAAAACTCAATTTGAACAAAATAAACATAATTGTAATTATTATAACAAAGACGTGGATATAAACAATTTTAAACAAGTTAATTAAGAATAAAATTAAATTTGAACAAATTAAACATTTTTTTTGAGAGACGAACAAATTAAACATTAATTGTAATTATACAATTACATGGATTGCCAAAAGTTTAAACATACAGAAATAAATGTACAAGATCTAAGATTATATGCTGATTTGAAAAAAAATATTAAAAAAAAGAGTATAAATCTAGCATAATATCCAATAATTAGACCCTAATCTATGTGGATCTAGCCTCATGGTTCCAGATCTATGATTGCATGTCGATTTGATAGAATTCAAAGTTTGGATAGGAAAATCCAAATTCCAAGATAAAGTAGACATGGATAATTCCAGAAGAAGAAAAACTACACCTTAATGAGAAAAAGAAAGAAATTAAATTAAAAGGTACACCCTGCTGAAGGAAGGTTGAGCAGCCGGCTGTACTTCTCTAGCCTTATGGTTCCAGATCTATGATTGCATGTCAATTTGACAGAATTCAAAGTTCTATATTATTATTTTAGAGACTCTCTCTGTTTGGATTCTTTATTTTTTTAGTTCAAAAATATTCCTACACTCCTATGTTTAAAATAAAAGGTACACCCTACTGAAGGAAGGTTGAGCAGCCGACTGCACTTCTCTAAATCTAACCCCAATTGTAACTAAACTCAAACTAAAGCCATCTAACACAAAGCACATGTGATGAGGTTTTTTTTTTTTTTTTTTTAGTGGTCTTATTTTGTAGAAAAAAAAAAACTGTGTTTTTTTATTGTATATATATAATTTTTATTAATAGGAGAATTTTTTTAAAATAAAATTAACAGAAGAGTGATCTTATTTTTTAGGCAATATTTTAGTAAAAGTTAGAGTTGTATTTTTCTGAGATTGTCCTTTAGTTTTGTCTCTACTTAAACATAGGGATGTAGAGGCGCCGCACCCGCGTCGGACACGACCCGACGCGGTGACGCGCGTCGGACACCGCTGACCGCTCGTCCGTGCCGCGTCGGGCCGCGTCCTGCCACGTGGTGAAGCCGACTCGTGCCGACGCGGCTCAAATCGGGCCGTTTAGGCCGTATTGGCCGAAACCGCCGATATGGCCGGTTCAGGCCGAAATTAAAAAAAATAAAAAAATAAAAAATAAAAGGGTGCAAAACGCACCGTTTGACTTAACCTAAAACCTAAAACACTCTCACGCGCTCTCACTTCGTCCAAAGACTCCAAACACCCTCCCTCACTGCATCGCTCGTCTCTCTCTTCTCTGTGCTCTCTTTTCTGTGCTCTCTGGGTTGCTGGCTTCACTGAATCACTCAATCCGTGCATCCCAGCCACTCGGTCCGTGCTCTCTTCTTTGTATTCTAATTTCCAAACATCATGGAATGTTTTAGACTTTTAGTTTCAATCTTGTGGGTTGTATTTAATTTATGAACATCATGTTTTAGTTATTAAATTTGGTATATGTTTATATAATGTGAAAAAGTATGCTTAGCAATATATTAAAAATATAAATAAAAATATTTTTAATAATTTTTTAATCACCGTGTCCCCCCACACCCACCTTTTTCAAAAATTGCCGAGTCCCGCACCTGCACCCGCACCCGCACCCGCACCCGAGTCTCGAAACGCACCCGTGCTTCTTAGGAATTCAGCACTATACTAGGTTTCTTAATGAGTTTTGAGTAAGGATTGATGTCTAAGAGTTTTAGGTTAGAAAAGAATGAATATTAATGGCTGTTTTGGGGCTGTAAACAGTAAATTAAAGAGATAGAACACTAGGCAATCACATCCTCAAGGCTTTAAATAAGCTACTGGAATTTTATTAATCAATCACTAATTAAATAACATTGACTACAATAGAGCCTTTTTATAGAGGCTCTTGTTAATCTCTTTCCTAGAAGGACTTGGACTTTAAATAACATATTCTTAGAATGAATAGGAATAATAATACAAACAAAAGAACTTAATAACTCCTAAACCAAATTGGAGGACTCAAAATATAAAATAAGACTCCTGGGCCTCTAGGACAGCCCTTTCCAACTGGAAATTTCCAAATTTCCCTTATTCTTTTTTAACTTAATTATAACTGATCCAACAGCTTCCCAACCTAAAAGACTCAATACTAAGACAATAATAACTAAAATAACCTATCAAAGGTGCTAAGAAGGTTCAACATCAAAACTAGACCACAATTTCTGAATCTTTGTATATTTAATCTTCTTTTTCCTTGAGCTCTTCCTTGTCCGCATCACCCATACTCTCTCTCTCTCTCTCTCTCTCTCTCTCTCTCTCTCTCTCTCTCTCTCTCTCTCTCTCATTTATCTGCTTTATTATCCATGGGATAATTATAAGTGACATTAACTAAATGATGAGTATGGAGGGACCATTTATCAACAAACCTCAAAGGAGGCTAGTGTCTTTTTGTCCATAGTTTAGGTCACAATATTTAAAAAAAAAAAAAATAGGAATGTTAAGTTAATAAAATAACAGTTTGAGAAGTACTTAATTGTTGTATTTACGCAAACCTTGGGGGGAGTCTTATTTCATTAAATGTTTGGGCAGAGTGTAATTGCAAAAAACCTCAAGGCAGGGCGGTGTAATTTACCCAAAAAAAGATCAATAAAAAATACAGCACATGAAAGCTTTATGGAACTAATTTGTATTTAAAGTCTTTCTTATTTATGTGGTGGTTTTATGTGTGCACACCTCCAGGTGTGTTGAAACTCTCATGTTCTACATTTAGATTTATGATGTTCAACCAATTGCTAATCAATACAATCATGCCCAACCATGTTATCCTAACACTATTACACAAGTAAGCTTGTTGATTCCTCAGGAAGGATACATGTCTATGGAATTTGCATATTTTTATGCCTTTTGGGTTTGTTGATATTGTATGACTTTATTTTTGCATTGACATGGTGTTCCTTTTGGCACCTTGGTTGAACAAATATGGTTGTTTCTATTATTATTCTCACTCTAATTAAAAAAATATCTCAACAGGATGGCTAGAATCTATCACATAATTCGCAAGAAAGGAGGGGCAGCAAATTCTATGACTTTGGGGGAGTTGGCCGAGGATCTTAAGTAAGTCTTACAATTTAAACAATTTGGTTACACATGTATATTGAAAGACACTATCGTAACTATATGATCTGCACACAAGAATCTACAAACTTGATCCATTTAAACCAAACGTAATATACTTGTTGGGCAAAATTTTTTCCTTAAAAACAAAAGTTAAATCTAATACTACTGAATTTGGTGCGGTGGTCATGAAATTTTTTTTTTTCCTTTTCTTGAAGATGTGCTACAATTCAAGCTTTTATTGCTTTTTTGGTTTTCATTTTGTTGCACAGAAAAGGCTTAAAAAATACAATTGTAACTCGTATCTAGTTCTTTATGGATTTCTCGTGTTAGAAATATATATTAGACATATATTAGCCCAATGTAATAGGCCCAAGCCCAGTCCTACTTGTACTAATAGTCTAGGGTTTAGTCGCCTATATATACTCATGTTAGGGTTCATTGTAACACAAGTTATTGTACTACACTCTTATACAATAAAGATGTAGCCCTTGACGGATTCATCCGTGGATGTAGGCCATTTGGCTGAACCACGTAACCCTCGTGTTCTCGATGTTCTTATTCTATGCTTCTTCTTCCGCATCCACTCTAGCATATACAACATGGTATAACACATCGCGTTGCTAATAGTATATTTAACATGGTATTAGAGCCAAACTCCGTTCTTGGCATCAAACAAAATCTCTAGCAAGCAAAGAAGATTCTCACGTGCATAACACAGATCCACAACAATGCCCATGCCTTCTTTCAGATCTAGGTCTACAGCATCACGCAGCTCCCACGGAAACTTCGTTGCTGCCTCGCTGCTACATCTCTGATCTCTCAAGCAAGTCGAACCACACACATTACAGATCTGTGCAAATCAAGCCTTCGCATGAAGAAAGCAACCCCACAGGCATGCTTCTCGACCTCCCGTGACCAAAACCCAAAAATCCGGTCACCCAAAGCGCTGCCATGCGCCACCACGCGCCGCAATTGTCTCGGGAAAATCTCCACGCGCCGCCTCAGATTCTTGACTTCCAGATCGTCTTCTTGGCACACACGCCGCCCTGACGGCCTCCTCGTCCACCGATCTACAGAACCTGAGATTCTGGCCATCATCTGAGATTACACGTGCCTCCACGCACCTCCCTAGCTTCTGGCTTCTTCTCCACGCACCGGTGATTATCGCACGCTCCTGCCACGCGCGACAACTGCTGCTGATGTCATCTAACATCACATAATGATGTCATTTATCCACGTCAATAGCCACGCAAGCACGTCCACGTCAGCAAACAAAGCCACGTCAGCCCTAAACACGTCATCAATCACGTCGCTAGCCACGTTAGCAGTGTCGCCTGATCAGCACCACTTCACCTAGCTGACCATTGACCCGAACCGACCCAACCCGGACCACCCAAATCTGACCCGTGAGCACTGACCATTGACTTTGACTAGGACACGTTGACTTTGACTTTTGTGTTGACCTTTGACCAAAGTCAAAATTTCCAAAAATGCCTATCTTGCTTAGTTTTTCGCGTAGATTCCAATTTTGGACTCCGTTTCTTCATTTGAGACTCTGAAATTGGTCAATTGGCATATTCTTCATTGTGGTTTCTTTAAAGGCATTCTTCAAGGCATCTCCAAGTGATCTTCTCATACTTATCCAACCTCAAGCCTTCATCAAGTTTCTGCCTTGAGTTTGAGGGAGGGTGTTAGAAATATATATTAGACATATATTATATATTAGACATATATTATATATTAGACATATATTCGCCCAATATAATAGGCCCAAGCCCAGTCCTACTTGTACTAATAGTCTAGGGTTTAGTCGCCTATATATACTCATATTAGGGTTCATTGTAACACAGGTTATTGTACTACACTCTTATACAATAAAGATGTACCCCTTAAGGGATTCCTCTGTGGATGTAGGCCATTTGACTGAACCACGTAACCCTCGTGTTCTCGATGTTCTTATTCTATGCTTCTTCTTCCGCATCCACTCTAGCATATACAACATGGTATAACACATCGCGTTGCTAATAGTATATTTAACATCTCGCTTTGGCGATGAAATTGTCAAACTTTTGGACTAGAAAGTGAAATCTGTGTCTCCTTAAAAACAATTCTTAATGATTTTCAAATTTGCTTATGGCCTAGGGACTTTGGAGGTATGTGGAGCAACTTGGCTGAATCTAAAGGAAGAGTGGTTTAAATCTGGAGTTGTGAATAAACTGAATCTAAAGGAAGAAGTTTGAAGACAGTTTGATGTGAGACTAGGATATTCATGATTGATACGCACTGCTTTTTGATAAATTATGTTGAAAAAATTATGTAATGTTCCATGTAAAATACTTACTGTGGGTAGGTATTATTTGGGGAATCATCTTTATTTCATGTTATTAGAGAGAAAACTCTTGATCTCACTGCTTGATCGGTCAATGCAAATATGTGCTTGAAATTTATTAGGCCATCAAATATATTGCTCCTATTAAAAATATATGTAAATAAAAAAATTAGTTATATATACATTACATAGAAAATATTTTACTTGTCATAGAAATGTTTAAATAATTAGTGAGTGACAAACTTTACCTCAAATAAATTAACTATTTTAATTATTAATAAGCGACATGGAAAAAAATAATGACATAATTCATACATATATTGAGTCATTTAAGGCAAGCAGAATATGTACTATGTGAGTCTAACTATATTAGAAGTTTAGAACACATATAATTAAAATAAATAATTTTTTTAATTACTTGCAACTTTTGGTAACGAAATATCAATCGAAGTAGCATTTCTAAATTTCTTGAAACTTAGATATGCAATCAAGTTTTATATAGAGTAAACTATCCTATCCTGATGATTAAAAGTCACCTAATGGTTAGAATTTAATCTAAGATAAACTATCTTGTAAATAATTAGAGTTTAACGATTTTTCACAAAAAAAAATCACTACGCACAACCATGTCTTCTAAGACCCAATCTTATTGTTATTATATACTTTTATATGATATTGTATAAAAGTGTAATAGACACCTTTAATTATTTGCTTTGGGTTAGGAACTTAGGACAATGTTTTTGTAAATTGTCTCTATATATATTATTAAATTAAAATTCACATATATTTTTAATTTTACATATCAATTTAAAATAAAGGATCACCTGTGACACCTAAATTTGTTGATAAGAACTAATCTAAGCAAATTAAAGTGAAATTGTTGAGGAGGAATTTTTTTTCTTTGCTACTCAAAGTCTGTTATATTAAAGATAGAAAAACTCCTCGTCCCCTCTAGGTCTCTCTGTAGACTAGAGTATGTAGGAGCTTAAAACTTGTTTTTCTACAAGCTCTTTAACCTCTCAGATCTGTGTATACAGATTGCTGTAGGGGAGGCATCTACCCTTTCTTTTGTTTTCTTCTAATTGGCTTCATCGATCTAAGATTTTCGTTGGTGAGTGCTAAGCTTTGGTTATTTGCCAAATACATTTTGTTGATTATCTGTGGATTCGGATTTGGAGGAGATGTGGAAAAAGCTTCGTTTGTCAAAAGAAGAGGAAGGTGAATTGGTGATAAAATCGAATGAAGTGGCCTATTCTCAGCGTAAGGCAAAATTCAGCCTACTAGTAAAGCTCCGAATTAATAAGGATTACAAAGAGAAGCTTTCAAAGCTGCTCTGCGTCAACTGTGGCGTTGTCAACATGGGGTATCTATTAAAGAAGTGATGCTCAACCTTTATCTAGCTATTTTCACAGAGGAATGCGACATGAAGGAGATTATCGCTAAAGGCCCATGGTCTTTGGACAAGAGGCTTATGCTCTTTAAACGTTTTCATGGTGATATCAGTCCGAGTGGCGTGAAGTTTAAGAATGCACAGTTTTGGATTCGTGTTTTTAATATCCCTACTAAGAGCATGAATAAAGATGTAGGACGTCGAGTGGCAAATGAAATTGGGGAATCAATTACAGTGGATGTTTCTCAAAATGGCTTGGCTTGGGGACCTTTTCTACGCATCAGAGTAAACATAGATATTACAAAGCCATTAATGCGAGCTAAAATTATGAGAATTGAAGGCTTGGATGTGGGATGGATCTATTTTCAGTATGAAAGGCTCCCAATTTTTTGTTATAGGTGTGGTATTCTTGGTCACAATGATCGGGAGTGTCCTCTAAGAAGAACAGGTCATCTTTCTACAGAAGAGGGTGACTTACAATACGGTCATTGTCTACATAGGAGCTTGGGCACATATCAACAATTGTAACCAAACTCTCAAGTTTACCTTTTATATCAGGTGATGGTGGGTGTCTTGGAGCAATTTTTTCTAGATATGGAGGGGTAGATTCTAGCAACCTATTTTGTGCAGCTTGTCTACCATCTATCATGGGAGTTACTCAATGTTGCTAGCATGTGTAAAACTTTCATTTTTTGCAATAAAGACGATTTTTTTTTTTTTTTTTTTTCCAGTTGATTGTGGACAAGGCCGGCCCTAGGCCTAAGGCCCCCTAACATAGAATGCCCCCAAATATAGGGGTAGTAAGGTATTTTTATTTTTTAATTAAAGAAAAAATGTGAGTTAAGTGTACATTATTTTCCCACTATTAAGAAGGCCTAAAATATTAGAAAAATGATAGTATATTACAAGTTTTATTATATAGGTTCTATAAATTGAAATGTTACCAATCATATGAAATAATTTAATACTCGTTTATTGAAATGTTACCTTATTGTCACATCAATTTGTAAGTTTTTTGTAAATAAATTTGTAGTAAGTTTAGCATTTTCTCTATAAAAAAATAATATGAATCAATAGAAATGCAATCTAGTGTCCATTAAATGAATGAAAAATGCTAAAATTAATACAAATTTTACGACAAAAAACTTACAAACTGATGTGACAGAAATATGATCAATGTCACTTAAATAATATAATAAATTAATAAATATTTGAATAACTTTTTATTTATTTATTGATGATATACTAGTTTGTAAAACTTATATAGTAAATATCAGGTGAATTAGTTATATTAATAAGTATGAATTAATAATAGATTTGAAAAAATATATATAATAAAAAATAAACTAAATATTCTTTAAGTGATATTTAAATGTAAAAAATTACTTATAAATTTTTCCCTTTAGCCTTAAACTATCTGGCGCCGGCCCATATTTTGGATTTTGTTGGTGGAAGATTGCATAGAGGACCATGTGAAGATTGTCAGCTTCACTCAGAGGTGAGTTCTTTTTTTTTTTTTTTTTTTTTTTTCATGAGAAACCAGACAATGAACCTGGGAATTTATTGAAACCAAGTCTAATGAACATCAAAACTAGCCACAGCCATAATATCCTCTGGCATTAGAGAAGTCCAAACCTGACAGCCATCTGAGTTTCTAGCTTTTTTGGCTAAAAAATCAGCCACTACATTATCACTACGGTGAACATGAGTTAAAGAACAAGACAAAAAAGATGAAGTTAAAAAACGGATATCCTTTATGATGTTTTCGTAAGTTGCTAACATTGCATTTCCTTGTGAAACCGCGTTTATAACAATAGTTGAATCTCCTTCAAAGGTGTCTCTGTGAAGACCAAGTTCAGCTGCAAAGTTGACAGCTCGCCGACACGCCACTGCCTCCAAGTCTGAGACCGAATTCGCCACAGCCATGGATAGGGCTCCGACTATCTCGCCACGCCAGTCACGAACGATGACGCCTATCCCAGCTGAGTTTGTCGCTCCAAAGACTGCTGCATCGAAGTTGATTTTATGAGTACCCCGGTCAGGTGGACGCCATTGTTGCAGCAAAACTGACCGAGGTCTGGTCTGATCCTCCGTCTGAGTCGCCAAGAACTCCTGAAGCAAAGAACTTGCGATGGTGCAAATGTGAGACAGGGGATGAGCTTGCCGACCAAAATGAATGGAATTCCTTCTATTCCACAAAGACCAAGTGATCACTGCAAATAGTTCTTTTCGATAATCCTCGCTAACCTGCAAAAACCGATCAAGTAAGTCACAAAAACTCGGGAGGGGGATGGATCGCAGCTTGGAACCAGTGGCAAGAGGCCCACATCGCTGCCACTTCGTTACATTGCCAAAGAGCATGCAATGAACTTTCCAACTCTCTATTACATAGATCACAGAGGTCTGAGTTTACGATCCGGCGACGAGCCAAATTGCATTTCGTAGGGAGGGCATTGTTGCAAGCTCTCCATATAAAATGCTTGATCTTGTTGGGTACTCTCAGTTGGCAAACACCCTTCCAAAATCTTTTTTGGGGCTCTAGAGCAGAACTCCCTGCACTACCCGAAGTGGCTGGATCGGTGAGGAGTTTATCGGCACTGCTAGTGGAGAAACTCCCATTAGGCGTGAGGGACCACACCATCCTATCTGCTGGACTCCTTAGGCTGAGAGGGATGCCCAAAATAGGCCGAGCTTCATGTGGTAGGAAGCTTTGTTGCACTACATTGTTTCAAACACCCAGGTCCCTGTTAATAAGCATCTCCACGTTTGCAGCAGCTGGAAACGAAGGAAGAGGGGAGAGGATTAAATAACTCAGCTTCACCGGAAGCCATTTATCCTCTTTAATCCAAACAGATTGGCCATTCCCGATTCTCCAAACCATACCTTTCCAATGACATCTCGAGTGCTTAATATGCACCTCCGTGCATATGAGCCAGCAGCCGAATCTGTGGCTTCAAGGATAGAGCAATTTGGAAAAAACCGGGCTTTGAATACTCCAAAGCAAAGTGAGTTCGGGTTGCATATCATTCACCACACTTGTTTGGCCAAAAGAGCATCATTAAACTTCTCAATCTCCTTAAAACCAAGACCTTCCAACTCCCTTGCCTCACAAAGCCTCTCCCAACTAACCCAATGCACCTTTCTCGAATCACTGACATAGCCCCACCAAAATTTCTGGATAAGCACTTCAAGTTCTTGAATCAACCCCTAGACATTTTAAAACAACTCATAGTATAAGTCGGAATAACTTGAATAACAGACTTGATGAGTACCTCTTTGCCTGCTTGTGATAGCATTTTTTCCTTCCAACCCTGTAATTTCTTCCACACTCTCTCTTTAAGATACATGAAGCTTCTTTTCTTTGCTCGCCCCACCAATGCCGGCAAACCTAAATATTTTTCATATTGCCTAACTGCCGGAACTCCTAATAAATGTTGGATTCGAGATTGGAGTAGATGAGCAGTGTTTGTGCTAAAGAAGATATTTGTTTTCTCCCTGTTAATTTATTGGCCAGACCCTCTCACATACACCTCAAGGATATCCAACACTTTTTGACACTCATTCTTCGTAGCCTGGTAAAATAAAACACTATCATCTACAAAAAAAATAAGTGAGAAACCTGGGGTCCATTCCTGCAAATAGCTACTCCCTTAATACTCCCATCAACCTCAGCCTGATGAATTAAGCTTTGTAAACCCATAGCGTAGAGGAGAAATAAATATAGGGATAAAGGGTCTCCTTACCTAAGGCCTCTAGATGGCTTGATATTGCCCATTGGTTGACCGTTAAGCAGCACCGCATAGGCACAGTTTGCAAACATGACATGATTATTTTGAACATTCTCACTTCAAGACCCAAGTGTTGCATTAATTTCTTCAAAAAACTTCATTCCAACTAGTCATAAGCTTTACCCATATCCAGTTTAAGAGCCATGTACCCCATCTTCTCTTATGTTTCCCTCTTCAAATAGTGGAGTGATTCAAATGCCACCAGGATATTGTTTGTGATAAGCCTTTTTGAGAGGAAAGCACTCTGAGAATTTGGAACTGAAGCTACCAAAACTTTTTCAACCGGTTAGCCACCACTTTTGCAATTAATTTATAAATGACATTACATAAACTAATGGGTCTAAAATCTAACTTTTTTAGGGTTTTTTATTTTTGGAATGAGCGAAATGAAGGTAGTATTGATTGATTCCAGGACACAACCTGTATTCAAAGCCTTGAGGACCACAGCAATGACATCTTCACCCACAATGTGCCAAAAAGATATATAGAAAATAGGAGACATACCATCAGGGCCTGATGTAGTTAGTAGGGCCAGTTGGCTAAAAGCTTGCTAGACCTCACTAGCAAGGAACTCTCCACCCATAGTGTCATTTTCACCTCATCAACAACCCTATGAATACCATGTAAAATGAGGTCAAACCCCGAAGGATTAGAGCTGGTAAGATTGAATCAAAAAAAATTTCAACTACCCTACCCAAACCGGCCTCATCTTCCACCCAAGTACCATCTTCATCCTCCAAACCCAAGATTAAGTTCTGTCGTTCCTCTAGTTTTCCTTGCAATGAAAATATTTAGTGTTTCTGTCACCTTCTTTAAGCCAATCGTTGCAAGATCTTTGCTTCCACATGCACTCCTCCTTGGCTTGTAGTTTTTGAATTTCAGCCCTTAGAGTGTGGATTTGGTTAGGATTACTTATGTATGATTCGCCTTCCTCAGCTTCCTTCAACATTGTCATCTTTTTCCTTAGGGTGTTTTGGACATGACCAAAGGAATTCCTATTCCATACTTGGAGTTGGTCCTGGCAAGTAGATATTTTTTGGTTGAATACCCTCATTGCAGTCGACTGATGAGCTTCCCCCCAGGCATCTCGAACAACTTGTTCACAAGAAGTATCTTTTAACCACATGGCTTTGAAGCAGAAAGGCCGGCCTTTTTTATAAAACCTATTGAACTCAGAATCCGAACAAAGTAGAAGGGGTTTATGATCGGAATGGAATGCATCCAAATGATGGATGCGAAAGGATGGGAATCGCAAGATCCATTCCACTGAAGCCTTGTCCAATCAGATCCAGGTATTTTGATCACCAGGGCATTTATTGCACCAAGTAAATGGGAAACCACTAAAACCCATATCCTTCAACCTGCAAAAATCTAGAGCATCACGAAAACCCTGCATTTGTCTCTCAGGTCTATCCAACCATCCCTATCTCTCATTTGCAAACAATATCTAGTTACCAATACACACCCAAGGAAAATTAAACCGAATACTTAAAGCTTGAAGCAAAGACCAGGAGTTTTCCCGGCTGGTAGTTTCAGGGTCTTCGTAAAAACCTATGAGCAACCAGGCGTTGTCAACTCTATGGTCAATAATAACATCAATATGACGAAGAGAAAAAGTTTGCACATCCACATTCATATCATTGGGCCCAAACAAAGCTAGGCCACCACCTATATTTTGACGAGGAACTACAAGCAAATTAGCAAATTGAATCTTTTTGCCAATTCTTTCCAAAATAGCTTTATCGACTTTCGTTTCCATCAAAAACACCGACTTGGGATCTTTGTTGCGAACCAACGCAACTAATTCATCTTCTATCTGTGGGTTCCCAAGCCCACAATAGTTCCAGCTAAGGCAACTCATTGGGCTCGGTGATGCTGGGACCCAGCAACCACCTTGACGTTTTCCTTATCAAAACCATTACGAAAACCCATGCAATGTTTTTTACCAGCATTCGGATCAACCATTTCAATATCAACACATCTATTATTAGATAAATCAATAAAACTTGAACTAATAGTACTTAATGCATGTGCCATTTTCTTCCATTTTTTGGATGAGTTTGTTGGTGTGGGACTATTGGTCAAGTTGGTACAATTCTTGAGGGGTAGGGAGGCCACTTAGACCACCCTTGGCACCTGGTATTCCAGATTAGTGGGAGCAGAAGGAGCTATGTTGTTTTCCTTAAGTGACAAGCCCACAACTACATCCTCCAGCTACACCGAGTTCAATTCTGAAAACCTTCTGACACACTAAAATCCCAACACAGTATCTGCATTCTCCATTTACTTTGCTGGTTCACCTTGAGGAGAGCATGGCTTGGATACCTCGTGGTTACAGTCTGAATTTTCTGCCTCCATATTCGAAAAATTATCATTTCCATCATCACCCTTCTTCCTAAACGTCTTCCCATAACCAGACTTGGAGCTAGAGTGATCACTTGGGGTATTCTTTCTCTACCATGGGGCTTGAGTTCTAGAGCTTCCTGATATAATAGCCAATGTTTTGTGGCTAGGCCAGAACAGTTCCACTTAAAGCCACTCACCATACTATTGGTCATCTCTACGAAGCTTCCCTTTTCCTTTAAGCCAAACCTCGCACTCCCTTTCCCCATGGGTTACTAGGCCACACCAATAACAAAAATTGGGTAGCCTTTCATATTTGATGCCAACCAAACCCAGCTGCTTACCCTTAAACCTCAATTTTGTACACCGTGGGAGGGGCTTAGAGATATCCATAGTGATTCTCACCCATAAGAATTCCCCACTCACCCTATCATCCTCAGGATCTACCACCTGCACAACCTCCCCAATCGCTTTCCCTATCCGTTCCCTAGTTTCATAAGTAAGACTTTTTACCGAGACATTGTGGAATTGCACCTAGAAAGTAGCATGGGAATACTCCAAGTAGGGAACCAATTCAACCTCCTGAACTCGTTGAAAAACCACCAAATTTTTATCATTCGACCATGGTTCGAATTCCAGTATCCGTTCAAGATCCATGTTGTCGTCAAACTCAAATAATAGGATGTTGTCTCTAATGTCACGAATTTTTAGTTTGCCATTGATTTTCCAGAGTGGCTTGAACGTCTGTGCTACTGCATCAGCATTCAGCACTTGCTTGGTAAGGAACTTGCACGCTAGGCGACACACCGACTCATCTTCCTATCTAGGGACATTAGTGCCACCTTCCTCTTCCTCTGTAAGTGAGAAGCGAGCCCACATCTCATCCAAGGCTACCATGAGAGGAGAGACAGACAAGGTGAACCAATTAGAAAGCAGACTCTAATACCTACCACTGAACAGACCACCATCCTACCAAGCCAAAAGGCTGAAGGGGACAAAGGACCTAAACACCGTTAGGGACAGAATTCCACAGACGGCAGAGAGGAAAAACCCTAACCCTAGTTAAGAGAGAAACGTCGGCTTTTTCCCAACTTAATTCCGAAGATGACTCCGATCCTTCAGAGGTGAGTTTGTCGTTGTGCTTCAACTAGATTTTTATTAGGTTGATTGACAAATAATATAACAAAGTTGCTATGGCCCTTGCATTAGGTTGCACAAGAAAAGCATGGTCATCAAGTATTGTTAAAGGGATGTCCTCCTTTACTTTTCCCCATTGTCCAAAACTACAAATGAATTCATTTTTATTAATAAAAATTTCTATTTTTCTATACCCAAAATATAATAATAGCACATAAACATTTAGCACACTAGATCATCTCCCATGCAGCATGGAATTCGTCTAGAATAGAAGTTGTTATAAGGAATTAATGACTGTAATGAGTCAAAGGTTTGATCAGCTCCTAATTTTTTGAGAGCTAATTTAATGAAAGACATATCTCTTTGTACTAAATAATTTGATTAATGAAATATCTTTTCTCAGCTAAAGAATAAAATATATAAACCAACAAAACAGTATAATACTTGTTATATCAAGCTATAAACCAAGAAAACAGTATACTACTCGGACAATATTCTTAAGGAAATTTGGTCTCCTCAATTCAAATGTGATCATCATTACAATTTACAATCACCTACATATTCTGCTAAACATATTGCTACTCTATTATTTGATTTCTTAACACGTGAAATAGGCCAACTATTTAATTATGACCATCTCCTTTTCAGTTTTCACTTCATGGGTAAGATGCCCATACGTTGAAAGATCTTCCTTCATAGAATTGAGAATATGACTTTTTTCTCCTTTAAAAATGATGTCCATTACCAATAAGTCTTTTACAAACAATAAGCCTTGAATCACTTTAACACTCTTAACTCCTCTTTGTATTTGGTCTTCCTTTCATGCTCCAATTAGGCCTGACTCCGATAATCTTGGAATATGATCCCAATAATTTTCACAGCTGATTCCTTCCATATTGCAGCAAGATTCGTCTTACACAAATATTGTCCATCACAATGAAATTGATTGATAGTTTTTGTGTCCTAAATCTAGACCACATTCTAATTCATTAGCATAGACTACACCAATGTTCTTGCACATGTTACAATACATATTGACTACCAATAAAAAAATTATCATGATTAATTAATTACATCAATAATAAATATATATATATATATATATATATCATAACTCTTCAATGGTCACTGATGCTAAGACTAAAAATACAAATATGTATAGATAACTTGATATGAATATACAAAAGGTTATATATCAGCATCATCAAGTTTTCACAATTTTATTGCGAAAGTCACTAGGCACTAAAACAGAATAGGACAGGTGTTATAATTGAAAAATTATAATACTTCTATAAGTCAATCTAAAATCCAGCTGGAGGACGATGGCTAGGGATGACCACTGCTCCTAATACAACTATAAATAAAAAATTTAAGCCTTGACTTCAGTTTTATTGCAACAAACAAGAAATACAAGTATACAGAACTTTCAGCTTTCTTAATCAAAATATTTTCAACAGACAATATTCAATTTTTTTTTTTTCTATCCAAGAGGGCAGGGAGAATGGGTTACCAGCATGCAATATTTAACATAGTCGTTCACCTTGTGATATGTCCTGCATTTCATTGATTTATAAATCATTTCCTTACACTAAGCCAATTCGGCGAGCATATTGTTTGTAAAATTCATATGCACTATCATCACAATCAAATTTCATGTCAATTGTTGGTGCTTCAATTTCCTTATTTTGTCTAATCATAGAGTATGGGCTTCTATGAGTGGGTTCTACTTGAGCCTCTTCTTGAATCCCAAAATCAATAAAAGAAAAAGTACTAAGAATATTCATTATGAAAAACAGTGTCCAATAATTTTAATAAACCCATAAAAAATAAAAATAAAAACCACAATTGCTTATAGTTCTAAAAACCAGTCATAAACATCATCAACAACAACAATATATAGAACTCAAATACCTAAAATTTTTATTCAAAAAAAAAAAAACTATATAGAATTCAACTCCCAAAAATTAGTAGTAAGTAAAATCCTTCCACCAGTAATCACTACCGATTCTGTTTAACCATCTGCTTTTAAACACAATTTCACAAACACTATAAGCTATAGAACTCAACTAAGGAAATAATCATCAAGGCAAATATTCAAACTTCAAAAATAATCACGTACAGAAATTTGAAAAAGAAATTTAAGGAAATAAATAGCTTTAAAAAATGTTTTTTTTTTTCAATTAAAATAAATTTATTGAAAAACAAACCTAGAAAAATTGGGAGTTATTGTCTTTGTCACTGTTAGGGAGAATGTCTTGAAAAGAAGGGGTAGTAGGAGCAGTGGTCCTTGGCAACAAAGAGGTGGCTGGGAGATGAGAATGGCAGCGAAAAAGAAGGGGGTTTGTGGGTGGCATCAATGGAGTGAGATATGGAAGGGGCAGAACCAGTGGAGAGGGAAAGGGGTGAAGAGGTGGGGTTGACGAAGACATAGTCAGGTGTAATCGACAGCTTTAGCATGTAGTGGTGGTGGCTTTTTTTATGGGTTTAATGGTGGGTTAAGGGGCTGAGTTTTAGAAAAGAACAGGGGGGGGGGGGGGGGGGGGGGGGGGGGGGGGGGGAGAGAGAGAGAGTTGTTTGTATTTTATTTGATTTTGCTATGTGGTGAATGAGAAACGTTAATGTTAACAGAAGTTTCTCTCAAATTTGATCATGTGCAAGGCATATGACCCTTGGACATATGCCACTCTGTTTTTTTGACACATATACCAGTATGTAGCAAGTGCTGAAACTTTGTACGTAGCAAATCCTTGCAAAAAAAAGAAAAAACTACTTTGCCACCTTAAACTATACCCATACAACTTAAAGTATGGTTCTCAGATCCGGACCGGACCGTACGGTCCGACCCCGTTAACCGTGAACCCCTCGTTATTCTGGTTCTTTTAACTCTAAGAACCTCTTCATGTGAAAAATGCAGGAAACCGCTCAAACCGCGGTCAAACCGTACGGTTCTGAGAACCGTGGCCGGTTTTAGAGGTTCACACGGTTCTATTTTTTTTACTATATTTGGCCGGAAAACAGATCTCAGTTCATAAAGAATTTGAATATAAAAAATAAAAATAAAAATAAAAAAAACAAATTGCGAGAGAAAAAGAAAACAGAGAGCCAAGTTGGTGAGGTTGCTAACATCACTGTTAATTTTCTGGTAGTATATCTTTCCGATCATCCCCACCTCCTATTTTCTTCTTCTCCTTCTTGGCAACACTTCGCCCAGCAGGCAGCAGCTAGAAACTCATCTCCGCATATTGGCTTTTGTTTCTTGTTTTTGACTGAGTAGTGCACTAATAACTTGTATAGCTGTATTCTTGTATTTGTTAAGTGTGCCCACTGTTTTGCCTGACAAAACCACTACCACATGACCTCATGAAGCTCAGTAGACTAATAGTGAGATTTGACCGTTCAATGGTTTTTAACTTTTGTCATCCGCCAATATCGAGGTCCTTTTAAACAATTGGTATATATATATATATATATTTTTTTTTTTAGGCAAGCGTCCTTCTAAAGTTATTATCATTATTATTATTATTATTATTACCACAAGTTTAACTAATCAACATAAAAATAAGAAAATAAATATTATATATATGTTTGTTTAAGCTTTGATATTTTTTGTTTGCCTTGTCAAAATTATGATATGAAAAATATAAAGATACATCTTTTAGCTAATTAGATTATTTTAGTTAATTTTTTTATTTGTACTAATTAAAAGTATTTATTTATATTTTAAATAATTAATAAATTAATTATGACGTCATCAAGGTTCGACTACGGTTCGACCTCGGTCCAACCTCGAAAACCTTGAACCTCTTTCATTTACGGTTCGATAAACGGTCCGGGTCTGAGAACCTTGCTTATCTTCCTTATATTCCTTATGACTCTTAAAGTTTGCAAACCTCTCCAATACTTTAACTATGTAGTCAAAACCCTTTCTAATCTGTGACATTATAATATAATCTCAAGTATTTGTTCTGCTATGACCCAATTACAGAGACAATGGCGTGAACACTGCTAATCTATGTAAGGATGTCAGTTTTTCTTTGATTTTTTTTGGGTATTTTCTAATTGTTTTTACCATGATAAAAAAAGATTTAATTTTGATAAAAAATATAGAGGCAAAGTAAAAAATTTTGAAACAAACAAAATTTCTATTGCTTTATTTATTTATTTGGGTAGGTAGAGGAATTCTGATGATGGGCTTTGTTGGTGATAGAAATAGATATTTGAATAAACATTTTGAACAATTCAAAAACTACAAGATGGGATTCATCTAATTTCCTGCAAGGCTGAGTACGAGTCCTCCAATGACTGGAGGTCACACAACAAATTCAAGGTTTTCTTTCCTCTTCATATTATAGATTTATGTTCCTGTTAATTGTTTGATTAAATTTGCAAGATATGATATAGTGTAATTTGAAAAAGCTGGCCCCCTTTTTTGCCACCATTGTTTTTTGAAGACAGTTAATTGCTTTTGGAAAGCAAATGGATTTTGTTTTTTAGAGAGATATTGCATGGTCAATCCAAACTAAATGGTATAGTAAAATTTGAAACCAGTTCAATTTTCGTAATGGATCATTTTGAAGTTTTTTCTTCACTTTTGTCAATATTCAATTGTAGTGTGGCATTTTTTTGGGTGTATTTATGCTGTAAGATATTGCATGGTCAATCCAAACTAAATGGTACAGTGAAATTTGAAACCAGTTCAATTTTCATAATGGATCATTTTGAAGTTTTTTCTTCACTTTTGTCAATGTTCAATTGTAGTGTGGCATTTTTTTGGGTGTATTCATGCTATAAAATATTCTTTTCATTCCCATTTAGAACATGCACACCACATGTTTGACAAAAAGTCTCACTCAAAATTGAAACTTACCAAATAACACCGTTTGAAATCCCAACCAAGGTAGCAGTAACTTGCACCCAAATTGTTTTGAGGGCTATGATGGATTGTAGCCAACTTGCTCAACTTTTTTTTAAGCAGAAGGTTGTAGGTGTAGCTGATTCTGTGGGGTCGAGGTGGAAGATGCTCTTCTTGCCATCTGGGGTGGTTCCAAAATTCAGTCGATTTGGCAGCATGACATGATGGAATGTGTGTTCAATAGCTAGCCTTCTTTTGCTGAACTCATGGATTGGGATTGGGCTTGGGATAGGGACCAAAAAACATGCGAACTCACTACCATGCTATCATGGGTACTGTGGCAACGAAGAAACAAGATTCAGCCTATATTATGTTGCAGTGAGTTCCATTAAATCCTAAAATTGCATACTTGAACTTATGATGAACAATTTTATGATATAGCTGAGAAGAGCATCACTTTTTGATTTGTATGTATAGAATTTTGTCTTATGCACAAATAATTGTAAGATGGATTTGTATTTGTTTAAGGGAGCAGCCAGCTTGTGCTAACCAAAAGGAATGAAATCATACAATGGGTTGTTATGTATGTTCTAATTATGCTTAAGAAACAAAAGCACATAAGGATGGGCTGTTATATTTATTTTAATTATGCCTTTTGTTCTAATATATAATGTTTACTCTAATTATGTTTTTTTCACCCCATAATTGTTTGTAACTCATACCTCTCTGTTTTATAATTCTGCAATTCATAGCTTTATTATTATTTGTTGGGTTCTAATTTGAAAGACCAATTTTACTGTCAATTTTGATTGTGTTTGTGGTTTTGGATCCTTGAGCTTAATGTTGACACCATGAAATGAAGCAATTTCAAGGCCTGCCCAACAGTCACCACCAATATATATGGGTACCTTCTTTCTCATTCTTACTCTCATTGGAAGACCAGCAATTTAGTTTTTTTATTTTTCGTTGGATTTTCAGTTTTGATAAATTTATATCATTTTCTCAATCCAAAAAAAATTCTTAGGAAATTCCTCTTTCCATATGGATGAATGGAAGGTACACCTTATTCAAAACTAATTGACTATTGCAAGCTATGCTATGACTACATTTGACCTTAGGCAAAACTTTTTTGACATTGGATCCTTCGGAGGGGATGTGATGCCCATGTTGTTGAAGGTACATAGCACCAAAAAAAAAAAAAAAAAAAAAAAAAGCTATTGAAGCGGGTGCTAAAGACATAAATTGAGAAGTTGTTGTTACTTCCAAGGCAATTGATGAAGGACCATAGCCAAAGATGACTATATATGTAACCATTCCTTATTATACTTCTTATTTGTCAGTTTTAATTTGATGTGGAAAGAAAACGTTATTGTCTACAAGTGTTAAGATTGATTTTATTTTTTAATTCTAATAAATATCCAAGAAAGACAAATGGCGTTTTTGCATTGTGCTAATTTGATTGAACAACCAATGCTAAACTTGCTGCACTTGAGACTTGGGACGTTAAATGTGATGCTATGTTGGTATATCCATTGATATAGTTCATCTGTTGCTTTATAAATTTTGAGTGTTCCCTACATTTTATCTATTTTTGTGAGATTTCTATATAAGAACTTTTAAGGTGGGTAGATAAGGTCCATGGTCTCACCATATATATTTTCTTTATTAGTAAGCAGTTAATTCAAGTATTTGCAAGCATAAGATTGAAAGAAACAACAAGTTTGCTTTGTTAGTAGTAGTAATATCTTATGTATATTTTCTTTTTCTTTTTTCCAAGTGACCATAACTTTAAGCAAAATGAAATTTTAATTAATTTTTATCAAATTTTCCCGTGCATCGCACGAGTTAGCGACTATATAAAATATTTACTTGTTCTTCTTTACTTAAATTGCTATTTTTATTTTTAAAGGTTTATTTATTTATTTAGTTTATCTTTCTATATTATCTAACTTTATTATTTTTTTAAATGCAACAAGAATTTGAGCACTTAAGAAGGCTGATAACTTGACATGTTCCATGGCATTTAGTTTTATATTTTAAATTTTTTTTTTTTTTTTTTTTTGGTTCTTTTATGAGATTGATAGTATTAGTAAACTTTGAATTTGAAGTATGTAAAGAATTTTTGTCATGCTCAAAAGTCAAAATTGTTTGAATTGCGAGGATACGGAAATCTTTATGCTTTTTAGTTTTTTTTTTTTTTTTTTACCCTTCACATGTATAATAGTAAATTAGTAACAAATAGTCTAACTATTTGATTTGATTCATTCTCTCTAAATTTATTTATTTATTTTTAATGTGAAAATATGGGCAAACCCGAACCGACCTGTTTTTCAACCCATTTAAAATGACCTGTTTTGGCCAATAACCCGAATAGCCCAACCCGACCCAACCGTTTTCTATGTCTATATAAAACCTAAGTTTTACACCCCTCAATTTTAACATGCTACATTATCATATCACATATTAAAGAATATATACAATCACACTCAATCAATTCTCATTCTCATCTAAAAATTTCAACCCTACTTTGAGTTTTTTGAAATTTATTGAAATGTTATTAGGTATAGTAGGATATATTAAGTTTTAAGTAAAAATCTTATCCCGCAATCTCTTATTGGATAGGATATACCAATTCGGATTTATATTATATAGATTTTCGGTCATCCTATTTAAGAAGGCCATGCCAACCAAAAGTGAAAAAAAAAACAAAACAAAACAAAACAAAACAAAAAAAGAAAAAACAAAAGTAAAAAAGAAAAAGAAAAAAAACAGATGAAAGTATAAAGCACGTGATACGGTCAGCGCCGTCTATCCCAAACATAAACACATACTCGGTCCCGTTCGCGTTTGTTTCAGATTCACGACCCATCTCTCCAAATTGCATAATGGCGTTCGCTTACTTCGTGAACCGGCCTCTGAGATTCTGTATGAATTTTTTGTTTATTGATTAGTTTTTATTTAGCATGTAATTGGATTTTGTCTTTCTTTTTCTTCCCACACCCTAATTCCTCTTCTCATCCTGTTTTGCAGTGGTTTGTGTCGGAATTGGTGCTTTTCTTGCGAATCGCTTCCCACAGGGGCCAATCCCTTATCTTGAACCGTTTATTAAACGAGAAGAACGAATTTATTTATCAATGGCAGATAGGGAGTATGTCTGCTTATGCATAATATTATCGTTGACAATTTCACTTACTCTGCTAAGTTAAAATTTATATGCATCAATATAGCTTAGTTGGCCTTTCCTTTACCAGGTCTTGGAGTGCTTGGTACTATATATGTTTTCAAAATAGGTTTGGTGCCCTCTGGTATTGGGCATTTATATAGTGGCTGCTTCAATAGTAATTGTTTTTTAAGGACTTAATAATAATGTTTATCATACCCTTTCAGTTGGATTTATTGGCTTACCATAGAAATAATGGAGAAAGAGTGGAAGTTATTTATGATAATGTTGTAGATATGATGGGGATGATACGTTGAAAGCACTGAAAATCATGGCTCTTTCATGTCGATTCTAGGACTCACTGGTCATGATTGAATGAAATTTTGTACTTTCTTATGTGTTCCCACTTACTATGAGCTTTTTGTATGAGGAATCCATATACATTGGGGTTGAACATTTGTTTATCTTGGATTGTATATTATGTCAGTTTATAATATGCAAGACATGAATTCAATTGTGGTAATTTAGGAGTTTAGTACACTTTCACAACTATTAAATTGGTGACTTCTAGGAGTTTAGTACAGTTTAGTACAGGTTCACCACACTCCTTTCCTTTCAGTCCTTTATATTTTCTCCTGCAAGGGATCTGAAACCCTAAAGCCTTGCTGGTGTCTCCACTTTGGCAGTGGCTTTTGTTAGTCGTTACCACCGAAACTTGGGTTTGTCTCTCTTTCTTGCACTGTCTGTCTCTCTCTATTGCTCTGCTTCTCTTTCCTGTGTCTCTCTCTTGCGAATGTATCAAGTGATTTGGTTGCTTTGAATTTTTATATGATGGAGCAAACACTGTAAATTTGTTGCTCTGTAAATGTAATACTAAAAAATTTTAGAATACTGTTGGTAGTGCTGCTGATGTAATGCTCAGAATTTTTAAAACACTGCTGCATTGATGCTGTATGTAATACTCAGAATTTTTAGAATATTACTGCTGTGTACATGTGATTCTCAGGATTTTTGGAATACTGCTGCTGTGTAATTGTAATACAGGTACAACAAACACTGTGACGGTGGAAGTACTTTTAGAGTTGTTATCGATTTTTCTTAAAAAAAGAACTGACCAATCCTTGGGTCCAACCCAACACAATTGAGTTGTGTTTCACCATTTTGATGAGTTGGGATGGTTTTTTTCCCTACCCAACCTTGTTGGATTGGATTGGAAAAAAACCCTTAACCCAACCCATGTACACCATTACTGTGTTTGAATTCCACTAGAAGTTCCGCTGGATTACATTCATAGTTCTGATGGTTGTGGTCGTGTATACAGACACTACTCCCCAAGGAGTGGGTCCAAAGGATTCCACCTCGGTGTGGTTCCATGTCTTAGTTAAAATAGATATATATAATAAAATGTCAATGAGTTATAGTTCAAGTGGAACTTGTTCCCCCTGAAAAAGCAAGATAGAGGCTAAGGTTATAAACTAATGACCCATCTGGTGACTATGTAAAAAAAAGGGTAAAGTACATCAACATTCATCGAGTTTTATGAAATATCACTCCCTCTTCCCCCTTGAAGTTTGTATAAGCATAACAATTGGTTTTTCATTAATGGAATATTCTAATTTTAGCGAAGAGCCTTGTAGCTTAACTAGTTGGTACTCTCTTGCGTTTCCAACGATGACATTCAGGATTCAATTTTCTCTCCTTTGTTGGCACTTGGCACTACCAAATTACTTTAAAAAAAAACAATTACATAGTACATACACTGACAGAGTCATGGTAGCTTTTAAAGCTCTTCCCTGCACTAATTTGCTAGAAATGCTTGAACATTATGTATCAAAATAAAAGCTAGAAATGCTTGAACATTGTAATTTGAAAGAGTGATTGAATTGCTCCCCAAGTACACCCCCGGTATTCATGGGTGTTTTCCTTTTATTGTTTAATAAAATTCTGTTGCTTATCAAAACAAAAACAAAAAAACGGTGTGCACTCGCATGTGTCGAAACTCTCAAGTTCTACCTGTAGGTTTATAAAGTTCAATTAATTGCTAGTCAATACAATCAGGGCCAACTATGTTTTCTGACACTGTTGCAGACTTTTTTTAGCTTATTTATGTCTCAAGAAGGATATAGGGTTTATGAAATTTGCATATGTTTATGCCTATTGGGTTGTTAATATTGTATGCCTTTTATTTTGGAGATTTTGCGTAGACATGATGTTCCTTTCTGGCATCTTAGTATTTATTCAGAATCAATTTGAATAAATGTTGTTGTTTCAATTAATATTTTCATTCTAATGAAAAGATTTTTTTTAACAGGTTAGATGAAATCAATGACATAATTCGCAAGAAAGGAAAGGCAGCGAAATCTATGACTGTGGGGGAGTTGGCTGAGGAGATTAGGCAAGTCTTACAATTTAAACAAATCTATTACACGTGTAGAAAGACACCATAGTAACTTTAGGATCTGCTCACAAGAATCCCCAAACCTAATCCTTTTAAACCAAACATAATGTACTTGTTGGGCTGTAGAATTTTTCCTTAAAGATGAAGTGGAATACCCTTATGATTAGGTGTGTTGATTTACTTTATGGATTTTGAAAATGCAAAATTTTGGACTAGAAAGTGAAAACTCTTTCAAATTTTTTTTTTCTTGTAAAAAATTCTTAATGATTTCCCAATTTTGTTATGGCCTAGGTATTTTGGAGGAATATGGGAGGAATTGGCCAAATCTAAAGAGAACCAAGGTGCGAATCAGAAGAAGAAAGATTGATGTGAAATCTGCAGAGTTATATTCCTCACTTCTCACTGGATTATTAACTACTAGCTTATATTGAAATATTTTGTTAAAATTGTGTTATGTTTCATGTATAGTACTTATTATGTGTAGTATTTTGGGGATTCAACTTTAATTATATTTTAAGCTATTTGAGAGGATAATCAATAGAAATAATTGTTTTTTTCTTATTATTATAATTTAATAGTTGGAGGTTGGGGAATTTGAATTATTGATCTTTATAAAAAAACATTAAGAGGTGTTAATTGAGCTACAAAGTTCATAACAAATGCTTGATTGGATTGAATACTATCGTCTTCTAAAAAGGTAACATTATTTTATGCTTCATTGGTTAATGCAATCATGTGTTGCATTTAAGCTAAAACGTTGTTTTTGTCTTAGGCTTAGTTAGAGCATTCAATAAGGTTGGCCCTCGGGTCTGGTTTCTTTAAAAAAAAAAAGGGCTTAGTTGGAGCATTTGTTATTTTATTTTTTTTTTAATGAAAAAGTACAAAGTAATAAATAAGTTTTTTTTTTTTTTTTTTTTAAGTTACAAAGTCATTAATAAGTTGAATTGTCAAAATACTGACAGAAAATGTGATATTGCACATTGTATCCGCGTGTTCTGTTATTGGAGTGAGGGTTATTATCCTAATTCCTTGATTCGTGGCCCCTGGGTCCTCCCCAAGTTTGTAACACCATCTGTGGATTTCACAATCAAATCAACAAAAGAGTTTTTATTTTTTAATAAATAAAATCTTTTTCTTTTTCAATCACACCCCTAGGTTTTTTGTGATTAAAAAATGTAGTAATTCCAAATTATAATTTATGCAAATTATTAATTTTTTTTCAAAAAATAGAAGAGCCTCTGAGCACGCGCTCACGCGCGTGCTTAGAGGCTAGTATATATATATATATATTAGGGTTTGTGTCAGATCACTTTAGTTTGAGTTTAGTTACATTTGGGGGTTAGATTTAGAGAAGTACAGCCGTCTGCTCAACCTTCCTTCAGCAGGGCTGCAGGGTGTACCTTTTATTTTAATTTCTTTCTTTTTCTCATTAAAAGTTGTAGTTTTTCTCCTTCTTGAATTATCCATGTCTACTTTATATTGGAATTTGGATTTTCCTATCCAAACTTTGAATTCTGTCAAATCGACACGCAATTATAGATATGGAACCATGAGGCTAGATCTACATAGATCAGGGTCTAATTATTGGATATTATGCTAGATTTATACTCTTTTTTTAAATATTTTTTTTTTTCAAATTGGCATATAATCTTAGATCTTGTACATTTATTTCTGTATGTTTAAACTTTTGGCAATCCATGTAATTGTATAATTACAATTTATGTTTAATTTGTTCAAATTGAGTTTTATTCTTAATTAACTTGTTTAAAATTATTCAAAGACAGGTGACGTTTCTAAGGAAAATCTTGTGGTAACTCCTCCTCCTGCCCATTTGCCTGCCAAGCGTCCTGCCTCTCCCATTTCGTCACTAGAGGTGATTGCCTTTGCTGGAGAGGAGGTTAGGAAGAAGAAGAAGGTTAGTGGTAAATCTTTTCTTCCTACCTTTTGGGATGATGCTGACGCGGTAGCTTTGAAGGCTCAAGAGGCGCTCTTTGTGGATGACCTAAGTCCTCTGATGGCAAAGTCGTCCAGTGAGGTGATGTCGTCTCACATTCAAAAGCTTGTGCAGGTATGCGCCGTAGGTTGTCTTTACTTCTTCTTTTCCTTCACTTTACTTCTGTTAAGGAAAATTTTTCATAGGCTTTGGGGGAGTCTTTGTTCGTCTTTGGGAAACTCTTGGACTTGGAAAAGAAGGTGGCCACGTCTGAGCCTGTGATCAAGTCTCTATCTGCTGAGAATAAGAAGTTCAAGAACAAGGTTACCATTCTCACTGTTGAATCTGAAAATGACAAGGAGCATGTGGCGGTCTTGAAGAAGAGCCAACAGGTGGAGACGGATTTCTGCAAGCCTAAGGACAAGTAGATTGGTGATCTGGAGTTGAAGTTGCAGAAGGCTGAGGCCACGACGGTGAAGAAGTTTAAGAACTTTGATGAGTACTCTGATGAGCTATGTGGGTACTATGTGGAGGGTTTTGACCTTCTTAGGAAGTGGATGGCAAAGCATTACCCTGACTTGGACCTTTTTGGTCTGGTTATGGGTGAAGTTGAGAAGGAGCGCTTGGCTAATCGTCCCTCTGAGGCTACAACAGAGAATGTGACGAAGGAAGCCACAGACGTTGCTGGGGTAATGGAAGAGGCCGCAATTACAACCCTTATAGACCCTGTCCCTGATGAGCAGTAATTTTTATGTTTTTTCGTTCTTTTCTCCCTTTTTTGCAAGGCAAAAACAATATTTCTCTTTGGGCCCGTTGTTTTGGGCAATTGAACAATTTCTTTAGGCCCATTGGTTTGGGCAATTAAACAATCTCTTTAACAATGATAGATAGGACTAGGGACATCATGCTTTTAGTTGCAGTAAACAAATCTTTTTATGCTTAGTTGTGTTTAGACAACCTTTTATGACGATGTGTTGAAGCAACTTTTTATACTTAGCTTGTGTTTGAATAGCTTTTGATCTCTAGTTGTGTTGGAACAATCATGTTTGAATGACAAGTTTGATTATGTTTGAACAACTTAGTATTTTAGCTATGTTTGAACAACTTTCTATTGAGTCATGTTTGGATGACGACCTTAGTTGTGTTTGAACAACTTAATATCTTCTAGCTGTGTTTGAGCAGCTTTCTGTCGAGTCATGTTTGAATAACAATCTTAATTGTGTTTGAACAACTTAGTATTTTTTTAGCTGTATTTGAACAGCTTTCTATTGAGTCATGTTTGAATGACGATTTTAATTGTGTTTGAACAACTTAGTATTTTTTTTAGCTGTGTTTGAACAACTTTCTATTGAGTCATGTTTGAATGACGATTTTATTTGTATTTGAACAACTTAATATCTTTTAGTTGTGTTTAAACAGCTTTCTGTTGAGTCATGTTTGAATGACGACCTTAGTTGTGTTTAAACAACTTAGTATTTTTTAGCAGTGTTTGAACAACTTTTTATTGAGTCATGTTTGAATGACGATTTTAGTTGTGTTTGAACAACTTAATATCTTTTAGTTGTGTTTGAACAGCTTTCTGTTGAGTCATGTTTGAATGACGACCTTAGTTGTATTTGAAAAACTTAGTATTTTTTAGCTGTGTTTGAACAACTTTTTATTAGGTCACGTTTGAATGACAATCTTAATTGTGTTTGAACAACTTAGTATTTTTTAGCTGTGTTTGAACAGTTGTTTACTGGGTCATGTTTGAATGACGATTTTGCACTGTACTCGTGGCTTAAAGCTGTGGTATTGGAGTGTCTTTAGGTTAACCATTTTTTTATGTTTTTTCTATTCGTGCTCGAATGACGATCATATTGGTTGTGTTTAAACAACTCTAATTTAGTCTACTTTGGTGGTTGTGTATGAACAACTTTCGATTTAGAATTTTAATGACGGTGGTCCTTGAGACGTCTCCCAAGGATGACTCCTAAGTGTTGCACATGTTTTCATTGACAAATAACTCATGAATAATCATTGATAAATACGCATGGATAATGCTTTTATGTATTATTGATCTATGAATGACGAAAGTAATAACTGTCATACATACTGATATGAAGATTAGACAACTTGAAATGTAAAGCATTCCTTACTGGTAGTATTTCTTCAAGTGTTCTATGCTCCATGGTCGAGGCAATTCCTGGCCTTTTAGAGACTTCAGGTAGTAGAAGCCTTCTCTAAAATGATGGATTACTTCACAGGGGCCTTCCTAGGCTGGTCCCAGTTTTCTTTGGGATGGGTCCTTTGTTGCCTGTGATACCTTTCTAAGGACGAGGTCTCTCGTGTTGAACTTTCTTACCTTAACCTTTCTGTTATAGTATCTGGCCATTGCTTCCTTATATTTGGCCATTCGCTTCATAGCTTCTTCTCTGACTTCATCAATTAGGTCCAAATTGCTGTTAAGCTCCTACTGGTTCTTCTAGTCTTCATAAATTTTGACTCGAATGCTCGTTAGTCCTACTTCTACTAGTATGACGGCCTCAGTGCCAAATGTCAGTCTGAATGGTGTTTCTCCTATTGGAACTCTTATGGTCGTCCTATATGCCCAAATGACATTTTGCAGTTCTTCAAGCCATGCCTCCTTTGCCCCTTTAAACCTAGTTTTGATAATTTTGAGCAAACTTCTCTTCATCACTTCTGTCTAGCAGTTGGCCTGAGGGTGTCTTAAAGAAGAGTAGTGATTCTTGACTCATAAGTCTTGGAAAAATTTTCGAAACTTAGGATTGTCAAATTGCTTTCCATTGTCTGATATTATGACATGTGGGACTCCAAGCCAGCAGATGATGTTTTTCCACACAAAGCTTGAGACTTTAGCTTCTGTTATCGTCGTCACTGGCTCTGCTTCTACTCATTTTGTGAAGTAATCGATTGCTAGAATTAGAAATCTGAGTTGCTTCTTCCCTAGAGGGAATGGACCCATAATATCAATTCCCCATTAGGCGAAGGGCCATGGTGAGGATATGGGTGTCATCGTCTCTCCTGGTCTTATCTAGAAATTTGTGAAGCATTGACACTTGTCGCATGCTCTGACGATGTCGTATGCGTCTTTCTGTAGGGTTGGCTAGTAATATCCTGCTCTGAGTGCCTTTCTTGCTAAGGATTTTGCCCTAGCATGATTTCCGTAGATTCCCTCGTGTATCTCGTGGAGCACATGTTCTGCTCCTTTTAAGCTAGCGCATCTTAGATATGGGAGTGAGTATCCTCGTCTATACAACACGTCGTCAATAATGATGAAGTGAGTTGCTTTGATCTGTATCTTCCTTGCTTCCATTTTATCTTCAGGAAGCCATCCTTCTTTCAAGTAACGGACGATGAGAGTCATCCACTCGTCTTGTTCTTTTATCTTCAGAACTTGCCCACCTTCTGTACTTGGCTACCCCCTTATCTCTATACATAGTTCAGAGGTTGCATTGTAGTCGTCTGACGAGGCTAGTCTTGCTAAGAAGTCAACTTCTATGTTTTTAGTTCTTGAGATTTGCACAAAGTCTAGGCTGTCAAAGTGCTGTGAGAGTCGTTGGACAATCTTTAAGTACTTCTACATCCTTTCTTCTTTGGCTTTGTAATCTCCCTTCATTTGTCCAAGTATTAGTTGAGAATCAGTTTGGACAATAAGATTCTTTACTCCTAGAGCTTTTACTAGACTTAGCCCTGTTAGCAATGCTTCATACTCTGCCTAGTTATTCATTGCTGGGAATTGCAATCTAATTGCATACTTTAATGTTTCTTTTCTGGGGAGATGAGCACTGCTCCTGCTCTCCCCACTTTCTTCGTGGCAGATCCATCTGTTTGAACCGTCCATGTTTCCATAGAAGGTTCTTCTTCCTTATTGGGGTAAGTGAATTCCGTAACGAAGTCTGCTAGCACTTGGGCTTTGATTGCTGCTCGAGGCTGATATTCAATGTCAAATTGGCCCAATTAAATCACCCATTGAATGAGTCGTCCTATTGCACCTATCTTGTACATCGTCTTTCTTATGGGCTAATCCGTCATGACAACGATGGGGTGTGTTTGGAAATAAGGACAGAGCTTTCTAAAGGCGACCAATAGTGCAAAAGTTATCTTTTCCATCCTTGGGTAACTTGCCTCTACTCCTTGGAATGCTTGGCTGGTATAATAAACTAGCTTCTAGACGTTCCCTTCTTCTCTGATCAATGCTAAACTTACTGCAGTGTTGGATACTGCTAAGTAGAGGTACAGCTTCTCTCCCATCACCGAGGGGCTTAACAGAGGTGGCTTCGTTAAGTACTCCTTTAACTTGGCAAGGGCTTCCTCACATTCGTCAGTCCACTAAAAGGCTTTTTTCAATACCTTGAAGAATGGCATACACTTGTCTATTGCCCTAAAGACGAATCTGTTTAGGGCTGCAACCTTTCCTGTCAAACTTAGCACCTACTTCACTGTTTTTGGTGACTTGACCTTGATTATTGCCTTTACTTTGTCTGGATTTACCTCTACACCTCGTTGGCACACCATGAATCCCAAGAACTTTCCTGAGGCAACAGCAAAAACACACTTTGCATGGTTTAATTTCATATTGTACTTACACAGTGTGCTAAAGGTTTCTTTTAGATCGTCCAAGTGGTTGGCTTTGTCCTTACTTTTCACCAGTATATCGTCTACGTACACTTCCATATTCCTTCCAATCTGGTGCTAGAATATACGGTTCACCAATCTTTTGTAGGTAGCTCCTGCGTTCTTCAGTCCAAAAGACATAACTTTGTAGCAATACAACCCTTGGCCGATAACAAACAATGTCTTCTCTTGATTGTCTTCGTCCATAAGAATCTGGTTGTATCCAGAAAATGCTTCCATGAAACTCAAGAGCTTATGTCCAACAGTTGAATCTACCAATTGGTTAATCCTCGGTAAGGGAAAACTATCTTTTGGGCAAGTTTTGTTCAAGTCTGTGAAGTCGACGCACATTCTCCACTTGCCATTGCTCTTCTTTACCATGACCACATTTGCTAGCCAATTTGGATAGAAGACTTCCCTGATGAAATCAGCTTCTAGTAGCTTCTCTACTTCTTCAGTTACAGTTTTGTTGCGTTCTAGTGCAAATATTCTCCGCTTCTGGATTGATGTTAAGACGGTGCTATATGATCTTCCTATCAATTCTAGGCATATCCTCGTGTTTCCAAGCAAAAAAATCTTTGTTTGCCTTTAAGAAGGAAATCATTTTCTCTTTCTCTAAAGTTGGGAGTGTTGTTCCAATCTTCAAGATCTTCGTCGAATCTCTTAGGACAATCTCAACTTCTTGTAATGTTTCTAATGGTTCGGGAATGGGCTTTAGTTCATTGATCACCCATGTGTGGTTCTCTCCATATGCTATGGCAACTTGATAGCACTCTCTTGCCAGAACTTGGTCTCCTCTGATTTCACCTACCCCATGGGCTGTTGGAAACTTCACCTTCAAGTAATATGTTGACGTTGTTGCTCTTAGTCTGTTGAGTGCAGGTCTTCCCAAGATGATGTTGTATGTTGAAGGACAATCAACTATGAGGAAATCAATTTCCGTAGTGACCTATGCTAGATAAGTTCTTGCAATTACAGTTAGAGTGATGATGCCTCTAGGGACGATTCTATCCCCTGTAAAGCTTACCAGAGGCGAGGTGAAAGGCTTGATCCTTTTCTTATCTAGCTTCATCTGCTGAAACACGGGCAAGTAAATGATATCTGTTGAGCTTCCATTGTCAATGAGCACCCGGTGGATGTTGAACTCTTCTACTCTCAGCATGATTACTAGTGAATCGTCATGGGGTTGCCTGATGTCGCGACCGTCTCTCTCTGAGAAGACAATATTAGGCTCGTCATTCTTTGGCATCTTCATTGGAGGGAGCCGCGAATGAACGCTGTTTATTTCTCTTCCCTGTGATTTTTTCAGGGACTTTAGCGTTTTGCCTGCTATTAGTCCTCCCGAGATCGTCTTTATTTCTCCTACAGGGGGTTTGCTATCCCCTACCTTCGGAGTTCTATCCTGGTCATCCTTCCGTTGGTATCTGTGGGGCTCCATCTTTCTGACGTACTTCTGTAACTTCCTTTGCCGGATTAAAGTCTCCACCTAGTCTTTCAAATGCCTACACTCATCAATGCGATACCCGTTATCCTAGTGGAACCTACAATACTTGCTCTTATCTCTTCTTTCTACTGGAATGCTAATCGGCTTTGGCCATTGCAGGGAGGGATCATCCTTTATCTGCATAAGGACTTGCTCAATTGGCATTATTAGAGGAGTGAAGTTAGTGAACTTGGATTTTCTGTCTAGAAGTTCCTTCTTTTCTTCTGTGGTCTGCCCAACACTTCGTGCCCCTTTCTTATCACGATTGCAGCTTGTTCCTTCATCTCTCTTCCTTTTTCCTTTCATTTCTTTTGCGAGCACCGCATTTTTTGCATTCATGTACTTTTGAGCTTTACGAAGTAACTCTGCGACTATTTTTGGTGGACTTTTAGTGATTGAGAAGAAGAAATCTCCTAGTTGCAACCCTGCTTGGAAGATTGTTAAGATAACTTGATCTTCAGCTTCATCTACCTACAGCAGCACCTTATTGAATCGGGAGACGTACTGTCTTAGTGATTCTTCTTCTGCTTGCTGAATGTTGAAAAGATGGCCAATTGGCTTTTTGTGTCTTTGCCCCCCAATGAAATAACGAACAAAACTCTTACTAAGTTGTTTGAAGTCTGCAATAGTTCCTGGCGGTATCTTACTGAACCATACTCTAGCTGCTCCCTTCAGTGTCGTTGGGAACGCCCTACACATCACCTCATATGGGGTCATTTGCAACAACATCAGCGTCTTGAATGATTCGATGTGATCCAAGGGATCCGTGGAACCGTCATACGATCCAACTGTGGGAAATGAAATTTTGGTGGGAGGGGTCAGTTCAGTACTTCAGTGGTGAATGTTAAGTCCGTCCTTCGAATCATCCCATCCAGATTCTCTCCGCCTTTGTCCTTCATAGCATTTTTTAATTCCTCCACCTCCTTCCTCATGTTGCGAAGCCCATTCTCCACCCTAATGGAATCTTCTCCTGAGGTCCTATCTTGCCTGTTGGCTTGAGAGTTTGACTCTTCTTCATTTTGGTTTTCACCTGTTCGCCGACGTTCTACATTTTGGAATTCCATTGTCTTTCGCAGTTCTTCATTCTAGCGAGTCAGCTCTTCCACATTGGTCAAAAGGGCTTAGATTTGTTGTTGTTGCACAGCATCTGGCTGAGGTGCAGTTTCTACTTCCATCTCGCACTTCGAGAAACTCTTTTGTCACTAGGAAAGATGGCTTGAATGATTAGTGTTCCCACAGACGACACCAAACTGATGATGCAAAAAATCAACAGTTGAACTCCTCGTCGTAGCGGATGGATGATGCTGTGAATGGGGTCGTCTCTGTTGATGGAAAACCTGCAAAATGAACTAGGTGGAAGAGTAACACACCAGTGTGACGTCAGCCAAACCGCCTTCGATCTTAAGTTAGTAAGAGAGAAAGATTCTAGAGAGAAAATGAGTAAAGAGTGATTTCGTAGAGTATTTGTGTGTACCTTTAACTTCTGTTACCTTCTCTTTTATAGTTATGTGCCTCATTAATGGGGTAATGAATCATTGTATTTATGCTCAACGGCTAGTGCGTTACATAATCTTTGTTTAAAGTTCACAGCTCATTCTGTGACCATTGCTTCGTCCATTACGTTTAATCATCAATGATCATAATAAATGCAAAACGTCTTCTCTGGGTAAATGACGATCTTCAGGTAGTGACGACCATAAATTTCTGACTCATCACCTCCCCCTTCTACGCTTAGCGGAAGGATGATCCTTCAGCCCGCGCTGAATATAAGTGTCTCTGATACCGCCATCCGCTACTCTAGTATAAGCATCAGCCTCGACCTAACGTGGCGGGAATCTCCGCCTCAAGCCGCACCTTCGAGCGCCCGAATAGACCTCGTCCTCCCTAGAAAAATCAGCCTCTATGTCAATGAAGAGATCCTCATTTGGCATCGCTCCTCTAGATACCCCTCTCCCAGTAGCTAGCTTGCGCCGTGAGAAAGCCCCACTGGAAATATTGCGAGACTTAGAGGAGATGCTAACCGTCTTGACTGAACGCCACCTCCTAGATCGGGTCTCCATAGGGATCCTGCCGATGGGCCTGCTATTATCACCGTTGCGGTCGAAGTGGCTCTACAGAACCCAAGCCTCCTGCTTGCCAGCTGAAGCAGTCTCAGCATCAGAAGAAGCATCCCCATAGGACGTAGCGTAAATGAGGGCCTTCCTCCAGTCTCCTCTGGAACTAGTCCTCCAAGACATAATCTACAAAACAACCAAATATTTAGACACAAGTGGTAAGCCCATGAAATAAATGGTAAGCCCATGTCACACATATGTTCTCACAAGAAAGCAAATTCTTGCGCATTCTACAGTGGGTAAACTAGCGACCGCATCCTAGGCTCACATTCTACAGTGGGTAAATTGGCGGCCGTGCCCCAGGCTTACATTCTACAGTGGGTAAACTAACAGCTGCGCCTTAGGCTCACATTCTCCAGTGGGTAAACTAGCAACCGCGTCCTAGGCTCACATTCTACAATGAGTAAACTGGCGTCCGCACCCCAGGCTCACATTTTACAGTTGGTAAACTAGCGACCGCATCCTAGGCTCATATTCTATAGTGGGTAAACTAGTCGCCACGCTTCAGGCTCACATCCTATAGTGGGTAAACTAGCGGCCATCCATCTTGAGGTTAAGAAAGCGGCCGCGCTGTACACCTCGCCATCACACAACTACCAAGTCATTCAAAGGTTTTCAAGTTCCTGATCTACAGTGGGTAAACTAGCGGCTGCGCCTAGGCTTACATTCTACCTTAAGGTTAAGAAAGCAGCCACGCTGTATGCCTCGCCATCACATAGCTACCAAGTTACTCAAAAGTTTTCAAGTTCCTGATCTACAGTGGGTAAAGTAGCAGCCGTGCCCTAGGCTCATATTCCATCTTGAGGTTAAGAAAGTGGTCATGTCGTACGCCTCACCATCACATAGCTACCAAGTCACTCAAAAGTTTTCAAGTTCCTGATCTACAGTGGGTAAACTAGTGGCCGCGCCCTAGGCTCACATTCCATCTTGAGGTTGAGAAAGCGACAGCGCAGTACACCTCGCCATCACACAGCTACCAAGTCACTCAAAAGTTTCCAAGTTCTTGATCTACAGTGGGTAAACTAGCAGCCGCACCCTAGGCTCACATTTCATCTTGAGGTTGAGAAAGCGGCCGCCCTGTACGCCTCGCCATCACACAGCTACCAAGTCACTTAAAAGTTTTCAAGTTCCTAATCTACAGTGGGTAAACTAGCGGTCACGCCCTTAGCTCACATTCTAGCTTGAGGTTAAGAAAGCGGCCGCGCATACGCCTCACCATCACACAGCTACTAAGTCACTCAAAAGTTTTCAAGTTCTTGATCTACAGTGGGTAAACTAGCGGCAGCGCCCTCGGCTCACATTCCACCTTGAGGTTAAGAAAGCAGCCGCATCGTACACCTCACCATCATACAGCTACCAAGTCACTCAAAAGTTTCAAGTTCTTGATCTACAATGGGTAAACTAGCGGCCGCACCCTAGGCTCACATTTCATCTTGAGGTTGAGAAAGCGGCCGCACTGTACGCCTCGCCATCACACAGCTACCAAGTCACTTAAAGTTTTCAAGTTCCTAATCTACAGAGGGTAAACTAGCAGTCACGCCCTCAGCTCACATTCTAGCTTGAGGTTAAGAAAGCGGCCGCGCCATACGCCTCACCATCACACAACTACCAAGTCACTCAAAAGTTTTCAAGTTCCTGAGCTACAATGGGTAACTAGTGGCAGCGCCCTAGGCTCACATTCCACCTTGAGGTTAAGAAAGCGGCCGTGCCGTACGCCTTAGCATCAGACAGCTACCAAGTCACTCAAAAGTTTTCAAGTTCATAATCTACAGTGGGTAAACTAGCAGTCGCGCCCTAAGCTCACATTCCATTTTGAGGTTAAGAAAGTGGCCTCACCGTATGCCTCACCATCACACAGCTACCAAGTCACTCAAAAAGTTTTCAAGTTCTCGATTTACAATGAGTAAACTATCGGCCGCGCCCTCGACTCATATTTCCACTATTCCCGAATACCAGGTAAGTTCCCTTACTTATATCCCACACTTTATTTTCAGCATTTAAATTCCCACATATTTGCACATTCGTATCACACAAACACAAAAATAATAATAATAATAATAAAATGCGCATTTTCCTAAGATAGCATGGCATAAATCATGGCAAAAAAAGTATATATACTTATGAAAGTTCCAAAAATATATATATAAATAAGCAATAGCATGCATCCCTAGTAGTATTGCTACTAACATGTTGCAGAAAAAAGAAGAGAAGAAGAAAAAATAGACACTGACTCAAGTTCAGAAAAGATTGAAACAATGGACTAAAGCTGAAAAGACAGACCCACTAAGGTCGTAGTCGCTCCAGAAAATTTTTTAGAAGTGAGAAGTCGAAGAAAAGGGTGAAATAATGTCAAAATGAGCCAAAAGGGGCTTTTGTAGGGTTTTGGGGTAGTTTGGCTGCCCCGCACACCTTCTTGGGCCGCCGGGCAGCGTTGACCAAGTCAATGTTGACCCAGTCAAACCCTTAAAAAAAAAAACCTGTTCCTCTCCCAGAGTTCAAAGACGTGTCCGGAAAATGTTTCAGAAGCAACTGCAATAGATCGGTCCAGTCAGGTAAAGTCCGGTCTCGATCCGTGACTAGTCTCCACATGCAAATTGGGGGCAACAAAATTTGAAATCACGTTCTTTATTCGACACCTCTCATTGCACTCGAGATGTCAGATAAAGAAGGGGCAGTTGTTGATACCGTATTTTGTCTGCCTTCGATTTGCGTGCTAAACCTCAAAAAATCCAAAAATTTTATTTTTTTCTCCATGGGGCCGCGAGAACATCCAGAATGACGTGGCGTAACCCATTTGGACGCCGAAGCACCCGAAGTGCTTTTTTCAACTAAAAGAACCAAAATGCCCCTGGTCAACCTAGGGTTGATCGAAGGTCAAACTAGGTCAAAACCCTCACAAAACAACACTTTTCATAGTCTTACATCAAACCCGAGCTTCTCAGATATTTTTGGCAACTTTGACCAAGTTTGACCAAGTTGACCCGGAGTCGACTCTTGGCGGGCCTCAGAAACCCTAATTTTGATCTGGCCGTCAGAACGGGTTGAAACTAACACCATTGTGAAGATTATAAAATTATCAGTCCAACGACTATTCATGGGTTGAAATCAGAGTCAGAACGGCCGAGATATCATGGAAATTGAGATAACGCACTGATCGATGCATTGCTAACTTCTGAGAGCCATAACTTTTGATCCGGTTGTTGGATTTTCAAGTTCCATACCTTTTCAGAAACAAGAATTCAAGATCTTTCCAAAGGTGCCAAGATCAACCCGATTCAAGTAGCTTCATGAGTGGCCCTTAAAGGGACGCCACCTCGAAAAGCGTGTCAAGGTTATAAAAGGCCTTAAGCACCCTTTAGACCAAAGTAGACCACTTTTCTGGGTTTTGCTCCCTACCTAGATGTTCTCTACACACTTTTCCTCTCTTCCAAACTCAAAAGCACACAAAAAACACATCAAAGCCTCTTGATTCTTCCTTCTTCACCAAAAATATAAGGTAGTATTCTTATACCCAATCTTCTTCTCCTTGATTCTACATCTTGGATTTGGGATTTAGGGGCGTGGATGTAGCTTTCTAGCTACTATCCAAACCCCTAACTTTCTAAAAAAAATTTCTAGCTTTTATCTTGCTCTTTTTGCTTAAATAACATGATTTATTGCTTTCTTAGCATGTTTCTTGCTTTATTTGTGTTTCTAGCCTAAATCTCCTTGATTTTTATGCCTTATGCCATGTTTCATGCTTAGATATACATCCTTACATGCTTATATGTTTAGATCTACGTGTTTTATGTGTTATGCCATGTTTTCCTGTGCTTTGTTCCTCCTTATGTTCTAGGTTGATGTTAAGGTGCTTGTATGATTTTGTTGGCTATGCCTTTCTTGGATCTATGTGTTTATGTGTTTATTTCCATGCTATATGGTTAGATCCTTGTCTTCACACGCTTATATGCTTGGATTCATGTTCTTCTATGTTTATGTGCTAGGCTTGTACATGTTGATGTGTATGTTTCTATGCCTATATGTCTAGATCTATGTTTTCACATGCCTATATGCTTGGATTTATGTTCTCTACATGCTTTATGATATCTTCCGTATGCTGGTGCGCTCCATGCCATGTTTGTGTGCCTAGACCTAGGCTATGTTTGTCATGCCATATGCTATTGTAGCCCTTTTGTCGCTTTGTCTTTCTTTCTTGTGTTTTGGCTTATTAGTTCAGACCCGATCTAGACTCCATGGTCTTTGTCATCGTCCATACACCAAGGCCCTCATTAAAGGGTTTGGATCATCCTAGTTGCATGTCTATATTTGCTTGCCTCTATGCTTTACGCTTGTGCTAGCCTCTCTTGTTCTAGGCTTTGCCTCGCTTGACGCCTTTAGTGAGTTTGTAGTTGTGTGATTACATCCGATGCCTATGAGGCCTTGTTTGGATGTAACCATTTGGGATGCATTGCCATGATGCTGGTTGCTTCGTGCATACCTTTCCCCCTTTTCGCTTCATGCGATGATATGCTTGTCATGCTTGTTTGTACCACCCGTTAGCTTTCTATGCATCTTTACACGCTTGCTTACATGTCCACGCTCATCTTACTTGCTAGTGTGTCGTCCATACTTCAACACAATGAAGTTATGGACATCCGATCTAAACCTACATTTGTTTCTCGCAGACGCCACCTTTTGTTTGCTTTCTTGCTTGTTTCTCTTCTCGTTTGTTTTGCTTGCTTTCTTGTTTCTTTGCTTGCCATGTCTATCATGCTTATCTGCTTTACGCCTCTTTAATATGCTTTTTGCATCTTTTCCTTCCATTGTTCGTCAGCTGGTTTCTTGTCTTTGCCTTTGCATGTACACACATGGAGCGAGGATGCACAGAGCTAGGGCACGGTCTCCCAGGAAAAAGCAAAAAGGGTGAGGATACAAGCATGTAGATATGAGCCAAGTGGCTATGTTCAGTGATTTAGGGGTCTAGCCTCTCCCATTTGGTTATGTACTCTTTTAAACCCCCATTTCTTCCTCCTTTCTTTCTCTTTTAGATGGGTTGTATTAGGTATATCATTTTGTGTACCATTCGTCCTTATCTCTAGAGCATGGCGACCCCTGTTCACTTTCCTGCACCTGTATTTTGGGCCATGCTCTAGGGATGTAGGCATTTACTTTCCTACTCTACGTGCTTGCAATGTGCATGATGTATGTATATATATATACCTGCTCGCCCCTTCTAGTGTGATTGTCACAGTCCATGTCACCTAAGGCAAAGCGATGCCTAATTTTCGTCGCAAAAGTAAGGTGATGTGTCACTAGATTTTCGCCATGGAAATCTGGCACTTTGTCTGTATGCCTTAGGAAAGCATAGATTAGGACCACACCCATTCAAAAGCCAAACCTCAGAGCCCCTATGCATGCAAGGCCCCGAAATCCAATGCCAAAATCAAGTTTTTTACTACCAATCTCTGAAAATTAAGGTTTTATCAAAACAAAGGACTGTCCTTGGACAAGCATTGTGGGGTGCCTAACACCTTCCCCCCACGTAACCAAACTTCCAGACTCAAGAATCAAGATTTTTTTCCATCCACATTAGATTAAGAAAAACGCCATTTTTCTTAGCCTAAGATTGGTAATAAAATCAACTAGAAACAAATGACCAATCACACCTTAGAAAAACCCAATGATTGGCGGCAACTTCACTTACCTTTGGTAATCCCTTAAAATTTGGCCAAGATTCCTGCCACACTTCCAAAGGTAGACCTACCTTCCTCCACTGAGAGAGAGAGAGCACCCGAAGCTCCGTGCGAACCTCACACACAACGCGCAACCATATCATCGAGAGGGGCCTCCAACGGGCCCTATGCGCGCGAGAGCGTCGCCACGGCGGGTGGTCAAATGAAGGCCGACAACAACGGTGGTTTTTGGCCCTAATCGAGGCCGGGCATCGACAACTGCTGGTATAAACCATAGTTCACATTGCCTCATTTTTTTTCTTCTCAACTCCCATCTCAACAAAACTCATGGCCCATCATCGAAACTCTTGTCATTTTAAACAGTTACATTGTGTTCATGATGATAAATATGTTCATGGATCCATTTTTTCATCTCGTGTTCATGTCTTCTCCTTGCTAAACTAATCTACAGCAACAATGAGTCTCTCTCTCAACAATCATCATAAAAATAAATAAAATAAAATAATTCATTATATGGGTGTTTTTTGTTTTTATATTTTTAGCCTTTAACGGTGAGTTTTGTCAAAAAAATTATCATTATTTATGAATATGTTTTATTTATTAAGATTTCATTGTTTAATATTTATCATCAAAACTTCCATTTGAAACTTCAATTGCAACATTCAGAATTTGATGTGAGAAAACATCTAGATTTTCAAAATATGGGGACAATGTCTAAGCTATTAGGGGATTAGCAATTTTAGAAAAGTCTGAAATCTATTATTTGATTGATAGATTGATTCTTCTTGTGTTGATTCTTTTAGTTTCTACAACAACAATATAATGAGCCTTTTCAGTTATGAAACTGGAAAAACAAGATTTGGCAATAAAATGGAGGATGAGTTTTTGGTAGATAATATGATGATTTATATATATATATATATATTTAGAGCAATATGATAATTTATATATAAAAAGGAAATTGCTAAGTATTTCACTTAGGAAATGATAATGGATAAATTTTATTCTATGAAAAATAGTCACAAGACATAAATTTGATGTGAAATGTTCTCTTTTGGATGTTTTTGTATATGTTTATAGTAAGTTTTTGTATGTTTATTAGTGTTTATTAATATAATGATATATCAAATATTCAATAGACTTACGAATTATACTTATTATATTACAACAAATTGCCCCTCAAATTAAAAATTTCTAGCTATGCCATTGTCCACCATATTATTCTTATTTCATTTTTTATTTTTGAAGAATGTTTCATATTATTCTTATAAAAAAATATCGGTGCTAAAAAGTATGGTTGACACATTTCTTCTCCCCCCCCCCCCCAACCTGGCTCTGATATCATATTTAACGACCCAAGGAAAAACGCTACCACATCTGCACTATATCTCAAAAGGACTAGTCACAATTAAGACTCCATGCAATTGTTAATAATGCTCAGATCTACCTAGTATATGCCCAATATGGGACTCATCACACACCCACACACATCATACAATCAATCAAATTAGGACATCACAATCTCCCCCACTTAAATCCCTAACATCCTCGTTAGAGCCCACTTTTGGGATAGTGTCTCCAAGCCCACACAGAGTTACCGTGCTGGGTCTGATACCATTAAATTGTCATGCCTTGAACCCAACCATAAAGTAAGGCACGTGACAACAGCCGTACACTTATAAAGTTTTCACTCTACAAGTATGCAAGACCTTCTTAGCAACTAAAAATTATCCTCAAACAAAATTTCATCAATAAATCCATAATCATCCTCAATAATGCAATTGTTAAAAGATCTCCAAAGTACCAATAGAAACAACAATCCAAACCTCATGATCGTTAAACAAAAGATATACTAATTATTACAAGATCATCTTATTTCAAAAATTCCTAATCTCCTTTCAAGTGTACACCCTCGGCAAAAGTCCCAAAACTTTATTATTCTTCGCTATCTGAAAATGGAGGGGAAAAGGGGGGTGAGTTGACAACTTAATAAGTAACCAAATCCTAACTAACTGAAACAAGCATATAGATTGACAAAATAATACATTTTACATAAGATAAAAAATTTTCACATTATATAAAAAATTATAATATACTATGGGTTTCAAAATAAACATAAGAAGTTTCATAGACTTAAAACAATTCAAATATTTAAACAAAATTCATATTTTTAATAATCTTTTTTGACTATAGTCACGCTATATCCCTATGACTGGGTATCAGATTCAGATGAAACTAGTTCCTTGCTAATGTACATCTCTCATTAACTGGGTCCAAAAACATGATAAGCTCGTGATGCTCCAGATAGAACTAGTTTCGATACCAATAAATAACCCCCATTGGCTGGGTATCAGAGCCGGCCCAGTAACCCCGTGTGGGCTCAGAAACACTACCCCACAAAGTGGGCTCTAACAAGGATGTTAGGGATTTAAGTGGGAAAGATTGTGATGCCCCAATATGATTGATGGTGTGATGTGTGCAGGTGTGTGATGAGTCTCATACACATTACTCCAAAAACTAGAAGTTGGAAGGTCAAAGATTATTGTTGCTGGAAAGGCAATGAAATGAAAAATGTATTGGTCTATGAAGCCAACTCTCAGGGTGTATTTGGTTGGAGAGATGGAAAAGTGGGAGGACAAAAAATAGTAAAATGATAGAAAAGTTGGAGGACAGAAAATATTTCAATTTCCCTCCTTTTTATTTGGTTGGGAGTGAAAAAGTGAAAGGATAGAGAAATGAGTTTGTATAAATTTACTCATATACCCTCATTAAAAAATGATGCCCAATTAAAACAAAAAAGTGATAAGCAACCAAAAAAAAATCACCCAAATTTATTAAAAAAAAACAATTTCCAGAAAAAAAAAATCATTTTTAGTTAAACAAACAAAAAAAAAAAAAAAAAAAAAACACAAAGCACCATGCTCAAGAAATCAAAAGAAAAAAAGTATATATATATATATATATAAGAGGAGGCAACGTTGCCCAGGAAACCATAAGGAAAAAAAAACACAAAGCACTGCGCCCAGGAAATCAAAAGAGAAAAAAATAATAAAAAAAAAGGAAGTAACGTTGCCCAAGAAACCATAAGAAAAAGAAAAAAAAGGCAACTGGACTTTGCCCACATGCACTGCACATGGGTAATTTTGTCATTTCACCATTAAACTCCCCCTACCCAGTTTTCTCTTCATTTTGGAGAGATAAATTTTGTGTGGGCCAAGGTGAAAAATGTCTAGGCCCCACATAAAAGTTTTCTCCCCCCCCCCCCCTCCCAACCAAACAACAAACAAACTCATTTTCTCTCCAAAATTTTTCATCCACCTGTGAGAGACCTAGAAAAAAGTGTCCCTCAAAAAAGAGAAATTTTTTGGAGTGCTTTTTAGGGCACATCTCTTTTTGGATAAGTGGTATGGAGTTGCCACTTATTTTTTTATACAAAAAAATAATAAAAAATAAATATATACAAATACATGATTGAATTGTTCTCGTCATTGATTGAATAAAAAAATTACATATCTTGAAAAACTTGAAAATTACATAGCTTTGGGTCCTAGTTACAATCTACCAAAAATATATGGCTTGTTGTCCTAGTTACATTCTACCCAAAATAAATAAAGACAATGCTAGATTTACTTATCCAAAGACCTAAATCCGGAGGCTAAGTTACAAAATGGGAAGGTGTTAAGCACCCATTCCACCCAAACAAAGTCTGGTCTTCTAGACTCTTGTGACCAATGTACCTTTTTTATGCATGTTATGAATGATATGTTGAACATGTGACACTAAAATTAAATCACACAAATTTATTTATGGATGAAGTCTCTCCTTTTGTTTAAAAAAAAAAATTCAAATCTATTTTTGATTAATAAAAAAAATTGATTTTGATTTGTCAAAATACCAAATCTGTTTTGTAGAAAAATGTTTTTTGATAACAGAAAAATCAAATCTGTTTTATGATAAATAAAAAAAAGGTTTTTGATAACAGAAAAAATCAGATATGTTTTTTATATGTTTTAAAAGAATGAAAAAGATTTTTAAGAAGAGAGTTTCACTCATAATTGAAATTCATGCAACATGAATTAAATAAAACTGATGGGTTTAGACCCCTTAAACAAACAACCAGATTGCGTAGCCTAAATTAATTAGCCAAGTTTTTACTTAGTCAAATTAAGTAATTCTAGGTTAAAACAATCAAATAATCATATCATGCATATAAAACAAATAAAGCAGCGGAATAATAAAAGAACACAAGATATGATCACCCAGGAAACCACACGGAAAAACCTGGGGAGGATTTTACCCACCGATCCTCAAGGCAAAACAGAATCCACTAAGAAAGAATTGAAGTTCTTACAAAAGGACTTACAAGCTCCCCGCTTGACTTCCTAATGCTACCCACCAGTAAAACTTCCTGACACGACCACGCGCAGGCTCCGAGTCCACGGACTACTTCTTTCTTTATATTCCTTCAATCAGCTACAAGCTCCCCGCTTGTTTGTCTTTAAGCTCCAATGGTAGCAACCAAGTTGATCATCAAGATGTAGAAGAATCTCAATCTTGAAAACCCTAAGCTATGTGTAAAGGAAAGCTCCTCTAGATCTCACAAGAGATTTACACAAAACCGCAATCTATGAGCAACAATACAACTTGTGCAACTCTAAAAACGTGGCTAGGGTTTTGCCTTATATGCCTAGGGCAAAAACAGAAAACCCTAAACGTTTTAAAGAGTTTGGACTGAGTTGGAAATTCTGCAGAAAAAACAACCTGTGCGATTTTCGATCGATCGAGCCTATCATTCGATCGATCGAGCCAGGCCGAAAGTCCCAAGTACTTCTGCAGCCACTCGATTCCAACTTTACAATATTAAACCAACTTTGAGCAAGCTTAAACAAGAATAAATATATTGTTTTGATCATGGTTTGCCAACATTACAAATTAGAGTTCTAACTACATAAAATCCTAAGACCTTAGAACCTAACAAAAACAAATACAAACACAATCATGTTTTATCTTTTTCTTTATTTCAAAAAACTGCATGCATTAAAAAATTCAAATCTGTATCTAAGGAAGATACAAATCAATTTTGATTAAAAAAAAAATCAGATCTACATCTAAGGAAGATGAGATCCGTTTTATTTTGAAGAAAAATTCAGATATGCATCTAAGGAAAATGCAGATCCGTTTAATTTTGAAGAAAAATTCAAATTTGCATCTAAGGAAGATGCAGATCTGTTTTATTTTGAAGAAAAAGAGTTGATTACAATCAGATCTTTAAAACTAAGAAACAGATTATATCAACAATAAAGGAATCAAGAACATATTTTCATAAACTAAATTAACAAGGTAGAATATGAATATTTAAAACAATTAAGCATGTATCATCATGATAAGAGAAGCAAAAAAAAAAAAAAACAAAAAAACAAAAACAAAAGGGTTAGAAAACAACCTCTTGCATGAGCACTCTTTGTTCTTGAGAGGATGTTTTAGGGTTCAAAAAAATTTATGCAATTCTCTTTGAAACCTAAAAACCCTAATTTAAGCAGCAACACTCAAAGAGAAGATCGAAAAATACGAGCAATTTAAGAGCCTAAAACATATGCCTTCCAGAGCGTAAAAAAAAAGGTGCTGAATGATGAGGTTTTGTCTCTAATTATAGAGGTCAGAGGACTCTAAAAAATAGGCACAGACAATTAGGGTGTGAATCCGGACGCATCCTTTTGCGAAAAGATAGAAAAGGGTGTGCCCTCCAAAAGTACCGAATTGGCCTTTGGACACCGAACACTCTTTCATGTTCGGGTGCCATTTGGACTCCTCTTCTAGGGTTTTTTGACCGATCCTTGTACCTAGACGTGTTTTCATCTTCCATCTATGATTTTTCATCTCTTTTCTGGATAATTTAGGCTATTTAAGAACAATTATCTTGTAGATAAATACCCTAAAATAAATCTTGATAAAGTTCAGATTATCCATAATTTTATTGTTATCCAATCATCCATTTTATTCCTATGCATGAAATCCTATTTTAAACACTAATTATCAACCAATCACAGAATTATTTAATTAATTTTAATGGTTTAACCAATCAAAATTAATTTAAACTAATCATGTGTGGTCGACCTTTCCTAGACACAATGCATATTGACCGTGCAAACTTGATCATGCGATATCTTTTGATTTGATGGTCCGATTTGAAAACCGAAAACACCATTGCGACCGTTAGAATCTCAAGATCATTTTTATGATATGCAATGAATGAATTAATGCATGTAATGCAAAGACAAGTTGATGCATGTAATGCAAGAACCAATTGATGCATGTAATACAATCATGATTTTTGAGGTATGTGGATGGTCATTCAAGTCATTCTCCTTGATTAAATCATGCGTGCAAAATTGAGTGTCTACACCACCCTATTTCACCTCCAAACAAACACACCCTCAATTTAGTTTTGGATTTTGAATTCTTCCAGCTTGAATTGGCGTGCACCTTTATGTACTTCTCTAAAATTAAAACTTTCGGTCCTTTGCTAACAATAGGTATATTTATGATACTTTCATGCCATATTCTTGTCAAATATTTATTTTTATTCTAGCAAATTTCCCTTTCATCTATACTACTATTTAAGAGTTTTCTCCTTATTCACAGATTTGTGTAAAAAAACGTTTAGATAGCTTTTCATTATCAATTACAACATGTCAACATCATTTTCTTTTTTAAAGAGACCTAGTTCTCTTATTCAACTATCAGAAACTTTATAAGTTGAGTTAATTGGAACCCACACAACACATCAACATCAATATATATTTTAAAGTCTTTAAACCCAATAAAAAATTCCATGAACCTATTATTTTTTGTTCAATATAATTGTGGAGTAGGCAAAATTAAAAAGGAAAGAACCTGTTAGTTTTTTATCAATATAATTGTGGAGTAGGAAAAATCAAAAAGGGAACAAGACAAAATGAAATAACATTTCTCCAGATTTAGCGAATCGAAGTTTCAACAATTTCTCCTATAAAACAGATGGGGAGAATGTCACAATCAAACAATCATTTTGAAAAAAAAAAAAAAGTTAAAGCTAACCACAAAACCAAATTCTACTAGGATTAAAAATTAGGCAATTATGTAGAAATAAAATAATTTAGCAAATGTCTTGGCGCTCAGGCAGAAACTATTAGGAGCGTTTGATTCGCTATGATGTATACTTGATGTGATGCACATTACAATGATGTGACACTAAAATTTTTTATTTATTTTATTTTTTCTAACACTACTATAATCTAAAATTATATAATATATTATATCACCTTAATTTCATCACCTTCCTAAACAATGTAATGTTGTATTCTTGTATTGAAATTACATTAATGTAAGATTATAATAACGTAACATTACGGTGTAATGTAACATCACGGTGAACCAAACACCTCCTAATTGATGTGTCATTGATGTGATGCACATTATGATGATGTGATATTATAATTTTTGGTTTATTTTATTTTTTCTAACATCACCATAATCTTTTTTTTTTTTTTAAGAAAAATACTGTTACTTTATTGATTCAACAGGGACTTCTGTCCATCATCACAAAATTGGTAGCATCACAGTGGATGTCTTCTAACCAAATTTGAGGGGAATTACAACACTTTGCCAGTTTGGCTAGTTTATCGGCTACATTGTTGCCGATAATGTAGCCGATAAACCAGGCTTGGGATTTCGGAGTTGAGGTGGCTGATGACTGTTTCTGAATCTCCTTGAAAGATAACATCTCAGAGACCTATCTCTTGTGCGAAGATGATTGCACGACGGCATGCTAGTGCATCGACAGCCTCCACTGTCGAAGGTAGCTCAATCCGTTCTGACAGAGAGGCAATTAACTGGCCTAAGTGGTCTCTGATTACCACGCCTATCCCAGCTGAGTGGATGTCTTGGAAGAGTGCTCCATCAAAGTTAGCTTTATATAGATCCTTTGGTGGAGCATGCCAATGGACCAAGGTTGGGTGTGGGACCGTGTCAGCATGATGATCCAGGCATGAATGATATTCATTTAGGCATTTCACTGCATCCAAGTAGATCATGGAATATGGTAAATAATGAGTCCACTCGAGTTGCATTACGATTGGTCCAAAGGCTCCATGCTATGTAGGCGAACCTTTCTGCTAGGTGTGGAGCTCCGATATTGAATATACCTATCAGAAGGTCATGGAAAGTTTGGAAGCATTCCAATAGTTGATTTCGGCATTTTTTTTTCCTCCCACCATGTTTCTTTGACTACCCGACATCCCCATAGTGCGTGCACGGTATCTTCCACCTCTTCTCTACAACCGTCGCATGTTGCGTTTCTTGTCACCTATCGCCGAAAAAGGTTCTTTTTTGCTGGCAGTGATTCATTGCAAGGCCGCCATATGAAGTGTTTTATTTTACTTAGACAGCGAGTTCCCAGATGTCTTTCCATAACACATCCTGACCCGAGAGATTTGACGGACCCGGTTTTGAAGTTCACTCTATTCTTTGAAGCATCAGATATGCACTTTTGGTTGAATAAACACCATTCTTAGTTCCTGACCAAATTAGAGCATCCTTGATTCAACGGCTGCTTAAGGGATAATTTGAGCTTCATGGGGTAGAAATTCCTCGATAACCCTATCCGTTAGCCAACGTGACTCATCCTCCTCCAGCAATGCACAGACCCGTGTGTTCCCTGGAAAAATTTTTTGCGGTGATATAACTCTGTTTAAGTGTGGGTCTAGGAGCCATCTGTCACCTCGAATGTAGAAACTCTCCCTGTTGCCTATCCTCCAAGTAGCACCCTTTGAAATCACACGTCTTGCCTTTAGGATGCTTTGCCACGCATACAACCCATTCGAGTTTACCTCCACATCCATGATTGAGCACCTGGGAAAATACCAAACTTTGAAAACCTTGTCCAGCAGGGAGTTTGTGTTATGAAAGAGCCTCCAGACTTGCTTCCCCAACAATGCGAGGTTAAACTTTTCAATGTCCCGGAATCCTAATCCTCCTTCGGCCTTTGGCTTGCATAGCTTGTTCCATGCCATCCAGTGGATTTTCCTATTTTTCCCGTTGCATCCCCACAAAAATTTTTGAATAAGAGCTTCAATATCCCTGCATAAGTTCTTTGGAATTTTAAAGCAATTCATAGTGTAAGTGGGCATGGCTTGTAAGACGGCTTTTATCAGTACTTCACGACCCACTTGAGATAGGGGTTTTTCTTTTCAGCCTTGTATTTTATGCCATATTCTCTCACATATATTGCTGAAACTTTGCCTCTTTGCCCAACCAATAAATGAGGGGAGGCCTAGGTTTTTCTCAAAGTAAGAAGTGGTCGAAACACCTAGCATTTCTTTGATTGTGGACTAAGCATGGGGATTGGTATTAGAGCTAAAGAAGAGCTGTGTTTTCTCTCGGTTTATACATTGTCCTGAGGCTTGTTCATATGTGTGTAGTAACTCCAGTACAGCAGTGCAATTATGAACATTTACTTGGCAGAACAGTAGGCTGTTATCGGCGAAGAAGAGGTGTGAAATTTTCAGACCATCTCAACATAATGAGACCCCTTTTATTGCGTTGCATTCTTCTGCCTGTTGAATGAGAGAGTGTAGACCTTTTGCACATAAAAGAAAGAAGTAAGGTGATAATGGGTCATCTTGACAGAGACCCCTTTGAGGATGGAAAAGACCATGAGGAGCACCATTGATCATAACTAAGAAAGATACTAACCGAATACAATAGTTGACAATGTTTATCAATTTTTGATCACCCACTTTAGCCATCAATTTTTCTAAGAACACCCATTCCACCCAGTCATATGTTTTGCTCATGTCAAGCTTCAAAGCCATGGAACCAGACCTGCCTTTTCGTTTATATCACATTACCTTAATCTCATCACTTTCCTATACAATGTAATGTTGTATTATTGTATTGAAACGACATTAATGTTAGACTACAATAATGTAATATTACGGTATAACGTAACATCACAACAAACCAAACGCCTCCTAGAGCATTACCATCAGGCATTCTAAAAAAAATGCTATTTTCTCCAATCAAAAAGTTACTTTGTCTATTATAACACACCACTTTACAATACATTATACATCACATGTTCTATTCTTTTACCATTTTATTTAGATATTATTTATTTATTCTTTAATTATTTTTTGTTGTTCCCAAAGTTTCAGCGAATAGATTGATGAGAGAGAATGTTTTTGATAGGCCAAAAACGTATTGACTCCTTGTGATGAAATTAAATGATTAATTAGCCAAGTTTATTAATTAATCAAATTAACATGTAATCGCGTGGTAGCACAAATAAATCATCAATTAAACTAAGTATGCAGCAGAAAATAAATTGACACGGTGATTTGTTTACGAATGGAGAAAACTTACATGGCAAAAACTTCACCGGGTGATTTTAATGTCACCACTCCCGAGAATCTACTATTATCACAACAAGCGGTTACAAGTAAAGGAAACCTAGTACCTTCTACCAACCTACGATTGAACCCTTACCCTAATACCCAATTTGACTTGTTCTGTAGGGACAATCTCTCCTTGTAATGCACGACTCTCAGTACGTGACTAACTAAATGCGCAGATCCTAGTACGTGACTTTAATCACCAACTAGAAAAGGTTGTTGGCTACAAAGTTCTTCAGTTCATCTAGACGATGAAGATCAAAAAGATGCTTGGTTACAAAACCTTACGGTGCACAAACACAGCAACTTCTTCACAAGAATGATGAACAAGGGCAAAACTCTGTTTCTGGTCACAATTTGCTTGAACAAACTTTGCTCAACACTTGTGGAACTTGTGTCCTCTTTGACGGCCCTTAAAATAATCATTTTATATGTCTAGAGTTATGAGAAAAGAAAGTCCAAACATATAATCACAGATTAGAGTTAAAACAGAACTGAAAATCTGTTTTTCATAAACCTCAACAGATGCCTAGCTATCGAGATGTTGTCGAGCTACGGGGCTAAACAGCTCTTTAAACCTCGACAAATGGCTAGCTGTCAAGCTTTAATGACAGGCACTTTCTTGGCTTGAATCTTGAATAGACTTGCATGGCTTCAACACTTGATCTTGAAACAAAGTTTCTTGAAGTATTAAACACATCCTAGATCTACCCAAATACAAGTAAAATGCGTTTTGTCAAAGGATTAGTCAATTACATAAAATAGTGACATATGTTCCTAACATGCTCCACATATGTCCTAATAGTTTTAATATTATTAATTATTCCCTAAGTCCCCAATGATCAAGAAGAGAGAGAAAACTTTGAATAAAAATTAACCAATGCAAAAATTTAGCATTTAGCACACTTGATAATAGTACTCTTACTAGGGATTAAATGCATAAAATCCGGCTATTCTTAAGAACCTCATAATCTTTTTCACAAAATATCTTTCACAGTTATACATATATGCACCAAGGAAAGGCTTTGAGATACACTATTATTGACTAAGCCGAAAAGGACTTAGCAAGCCCATAGTGACAATGCGAAGTTAATAGCAGAATCCTTTAATATTTTTATTGTATCACATATTAAGAGACATGACAATTTTGTAGCTCACAATCTTGCTAGATATGCTAGACAAGTTGGTGATTTAATGATGTGGATGCAAGATGTTTCTCCACACCTAAATGTTGCTATCTTAGCTGGCTTCCTAGTTTTCAATAAACTTACAACCTTCTTCTAATTTTTTTTTTTTTTTTAAAAAAACATTTATTATTATATATATTCCTAATTTAAAACATAAAATAGAGATGGCAAAGATGTGGACTAGGCTAAAACTAGACTCCTATCTAAAAAGGCATGGCCCAACCTAAAAGAAAAAAAGAAAAATGAAAAAACACACTTGGTCTCAAGTTTCATATATCACATTTGTTTCAAATTCACGATCCATCTCTCCAATGTTGTTAGACATGCTAGACAAGTTAGTGATTTATTCATGTGAATGAAATATGTTTCTCCACACCTAAATGTTGTAATCTTAGCTGGCTTCTTAGTTTTCAATAAAGTTACAACATTCTTCTCAAAAAATCCCTTTATTAACAAAAAAATATGTTCATAATTTAAAACGTGGTTGAAACTAGACTATTATCTAATAAGGCCTGACCCAACCTAAGAGAAAAACACACACACACACGATCTCGGGTTTCATATATTGCATTTGTTTCAAATTCACGATCCATCTCTCCAATTTTGCTAGATGAAAGACATTTCTCCACACCTAAATGTTATAATCTTAGTCGGCTTCCTAGTTTTCAATAAAGTTACAACCTTCTTCTATAAAAATAAAAATTAAAAATTAAAAAAAAAACCCTTAAAAAAAAAAGATATTCCTAATTTAAAACATGAAATAGAGATGACAAAGATGTAGACAGGGGTGAAATTGGACTCATATCTAGTAAGGCCCGACCCAACCTAAAAAAAATAAAAAAATAAAAACCACAACTGGTTTCGGGTTTCATAAATTGCGTTTGTTTCAAATTCATGATCCATCTCTCCAATCTTGCTAGACATTTTAGACAAGTTAATGATTTATTGATGTGGATGAAAGATGTTTCTCTACACCTAAATGTTGTAATCGTAACTACCTTCTTAGTTTTCAATAAAGTTACATCTTCATCTTAAAAAAAAAAACCTTTATTAACAAAAAAAAATATCCTTAATTTAAAACATGAAATAGAGACGGCAAAGATGTGGATCGGGCTAAAACTGGACTGCTATCTAATAAGGCTTGGCCCAACGTAAAAGAAAAAAAAAATAACACACATACTCGGTCTCAAGTTTCATATATTGCATTTGTTTCAGATTCACAATCCATCTCTCCAATTTTGCTAGACATGCTAGACAAGTTAGTAATTTATTAATGTGCATGAAAGATGTTTCTCCACACGTAAATGCTGTAATCTTAATCTCTTTCATGGCAAATGGATTTGGAAGCTCCAAACTTTACCCAAGATTAAAATGTGTTCTATGGAAATGCTTGTACATGAGCTTACCAGTGAAATACATTTTGACACTTCGTGGTATTGGCGGTTTGGGAGGCTGTGACAGTTGCACAGAATCGGAGGAGAGTACTAATCATGTTCTGAGGGACTGCCCAACAGCAAAAAGCTTTTGGAAGCAATCAAGCTGCCCTGATAGTCTAAAACAGTCCTTCTCGGATGACCTTGTGGCATGGATAAAAAAGAATGCCTTAGGATCTTCAAAGGCTCATGGTAAGGACTATGGCTGGTGCAATTTCTTCCTGCTTGGTTTGTGGAACTTGTGGCTACAACGGAATATAAGGGACGTCAAACAACAACCTTCTAACCCAAATCTGGTTCAGGTGGTGGAAATGCAATCACGTGAGCTTATGTACTATGTTTTTGAGCCTAACACGAGGAAGGATAGACAATTGAAGCAGGTCCAATGGTTGAAACCAACTGAAGGTTGGCATAAGCTAAATACCAATGGCTTGGTTGTCAGCACTAGTGGGCTGCCAGGGTGTGGCAGTTTGCTTAGAGATAGCGCCGAACAGTGGGTTGTGGGATTTGCAAAGTCCATCAGTGTTAGGTCAAGTATCGCCGCGGAGCTGTGGGCTTTGAGGGAAGGGCTGGGGCTGTGTTCAGAAAGGGGAATTTCTGCATGCAGTGGAAATAGAACTTGATGCATCCGCAGCAATTTCCTTAGTTTCTAGCAATGCCAATACTATTGGACATTTGTCTGGTCTTGTTGATGATTGCAGGGAATTGTTGTTGCGTCTGCCTCAAGTTAAATTATCACATTGCTTCAAGGAAGCAAATTTTTGTGCCTATGCTTTAGCTAAACTGGGATCGGCTTCTGCTGTTTTGTATTTAGTTTTTGTTCCCCCCCCCCCTCCCCCCCCTCCCCCCTCTCCTGCTATATCTCAGCTTCTGTATGATGATATGATGGGCGTTTATCGCCCTAGACTTTGTACAAATGTTGCTGCTACCAGTGTTTCTTAGTTAATGTTAATTCCATGTTTACCAAAAAGAAAAAAAAAAAAAAAAGTATTCCTAATTTAAAACATTAAATAGAGATGGCAGAGATGTGGACCAGGTTGAAACTAGACTACTATCTACTAACAGCTCTGCCATTAAGTCAACTAGCACATAATGCTCTAACAATATTATAAAAAGAGATAATTTCATTTATTTTATAGATGTCAATATTCAAGAACTAAATTTTCCAAAAGAATGTGAAATTTTAATTACTGCATATCCTATAAAGATTAGAGGGTAATTTCTTATAGCTTGTATATACAAAAAGTTGAATCTATTGTGGTCCAAATGTTAAGTCCTTATAAATATGTTAAAGACATTTTCTAGAATCCACAATATAACTAAATAAAGAATAATAATAAAAAAATCTCCATCCATGTATTGGAAAATAATTGATTAATTCTACTCTCATCATATATATAGTGTAGTCCAACATGAAACCACAAAGAAATAATTAAGTTCTACTTGAATCAAAGAAATGGATCAAAGTGGACCAAATAGACCGAACTTGACCGAAATGAACAAATCGACCGAATTAGACCGAACTGAACTGAAAGGACCAAAATAGACCGAAATAGACTGAACTGGATAGAAGTGGACTGAAATGGACTGAAGTTAACCGAATGGACCTAAATAGGCCGAATTAAATTATACTGGACTGAAATGGACCGAATTTGACCTAACTGGATCGAGGTGGACTGAATGACCAAACTGGATCTAAGTGGACTAAACTGGACCAAATAGACTAAAAAACCAAATTGGACCGAATTGAACTGAAATGTTTTTATGATATGGCTTAATAGGATCATAGCAACGATAAATATTATGCTTCAGCTTTTAAATATTATAGTATATAGATATATAAATTAGGCAACGGCCTATGTCCCTCAAATGGGAAAAAAAATCCTATTAACCAATAAAATATATTATATCTATCTTACTAGCATCATAGCAAAAAATAATAATATCAATTATATCTATTTTCAGAGTATTAGGAAATATTACCGAAAATATCTTACTGGATAGTGCATCTATAATTCAAAACCATCTTCTAGTATTGTGCTATTAATGTACATGTTAACTTTGTCTTTTTGGTAAGTTTTGTTGGTGGAGTGGGTTTCTGGCTTAGGAGTTTTGGTAGCTATTCATCTTTTGGTCTTTCTGAATTCTGGTTCCAATACCAATAAAATATCGGATTCATTATACAAAAACAAGAAGAAAAAAGAACATCAATGTATTGCTTAAATTGGACATTGAGAAGTATGCAATGTTTGTAGAACTTTCACCTATCTGCAACAAACTTGGACCCAGCTGCTAGGAGGGATCATGGTTAGCTGCCAGTATTGACTCTTAAGCAATTTGTAGCCTTTTAAGTACTTGGATATTTACATGCTATATGAAAGTGGCTGGACTTAATGGTATTCTCTATTTTTTATGTTAGTTGCATTTGTCTACACTCTTGATTTCTTGCAGCAAGGTAGATATCTTACTACACTGTAGCTCTTATCTGCACATTTCGACTTTCTAAGAGGTTCATCAGTTCTGTGTTATCAAGTTAACATATACTAACTCAGAGAGAGAGACCACAATTCTAAGTTCTTGGATGCTTGAATATGTAAAGGCAATGCTCCAAGGTGTGTGTGCCATTGTATTGGATAAATTCAAAGGGGTTAAAAAAAATAAAATAAAATAAAACTTTTAAAGATACTACTCCATCAACTACTTGCTATGCCATGCAATCTAGTATATGCAATACACTACATAAAGATTGATGTATAAAGCTTGCAAAAACGAAGGTTATCTATTTTCTTTATTAAATCAAGAGTCATTTTTTAAGCTTTAGGGGCATTGTATATATATTTTTATGATGAAATGTTATCTTCTTAATAAGTCAATTGTTTGGTTAGCCCATGACTATGGTTACATAATAGGTATGTTAAAAACTTGGGCAAAGCAGAAAACTTATTTCTCTAAATCTAATTATTCCCATGGCTTTGTACCTAATCGGCTAATCTGCGTTAGTCTTTCCCATGTACCATGTTCCTCGTGAATAAAAATGACCAGCCCAAATTAACAACTTTACTTGAGTACCTCCAAATTCATTGAAACACGCCACCTGCATGTTCTGCAAGCTCTCTCATACTCATCTTCGGCACGTGATTGATTCTGTCCCTTTTGCATTTGAGAGGTCGAGATTTCTCTGTATTCATAGTTTGATATATATGCAGGGGGAAATTCTTACCTAATCCCAGACTACAAGATCACCTTGCTATCCTTGTAGTTCCAGCCAATAGAAAAACACCACATCATTAAAAATGGATGACATCAACCTAACTGTCACGTCATACCAACACTCCTGCCCATTTTAACACTGTTAGTCCCGTCGCTAAACATATCCCGAGGGAATTCAAAATTTCATTTGAAAAGTGGCGGGGTCAACAAAAATTTTCGCTTTCAAAATCTATTCCAATTTCTAATTTCATCATTTGGAACTCTTTATTGGATTCCCACCCCTTCCTCTCTCTCTCAGATTTTTCCCTGTTCATCATCACCACCATTTGGTTGCTCTTTCCTTCCACTCGACGCTAACATCGCTTTCACTACCAGTAAGTTTTTTTTTTTTTTTTTTTTTTTTTTTTTTTTTTTTTTTTTCTATCGATTTCTATCATTTTTTTTTTCCAATAAGCCTACTTTTGGATGCTAGGAAAATGAAGGAAAGTATTTGTTGGATTTAGGGGTTATGTTGATCTATTCTTTTTCAAACCCCCAAAATCTTCTCTTTCCAACACCTGACATTGCAAGAAGATTTTTATTTTCTCTCCTTTTTTGTTTCCTTTTGTGTGCCATTTTCCCCCGAAATTTCATTTCTAAGAAAAACCCTAACCCATAAGTTAGTGTAAAAAGCAAACCTGTACATGTTTGATGAAATGTCTCAATGAAGATGGAGATTCCTTTGTTCTCATACTATTGTCTATCAACAAAATGTATACTACATTAAAGGGTTTTTTTTTTTTAAATGTTCTTTTGGATTAGATTACAGCTAGATTTTTGTTGTAGTTTCACATGTAGAAACGTAAAGCTTCTTTCTTTGCTTGGCAAACAACTTGCTGCTATGTTTGTCAATTTTAAAATAAATGTTTTGCTGATACAGTAATTGAAATTTTGGTCTTGAATAAGTTCATTTTTTTGTGTGAAGGTTGTTGACTATTGTATATGTGATGACCCCAATTCCATAATTTGTTTTGCCTTTGTTGAGTTTACTGATGAAGGTAGTTTGAAGGTGTGGTGCATAGTTCGATAGTTGGTGGTAATGAATTCTGATGTTTACTTGATTAATTGCTATGTTGTTTCTGTAGAAGGTGCAAGGGCTACTTTTATAAATTTCATTGGAGTTTGATAATACTTATATCAACAATCAAGTATATTTGCAATGAATATTTAATTTGGTTACATAATTTTTATATTTATTGTCTAATTACTTTGTATCTTCTTTTGTAAAATTCTTGAATTTATTTTTGCCTTTGGAAGTACAATACGTGATTGAAATTATTTGGATACAAGTTGTAGTAAGATCTTTGGTGCACCAATCTTTTTTTTCACTGGAACATGTCTCATTGTACTTTGGAATAAAGGTGCATTTTATGCCATTGTCAAATCTTGTTTCTTTTGGATATAATGTTATATTAAGACATAGTTGTCACGAGTGTTTGTAGACTTAACTTTTTTTTCACTGGAAATGCCTTACATTTAGAAGCTGTAGATTTTTTTACATGAGCTCATTTGTTTTACCTTTATTGGTTTGGCTCATTTTGTCATTTGTTATGGGCTACAGAGTTTATTTTTTGATTTCCCTTTTCAGGACGATGCAAAGGAACTTGACAACGTTGCCTAGCAGTGCTGTTAAAGGAGTCTTGGTTCTACTCATTTAGTCTTGGAATGCGGAACAAATGCTGTTGAAGGAGTCCAATCTGCTGGCTGGGGTTATCAGATTGAAGAAAGATGGGTGCATTAATTTTCTAGTTTATTGATAGGCTTATCAAATTAAGGCTCTTAGAGCATTCTCATTAGAGCATCCACAGCCGGATTTTATATCCTATCTTATTTTACCACCTCAAAAAGTCACTTTATCAATTATACAATACAATTTTACAATTCTCCAATATCCCAACTTTTATTTCCCAATCCTACTCATTAAAATAATATTTTTACACAATAAAATAATATAACTCACAACTACCATTATATAATACAATACATTATTTATTCTTTCTCTCTCTTTCCTTCTATTAAGGAACCACAATCACTACCACCGCTGCACACCTCCACCACCACCGGCAACCCATAAACTACCGTCAACACCAAAAAAAAAAAAAAACCCAGAGAAAAGACCAGAGCCACGCCACTGCACCTACTGCCCTCCGACCATCAACACAACCACCACCACCCTATAAAAAATCTCTCCCTTCTCTCTTCACCGTGAAAAAACCTCCTCTGCCCAACAACAATCACTCACAACACGAACCCAAATCGCTGCTACACCACCAGCCACCCCAGCAAATCACAACAACAATCCCAAAACAAAAATTTTGAAGAAAAACCCACCATTAACAATCCATGCCGATCTTTAAAGTGATCGGATTTGCCACTGCTGTCGAACCTCAACAAACCACCAGTCACCACTACCACGCCACACGCCCACCGGAAAAATCCATTAAACCATAAACCAACAAACCCATTAAATCAGAAAACCAACAAACCCATTATTTCGGCACCCATGCGATCAAAATCCGATCTCCACAGCACCCATGTGATCAAAATCCGATCGGAACGGAACCCATGCGATCTCCTTCCACCAATCAAAACCCCATCTGAACTCACCCAAAATCAAAACCCACCTCGCCAAACCGATCTCCACGCACGACTCAGTCACCATGTCAACACCACTAAACACCGATCTCCACCACGCTAACCTCCGGCCATCACGCCGATCTCAGCCGTGCCACTAGCCTCGCCACCACGCCGATCTAGAAATTCGATTCCGCGTGAGCTCTGATCTGGCTTGGTGATTCGGCAAGAGAGAGAGGGAATGAGAAAGAGAGAAGGAAGAGAGAGAAAAGAAAGAGAAAAAATGAGAAAGGAGAGAAAAATTTGCCGAGTAAAAAGCATTAAAAAAAAAAATTCTTTTTATAACATTCAGCTACAGTACCATCTTACATTTGAGATGATACTGTAGCTAAATCTCAAAATTTTTTTGGCATATGCAATATGCCCTTCCCATTGTGGAGCAGTTTAGGGGCTTAAATGCCAAATGTTAGTAACATTTGGCATATACAAGCTGGGTTGCGGATGCTCTTAAGGGTGTCAAATGCCAAATATTTGGCATTTGACACCCCAAACTCAAAAAAACCACCTTTATCAAACCTTGTAAATGTCAAAATTTTTGGCATTGATGAACAGTGCGGTCTCAAATTTGAGACCGCACTATTCATCAATTGTAAAAATTATATTATTTTTTTATTCCGTGGGGCCCGCTTACTTTACTTTTTATTTTTTTCTTTCTCCTTTCCTTGGCTTTTCTCCGTCTCTCAATTTTGCTTTGCTCTGAGAACCTCCATTCCTTTCTCTGCACTCGTTCTCTCTCTCTCCCTCTACTCGACGTTTTGCCTTCCTCTCCGACGAAATCCAAGCCGGAGCATCAAGGCAAGCCGAATGGATTTGGCGTTTTGGATTTGACCGGCGTGGGCATCTGCGTTGAGGGTAGATCGCCGTGGGTCATCGGCTAAGCGTTCGCCATGGGTCTCTGATCGGTGGGTCTCTAATCACATGGGTCTCTCTCGGTGGTTGATTTTCTTTTTCCTTTTCCGATTGTTGGTGGTGATGAGGTTGTGGGTTTGTGATTTGGTTGTGATTTTGGAGGTTTTTTTTTTTTTTTTTTTTTTTTTCCCCCGGTTATTGGTGGTGAATGGTGATGAGGTTGTGGGTTTGGGTTTGATTTGGTTATGATTTTGGTGGTTGGTGGTGACAGTGGCAGTTGTAGCTGTGGTGGCGCCGACGGGTGTTTTTGTTTTTTTTTGTTTTTGATGGTGGTGGCGCCGGTGGGTGGTTTTATTTTTATTTTTTTTTTATGGTGGTGGCCAGCGGCTAGCCGTGGGTGTGGGTTTGCAAAGAAAGGGGTGAGTTTTCAGAGAAAGGGAGAGAGTCCAGAGAGAAAGAAACAGTAAATAAAAAAATAATATTTAAATGAAGTGTTAAAAAAATTAGAATGTTTGATGTATGATGGATTATAAAGTGAGGTGTTAAAAGCTAAAATTTTGGAATTTGAGGTGGTATATGCTAAATATTTTACTCTTCTGGATGAAAATGCTCTTATCATTTAGGAAGAGTTATTTGCTTGTTAATAAATTATTTTTCAAATGTAATTCTTTATTATTTGTTAATTGGCAAAATGAAAGAATCAAGGAGTACTATAATCCAAAATTCTTCTCTTTCTCAAATTCTTAGAGGCTATAATCACCTAAAAATCAATCAACTGACCCTTATTTAGTGCATTTGGTGTAGTATACGTTATCCTAGATAAAAATGGACTCCATAGATGAAATCCACAAATTTATGTGGCGTAAATACATTAGATGTACAAGACAATTTCTCTATATTTGCAAGAACTTGATTTGAATAAACCAATCTCTAAAACAAGATGTGTGACAGTAAAGAGAAAAGTAGGTTCATCAACATTTTTGCGCCTCCTTTGAGTCCTTTCTATTATGGATATCTATAAAATGAACTTGTACAACTAAAGAAAAGAAATTTGCCAATACTATGCTGATATAAACAAAAGTGCCCAAAAAAAAAAAAAAAAAAAAAAGAACTTATATGATTAAAGAATACAAGAGAGTTCAACCTCAAGAAAACAAAAATTTTCGGGTTGAGAGGATGATATAATTTTATATAGAGTGGGAATGTGGATGAGGATGAAAACGAGTGGTTGTGGGAGCCTGGCCTGGTTTAATAGTACAACAGAGAAGAAAAGCAGAGATGCTTTGCCAAAAATGTAAAAAGGTTTTGAGGAGATGTTTTGTTCAATGAAATGAAAACATACCCAAAATAATGAAAATTTGCTTTCACGCACTTATTGCCTCTGAAAATGCTGACATCATTCAAATGTTCCAGCTCATCAACAATGGCTAAAGCTGGTCTTCCTGTTAACGTTCCCGTTAGCCAGCTGTTTTCAACAGTTCTGGATCAGTTTCAAAAGTTTCGGGCCCACCTCAATTTCAAATTTCAAACCACCCGCTTGTTACTTAAACATAGGGTAAATTTTATTAACTATCCCTGAGGTGAGATTTGGCCAAATACCAAGGAGGTCCAAAAAATTGCAAAAAAATTGCAAAACTGGCCATTTGAGTCCTTTAGTCCAAACGGACTGTAATTCCGTTATTTATTCTAGTTCTCTCTCTCACCCTTAAACCTTTCCACTCTCTCCTCACTCTTTCTCTGGCTCCCTCATCCCTTTCTCCACTCTCAGACCACTCTTTCTTCTCACACACACTCACACTCTCTCTCTCTCTCTCTCAAAAAGAGAGAACCAAAAAAGAAGAAGGGAGAAATGGCTACGGTGACTTCCTTCTCCAGAGGATTCACTTCGGAATCTGAGGAAAACGACGTCATCGTCATCGGCAGTGGCCCTGGTGGCTACGTGGCCACCATCAAAGCCGCTTAGTTGGGTCTTAAGACCACTTTTATTGAGAAGTGTGGTGCCCTCGGTGGCACTTGCCCCAACGTCGGTTGCATCCCCTCCAAGGTTCGATTCAATTTTACATATATTTTTTTTGTTTAGTGCTTCTGAGATCTAATTGGTTCATTTGTTGTAGTATTGTAATTTTTTTCGGTGTGAATTTGTGTTGGCTCTTGTGCTCTTTGTGGTGGTGTCGTGCTGTGGATTTGTAGTGGTTCATAGGTGTGGATCGGCGTTAGAGGGTTTGGGTTATTTGTGGGTTGGCGATGGATGTTTGTGGATTATGTTTGGATTGATTGTGGGTTGGTAGTGTGGTGGAGGCTTGTGGATTTTGGTTTAGATCATTTGTGGATTGGCGGTGGAGGTTTGTGGCTTTTGGTTTGGATCGGTCGTGATGGGTTTGCTTTGGGTTTTTTTTTTTTTTTTTTTTTTTTGAGCAAAGAGTTTGAGTTGGTTTGAGCAAAGGTTTTGTGGGTTCTTATGAATGGTTATGTTAAGTGTAATATGGGTTCTCAGGCTTTGAGGGATATGTTGGTGAGTGGAGTTGAGCTTGATGAATTTTGTGTAAACTGTACTTACTGCTTATGCTCAAACTGGGGCGGTTTTGCAAGGAAAATAGCTTCATGAGTATGTTAGGAAGAGGAATGGGTGGAGACAGATGTGTTTGAGGGTGAGAGAGAGAAACTAAAATAAATAACGGCATTATAGTCCGTTTGGACTAAAGGACTCAAATAGCTAGTTTTGAAATATTTTGGACCTCCGTGGTATTTGGCCAAACCTCAGGGGTAGTTAATGAAATTTACCCTAAACATAAAAATGAAAATCGCTTTCTTATAACTCTCTCTCAGCCAGCTCATCAACAATGGCTAAAGCTGGCCTTCCTGTCCTGTTAAAGTTCCCGTTAGCCAGCTGTTTTCAACAGTTCTTGACCAGTTTCGACAGCTATCGGGCCCACCTCAACTTCAAATTTCAAACCACCCGCTTGTTTCTTAAACATAAAAATGAAAATCACTTTCTTATAACTCTCTCTCAGCCGACACAGCCATGGTCTCACTGGCTTCTTCACTTTCTTATAGCTCTCTCCCAGCCGACATGGCCATGGTCTCACTGGCCTTTTCAATTTCAAACTCATATATATATATATATATATATAGTCATAGGGAGTCTTCCCAAAGCCAAAATCAAAATCCTCCAAACAGGAACAGAAGAAATTGGAAATGGAGTCTCAGAGCGAAAAGGGGATAAGCTCGAAAGTGAAAACGAGGACCGAGAAGATGTCCTTGGAGAACTACCTTGATTTCGTTCTCTCTAACAAGCAAATCGATCTCACTGTCAACTTCCTCAACCAAGTCATCTCTCATTTCGCCCTCCCTTCTTCTTCAATTTTCATTATGCTTTTTTCATTTTTTGTTTATCACGGAAAACTTAGAAATTCGTCTCTCACGTTTTGTGTTAAATTTTGCAGATCATCAGCATGCGGTTCAAGAAAATCCACAAGGTTCAAAAGGTGACAGTGGAATTGCACTCTCTAATATCTCTTTCTTTCTAAGTTACTGAACTAATATATTAGTGTTAGCCTCTGTTTGATTGCCGAGAAATTAGATGTGAAATCAATTGTAAATGTTTTAATTAACCACTGTTTCCATTGCTGGACGAAATTTTTTTCTCCTTTCAAAAGCTCAAAAAGTGTTACATTCTTACTCAATTAAGTGTTGTTTTACGTTTCCGTCTATACTGCTCTGAATCATCAATGAAGGTTTTAGGTGAAGTCTCACAGAGGAGGGGATTTCTATAAGGGAAAAATTTTATATATTTATTTTAAATTTTTTTTCCTTTATAAAAATCCTCTTCTCTGTGAGACTTTCCGTTCTTTGATTTTGATTTTGTTGAGGATCTAAAGTTCGTTTGTGTTTCTGTTATTTGATTTTGTTAAGTGAAAAAATCAAACATCTTACAAAATCCTCTACTCACAGACCTTCAACTCAAAGATTTTTACCTTCACTCACATTTTCATCCCTTAAGTCTCAAACAAAACCACACCCACTCTGACCCAACATCAAACATGCACCTTGAAAAACACTGCATAAACTCTCTCTCTCTCTCTCTCTCTCTCTCTTACTACCAAAACCCCACCATAAATCTGCCTCTACCAAAAAAGTTGCAGCCAGACATGTTGATCTCTTTCCAACATCTTTATTATTGCTACAATGAATCAGTGAGTACTTGAACAATAAAAACGAAACTAAATTTTTAATCTTATTATGAGTACGGGAATGGAACATTCTCTTGTTTTCATGTTATGTTTTGGACCGGGTAAAACCATTTTGGAGAGTTCCAACTGCTCTTATAGATGGGTCAGTTTTCCTAAACTCGTTTAATATGGGTTGGGTATCTTTCTAAACTCAGTCTTAAACTCTGTTTTTTTAGTCTTTGTTCATGTGATACCTGATTTATTACTTGATTCTAGAATGGCCCGAGTTAACTAACTACATAGTTTGATTAAAACTTGAAAGTGTGTTGGATCTGATTGGTGATATTGGTTAATGGGTTTGGACTTGAAATCTATTGAACAAAGCTTTGGGCCCTGTATGAAATACAAATAACGGTTTGGGTACCTGTAGTTTTCAGCTTATATTTATGTCAATTATTTAAATTTTTATGTACTTTCTAGCTTAATTTCAAAAATTCTTATTTTGTTAACTTTTTTTAAGTTAAGATTAAAAAAAAATGCTACCGAAAACTATGTGATATTTACAAAATTTACAAAATGGCAGCATCTTTGTCGTATTTACAAGATCTTAATGAGGTTTTATGATACCCGTGAGTGAGCTAGGATTTATTAAGCTTTGGGTTTATCCATTTGAAGGTAAAATATGGTGTTGCATTATAATGAATTGAATGTTTGTAACCAGTTCAGAAATTCAACATTATCTGTGGTCTTCCAAAGGTACTAAAGATGGATTGATAAAATTTTGCTGAGTCATTCAGATTTAGTAGTAGTTACAGTAATTTTAAGTGGAATTGTTTTGTCGCTTTTTATGCTTTCTAGCTACTTTTCATGGGAAAAAAAAATTTAACATTTTGTAAAGTATGTGCATAAAAAGGTAGAAAATATTGGGGGCAAATCATGGCAACAGAAAGTGAAAACATGCATATTCTTTAACAAATTATTTGGCATCAGAATGAATGTCAAGTATTGCAAATATGATTACTCTTCTGGAGCTTCATTTTTTCGTCCCCAATCTTCCAATAAGTACATTCTTTAGTTTTTTTATTCCATTTTTATGGGGTGTGGTCTTTATATGTGGATTTCATGTTTGTGTGGCTGTTACTTGTCAACAATTTTGAGCTCTTGGTATCTTCTTCATTCCATTATAGTTATACCATAAATGTTTGAGGGACCTTGTGAACTTCATTGGATATAATTTGCTAGAATATTTTTTTTAATAAAATTTTTGAAGCTACTCATGTATATTGGTCCTCTGCCTAGGCGCATTGATGATGGATACAATGAGTTCGTTGTGAACTTTGTAGGAAGGAAACTATACAATGGACCTTTTTTTAGTTGGGGGTGGCAGGGTTTGATGATAATCATTAGCTTATATACAATTTTTTTTTTTTTTGTTAATCTCTTTAATTTTCTAGTTTCCATCCAAATAATCATCATCATAGAGTATATTATATATTATGGATTGCTAATTTGGTATTGGTTTCTTTGCAAGTATGAATATTTTAGAAAACAATACAAAGAAAAAGAGTTTGAAATGACAATTGTTAGCGTAGTTTATGCAATCATATTGGCACGGGGTCTTATACAAGTTCAAAACAACAAGATGAAAATACTATTCAAGCACTTGAAACCTCCCAGAAGTTGGATGAGAGGACTTTAAAAATACTTGAAATGTGTGAAAGACTGGAGGCTAGGTCATCAACTAAGTAGTCTTCTTTCTTTGGACAATTTGCCTCTGCCTTTTAGGTGGGACAAGATTGAGAAGGGCAAGGCTGGTGGGGATGAGTTTGGGTTGCCCTTCTTAGTCTTGTCCCCCCACCAGCCTTGCCCTTCTCAGTCTTGTCCCACCTAAAAGGCAAAGGCAAATTGTCCAAAAAAAGACTGCTTAGTTGATGACTTAGCCTCCAGTCTTTCACATACTTCAAGTACTTTTAAAGTCCTCTCATCCAACTTCTGGGAGGTTTCAAGTGCCTGAATAGTATTTTCATCTGGTTATTTTGAACTAGTATAAGACCTTTGTGCCAATATGACTGCATAAACTACACTAACAATTGTCATTTCAAACTCTTTTTCTTTGTGTTGTTTTCTAAAATATTCATACCTGCAAAGAAACCAATACTAAATTACCAATCCATAATATATAATGTAATCTATGATGATAGTTATTTTGGATGGAAACTAGAAAATTAAAGAGATTAACAAAAAAAAATTGTATATAAGCTAATGATTACATCAAACCTTGCCACCCCCAACCAAAAAAAAAGTCCATTGTGTAGTTTCCTTCCTACAAAGTTCACAATGAACTCATTGTATCCATCATCAATGCGCCTAAGCAGAGGACCAATATACAAGAGTAGCTTCAAAAATTTTATTAAAAAAAATATTCTAGCAAATTATATCCAATAAAGTTCACAAGATCTCTCAAACATTTATGGTATAAGTATTATGGAATGAAGAAGATACCAAGAGCTCAAAATTGTTGACAAGTAACAGTTATGCAGACATGAAATCCACATATAAAGACCACCTAAGAAAAATAGAATAAAAAAGCTAAATAATGTACTTATTGGAAGATTGGGATGAAATTTCAAAAGAGTAATCATATTTGCAAGATTTTATCAATCCGTCTTTAATACCTTTAAAAGAAAGATTTTAAACCCACCCAATTAATTAAATGGGTATTAATCCAATTAAAACTCAATCAACATTGGCTACCCAATTATGATGTAAGTATTATTTTTACAAATCACCCAACTTTAAAATACCCAAAACCACTAAAAGGACCAAAACACCCATTAAACCTAAAAAATTACCAAAATATTCCCTTAAACCTAAAAAATAACATAAATACCCCTCAAAACCTAAAATTTATCAATTACCCTCCTAAATCTATAAGATGATTGAAATATCCCCTTAAACCCAAAAAATGACTAAAATACTCCCGAAATTTAAAAACTTACAATAATACCCTTGAAACCTATAAATTAATACATGAGTTTTATGTACCAAATCCAATTATGCCCACCCATTTGACACCCATAAATAATTTTGTTCATATGGTCATTTTTTGTAAAATTGACTCTCTTGTTACACCACAATCTCAATGAATTACTAGCAATCAGTAACTTGTGTGATGAATCAGATATACAACCAAGATTATGACTTCTTATTTCATTTTTTTCTTTTCTTTTCTATTTTAAATTATAAAGGATAGTGAATTCACATGTATTGGGACTCACCTTTAAGAAGAGTCCATAACAAATATGGTCTAATAAAATATAAAGAACATACACAGGGCTGGAACCATTAATTTTTATCTGGGGCACTTAGTTGTGGTACTAATAGATAAGTCAAGAAAAACCTCCCATTTTGTGCGTGTATATACTATATATATGTGTGTGTGTATGTATGTATGTATCTTATCATCTTTAAATTTTAATAAATATACAACAAAACACAACAACTTAATGACAAAAGAAAATCTTATAAGTTCCACTAAGACTTTTAGGTTGGGAAAACCAAGTAAAGTGGTCATATAACATTTTTATTGTCATTTTGTTCTTGTAAGTTTATATTCATGGTTCTTTCTTAACTTTAGGTCACAAAAAAAAGGTTCCTCTAAGCTATCTATGGTGATTTCTCAACTCTTGATATCCAACATGTTATTATGAAAAAAAAAATGTTTTTTATAATTGTGAACTCATGATTACCATTGCTTTGACATTTAGAAAGAGATCTAAAATTCTATTTGTTATCTCAAAAAAAAAAAAAAAAAAAAGCTTTAGAATTACTCCACATATTACAATTTACAATAATAGAGAAGGCAATTAATAAACTAGTAAGCCTTGTGATGAATAAATTCTTGTGAAATTCATGGATGATTTTTAAATCATTTTGGAGGTTTTGGGGTATTTCAGTCATTTTTTAAGTTTTGAGAGCACTACGGTCATTTTTTTAAGGTTCTAAGTGTATTTAAGTCATTTTTAAGTTATAGGGTTATTTCAGTCATTTTCTAGGTTTCAAAGTTATTTCAATCATTTTTTTAGGTTTTGAGGTCATTCAATTATTTTTAGTTTCTATGGGTGTTATAGTAATTTTAGAGGGTTTCGAGGGAGTATTTTGGTCATTTTTTAGATTTCAGGGGCATTGAAGTTATTTTTTAAGTTTTAAGGGTATTACAATCAATTTTTTGGGTTATATGCACTTTTTGGTCATTTTTTAGGTTTCAATGGCATTATAATCATTTTTTAGGTTCTAAGGGCACTTCGGTCATTATTTTAGGTTTTGTAGGTATTTTCATCATTTTTTAGGTTTTTGGCATACAGTACTTTTTTAGGTTCTAAAGATACTGCCCAATGTGATTATGAAAATGTCAAATGTGAATACAAAATAATGGATCCACCTAATGTGACAAAAGTGTGGTCATATGTGATGTTAGTATTATATAATGTGACAATAAAACTATTAAATGTGAGTAAAAAAAATAAAAGAACCACTAAATGTGAAAAATTGCAATCAATTGTGATATTGGTACTTCCTGATTTGATAATGGAACAATCAAATGTGAGAAAAAAAACAATAGAACTACCGAATATTACAAAAGTAGGGTCATGTGATTTTGGGACTGTTCAATGTGACTATGGAATTGTCAAATGTGAGTAAAAACTAATAAACTACCGAATATGACAAAAGTACGGTCATATATGATGTTGGTATTGATTAATGTGACGATAGAATTATCAAATGTCAGTAAAAATAAGGAAACCACTGAATATGACAAAAGTACTATTAGTTGTGATGTTAGTATTGTTTAATATGACAATAGAATCGGTAAATGTGAAAAAAAATGTGAACTGCCAAATATGACAAAAGTATAGTCATATATGATGTTAGTACTACTTAATGTGACAATGGAATTGTCAAATGTAAGTAAAAAAATAAGAGAACCACAGAATGTGACAAAAGTATGGTCATATGTGATGTTGGTACTGCCTAATGCTAACCATTGAACTGTCAAATATAAAGAAAAAATAATGGAACTATTGAATATAACAAAAATATATGTCATATATAATGTTGGTACTACCCAATGTGATCATGGAACTATAAAATGTGAGTAAAAAATAATGGATCCATCGAATGTGACAAAAATACGGCTATATGTGATATTGGTACTACCCAAAATAAAGGTACTATTGAATGTGACAAAAATGCGGTTAAAACTAATGTTGGTATTGTTTAATGTGACATTAAATAAGTCAAATTGAGAAAAAAAAATTAGAAAATCATAGAATTTGACAAAAGTACAATCACATGTGATGTTGGTATTGCCCAATGTGACAATGGAAACCTTAAATGTGAGGGGGAAAAAAAAAAATAAGGTACCATCGAATGTGACAGATGTACTGTCAAATGTAACATTGATATTGCCTAATGTTACATTGTAATTATCAAATGTGAGGAAAAAAAAAGAAGGGAATCTTCGAATATGACAAAAGTTCAGTCATATGTAATTTGATATTGCACATTATGAAGATGAAACCGTCAAATGTGATGTTTTGATAACCTGACATAGTAGGTTGAATCTTACCCCGGTAGAATTACCCATTGGTCAAACGTGAATTGATGCTTTTATTTGAGGTCTATGTTATTGGAGCATTATCTTTTGATATTTTAAAGGTCATATTGCATCAACACTTAGTTTATAAGATTGTGGAAATTCATTTCTCATTCACTTTAAGAAATTTCATTTGTTTTTGAATTTCTAAATTTTAGCTAGACCTTCGTTCTCAATTAGATGATTTGAATCTCAAAAAACAAGTATAGGATTATGATATCTTGTGAAGTCGGTGGCTTGAATTCAACTTAAGCTATGATTGTTTTGGAGTGCCGTACAATACTTGAAGTCTATTTCATTGCCAACACTATTTTCATATAAGTCTTGATTTTCTATTTCATGTGCAACACTGTTTCCTAATTGTTTTAGGACTAGAGTTTCATAGCAATTTTTGGTGCAAAACAATCACTACTAGCCGGCCTAATTTAGTACAAATAGGATAGAGGTGCTTCGGCAATTATAGAGAAGAAAAAGAGAGTGAAATAAAGAGATTGACTGGTGCATATTTGTAAGAGTTCTCTAATTTAGAATAGGGTGCAAGGTTTTCTCTATTCTTTCTATTTGTGAGAGAGCTATTGGGTGTATTGGGGACTGGGTGTGTGTGAGAATATTGATACACCAACTTGTATATCTCCATATTTTGATTAGTGGAATTTCTTTTCCGTTGCTCATGGATGTAGGCTAAAAGCCGAACAACATAAATTCTTGGTGTTCTTTTATTTGTGTGTGTTTGTTTATTTTCTGATTTTGGGTTTGCTTCATTCCTATTGTTTAATTCTTGGAGATCTTTCTATAGTCATAATATTTTCACAATTAATATTGAGGTGGGAGGGCTATCTGGAGGCGCTTTCCTACAACAAACTAGTATCAGAGCCCAGGTTCTTTATCTAGGCGTTTGGATTTGTTCTCTTTGGAGATTTTGGAGATTGATTTGTGAACTTAATTATTGAGGAGAAAGATGTCAGGTGATTCCTCTACAAAATCTTTGGCAGATTCCTTTTCAAAAGCTTTGGCAAAGTCTTCTGCAAAACCTTCTACAGTTAGGATGTTGGTTTCTAATGCCAAATTTGAGCTAGAGAAGTTTGATGGAACGAACAACTTTGACATATGGCAATGCAAAGTTATGGATGTCTTGATCCAACAGGAGTTAGATATTGCTTTGGAAGACAAACTTGAAGAGATATCAGACAAAGATTGGGACAAGATAAATAGACAAGCTTGCGGCACCATCTGTTTTTGTTTGGCTAAGGATCAAAAGTATTTTGTTATGAGGGAGACGAAGGCTAAAGAGCTTTGGAAGATATTAGAATACAAGTATATGGCAAAATGTGTGGAGAACTGTCTATATTTGAAGAAAAAGCTCTTTCGTTTCCAATATCGTGCAAGTATTTCTATGTCTGAGCACTTGAATGATTATAATAAAATACTTGCTGATTTGCAAAATTTAGAAGTTGAGATTAAAGATGAAGATAAAGCTCTCTTATTGTTGAATTCACTACCTGATACTTATGATAATTTAATCACAACACTATTGTATGGGAAGAATGAAATTAAGTTTAATGATGTGTCTAATGCTTTGACTAACAATGAATATCGTAAGAAAGATAAGTAGGCATACACAGACATAAGTAGTGAAGCACTAATGGTTAAAGGCAGGTCCTAAACATAAGAAGTCTGGTAGAAGAAGTAGATCGCGCTTTAAGTCAAAAGGTTCTACAAAGAGGAAAATTGGGAAAGATGAGTGCGCCTTCTATCGCAATAAGAGGCATTGGAAGAAAAATTGCCCACTTTTAAAGAATAAGGAAAAGAAAGATTCTAATGCTAATGTAGCACAAAGTATTGATGAAGATTCTGATTGACTGGTTCATCATTTGTTTGCCATTCAGATGAGGATCATGGATTTTGCTTGTACCTTTCATATGTGTCCGAAGAAGGAATGGTTTTACAATCTGGATGAGTCAGTACGAGGTTCAGTCCTCATGGGTAATGATGAAGCTTGTGAGATCTTTGGGATGGGTAAAATCAAGCCAAAGTTGCATGATGGAACAGTTTGCAATTAGACAGAAGTTCGATATATATCGAACTTGAAAAAGAATCTAATATCTGTTGGTTTCTTAGAATCCAAGGGATTTAAGATTACCATGGAGAATGAAATTTTGAAAGCGTCATATGGTGCATTTGTAGCATTGAGAGCCACTTGTAAAATGAATATGTCTTTCCTTGATGGGAGTACTATTATAGGTGGTGCAACCACAGCTTTTGATACTACTAGAATTTGGCGCATGCACTTAGGGCATGCTGGTGAGAATGCTTTGCAAAGTCTCGTAAAGCAAGGTTTGCTAAAGGCTGCCAAGACCTGCAAGTTGGAATTTTGTGAGCATTGTGTTTGGGGAAGCAAACTAGAGTCAAGTTTGACACTGCAGTTCATCAAACAAATGGTACACTTGACTATGTACACATAGATATATGGGGGCTTGTTCAGGTTGCTTCTCTTGGAGGTGAGCATTATTATGTTACCTTTGTTGATGATTACTCCTGCCAGGTTTAGGCTTACACTATAAGGCACAAGGATTAGGTTCTTGATGTATTTTTGAAGTGGAAGAAATTGATTGAAACTTAAACAGGCCGTAAGATAAAATGGCTCAGATCTGATAATGGTGGTGACTACAAGTCTAATCCATTTTTTAAAGTTTGTCAAGATGAAGGTATTGCTGGTCACTTCACTGTTAAAAATACCCCACACCAAAATGGAGTGGCTGAAAGAATGAACCGTACTTTGCTGGAGAAGGTGCGATGTATGTTGTCTTAAGCAAAATTGGGTAGAGAATTTTGGGCCAAGGCAATGACATCTGCAAGTCATATCATCAACCATTTGCCTACAGCTGCCAATGAAGGAAAAACTCCCCTAGAGGTATGGTCTAGATCTCCTGCTACTAATTATGATTCCTTGTGCATATTTGGTTGTCCGGCATATTGTTATGTGAAGGATTCGAAATTGGATCATAGAGCCAAGAAAGCTATTTTCTTGGGCTTTGGTTTAGGTGTGAAAGGATATAGGCTTTGGTGTACCGAAAAAAAGAAGATAATTCATAGCCGAGATGTTACATTTAATAAATCTTAGTTTGTCAAGCCTATTAAACAGGTGGAGGAAAGCACAGTTGAGAGTGATCTGCAGCAGGTGGAGTTTGAGACTCCTGTTGTTTCTTCAAAGTCTGTTAACACAGACAATGATATTGTGGTTGATGAAGGAAATAATCTAGATAAGAGTGAAGCTCCAGTTTTGACACCTTCACAGTTGACAAAGTCCATTGCAGCGAGAAGATCCAAACAGGAAATTCAAAAACCAACTAGATTTGTTGGTAGCCTCATGTATGCAATGGTGTGTACTCAGTCGAACATTTCACAAGCTATCAGTATGGTCAGTCGTTATATGCATGATCCGGCAAAAGGTCATTGGCAAGCGGCTAAATGGATTTTGAGACACATTTTGGGAACTGTTGATTTGGGTTTGAAGTTCGAGAGAGATGATAATGTTGGAAGCCACTTAGTTGGTTATGTTGACTCAAATTTTGCTGGTGATCTAGATAGGCATCGCTCTACTACGGGCTACATGTTTACACTTGCTAAAGCACCGGTGAGTTGGAGGTCGACATTGCAGTCCACTGTTGCATTGTTAACCACTGAAGCTGAATACATGGCTGTAACTGAAGCCATTAAAGAGGCTATTTGGCTACATGGTTTGGTTGAAGACTAGGGAATTTATCAAGAGCATGTCTCTGTATTTTGTGATAGTCAGAGTGCTATTTACTTAGTAAAGAACCAAGTTCATCACTATTGAACTAAACATATTGATGTTCGCTTCCACTTCGTTCGTAAAATTATTGATGAAGGAGATATTCTTTTTAAGAAGATTAGGACTGCAGATAATCCAGCTGACATGATGACTAAGCCAGTTCCTTTGCACAAGTTCAAGCATTGCTTAGAGTTGACTGGCATTTGCAATTAGTGATAGCCCTTAGGGGCTTTGGTGGTGACTACAGAGAAGTTTCTTTTCTGTGGTTTGATTGGATTCAAGCCGAGGTGGAGATTTGTGAAGTTGGTGGCTTGAATTCAACTTAAGCTATGATTGTTTTGGAGTACCGTACAATACTTAAAGTCTATTTCATTGCCAACACTATTTCCATACAAGTCTTGATTTCCTATTTCATGTGCAACACTGTTTCCTAATTGTTTTAGGACTAGTTTTTCATAGCAATTTTGGTGCAAAGCAATCACTACTAGCCAGCTTGACTTAGTATAAATAGGATAGAGGTGCTTCGGCAATTATAGAGAAAAAAAAAGAGAGTGAAATAGAGAGATTGGCTGGTGCATATTTATGAGAGTTCTCTAGTTTAGAATAGGGTGCAAGGTTTTCTCTATTCTTTGTATTTGTGAGAGAGTTATTGGGTGTATTAGGGATTGGGTGTGTGAGAATATTGATACACCAACTTGTATATCTCCATATTTTGATTAGTGGAATTTCTTTGCTGTTGCTCATGGATGTAGGCCAAAAGCCGAACTATATAAATCCTTGGTGTTCTTTTGTTTGTGTGTCTTTGTTTATTTTCTGATTTTGGGTTTGCTTCGTTCTTATTGTTTAATTCTTGGAGATCTTTTTATAGTCATAATATTTTCACAATCAATATTGAGGTGGGAGCGCTATCTAGAGGCTCTTTCCTACAATATATCTAACCTTTATTATATTTATTTTCATTTGTGATAAAAGTTTCAAGGAAATTTTTTGAATATCTTATTATTGATTAAGTTATTGTGAAAATTATGATATTTTGATAATGGGTATGCCCACCCCAGTTGAGTATGTATGTTTTTATGGATAAGATAGATGGTTTTCTTTCTCTTTTTCTAAGATTATGACAATTTTTTTTATGTAGGGATTTTATGTTCGACAAATATGATACAAGAATTTAAACAATTTTTTGGATAGTTTGGGTCAATCCAGTTGCAAGTCAAATGGGTTCGGTTCAAAACAGGTCATTTTAAGTAGGTTAGGAATTGGTCAGATCAATCAAGTTTCAGGTTAGGTCAAGTCGACCTGTATTTTTCACATGAAATTTTTTTAAGAAAAAAAAAGTATTTGCCATTTGGAAAGTAATGTAACAAATTAATTAATATAAAATGCATTACTTTGAATTCATCATTCATATCAAGAATGAGCTCAACTAAACAAATTAATACTTTTTCAATAAGTTTAAAATTTTACAAATTCCAACATTACTAACAAAAAAAAAATAGCACAAAAGATAATTAAAACAAACACACAAGTTTCATTTCTACACAATATAAACATCTCAAAATATAAAACAAACTAATTTGACAAAGAATAAAAATATATAAGAAATTTATAATCTTGAAAACTAATTTTATAATCTAATATCAATTGTGGTTAGCACAAAAGATAGTTAAAACAAACACACAAGTTTCATTTCTAAACAATATAAACATCTCAAAATATAAAACAAAATTGCAAATGCCTTATTTGATAACTAATTTGACAAAGAATAAAAATACATAAGAAATTTATAATCTTGAAAACTAATTTTATAATCTAATATCAATTGTAGTTGGCACTCTATTTCAATTTAAAAATATATATTAAAATTTGATTGTTTACTTATTTATACATGGTCTCTTTTATGAATATCATATCATTGTTAAGCAACACACATTCTAGAAAATATCATAATTTATTTTGAAAAGCCGTTTATTTTGTACATGAATTGTTAAAAAATGAGGCCAAGCACTCATAATTTTTGCTAATTTCATTGTATACTTTGCCTTCACTCTTTTCACACTTATGAATGTTTCTCATACATGTCTATAATTTTAAATATATGTTTTTAACTCTAGTGTGACCAAATTATCTGGACATGTATTTTGTTATTTGATATTTAAAATTTTTTACTCATTTCAGAATGCTCCAACCATTTATCTTTCAATTCATTTGCATGTAATTATATAAAGGTCTAAATTATTTCCTTAAAGCCATTGTATCTAAATGATATTAAATATATATTTTTGAATGGCATTATCCAAATATGTTTAAAAAATTGATGATTTTTTTTAATTAAAAAAATTGATGATTTTTTTTAATGAAAAAAACTTTAATAATGTCCATTATATATTGCCAATTGAGTTTGACATGTGTACGGTAAAGCTCACAAGAAATAATTAAACCAATAATGTCTTAATTTTATTATTTTTTACCACAAAAATGTTTTAAAAAATGAGTCGACGGCTGAGAGAGAGAGTTTTTTTGAAATTTAATTTCTAAAATGAAAATGGAGGAGGAGAAAAGCGTGTCCTATTTTTATTGGATAGTCCAACCAAATAAGTGTGCTAATGTGGGGAAAGTGTCTCATAAGATACTTTCTCCTTGCCAGCACCTTAGGGCCACCTAAGGGATTCTTCCTTGTAATAACCCTATGTGTGTGAGACAATGGACCACACATGTCCAAGGGAATAGTCAAATACTCAAGAGATGTGGATACCCTTATTTACCAACCTGTAACCGACCCGATGGCATTAGGTTTCTGGCGAAAAGACCTGCCACCGACCGCAAAAACCAACTATCAATTCAAACTCGGTTGGTCAACAGTCGGATTGAACGAGGCCGACGAAGATGCTGTTGGAGGTTCCAATCCCCTAATCTAAAGGTGCTGGCGGCCACCTTTTCGTTGCCTCCCCCGATTTCATTGTAAAGTTCCCGATATCAGTTGGCATAGCTCCAAAAAGTTTCTCTAGCCCCCATCTTCATAGACAGCAACGCATCAACTGGTTGTGGCACCTTCGGCTTTTTCCCATGCCAAGTGTCACCCTCAGAATTCTTTACCGAGACTACACTTAAAACCCTTATGCATTGGCTCAGGTTTGTGCTCATCGAAGCTGCAAGGATGACTTTAGTCACCCCCAACGGTGGTGGGAGTATACTCCCTTGAGTTCTCGATGCCTGCCTTGCAGCGTTGCCTTCGGGCACTACCACAAACTCCTTCAAATGCCCAGATTTTACCAATTGCTCCAAATGATCCTTAAATAATCTGCATTGTTTAGTAGTGTGTCCCTTTTCTTGATGATACGTGCAATATAAGTTTTGATTCCTTCTTGCCAGTTCACCTCCCATCTTGCTCGGCCACAGGAAATATAGTTCGTTCTTAATCCATTCTAGAATCTCATGAACGGGTTCCTTAAATGCTACATTGACCTCCCCAGTCCAAACATTAGGCTCTTGGATTCTTAGCTCTCTCCTTGGTCTTGGCTAAAAGCCCCCTGGCCATGAATCCTTTGCATACTGTGAAGTGGCAAGTGCCTTGCCTTTGCTTTGCAACTGATCATCCTCCCACCTTTTATACTCTTCAATTCACCTCATTAACTGATGCATACTCTCGAGGGGCCTCATGGTCAACGAGTCTCGCAACTCCAAGTCTTGTGGAAGCCCCAATCGAAAGGTGCTAGCGGCCACCTTTTCGTTGCCTCCCCCAATTTCATTGTAAAGTTCCCAATATCAGTTAGCATAGCTCCAAAGAGTTTTTCCAGCCCCCATCTTCATAGACAGCAACGCATCAACTGGTTGTGGCACCCGGCTACAAGTCATAAATCGAGCCCCGAATTCTTGAATTAACTCACCAAAACTGTGTATTGACCCCTTCCTTAATCCATTGAACCACCTCAAAACCATAGGCCCAAGACTGGAAAGGAATACTTTGCATCATAGCGCGTCATTTTGGCAGTACAATGACATCATCTGAATGTAATGGCTAACGTGTTCAACGGGATCAGCCTTACCATTATACGAAATTAAAGATGGTCTATTAAATTGTTTTAGCATCTACTCACGTTCAATCTTATCAGAAAATAGTGACCAGGCCACTCTACGTAGAGCTCGGCTCATTGCATCCATCACCGCACTATGATGCCTACATTGCTTGGGAGAAATCGACAACCGCTTGGCGAAATCCCACGATGTCTCTCTTGATCATTGGGAACCACTTTGGTGAGAGAACTCTCCACAACTTTCCCAGGTGTTGCCAAATCCTTCAGGGGATTCATCACGATTCCTTCTTCGACACCTTGTAACACTCGCCTCACTTAAATTTAATTTAATTGCTTTTAGAGTGGAATTGATGAATTATTTAATTTATTTTTAAGGTGATATTATTTTATATTATAATCACTACAAAGAAAATTAATAATAGAAGATGTAACGTGAGAGTTATTTTGTTGATTATTCATATTTAACTTTTAGTCTCCTTATCAGTTAAGGAAAAGGATAAGAGATTAAAACCTATTTGGATTAGGAGTTTAAATGTTATTGGAATCCTTTAAGAGTTCTAGCCTATCTAAACAACCTTAATTTGAGTTTAACTGGGAATTAAAGTCTTGGAAGTTTATTTAAGTTTTAGTGGGTCTTAAACTCTAGCCCAAGTAGCAGTGTTTTTAAGAGTACTAATTGGAGTGGGATTAATCTTCCTAAACTGAATTTGAGTGTTATTTTAGAGGTATATATATTGGGTCTTTTAAGTCAGTCACGTGAAAGGTAGAGAGAGACGCTGGATGCTAAAAGCTACGGCAAAAAGGATCATTTCCAAACTTGACAAAGACAACATCAAGGTAACTTCTAAGGAGCTGACTATAGATTGTGTGTGTGATATCATAGGTTAAAAATACATGTTGTTTATCTCCAAACAGTAGAGTCGATATTACAATATTACATGGTGCAAGATATCTCTAAGTTGATGGTATAGGATTTCTTGAAGTTTCTGCGTTATGACTTAATTAAGTGGCATGATAGGCATCTATATATATGTAGAGAGTAAAGAGTCATAATTTATGTACATAGCATGGTGAGTCATAAGATTACATGATATAAATACCCCAATTGAGATCAAATTCCCTATATCCAATTTAAATAGACTATCATGAGATGTAAGTAAATACTGATGCTCGTGGATTATTTCGGATCTGATGGTAAAGTATTAAATACTAATGATAGGCCTTTGGTTAGAAAACATTGTTAGGATCTAATGTGTAGTTATGATGTATAGAGGTCCATGTATGATTTTGTAAGAGGGATAGCATGAATGGATTATATAAATAGAGTAACACAGCAAAATCATCTCTATAGCTAATGCAAGAGCTTTTGGTGGCTGCTTTATTTATTTTATTTTAGTAAGAGGATTTTTAATTAGTAGTGGAAAGCTTAGCACTTAATAAATCATATATTTATGTATTAGGTTCGAGTGACATTGGCTTGGATAGTTGAGGTCTAAAGTGTTTTGGTGATTTGAGGTAAGTGGACTTTAGAACATGATGTCTCTCAAGACATATATATATATATATATTCATATATATTTTTTGGTAAAAATATATTTATATGTATACAAAATTGCAAAAGTGAAGTTTCAAAAACTTATACCACTATCAATGCTTTATACACATACTTGAATTTTATTATTTCTTGTATATCACTTTGAAAATGTATATGTTAAGAATGACTCAAAACTATATTTTTGAGAGAGTATTTGTTATATGATATATGATTGGTATTGACAATATTGTAATAAAGTAAGAATGTTTTCAAACGGTCAGCTAGACAGTCTGCAATCTTTGCTAACACAGGGTTAAGTGTTGGTCTTCAGCTGATGTAGTGTTATTGTGGTGTGGTGCAGTTTTATCATTTGCTCCTTGGAGCCAGTGTTGCCTCTTTGAGGTTAGTGTTATTGTTCCCCATGGGAATCACCCACCAAGTGTTTAGCAGTTTATGTCTTTGTCTGGCTAATATTTAATGTTTTCCATATCAAACTATTGTTTTATTGATATTGGCCTTCACAAGTGGAAAAATTGTTTATTACTATAGTATATTGTTTCTACACATTAAGTGTATTTTGGCTAACTAAAGTGGTTTCTATTTTATTTACTAATTACAGTGTTATAGTTAAATGTTTTGTTCCTAGCAGTTTTATAGAATATATTATATTATTGTTAAAACTATTTGTAAATGTTTTGTAAAGACTATATTTTGTCAATGATACTATTGTTTTGTTTTGAAAAACACCCTCATGTTATGTAATCTCTTTTTGAGCTTCTAGCTCACCCCCTTTTCTCCACCCTTTCAGATTAGAGCAATAAAATATCTTTTGGTGGTAGATCATTGGAGTCATAGATTGAAGACTTCTTTTGGAGCTCTATTAGTTGATGGGCAGTTTTAGTATACTTTCTTAAGATGGTGAGTTTGGCATTTGTGGAACTCTTTGAGATTGTATTTGGAGACTTTATTGTTAAAATTTTTGTTTTTTTTATGGATTTCATAGGAAAGAAATTTGATGGTTTGAAGTTTATTTGTAAATATTTAATTACGCTCTGTTCCATTATATTATTGTTGATTATTTATAAGACAAGTCGTGCATCTAAATCCTTGGTATGGGTTTGGGGTGTTACACGCCTACCTCGTACTTCCAACTCCAAGTCCCTAACTTGTTTACGCAAACGCTCTAATTCCTAATCCCTTCTATCATAATGCTCCTGCTCGTGAATATCGAACACTGATCGATACAACTGCGAGGACCCTTCTCCAGAGCCAGGCCATTCCCATTATGTTCATACCAACGATCCTGATCTCTTTTTTGCCTCCTTTGATCGACTATTTGCAAAACTCGCCGAATGCTGGTCAGCCATACTCAACAATAGCTTATTTCACCTAGAACTACAACTAAGTAAGAGATCCCCACAGATGGTGCCAATTGTGCGGGCCAAATTTTGGTTAATGGGCTAACTCCTATATTGGGCTCACAACTTATTTGTTATTGTGGGTGTGTGAATATCCTGCAATGGGAAGTTCCTTTGAAACGAAATCAGTATTCGTGACTTGGTTACCTATTCTCCCTTCAGGGCGGTTTGTTCTCTCTCTCTCTCTCTCTCTCTCTCTCTCTCTCTCTCTCTCGGTTTGTAGTATGCTAGTTTTATACTCTCCAGTGTCTAACCCCCATTCTTCCTCTTCTTTTTCTATTTATACCCTCCCTTAGTGGAGTTGGAATGATTGATTTTAGCATTTTTCGTGCAGGTGGGGCCCTTCAGGATTATTCTTGACATACCTGGGTCCCACCTTGGAAACGGGTATTCCAAGTTTAGGACTTACAATAAACACCAAATGTTGCTCGGCGGTGATGTCACCTAAGGCATTACCGAGGTACTCCACGAACTGGACCCCAAATGAGATTGAATCCCGAGAACTAACTAATTCGGGGCCAATCTCTCGAGCACTATGGATTGGGCCCACCATGAGATTGGTACCAACCCCTTAGCCCATGAGCCAATTAATAATGGGTCGACTACCGTTAAAACTTTAATAAATAAAAAAATTTAAAAAAAAAGGTTCAATAAAAGCAACACATTATTTTTCACTCAAAATTAAAGTTCAACCAACATTTAGATAAAGAAATTAAGAGAAAAAGGTAAACACCATGGTTTTAAAAACTGGGCCAAGGCAAAACCGAATTTGCCTTTGGCTCTCGGTTTTTGACTGATTTTTGCCAATTTTGGGAATTTTTTCCAAACCGAACTGGTGACCAGTTCAACCGGTAGGACCGTCCGATCCGGTTATCAAAACCATGTTAAACACACACAAATATATACATACATACATATATACATATATGTGTGTGAATAATATATATATATATATAACTCATCATGTAATTAGGGATTATTGCATTTAATTGAAACCATATAGTTTTGATACTTACACAAATCACAAATAAATACATAGCACACATATACTTAGAAGTGAATCTTTAGGCAAATCATAGTTGTCAAATCGTGAATTGATTTTTGATTTTTCTGTTTCGTGTATTGTATCGAATCGTGTATCGTAAGATACACAAACACCTAATAAAATTATAAAATAATTATAGATATACATATATAAAAGGTATATGAATTATAAATTCGAAATATATTCAACTAATGACCAATTTAATCATTACTTTTGTAATAAAATTTAACAAAACTAATTAAATAAATCAAATTAACTTATGTTTATAACATGCACGTTCAAATTGATTAAACTCAAAAGTAATGCATGATATATAAATCAAAATAATAATATCTTTTCATCATCTTGGCTAATCAACTCCATCTAAGTCAATGTTATCATCATGTTCAGCATCTTGTAAAATTATTTTTTTCATAGACATTTTCTTCATTATTATCAACATTTGGTTTTTTTTTTTTTTTGGTTTTTTTATTCTAATAATTTTTTCTTTATATTTTTTCTTGGCATTCTAGCTTTTTAGACTCAAAATAATAATAACAAAACGAAAGATAATTATATTTTCATTTAATACATTATTAATAGTATAGAAAATAAATTTGCACATGTGAAAGTAAGTGTTATGAGTATAGTCTAAATTTTGTAAGAGAAAGAGAAGGGAGGAAAAAAAAACTCATGAACTTGCTATTTTATTAGACTCAATTAAGTTTCCCAATAATTTTGTGTTAAAAAAGTCTAACAACTTGTTTAAATCAAATAAAACCACAAATTTTAACAAAAAAAAACCCATTTTAAACTCACATGTCTATGTATTATACGATACATACGATTCACCGATACGCACTTATTTATCGGACAATTTATGAGCACTAACGATACACCCTTACGATACGAAATATTTTGTACACGATACGATACGTATCGCGTATCATACAATACTGACAACTATGAGGCAAATAAGCTGAAGTTAAAAAGAATAATAAGGGAGATTGTTGAAATGATTTCGTTTTGCTTTGATCCGATGGAAAGTTATTTCAAGCTCTCATTTTGCCTTCTTCCCTTTTTAATTTTGCCTACTCCACAATTATATTGAACAAAATATAGTAAGTTTATGGATTTTCCATTGCGAATAAAGAATATACTGAAGTTGTAACTTGTTATTGATGAAGAAAAGCGATCTAAACATTTTTGACACAGCTCTCCAAGCAAATAAATAAAATGAAGAGAAGCAATTTCTCTAACAAGAATTTGGCATGAAAGTATCATTAAAATACCTTTCGTTAGTCATTAGAGGTATCCTGTACTTGTTTTCTTACACCTGAGTGAAAGTAACAATAAGAACATCAGGCTCTTTTTCAAATATTATCATTCACAATTTTACATAGTATTACATATGACTACACCAAGGAGTGCCTTTAAGATGCACACTATTGTTGACAAAGCCAAAAAAGACTTTGCAACTAGCAAGCCCATAGTTAGGACCAATTTACTGTTTTAGAGAGTCGGCCCATTTCTAGATCTTGTAATTCTTTTGAAAGTGATATACATACACCATTTGAATTCATAGGAGGCCAAGAGTTTTTAGTTGCTGAACATGCTCAGGCGGAAGAGCCGGGGGAGCCCAGTCAGATCCTGTCATCTCACCATCAACATCCTCGACCACATATTCCTGGAAAGCAAATCGAATCAGTTTCACAACCAAGAATGAATAACCTCCTTATCAAAAGACTGAATAGCAAAACTTAAAATCATGAGTATAACATTATGACTAGCTCTGTAAAGTACTTTTGGGAGGCCAACAATTCATGGAAAAATACATGGTGAATGAGTAACATGACAAGTTAAGCATGCCAACTTGCAATATATATTTTCATCGAGCCAGAATTATCACCAAAAAGTTGCATAACAAAGGGCATATCCAACATAATTTAGACCAAATTGCTGAAACATTTGCATGTCCCCATGCAAACGTAGAAAACAAAATACTTATCCAAAATGGGGAAAACCACTAGAAAACATACATTTCTGAAGTTTCTATAGAAAAGACAACCTCACAAAATAAACTTGCATGCCTGCCAGGTCCAGGATATCTGATAGTCTACAGCTTTTAAGCTTAAGATGAATATTCTATTAAACACAAGTGTTCTAATGCCAAGCCTCCCAATTGGATCCAAAAACTGGATCCTTTTTTCACTATTCCATCCTGATATTTAGTTCTTCAATGAAATATTACTCATTTATTATATAATGATCCCTCTTATACACAGCTATAACCTGAAGGCCTACTACTTTGAGTAGTTGAGTTTAACTGGTTGAGCTTAGTGCAACATGGGTCTATCAGCATATAGAGAAAAATAGAAGACAGGTCACCCATTCTCACCTTTGTTAGCATCCTTTTCGCAAGTATGTGATAGTGCCGCTGCCAAATTCTTTGTCCAACCATTGTAGCCACCAACACACTATAGAATATCCCAATCACTGTAAAAAGTCCCAGAACAATCAAAGCCATTATAAATAATAAAGGTAATCCTGCTTCACCAGCGCCTCCTAAGCAACCACATTCACCTGCCATACTGGCACAACCTTCAAAGCATGTGGTGCAGTCAGTCCACATACAGAGGGTACCAGGTAGGTGACAGTCTGCGCAGACTCTGCAACAATAAAATGAAAAGTTGAATCATCTTAGTCATTATTGATTTGCATTTTTTAGTTTACATAGATAATTTGTGAATATAATAGACAACATCTTTTTTAGGTACAGATATTAGTGCTTAATACATTATACATTTCAACCTTAAAAAAACTCCTAGGCATACATAACCTATATAATTATTTGACCATCGTACAATAATCAAAGTAGCAGCACATAGGCAGATAGCAGGTGCACACAAATTGCAGCCTTTATGCAGTAAATGACATAAAGGCAATACCAAGAAATAATTGTGAAACTATATATAATTAGAATGCCCACAATCATCATAGTAAAGCTGCCACGACATGAACCAAGGATAATGCATCTTGAACAGTGATGATAAAAGCTCAAGGCACACTTGAGCACAAAGTCCTCATGAAGCCTAAGTTCAAAGTGCAAGTGCACATTCTATAAACACAACACATTAAGTATTTCCAAGAGAAAAAAAAGCTTGTCTTTTTTCTTTTTCTTTTTCTTTTTTTCTTCTTTTTTTTTTTGAGATTGGCACCTCCAAAAAAAGCATGTTTTTTTGCTTTACTACACCATTGAATGAGCTTCACTTTAAGATCAAGCAGCACTTCTACCTTGCTGCTTTGCTCCTTAAAAGCTCTCAACAGTTTAGGAGTTAAACTCAAGATAGATTCTAATTTTTTTAAACACCTCCACTTTATATTTAAAAAACTCTATAAAATATAGACTGAAAAAAGAATGAGTAGGATAATAACAAAATGAAATAGCAGCATACTGACAGTACGACTTAAATCATCTGCAACAATTATGGCAAAGTTTCAAAGTATATATGGCAGAATCATACCCAGGATGACAGCAACAAAGACACAATTCTCGACAAGGCTGAGCCAAATCATTCCGCACCCTTCGGTCATAACAAGTAATGAAGCACCCAGACAGCCCAAGCAGCGCAAAAAACAATAGAGCACCTATACTCAACAATATTAATGCATGAATTATCAATACTGAAAACAGCATATAATATCAATGCAAAAAAAAAAAAAAAAGGCTCAGGTGACAACCGATATATAGCCTTGTCATTAGAGTCAAATAAGAAAATAGACACATCCTACAATCAATGGATAAAACAGTACTTGATTGGTATCCATTTCCCAAGCTAAAAGGTATCCTAAGATTCTGGTTGTAAGCAAATTCAGGTTCACCAGTCATCACCTACCAATAAATTTATATCCCTGCACTTCCTTTTTGTCACGCTTATCATTTACTTAACAGAGAAAGAGAAGTTTGAGTGCTCTAACTATCATTAATGGTTGTCATGGAAAATACCACTTTTTTATATATAAAAAATAACTAATAACTTCATTCAAAAATTTTGAGCCTTAATACTGTATGAAAATCATCCCAACATGCTCCAGGGGCACAATATAACCTTAAATACATTCAACTCAAAATCATGATCAGAATCATTGTACTACTTAAGGAAAAAAAAAGGGGCAACCAACTCCTCTGGTTCTTAAAAATAAAATAATTGGTCCTTGAAGTTTAGAAGGTTGCAATTAAGTCCCCTAATAATTTTAGTGGCAATTAGGTCCTTCTTTCAATTGGATGTGACGAAAAGTGTTGGCAAAACAATTTTGATTGACATGACATATGCCATATGGATGGTTGTCCACATCACATAGCCATGTCAATAAAAGAATTGTTAAATATTAGTTGGTTATAAGAACCTCTTATATGTTTGGGATTCGGTCAGAAGGGGGGAAGAAACAAAGAGAAAACACAGAGATTTTCTTTTTGTTACTTTTAATTTTAAACACAAAATAATGCCACATATCAACAAAAATTGCCATATAATAATTCCTTTCTTGGGTGAGGTAAGTGTGCAGATATTTAATTGAACTTCTCTTAATATCAGCTACCACGTAATATCAGCTTTACTTATTATTTTGATAAGTAAAGCTACCATGTAAGAAATTAACACCACTCATTATCACTTTCTGTCTCTCAGACTGACAGGGAGGATGTAATTGCAATTTTTAAAATTATTTAAGGACTTTATTTTAATTTTTAAATGTTAAGGATCAAAATGGAAACTTGGTAGTTTTCATAGACTAAATTAGTTGCTCACCCAAAACATAAGCATATGTAAGTGACTGTACAAATAATTAGGACCACAACACTATTCATATTAATGATGACCCAAAGTAAGAACGGATACACTAGCAAATTTACAGGATTATAGGTTGACCAGCACAGTTTACAAGAATCATAAAATTTTGGGGGGCATAAATATATACATTTTGACAACTATTATTTAGGTACTTAAAATTTTACCACATATGTAATAGAAACTAAGCTCACTGTCGAAACCCCATGCATGACGAAGCCAAGATTGCTTGTAAGTATCAATCAAATACACCAAGTACGCCAGTAAAGAAATCACCTGCATACAATGAAAATATAGACATAGGAACCAAATTATTAATATGCAATTCCTCTCACCAACAACCTCCCCCCCCCCCCCCCCCCAAAAAAAAAAAAAAAAAAAAAAAAAAAAAACAACTAGAGTTAGAGAAAAAATTACATACAAACTGAACGGCCAGAAATATAAATATGATATCTCTAGTCACAAAGAATCGAAATTTCAAGGTTCGCCATTTCCTATCAGCAGCAACATGAACTCTCAGATGGTAAGGGGCCTTGCAGGTTGTGCAATGAGCAAAAGCAAACCCTTCCTGCAGAAGTAAAAGTGTGATGCAGATAAATTAAAAATGACACATTGGCAGCAATTCCTAAAGAACATAAGCATAAATGCTAACAATTTGTACTGAACAACAGGCTACGCAAAGATCATCAAAAGCCTACCTCCGAGCAGATTATCTTACTGTAAGAAGTACATCCATCATAAAATTTGCAGTTTATACATGAGAAAAACAAAATTTGTGTGCGTATATGTGTGCATGTTATGCTACCCAGGATTCAGCTTGCCGACATGGCAGTTACCAACAGAATCCTTATAATGCAATATATTGTGGCGTGGACCTCAGTTCACTTTAGCAAGCAACAAGTGTATCAAGAAAAGTTCACTTTATAAACCTTTGTCACATACTTCTATGTGCTCTGGATCACATTCATATGCAATTGAATGCATATATAACCCTAGTTTGCAAGTTCTCCTCCCCACCCTTGTACCTGCAAGTGGTTACTCTAATTTCTAACAAACATATACTTAACCTTTGAAGTAAATTAAAAATCTTGAATGTCTGCCAGTACAAATTTACAGAAAAACAACTAACATTGCAGACTCAAGCTACCGAAATCTAAACAGGAAAAAAAACAGTTAAGACCACTTTTGCTACAAATGTTCTTTAGCTAAGACCAATGACTAGCATAAGAAGTGGTTTTTTGATAAGACCACTTTCTACTATGCAGTTTGATCATCAGTAGACTAGTGGCACAAATTCAATGACTGACTGATAGGTACATACTCTAGGACATCCTAGACCTTGATCAACAGAAAGTGATTGTGTAGTGACGATCAAAATTGGGGTTTATAAAGTTGATCCACAAGCATGAACCTCACATAAATGATTAAACATAGTAACCATGCTAAGACCAATGACTCGCATAAGAAGTGTTTTTCTGATAACATAGGGAACCTTTCTAAAGAAGAAGAGCCCTTTAGACGCACCTCTAGCCAATAAAACCTACGAACAACTGAACGCACTTGCCAGGTTCAATTGCCGGGTAATCCAGGGGCATTTGCCCCTGACAGGCTAAGCAATTTATGCTTAAACCCAGGAGCAACTAGCATATAAGAAGTGTTAATACGATTATCGTATGATATACTCCTATCAATAGAATTAAGGATGGAAATGGGCACCCATACCCTTACGGCTCGCCAATGATCCAAACATTCCCGGTGCACATACTTCGATGTTCCTTTGCACTTGCAAGGAGCTATAAAATCCCTACCTGAGTGGAAAATAAGATAAAATCACAAGCAGATGAGCCTAAATTGTCCCACTCAACAATATATGCAAATGCAATTGTTTAATTGCCTCAATTAACTTGAATATACAGCTTTAAAAGGCAAAATTAACAATAACAAAGCACACTACAAATTCATGTTAATGTTTCACCAAACTGAGGCCGATGTACTGGAACTAGACCTAAATTTCTTGATCAAAACTCTTAACACCAATTGTACAGTACAGAAAGAAACATAGAATCCAAAATTCTTAACACAATTACCATCGGTTTCGAGACAAATTCTGCATTGAATTTGTTCGCCGGGGCCGGCCTCGAGGTCGATCTCGCTGGGGTCGGTGATCGGCGACGGAGCGACGAGAGGCGATGAGTCAGAGTGATCCGACATTGAATTGCGAACCAGAGAGAGAGAGAATTTTGAGCAAGGTGTTGATGAATTTTGGAGAAATGCGTCTCGAAAAATCTAAGAATTCATCGAGGAAAAACCCTAATTTTTTAATATTCTCTCTCTCCGACCCTCTTTCTCTGGGTGAGCGTTGGTCTGAGAGGAAATTCAACGTCAGTGAGGTCCTTGATGACACGTAGGAAATAGTAGAAGAAGGAATAGTAAAGTCTCTGCAATGGTTGATGGTGGTGTTTTGAATTGCGTTTCCCAATTTGGACTACGCCTTTCTCCATTTGACCGCTATGTCCCTTCTTCACCTGTAATTTGTAATTTTCTAATTATTTTTTTGACGAAAATTTTGCTCTCTCCACTTCCATCCAAATTATTACTCCGTCCGTCCGTCCTACTTTTTTTTGTCTTGTTTGAAAAGTCAAACTTTTTAAAGGAACATAATTTATTATCTTGTCTATCTTTTAAAAATGTATAAGTTTCTAAAACTACCCTTAAAAAAATTTATCAAAAAATTAAATTAGTAAATTAATAGGGGTATAATAGGAACATTAATAAATTAATGACTTTTATTTTTAGAAACAAGACAATATTTTGGGACATCTCAAAATGGAATAGAGGAAAAAAGTGGGACGGAGGGAGTATTTTTTTAATTAAAAGTTTAAAACTAAATTATAATTTTGTTTTTTTGTTATAAAAAAAAAGCTTTATTTGTCAGGATGAAAAAATTTTTATAACAGAATTTTTATACATAAAAGGTAAGAAAAAAGTTATTACACCACCGGGCCTTTTGGCCTGGATGGTACCCGGTCTTCTAGGGACCTAATAGCTCAGGGGGAAAAAAAAGTTATTACAGTATTTGTACATTATTTGAAAATACTAGCTAGTAATTGAAAAAAATTTTAGGTATTAAAAAAGACTAAAATGTGTAATTTAGTTTTGCCATTAGAAATAAACAAAGGTGAAAAAAGAGCAATGTGATGGATCTAAATATAAATATATAATACTCTCGTTTACAATATTTTTCACAATTTGTTAAAGTAATAAGTTATAATAGCCTCATCACAAGCTGCACTTATGATGAGGCTCTTTTTTTTTTTTTTAGTTCAATATCATAATTTGTCAATTTGAATTTGCCTATTGTTAGTAAGGTTACACGGAAATAAATTTTAAAGAAACTAAAATTTAGGATTTTAAAAATAAGTAAACTGCTAAATTTAGTGTGTGCTAATTTTTAGGGAAAAAAAAATGTATCAAACATATGTGAAATATATTTAAATAGAGTGTGTGTTAATTTTTAGGAAAAAAAAATTATGTGGTAGTTTTTTGTTTTTGAATTTTGTTGAACTACGATTTTAACCCTATTTTTTTTAGGAATAAGAATTATTAAATTAGATTAGGGGTATTTTTGACATTTTTTGAAGTCATAACTAACTTTCCGAAACTTCTTAATATATAGAGAAAATACATACATACATACATACATGTATACATATATACATATATATATATATAGTGCATCAACTTTTTTTTATATGTACTCATAATTGATACCATCCAATTACACAAAAAGCTTTATAATTCAACTCGCAAATAGGTACACTAGGGTACTTCCAACATAAACTTCTTGAATTTAAATTTCACATCCTCAACTGTTAAATTAAAAAAAAATATATATATATATATATATATCATCCAATTACAAATTTTACAACAACTCATGCTAATAATTATTAAAAATTCTGTGTGCCTAAACTTATTGAAGAATAAAAAGTGTATGAAATGCCTTTCTTTCTAACTACAAAAGGGAATATTTTCCAATCATGTTATTTTCAATTATATAGGCTCTTTTAGCAAGTTAAGCATCAAATAAATCTTTACCCATCATGTAGTTTATAAAAATATATATAAAAAAAAAGAACGGAATATATATATATATATATATATTGTGGTGTTCAAAAACTCTTTGGCCCAACTATAAAGTTGATTAGGAAATTCTAACCGACACAGTTAATTTATAAAATGCAAAAATGCAAAACTAATCCTCTAACTTTCAGTCTTTTTCATTTCAGTCCTCTAACTTTCAGTTTTGTCATTTCAGTTTTCTAACTTTCAATTGTTGTCAATTTGGTACTCCGTTAAACTCCATTTATGTCCTACCGTTAATTGAGCCAAAACGACGTTGTTTTGGCTCTTTTTTTTTATATAATAAAATTTGAAATTTAAAGAAAATTTTAAAAAAGATGATATTAAATAATAATTAAAAAAAAAAAAACATTTAGGGGAACGAACGGAGGAATCATTCCACACCCAAATCCCTAACTTAGAGAATTTGGGGAAACGATTAAGCTGGTCGGCGGCGAAGGTTCGGTACCAGCCTTGGCTCGCGAAGTTGCCCTCTAGCAATTGCTCTATCTCTTGCTTGGCGTGTGGCTCGGAGATGTCGACAGACACATATTTGAGGAGCGTGGAGTTGAAGTTGAGGACATGGGTTTTCTTCTGCGGGGACCAAGCGCTAAGGCTAAGGTTGACGTCAACGCGGTGGAGCACAACGCGGAAGTTGACGGTGTGGTGAAGACTATGAGGAGGAGAATGCTAAATAGAGGGCGGACGAAGCGTTTTTGTGGGTGTGGCTGTTTCATGGGTTTTGCTAAAGACGGCCATGTGTACGATTTGATTTTTGTCGGGTCAAGGTCAAATACATTGTCTTCTTCAGTTTTAGGAGTGTTCTTGGACATTGGAAGAGATGGGATGTTGAAAGATTGAATCTTGGCATGAAATGGTGGAAAGAAAGTTGAAACATTTTTGTGAGAGATTGATGAGTAGCTAGTTTCTTGAAAGTGGTAGTGGGAGTTTTGTTGTTGTTGTGTTTTGGATTTACAATGTGGAGGATTTGGTTTGAGAAATGTGTAGGAAATTTACAAGCTTTCTTAGTGAGTGATTTGGGTGTGGAATGATTCCTCGGTTTTGATTTCAGGTAAGGGGAACGACCTAAATGTTTTTTTTTTTTTTTAATATCAGTTTTTTTTTCTTTAAATTCTGATTTTTTTTTTTTAAAAAAAAAAAAAAAGAGCCAAAACAAAGTCGTTTTGGTTTAATTAACAGCAAGACATAACTGGTATTTAACAGAGTACCAAATTGACAACAATTGAAAGTTAGAGGACTGAAATGAAAAAGACTGAAAGTTAGAGAGTCAATTTTGCATTTTTTTCCTTTATAAAACAAGAGGGTAATCCAAAATGGGAAGATTGAACAAGTAAAATCAAGAATCTGAATGAACACCGTTGGATTTAAAGACACAAATACACTTCTGCCAAAGTTATAAGCAAGCTTTTGTAAGTAAAATATTCTCTTATGACTTACACACTTCCTCTCTTTATTTTTTTTCAATCCCCTTTCTGTGTAGGGAAAGACCCTATTTATACTCTCAGTTCACTCCCTTCTAATAGTTGATTATCATGCTAGATGTCATAATGTGCTAGTCACATCAGACACCCCCTCCCCCTTTTAATGATGAAAGAGGACTTTTGGGGTGTAAAGCATCATTTAGGCTGGTCATTCACTATTTCATGTGACTTGTATTAGGTAGGAACACCTAATTAATGCAGAAATGACTATTACTTGAGTTGTGTGCACCTGTCCTGGATCCTCAACTTGTTTTTTGGGTAATACGTTCTTCCTCGACTACCTTATCAATCATCAGTCCTCAGGTGCGAAAATTATATGTTGTACCTGACATGTATGCCAGGTCTCTCACATATAGGCGGGCCCCACAGTGTGTGGGACCTCCCAGTGTGTGAGTAACCCGGCATATATGCCGCGTACACCATACACCAGCTCCCTCAGGTGAGGCATTACCTTGGCAATCTGAACCTCGTCGGTCTTTCTTGGCAAGAGGATCCTACCCTGTTTGGCCTTTTACCATCATTTCCACTTTAGGCCTTTTTCCACAGAATTTGGGATAGACACGACTCCTAGGATTTTCGTTCTGACTCAACTCCTTTGGCCAATGAAAAATTTTAGGAATATATATATATATATATGTTATGTTTCAATTGAGTATAAATTTTAATTGTAGTTCCCGTCCTTCCCCTCCAGCTAAAATTGTTAATCTTTTAAACAACTCATTCCTTTACGTTATTTTGTATCATTGCATGATGCATCTATATTAAACCATCCTAGTTATTTTGTACAATTGTTTTTTCTTTTATTGTAAAATCTATTTAGGTTGAATTATATTTAAATTCTATAAATTAGAGTAATTTCAATTTAAAGTTTAAAATTTCCTAAACATTTATCATCTCTAGACTCTCCACTATAAGATAACAGGAAGTGCTAATTGAACTACACGACAGTGGTGGCTCCAGAATTTTTTTCTAGGGAGTTAATAGTGAAGGAGTTAGGTATAGTCTGGAGAGAAAGTTTATTTATTTATTTTGTTTAACGAAACGTTTATTTATTTATTTTGTTTAACGAAGAAGCAATTTTAATAGTAATGCTACTGATGCAACACTTTCATAATATAATCTAGGTGGCAAGTTGTCAAAGGTATATAAAAAAGCGATGTCACTAGTTGTGAGTCTAGATAAAAACCAATTACAACATACCACTTAACTTTTATTGTAAAATTATTGTGAAAGCAGCACTAAGATAATTATATTTAAGCTTATTTCAGCTAGGTTCAAACAAAATTTAAGTTTATTCAAATTTTTTATTTAGGGGTCAAAAAAATTATATATATATATATATATTTTTTTGGCCAAGTCAGGGGATTCAAATGAACCCCCCTAGTTGGCTGTAGCGCCACCCATGCTACATGACTCTTAGTGTTTCATATAAACGATAGTGCGAAGTGATTTAAAGTCTGGGGGTTCAAATGAACCCCCCCTGGATGGCTGTAGCACCACCCATGCTACATGACTCTTAGTGTTTCATATAAATGATAGGGCGAAGTGATTTAAACTTTTATTGTCTCCAACCCCACATCACGAAGTGCATAAGACTCACAAACACCCATCATATTATATAAACCAAGACCTAATTTAAACTTCAAACCCTTATAAAATAACTTTTTTTTTTAGAAGACATTGTAAAACAACTTAAGACACTCAAATACTAAAATACCCACTCCTTCGTCTAGCCAAGGTCATCATAACCACCATCTCCAACTGGCCAACTCAACATATACACACAAGCACTATTGCCATAAAGCCCAACCCATCACATCACCTCAAAGTCACTATTTAATCCACTTTGTCTAACCCATTACAACAAATGACTCGTTGCATTGTCATCGGTATTAGCATCTAGAATTGCATAATAGTTTCTATTTTACCATCTAAAAAGCTATTTATCTATAATAAAATACCATTTTACAATACACAAAGCATCCCATCTTTTATTTTAACATACAACACATTAAAATAATATAAATTATACAATAAAATAATATAAAACTATCTATCTCTCTTCTCTCTAATTTATTCTCTCTCTAATTTTTGTAATTGCCACTCTGACTCTCTCTCTCAACCACAACACCACCAACAACAGGAGGCACCACCACACAAAACCCATTGCTTAATCACCCAACCACCACCAACCCAACCAAGACCAAAGCAACAAGCCCACCATTACCACAACTACTATGACACAAGAACAAAATGCAACCACCATGCCAAGAACAAAACCATCGTGGCCCAACCACAACCACGACCCACGACCCCCCAACTTCCACTAAAAATGTCACCTTGACCACAACCTACAACCTCCACAGCTCCATCACGAACCACCATACCAAAAACCCATTATTTCTGCCACAACCACCACTAACCCAACCAAGAGCAAAGCCCACCAAACCCACTATCACAGTAATCATCGTGACCCACGAACAAAACCACCATTACCTAGACACAACCACACGACTCCACCACAACTCCATGATTTCCATGCCTCCACCACATTAGCCGATCTCCATGCCTCCACCATGAACATTGTCTCCATGCCGATTTGAGAGAGAGAGAGAGAGAGAGAGAGAGAGAGAGAGAGATCGAGACAAAGAGAGTGGGGAGAGAGAGAGAGAGAGGTTGAGATGACAAAGAGAGAGGAAGGGAGTCTAAGCAGAGAGAAGAGAGACTTGGAAGAGTGAGAGAGAGAAGTGAGTAAAGGATAGAGAGAGAAGAGAAGTAATAAAATATAATAACAATGATTTTACAACTTGCTATAGTATCTTCTAAAAGTAGCATCTTATTGTAGAAGTTGCAAATTTTTCTTAGAAATAGCAATTGGTATAATGCATGTTTTTGTTGGTTTGATGGTAAAAAATAGCAATTTGGGGGGTTTTCGACCCCCAATACTAATGCTCTAATAATCGACAATTGGGTTGACCATTTTCACAGTCACAACCTTCTAAAACATTGTAGTGAACAAATTGTCTCACTTTCTCAAAATACAAAAGAAAGAAAAAAAAAAAAAAAAAAAAAAAAAAAAAAAAAAAAAAAAAAAACAACAACAACAACAACAACAACAACAACAACAACACAAAATGTCTCACTATCACCTCTAACCATCAAAAGCTACACATCAATTTTTTTTTTTTTTTACTTACTTGTGGGTAAATAGTGCAATGAGCAATACCAACATACAATATTAATTGAAACAATTTAGAAACCTATAAGGTTTTACTATTAAACTTTTTAGAGTTCTTGATTTGTTTTGAAATCACCCTAAAGTACAAAGCTATTATTTTGTTATTATCCCTTTGTATTTTATTTATGTCTCAAGTGAATATGAATTTTAGTTGAGGATCTTGAGGTTTCATTTCTTCCCTCCAACTAAATTTTTAATCCTTTAGAGGAACCATTTCCTTGCCTTTTGCCATTGCAGGGTACATCTATATTAACATATCACACATATTTTGTCCAATTGCATTTTTATATGTAAAATTTATTTAAGGTAAAACTATATCTTAGACTTTATAATTTAGAACGGTTTCAAATTAAATTGTAAACTTTAAAACATTTGAATTGAAATGAACTTCTTAAAGTTAAAATACTTTTAATTTCCTCTCTCCATCTATTTTTTCATCACATTGTTCACCAAACACTTGTGAAACTTACAACAATGTCATTTTACTATGTAATAAATCAAAGGAAAACACCTCCCAGCCCTTAGCAACCCAAAACCACGAATAATCTCATACCCAGATCAAATCACTATAACCCACAACTCTAACAGCAAACCAAACCCACACCAAATGAGAGAAATGAGAGATTTGACGTTCGAACTCCGCCTATATTAAAAACCAATTAATGTCTTCACATGATAATAAAAAACAATAATCTTGAAACAGACATCCAAAGTTGAATTCTATCATAACTATAAAAAATTATTAGCCAACTCAAATGTCACCCCACTTTAAATGGAAACCTAACACAAACTTATGTAAAAAGAATAGAAAGAAAGAAAAAAAGCACCACATCATGGCCTAAAGGTCCAATAAATCACATAACCGCAAAAACACCAAATAATCCACTAGTTTGACCCATCGCCGCAAAGGACTCAATCCCCAAACCCAACTAGTTCAATTGACATAGACAAGCATATGGTGTTTGAGAATTATGGCTTGAAAGTTGTATATGGAGAACCTTAAATTTATCATGCTAGTGAATATAAGTTGGACATTAAAGCTAACAGGTTAAATCTAAAGGGATAAAAAACACTAGCAAAGTGTGATTATAGTAATGTCCAAGTTTATAGTTGCTAGTCAAAAAAAGAAAAAAGAAAAAGAAAAAAAGACATGTCATTATGTCTGAGCCCGGGTTCGAACCGGGGACCTCTAGTGTGTGAGACTAGCGTGATAACCGACTACACCACCCAGACATGTTTGTCATAGAAATTAAAGTTTATATCTTTGCCACTTTATTTGAAATTACACAACAAGCAAAGTGAAACCCTAAAAGCACGAAATTGCACGATTTCCCTCCAATCCAATCCAAAAGGCTTGCGCGTCTGTGGAACCATAAAAGCTGCTACTCAACAGTCTAAACCCAAACCCAACCCCCATTCACTTCTCACTTCTCTGTGCGTGTCTCTCTCTCTCAAATGGCGAAGACTACCAAAACCAAGAAACGAAAGCTCGTCAAGAAATTCCACAAAGACGAACCACAACAAATCAGCAAAAAGCTCAAATCCAAAAAGACCGAAAAGCCCCCTCCACCACAAAGCGATTCCGGCTCCGATTCCGATTCCGGTTCCGGCTCGGACTCCTTCACGAAACTCCTCGAACCCTACACTAAAGACCAACTCATCGATCTCATATCCACCATAGCTCTCAAGGTCCCTCCCCTCTCTCAACACATCCGCCACGTGGCAGACCGAGACGTCTCGCACCGAAAAATCTTCATCCACGGCCTCGGCTGGGACACCTCGCGCCAAGCCGTACTCTCCGCCTTCGAATCCTTCGGCGATATAGAGGATTGCAACGTTGTCACCGACAAGGCCACCGGAAAAGCCAAAGGATACGGCTTCGTTTTGTTCACAACTCGAAAATCGGCACTGAAAGCACTCCAAAACCCTAAGAAGAAGATCGGTAACCGCTTCGCTTCTTGCCAGTTAGCCTCCGTGGGCCCGGGGGTCACTCAGGCCCAAACCCAGGCCCAAGAAGCATTGTCGCGTCGGATTTATGTGAGTAATGTACCGTTCGATACCGATTCCAAGAAATTGAGGCAGTTCTTCTCCAAATTCGGCGAGATCGAGACCGGACCGATCGGATTCGACTCCACCACCGGGAGATCCAGAGGATTCGCTCTCTTCGTGTACAAAACCGAGGCTGGTGCGAAGAAAGTTCTAGAAGATCCGCACAAGTCATTCGAAGGACACAGATTGAATTGCTCGAAAGCAACGGAACCGAAGGCCAAGAAAAATCCGGTACAGCCGGTGGTGCAGACTCAGCCTCCTCCGCCGCAACCGACGCAGCAACAACTACAACTACAACAACAACAGCAACAACAACAACAACCGCCACCACCGCAGGGTTCGGTTTTAGCGGCGGTTGCTGCGGCGCAAAATATGGCGATGTTTGGACATCATCCGAGTTTGAATCCAATGTATGGCGGGTTCATTGCGAATCCTGGAGCTGCGATTTTGGCCAACCAGGCGCAGTCGGTGCTCGGGGCTTATGGCGGAGCAGGTCCTGGTTTACAGGCGATGTACCCGAATACACAGATGGGCACACAGATGGGGCAGCCGAATACCAGTAGAGCCCAGGGGCCTAGTGGGTACCCATCATATATGTGGTATGAAATATCTCCATTAAATTTCTTAATTCTTGATTTTACATTTTATGCATGTTTGGTTTTGATTTTTGCTAATTTTATAGTAATTATAACGAAATTGGTAGTTGTAAACTTTGCGTCTAGTGATGAAAAAGTTGTTCTTTCATTTGGGTTGTCGTACTCACCATGTCATGTTATAAAATTATCAGAAATTGCTAGTGTCTGCTTCTAATAGTTACTACCTAAGAAAAGTGAAGTTTTAAAAAAACGTACATAAGCTATCAGTGAAAATAAGTTGGTATTTTGAGCTAGAACAAAAATAAGATAGTTATAATTTGTTCTCTTTGCTTTTGATTTAAAGTTGTCATTGTTGATAGTGATAAACTTTGTAGAATGTATGGTATTGGTTTGCCATCATAATTTTCTACACTAGTAGCTGAATTAGAATCTAATTTCCCGTTTAATTATATAACCCTATGAAGAGAACTGGCTTGTGTAACTTGAAGATGTTTATTCTGCACTAATGCTTTCTAACCCACTACATGAAGAGAACTGGCTTGTTTCTCTTTTTAGTGTTTTGTATTTGGATGAGTTTATTTTGTTTAAAAAAGAAGTTTTAAGCTGTAACTATTACCTAAGAGAAGTGAGGTTTTAAAAGACGGTATATAAGCTAATGGTGAAAATGAGCTGGTATTTTAAACTAAAACAAACAATAATATAGTTGTAATTTGTTTCCTCACTGTTGATTTAAAGTTGGCAGGTGTGATAATGTGTGGTGTTATTATCTGTGAAATTTAAGAAAATATGACTTTCTTGATTACATGAAATCACCCCATCATCTCTCTTCTTGCTTTATTCTTAAGTTTTTAATGATACAATCATTCTTGTACTTTGCGATGCTCTTTCTCTTTCCTTGTGTGTCATGTATTTGAATTTTATCTGTTATGGCCTTATTGTGGTCATGAGCTTTTTCTTAGTTCCTTTTTTCTCCTTACGCTAATTCCCTTACTGGTGGTGCTATGATATTATATATTATTGAACATTTTATTTATTTTTTGCTTTGTTCGGAATCCTGTATGCTGTCCAAACTCAGACCTATTGCATTTGTTATGAGCCTTTGTTAGAAAAAGCTGGCATGATTCCAAATGTTAGCTTTTGTTATTGATTAATTTTATTACCTTCATTTTTGTGATGAATAATTTTATTACGTACATTAGTGTAACCAAAAAGCTAACACTATATCTACATTTGTGTAACCAAAAAGCTAGTGCTATCTCTACATTTGTGTAACCAAAAAGGTAATGCTGTCTCTACATTAGTGATGCAGAAGATTAATTTGTTCAAAATTTACTGTTCACAAAACTTCTTTAGTGCTGTGACGGACACGAGTTTATTTGAATTTATCACCTTCATATATGATTTGTAAATGAAATGGAAATGCTTAAGTTGAGTAGATGATTGGTTTAGGCATTATCCCTTCTCCCTCCTTTTGTGATTCTTTTGAGATCCTTTAATTTTCATATAATAAGCCCTTTTATATTGTTGTCTACTTATGGTGTTCTCTCGATAAGAGCTTAGAAATTGTAGTTTTTTTTTTTGATAAAATTTTCAAAATGTATTTTTGATGCATAAAAATGTACTTCTGATATATGAAATATTTAATATTCAGAGAATTTTCATTTAGTTCTTCCATTTAGATTTTTTATTCACTCATAGTCATAGACGTATTTTGAAGATTTGTATCTAAATTTCAGGGCCTTCTCTAATATATTTTCATATTGTTTATTCCTTCAAAATAGAGTATACATGTCAATATCAGCAGTTGTACCCATTGATTTTCTGTAATAGAACCTCAGTCTTTTATTTTTTCTCCATTGTTTCTAACTTCTAAGATATTTGGTGAATGACCCTGACCAGCAATCAACCTCATTTTCCTTTTGATGGTTTGCTGTAAACCATAAGAAATTTCTACTTATTGTAAATTATCCAGTCAGAGCTAATTCTGGTGGGTAATTGTTAGAGAGCTCTCTTGAATACATGTTTTTAACTTTTCGGCATTATTACCTTTTTCTTGCTCCTTGCTTTTTTCTCCTCTGTTTTTTTGTTTGGTGCGTCCTTAATCTCTCTGCAGGTTCTGATATTTTATTCCATATTTAAAAGCTTTAATGTTTAGAAATTTTACTAAACAATTTAGGGAGGCCATTTATTGTTTTTCATTGTTACTGCCCTCACATGCTTGGGCTCCATATTGCAGATGAAGTGCGGCTGAACTTGAGGATTGATGTTCTAAGAGCTTGTTCTGGGTCCATCATCCGTTGTGGAAGTTTTACTTGTAGGGAAAACTTTTGAAGTTTTATTCAACATTTAGTGTTTCATATTATATATTTATCCAAACTTTACTGGTAATTGGTAGACTTTTTTCTCTTCTTGTTCTTCTTGTCTGTCTTACTTTGTTTTAACCTCCTTGTAATAACCAGCTATTTTTAATGTCTTTCTTTCAAGGCATTTTGACTTCTTTATTATTTCTTGCACACATGTTTGTTTTCACCTACTTCTTTTCATGATATTTGCTAAAAAGATTTCTTTTTTGAATTTCTGTCCTAGGCGTCTGGAATATAACATATTGCTTATTGGTTGTGGATGAAGAATTTGATTTGCAATGTTGTATTTTGTGTCAATTTTTTAAGATTTTTTTATGTTGCAAGATCTACTATGGATTATTTTCTCTTTGGACTGGGCTATGGGAGGTTATTTTCAATTTATCAGCCCCCCTTATGCTCCCGTGGTCAGTTTTTATGAGAATTCACTTCTGATAAGTGTCCAAGAAATCTATTTAATTTTTAGGATTCATTATTTTCTTTAGTATTTACTAAAATGATGCTTAAAGCATATTTTTGGTCTCTAACCCCAAAGGCAACGCAGTCAGTTGGGAAGCCTCATGAAGTGGAAATTATTAGTTCAAATCTCCCCTTCCCCCTGCTCCTTGGGGCCAAAATTTACTTATATTAAAAAGAAGGATATTTTCCTTTTTATTATACATAGGCTGTTAAATATTTTACACTACACATTCCATCCTATTATTTATTTTAGTTTGTGATACTTAAGTGTTATTGGGTCCATTATCTAGTTACGGATGCCCACTTTTACGAAAGCAAAAGGCTGACTCTGAAGTTCTAATTGTTACTTGGTGAAGGCATAAGGCCCACTTTTGTTTTGCTGTTTTTCTGAATCCTTAGTACACTCCCTGTGTGCCTTGGTCTCCTGTATTGTTTTCTTTTTTCAATGAAGTTATATCCCTTATTCAAAAAAAAGGGTGGCATAATGGCAGCATCTTTGTCATATTTACAAGATCTTAATGAGGTTTTATGATACCCATGAGTGAGCTAGGATTTATTAAGCTTTGGGTTTATCCATTTGAAGGTACAATATAGTGTTGCATCATAATGAATTGGTTGTTTGTAACCTGTTCATAAATTCAACATTATCTGGGGTCTTTCAAAGGTACTAAAGATCAGGGGATTGATAAAATTTTGCAGAGGCATTTATATTTAAATTTAGTAGTAGTTACAGTAATTTTAAGTGGAATTGTTTTGTCTCCTTTTATGCTTTCTAGCTACTTTTCATGGGAAAAAAATTTAACATTTTGTATAGTGTGTATAGAAAAGTAGAAAATATTGGAGGTAAATCGTGGCAACCGAAAGTGAAAACATACATATTCTTTAACAAATCATTGGCATAGGAATGAATGTTAAGGCTTGCAAATATGATTTCTCTTCTGTGTTGCTGTTAGTTGTCAACAATTTTTACCTCTTGGTATCTTTGTCATTCCATAATAGGTATACTATAAATGTTTTGAGGGATCTTGTGATCTTCATTGGATATAATTTGCTAGATTTTTTTTTTCTTAATAAAAATTTTGAAGCTACTCTTGTATATTGGTACTCTGCCTAGACACATTGATGATGAATATGATGGATACAATGAGTTCATTGTGAACTTCATAGGAAGGAAACTATACAAATGGCTTTTTTTTGGTTGGTGGGTGGCAGGGTTGATGATTATCCCATGTTATGAGTTTTAGTGGCAACAATTGTGATTGTTTATTCTGATTTAACAATTGGCTTCACTAGATTCCTTATTATATCTGCTAAAGGCTAAAAAGCTTTGTGTTCTGGGGATTAAATTAGAGGAGCCTCTTATTGCTGATCAGAGATCCTTAATAGTGGATGATGTATCATGCAGCTTGTTTCCTTTTTCTCACCTAATCCGTAAAAAAATAAAATGGAAATGTAGCAGAAACCTGGAAAATAGCCTCATTTAGGTATCAAGGGGCATACGGAACCTCATTAAATTAGAAAGCTGGAGCTTTTGAATCATTCATAGAGTTGGCTTCTTGGAAATTTTGAACTTTACGTAGAAAGCTGTCACTATGTAAAGTGTGGCAAGATGTCTGATGTGTAGCGTTTGAAGTCAATAATGCTACTTACACGTTTACAATTTTTTTCTATTTTTTATAGCTGAAACGTTCACAACTTTTTTTTTAACTTATTGAGGTGGCAATTAGGTTAGTTTAACATTGGGACCACCATCATCTAAAAAAATATTTGTGAAATTTATTATGCAATATGAAAGTTGAATTTAAGGTTGTGTTTGGTTCCTGTAAAATATTTTTTGGAAAATAACCTATTTTCTGGAAATGTTATTTTTGAGAAAGGAAAATATTTTCAAGTATTTTGTTGCACAATGAAAATTGTTGTAGAAAATATTTTCATGTGTTTGGTTCTATTCTGAAAATGCTATTTTTCTACACATTTTTTATATTTTCTCAGCTATTTTTTCAGCATCCAAACAAATTATTATTCCAAAAAATTTCAAAATCTCACCAAGCTTCGGCAATTAAAAGCAGAAACAAAACCAAAGAAAAAAAATATCAAATTCGGGTTCGATTGGGTTCTAGGTTCGATTGGGTTCTGGGTTCGATTGGTGCGGTGCTCGGGGTTCGATCGGCGATGGGTTCTGGGTTCGTTGGTGCAAATGCTATGGGTGTTCGTGGCGAGATCGCGCGATGAGGTGCGTGGCGAGATTGCGCGGTGCGGTGTGTGGTGAGATCGCAAGATCAAGCGGAGGTGACCAAAGGCAATCGCTAGCGATCGAAGGCGAGATCTGCGTGGTGCTCGAGATTCGCCGACGACGTCTTCGGCGTGATCTGGGCTTCTCTTCTTCCTCTCGTGCTCTTTCTCTCTCTCTCTCTCTCTCTCTCTCTCTCTCTCTCTCTCTCTTTGTGCTCTCTATCTCTCTGTTTTTCGGAAAACGTTATTTGAAGTGAAAATAAAAAAGGAAATTCTTTTCACCCTTGACTCATGATTAACTGAAAATGATTTTCGGAAAATTGATTTTTCATGCACAACCAAACACCTGAAATTACAGAAAACCATTTTCGAAAATGATTTTCACCCAAAACAAACATAGTCTAAGGCCCATTGTCCTGGTATCTCCCACCCTCCCAAAAAAACGAAACTTTTTGTACCCAAAAAGATAGGGAAAAAAAGGTAATTGAGTTAGATGATAGAGTGAATGGGAGTAATGGGCACATCTTTAAAAGATGGTACGCAATCAGCCACGTGTAGTGTTTTTATACTCCTTTTAAATATATATATATATATAATTAAATATTGTTGTAGAATTAAATTACAAAAATAGAGAGTGCAATAAATATCCTTATGATGCCCTGGGCCTAGATGGATGAAAAACACCGTGCTTATGGGTGCTCAATCTGCCTTTGGGGTGAGCTGGGCTTGGGATTTAGGATTTGGGTCAGAAGTTGGAATTTATTCAGTTTGGGGGAAATTACAATTGGACTCTGAAATTTCAAAAATAAAAACAATTTACCAATTGTTTATTACGTTCTTGTCAAAGAACAAATACGAATTAAAAAAAAATATATAGGCTTATTTTGGTAGAGAAATGTTACCAATTACCTTACTGAAATTTCAAAAAGAAAACCCATGAATTGGTTTCAGCGTTCCTTTAATGAACCCAAATCAAACTTTAGATAACCATTACACATAAATACAGGAAAAAATATTTTTACCTGAAGGAAGATCTTGAACTAGAGGGAATCTCAGATTCCAAATAATTATCACAATTTTTTTAATAATAAATAAAAATAACTGCCAAACAAATGGAGGAAAAAAAACATTACAAAAATGACAGCTTTAAAATAATTAAAAAAAAAAACCTAAATGTCTATATATGACCGAGATTAGTGACTTTGAAAACAATATTTTGGATCATTTTTACGTATGAGATCATTGAGATGTAGATTTATTAGTTTTTATAATTGTGCCAGAAATTTTGTAGCTTCATTGGCTGGTATTTTTGTGCGTTTCCAACGGATAGTTCAAGGTTCAATTCTCCCCATCATGTTGTAACTATAGAATTATAAAAAATAAAAAATAAATTTTAAAAATTTATGATCAAATTAGTTGACAATTGATAGGCTATTTAACTCCTAGGTGTTGGAAGTTGCCTGAGGCGGCCAATTCGGTAAAAAATGGACAATGTAGTCGTCGGTTTAGTATTCAATCCCGATGAATAAAATTGGGATCTATTTTTGTTTTACTTAGTTTAATTAAAAAATAAATAAATTAGAAGCGACTCCTAAACGAACTTACCCGATTGCTTCCTCATTAAGCTGGTGATGAGCAGGTAAACCATTTACTATTTCTATAGTGCCCTTATTGCTTTTTTCCCCCTTTTTATGTTGGGTTTTTGATAATGTGAGGAATGAATAAATTTACTTTGTGGCATCTAGATATTTTTACAAGGGATTTATTAATGTGTGCCCATAGGGCATACATTAGTAAACTATTTTAGAAAACTTTTTTATGAAAAAACAAAAATGTAATTTATTGTTTTGGCAGTTTTTTCAATTTTCTATAAAACTTTTCTAAAATAGATGGTTAATGTGTGTTTTAAGGGCATACATTAGCTGAACCCTTTTACAATAATCGTCGAATAATTGTTGACAGATTTACCACTGTGCTTTTCATAGCAATTGTATCAAATAAAATATACTGCCAAAATTGTAGGCAAAAATAGTAAGTTGCTAAATCAACCTATATGCTTTCACAGGATTTTTTTAGTTATTTGGTTAATTTTTGCTAGCAATTTTTTTATGTGATCTGAAAGATAAACATATTAGTTAAATAGCATCTCGAGTCTTAGAAACTCGAGTTCACTAATGGAACTTAAGTCTCTAAGACTCGAGTTTTAAGAGATGGGCAAGATGGCAAAACTGATTTGGAAAAAAATTCATGTGGAACTTGAACTAGAGTCTCTAAGACTCAATTTCCTTAAAGAAAACCATAGAGAGATAGGAAAGTTCATGGGTTTTGACGTGGGGTTGTTGGATGGGGAATGAGACTGAGCTTCGGCCTTGGAATTTGGATTTGGGCTTGATCTATAGAGAAAGCTAGAGAGAAGAAGAGAAGCTCAGAGAGAAGAGGAAATTGTCAATAAGGCCAGGGTTAGATTTTTTTTTTTTTTTTCCTCTGGTTTTCTTGAACACTTGTGTTTCACGTAAATTTTTTTTATCCACATTAGCCTTGATATCTCTTGAAACTTGAGCTTTAAACACTCAAGTTCCTTCTATGAAAAAATCTTGGGTGAGACGGGCGCATGCACCCATTGTCTCATAGGATACCTTCTCTCCTTCTTTAAACTTAAGTCTCAGACTCAAAATGCTACTTAATTAATATATTTGCTTTTTGGGTCACATAACAAAATTGTTAGCAAAAATTGCCTAAGTAGCAGAAACCCCCACTAAAACTATTTTGGTTGTCAAATTATGTTGGTAAAAATTTGAGTCTTTATGGTAAAAATATAAATTGAGTTGTTGAAAGTTTTAATTATCAATTTTGATGAGCATGTCAGGAGGTCCAGACGTTTAGTCTAGCTCATTTGCAGGGAAAATAAAATAAAATAAAAACGAAAAAATAAGCTCATTTGCAGAAATATGATTATAAAAGCCAAATAACTAATATGCTCATAACCTCTATAATAAAACCTGAGTGAAAGCAGCTAAACTGAATCCATAACATTTTGTCAAATTTATCATTGCCGCAGCTCAATAGTTATACAGTACTCTAATCGTGCAATAGAAATATAATAACCAATAAAACCATCATCCTAAACAAGCCTCCTCATAAGCTAAATAGGATCATGAAGTTAGATAACAGTCACATAGAGAAAACAGTATTCGTGGGAGGCTCTACAGTTTTCTTGGTTCACTTCTTCCTCTTCTTTGGGGGCTGGAGTGCTTCCTCATCTTCGTCCTCCTCTTCCTCCTCATTCTCTTCTTCCTCTACCCCTTCCTCATCCTCTTCCCCACCATCGTCGTCATCATCGTCGTCTTCATCATCATCGTCGTCGTCATCTTGGTCCTCACCATCTTCTTCATCATCATCTTCCTCTTCCCCGTTCTCTTCTGCTCCACCTGCCCCGCCATCTGCACTCTTCTTTGAGTTACTCTTATCGTTGTTGGGGTTGTTAGGGAGCTCCCCTCCATCTTCAGATGATAGGTCCTCTTCACCTTCTCCAAATCCGCCATCCGCATCATCGTCGTCATCCCCATCATCGTCATTGTCATCGTCTCCCTCAGCATCAACTTGCTTGTCTTGGTATTCAGTGTTTTGATTACCTTTGATACTAGGATCCTGAAGCTGTGTTCCACAGCAGGTCAAGTAGATAGAATATAGAGAAAATATCATGGAATTGAAGACAAGGACAAAAAGAAAATTAAGCAATTAAGAATTACAGACAATAAATATTCTGGAAAAAAATAAAAGGTATGGCATATGTACCAGTACAAATTCAGGAAACAGTAAAAAGAAGAAAACAAAACAGGACAAAATAAAGATCACATATAAGCTAAAGCATGAAGCATCAATGCTATAGTTATTATGTAGCTGTTGGGTCATTCTCACTCTGAAAGCTGTTGTTTAGGTCAAAAAGGCCATAAATCCCTATAGTTATAGCCTTAGAATCAAGCAGATTGTTGTCTAAAGAATCGTATAGGGTGAGGAGTTGAGAGTAAAGTTGGTTTACACTATTTTTGCATTTTCAAAAGGCAATTATGCCAGGACTGTCATGGTAATGGAATATGCTATCATCCCAAAGAGAAAATATGATTCCAATAGGCAAGCGGACATCTTCCACCTAAGACAATGCGAATATGATTGGACTCAATGATATGATATGTCTTTATTCACTGTTACAACATTATTTCATTTTCACTTTTCTCTGTTAAGGCAATAGTTTGAGGTTGGTGCATGCTTACTTTAGGCTCACGCTATAAGGCTTTTTGTCATCGTAAAATCAAAGTACTAAATACAGGCATGGTGGTACACATTCAAGTCAACTTCCTAGAATATTAAAAGTAAAAAGACCCGTTTGTTTTAGCTTTATGACCTAGTACTATAAGTGCCTCTTCGGAATTGCTTAAATTCATTGAGGCTTGTGCTAAAAATATAAGCTTAATAAAAAGTCTTGTTCTATCTCAAAAAGATTATATATATATATATATATATAATAAAAATAAAAACTAGCTTAAAATATAAGCAAGTTCATACACTTTATCAAACAGGTCCCTAATGCTGCTTCCTATTTTAGCCTTACAGGTTAAGATATGGTAGATAGGGTTAAGAGTCTAAAATAGGCCAAGGACCACATTACTACTTTTGTTAGAAAACTTTTTTTCTGATTACAACTGTTAATTTTACTAAAATAAGCTTTCAACAAGAAGTTAAGCCAAACTTAAGTGTAATATCATGCTGCAAATCCAACAAATTGTAGAGTGAGACTAAATCAGTTGGATAAGGATATCTTCCAAACTGATTTGGAAGAATCTCTTCTGACCCATTATGTGATAATTTATATAACCACCTATTAAATAACAACTCATAAAATTATTTAAACAAATCACATACTAATCAAACAACTCATCTAACTAAAAATTATATGTAGATGATTTTATAAACCATCACCATAATATCAAAGAATTTCCCATAAACTAAAAGTACCAAAAAAAAAAAAATGTTAAAATCATTACTAATTTTATAACAAAATACACATCAATGCATCATATATTGACAAAATGACAAGAATAATATCCGTTATCAGGAATTCAGGCTGTAAGTATATATAAGGAATTTACTACCGTGTGTCCTTAGAGTTAGTAAACCATTTTTAGAAAATTTTTTATAAAAAAAACAAAAAAGTAACTAACTTTTTGATAGCTTTTTTAATTTTTCATAAAAACTTTTTTAAAATGAACGGTTAATGTGTGCTACCCATATAACAAAGTACTATGTTTCTATACTTAATACACTACGTGTGTTCTGTCTGATCTGATCTGATCTAATCTAAATGACTGTATTGTTTTGTTTTGGATTTTTTCCTTTTAATTCTTAAAGGGTCCAAAAACTTTTGCACGTGGGAAGGGCACACGATACACATAGAACACACGTGTAAGTTGTGGAGCATATCCAAAAGGAATATTCCTTCTATCGCACACTCACACACCCCCCAATTAACAAAAGATACCCCCAGCAAGTTACCAATCCGCTCAGCTACTTGGACTTTTTCAATTCTCACTCCTTCATCCACAAAACGACAAAATAGATTTTTTTTTAAATATTCCAACTGGGTCCCACGTGGTGGAACTCAAACTAGTTCCCAAAAACCCAGTTCATATTCCTTTTCCAAATCCGAACCCAATTTACCACTTTACCCCCTAACTAATACCCCCCCAGTGCGCACGTTAAACCTAATCCCCCAGCTCACGCTAGCAAAGGGCCGCGAATTACTAAATTACATCACCGGTCTCGGCCAAAAACGCCTAAAAAAACACCTTATACCGACCGGTGCAATTTAGACCGTACACGTAAATACACCGGAACAAACACACAACACAAATTAGGGAATTTTTTTTAAATTAAAAAAAATAAAGAGATCGGCGCATGCTAGCATGACCATAAGAAAAAAACAAGCAAATTTTCAGAGAACAAAAGGAGAGGTAAAGCTTAACCAACTTTACCGTTTGAAAACCGGAGTCCAGACAAAACTGGCTGTAAAAAAAAAAAGAAGACGAAAAATATAACTGAAAAAAAAAAAATAATTACCGGGGTGAAAAGCTGGGTTTTGAGCAGAGTGGAGAAAAGCAAAGTGGCTAAGGCCTCCCCAGCGCACGTTAGCGCACCGTAAGCAAGAGTAACTGCCACTGGACCATGTTTACCCTCCATGGTTTGTTCGCCGCAAACAAAGAAAAATTTAAAATTGAATTTTGCTTAAGACCTGCGCAAACAAAAAACAAATAAAAATTATATTAGCTGCTGACCGTCCGTCAGATCCGTTATAACACTCTCATCACAGCCGTTGGATCTTGCACCATTTTACGTCACAGACAAACGCTCTGAGAAAGTGAGAATTCTCTCTTTTTTCTTTTTTCTTTTTTTAAGGAAGAAACAGAATAATCAAAATATTATGCAAAAAGTTTTTTTTTTTTGGTTAGGAGAAAAGAAACAGTGAAAATAAAAGGTGTTTTTGTTTCCAACGGATAGTTTTCGGAAAAAGACAAAGGAGCTCATTCACTGCAGAGAGACAAATATTCTCCGGCGACGAACTTAGCTGTTAATTTGACAGGAAAAAAAAATATTTAACAGAAACGCAGAAAAGCAGGTGATTTTAACCGAAACGTTAACGAAACTCGCCGGAAAACGAAAATTATGAAACGACCTCGGGCTAAGGTTTGTTTAAACCAAACCTGCAAGCCTCAAAATCGCAGAAACGTGAAAAAAGCAGGTGATTTTGACCGAAAAACCAGCAAAACTCGCCGGAGACCGAAAAATTGAAAGGACTAGGGTTAAGACTCACCGAAACTGAAGCTGTAAGCCTCAAAATCGTGAAGAAGGAAGAAACGATGAAATTAAGAGCGGAAACAAGGTAATTAGGAGAAATAAAAAGCGAGAAATGAAAGTAAAAGCGTGAAAATTCGAGGTGAAATAGAAGAATTGGAGGAAGAGGTAGAGAATCAGAGAGAGAAAGCGTACCAGGAAGAAAGATCAAGAGGCGGAGATGCTGGATCTGAAGGTTTGAAGGTCTAAAACCTCAGGGAACAAGCAGAAGAGGCTCCGTGCATTCTGGGCCGTCCGATCGTGATCGTAGAACACACAGAGAAAGCAAGATATAGAAATATCACAAAAGGGCTTAGAGAGACAAGAGAGAGAGAGTACAGGTGAGTGACTGACTGACTGCCCGTAATTTTTCAGTCAGGTTTAGGGCAGCTCGGGCAGCATCCTCATTATGTGTAAAAGATCGCGTTTCGGGCTGCCCGAAAGAGCGACTCTGGACAAGTGTGGGTTTTATTAACCTTTTTATTATTTTTTTCCCTTTTCTTTTGGATTTTTTTTTTGGGGTTCTAGGAATGATTTTCATTAATTACTTTGTCTTTTCTTTTGAGTCTTTTTTTTTAGTTTTTTATATTTATATATATATATATATATATTTTTTTTTTTTCTACTTTTCTTTTTGTATATTTTAAAGTTTTGTCCTCCTTTTAAATTTTTCACACGATTCGCGAGTCTTGTAGTTTGAGATACATATAGAAGGCTTTTCTAAACCATGGTTCAGTCAACAAACTTAACTAAAGTTTAATTTTTAAGATCCATTTACAATTTAACAGCTGTAATTTTTATTCATATCTATTTATTCTTTTTGTACTTAAATTTACGATCCATTTACTATTTACTAAGATCCGGAAATATTTTTTGCATAATTACATATTTAGTTCTTAACACATATCTTATGTTTCAAAATGTTCCCTATATTCTATAAGAGCATTCTCATCAGCTGTTCTATAAAAAATGCCATTTTGACACACAAAAAATCTACTTTATTATTTTACCACATTATTTTACAACATCTCATTTATCAGGTGTTCTATTCTTCAATCTCATATATTAAAATAATATATACCTCACATTAAAATATCATTTAAAAAAAACTTCACCACTGCCCAGCACCACACCACCACCACCCCTGCCCATAGTAGCCCACTGCCGACAACCATAATCAAAACCCAAAATCAACAAACCAACCCACTACCACCGACCACCATAGCTAAAATCCAAAATCAACCAAAATTCAAAATCAGCCCACACCCACCAACATCAGCCATCACAACCCATGAAAATCAGCCCACCCACCGCCATAACCCGCCATCATCAACCCATTAAAACCCATGAAACTCAACCCACATCCACCAAAAAAAAAAAAAAAAAACCAAGGCGATCTGATCTGAGAGTGTGAGATGGACGGTGCGGCGTGGTGGACGCCGATCTGCCCCTCCGAACCCATCCACCACCGATCTGTCCATCCGAAGCCAACCATTGCCCAACCTACCCATCAAACCATAGCCCAAAAAAAAAAAAAAAAAAAAAAAAAAAAAACAGAAAAACCATAGCCAAGACCCACAACCCAGACCCACGGCGAGCAAAGCCCACCATCCATGGCGAGAAAATGTCACCCACAACACACAGCAAGCAACAGTGGCGAGCTGGGCAGTCTGTCTCTCGGCGTGGCGACATCGATGATGACGAGATCGGTGATGGCGAAATCGGCGTGGCCAGATCGGTGATGGCCAGATCGGTGTGGCCAGGCAGCGATGAGAATGCTAGGGTTGCAGACGGAGAGAGAGAGAGAGACGGGTGAGATGGGAGTAGATTTGCTCGGAGGAGAGAGAAAAAACAATTTAAATAAGCCAAACAATGTTTGGCATTTCTATCTATACGCTCTCAAAAATGAGAGCGTACTGTAGCATGTTCCAAAATTTTGGAACTTTTAGCATACCTGATGAGCCCTCATTTTTGTGTTTAATGTGCCAAATGTGCCAAATATTTGGCATTTGGCACATTTGAGAGAGCTGATGAAAGTGCTCTAATGTTTCATTTTATTCTTTATAAAGCTTGTGTCAACAAAGTTCCTACCTCCTTGCTGTTAACTCTGATTTGTTTTTTGATAACTCATGTTTCTCTCCTCTTTATTTCATGAGGTTTTTGCACGAGTCTAGTAATAATATTAAAAAGAAAAGGATCATTGGAAGTGTCATATTACCTTTTTTTTTTTTTTTTGAAAGTTGTCATATTACCTTTTACTCTTACAACAACGTGGGTGATGAATTAGAAATATATATATATATATTTTTTATGAACATATATATATATATATATTACTAATTGTATTCGTCATACAATTAGGCTAGTGAATGTTAATAATTGAACCAAGGTTGTCAAAATCGGGATCCTACGTAGGATCGTTGGAGGTAGGTAGGATCGTGGATCGTAGAATCGGATCGTGAATCGTAAGATCCTACCTATTTTCAGATTTTAAGCAAAAAACCTATTGATAGTGGCTTTGTATGTTATATAATCACTTAAAATATGAATCCATCCATTAAAAAAAAATTGTATCATAAAATGTAATTTGCAGGCACACTAGGACAAGCTGAAACATTTTTTCTAGTCCCAGCTAAATGATGCTTCAGCCTATATATACCCCCACTATGAATTTCTTTGCAATAATTACATTGAACTTGCCTTGAACCTACTTCAACACCATGTTCCGATCCCAGGTTAGACCTATTTCTTGGTGCATTTTTTCGCTTAATTTTCTTTCTAGCCAAAGTAGACATTGTATATTTGTACTAGAGCTGCAAAAAAAGACACCAAGATACAGAGCATGCTCAAAAAATCACACAGAAAATTCATCAAACAGGTTGTGTGCAATTCTAAACCACTAAGTGTGTTTACTAATATTTCTCAAAGAATCAAATACTGAAGATCCCGTTTCATAATTTTTCAAATTTTACTTAATTTGGTTAACAAAATAGAAAAATAAAAACCTTAAAAGCTTTGTCAAAATCATATACACAACACAACAATCTGGAAGCAAGCTATCAAAGTACAAATAAATGATAAACTACTAACTACCAAAACAAATTACCATAAAGCTTAAAGGCAGCGATGGCTCACGGCAACATCATTGAGAGGGTTGAGAGGTGCTGGGTTTTTGACAGAGGATTGAGGAGGCGCGGGACTGAGGTGCTGGCTCTGAATGTTTCTAAATATTTTAGGTTTTGTTTTTTAAAACATTAAACTTAAGAAAGCTTAAAGGCATCGATGGCTCACCATTGAGAGGGCTGAGAGGTGCTGGTTTTTTGACAGAAGACTGTGGAGGCGCAGGACAGAGGTGCTGGAGCTTGGTTTTTCTAAAATATTTAGGTTTTGTTTTTGAAAATGTTAAACTTCTACTATAGGTTTTTTTGAGATTTTTATGTTGTGATAGGGGTAAATTGGGGACTTCAACCCATTGGGCTTGTGGGCTTAGGACCTTTAGGTGGACTGTGGATTATCTTACTAGACTTACCCAAATGACCCAAATGAATTCCACTTAAAATAAATAAAAAAAATAAAAAAAAGCCAATTGGTAGGATCGGTAGGATCCCATACGATCCTACGATCTTACACGATCCTACACGATCCTACTTACGATCCTAACATTTTTGCGATCCTACTACGATTTTAATCTTTTTGGTGAGGTGGGATCGTAAAATCATGCGATTTTACGATCCGGATCGCGATTTTGACAACCTTGAATTGAACTCTATTAGTTGAAGAATCAAATGTTCGTCTCTAATCTTCGAAAAAGTTGATATGCATTTTAAGTTCTCCAAACTATGAGTTTTATTCATTTATATGTTTAGTGGTCAACAAAATCAAAATTTCATGAAAAATTTACGTTTTAGACCCAATGAGATGGGGCATAACAATTTAAATTTAATAGTTTCAAAAGAAACAAATTAAACATTGAGATTTTTGAAAGTAATAAACTAAACCTTATCCCATTCAAATGAGATGAGTTGTGTTTGGTGTGTATTATGGGTTGATGATTTAATTTGTTACACTTTCAAATCTTATAAAATAATTTATTAATTTTGAAACTATAAATTTTAACATGTTAGGCCTTATAAAATAAGGTTTAAAAATCTCCTTAAATAGAATAATCTATTTTTAGATATTTTATGTATTTCATATAATACTAAAATCTAAGAAACAACAAATACTTTTATCCAAAATAATAACATGACAAAAACACTACATATTTGGTCCTTAACCTTTACATCATATTTCAATTTAGTCTCTAATCTTTCAATTGTGTCAATTTGATCCCTAACTTTTCAATGTTGTGTCAATTTAGTCCCTAATGTTATATCTTAGATGAAAATTGCTAACATGACAAACGGCCAAAATAAAATTTAAGTTTAGTCTCATCAATGTAAACTAATTTTTTGTTTTGACTATTAGACATGTCATAAATTTTTATCCAAAAGATAACAATAGGGACTAAATTGACACGATACTAAAAGGTTAGGGACTAAATTGACACAATTGAAAGATTAAAGATCAAATTGAAATATAGTGTATAGGATAGGAACTAATTACGTAGTTTACCCAATCTAAGAAACAACAAATACCTTTATCCAAAATAATAACATGACAAAAACACTATACTTCTCAAAAGAATGTTTTACAATAGTTTTTTTCACATTTTTCTTTTTCTTTTTGAGCAAAAATGCTACTTTCAATAAATTACGGTGTAGTTGTAAATTTGTAATATTTCTCTAAACTTAAAAAACTCAGTGGTAATAATACTTCTCGACTCTCGCTCCAAGTCCTAAAGATATTTTATCGAATTCAATAGAAAATTCAAATTATACCGCATACAAATTTTTTTAAATACTTTTTTTTCCATTAAATTTAAGGGAAATTGCTGCAATATAGGAGTTTATAGAAGGTCAATACAATTAGCAATATGATGATCTAATTATGATGTGATCTTGGAGACTTGAACTATGTTTTATTTATGTAGCATAAATTATTATACTGCTTTTAGGCTCTCTCTTTTTTGGGCTAAAAAAATACTCTTAGTTTAGACTGCGCTATAAATCAAATGATTTTTATATATGTTATTGATGAACCCCATTGTCTTATAACTTCATTCATCCTTATTATAAAATTATTAAAACAATGACATTCGCCCTTCATCTCTATTTAGAGAGAAAACATAATCATGTACTGGTATAAATTTTGCTTCTAAGTATTATACTACATATAGTACATGTTTGGTTGCGCAAATACCAATATACCATAAAGAATCGATAGCAAATCCTAGTAATTCCTAAGTTGAATGTTAGGTAGTGAGTAATTGAAGGGAGAATTGAGGTTTGACTCCTAAAATTTTCAAATTGAATTAAAATAAATAAATAAATTAGTAGGTAATCAATTAGCCAATCAGAGGTGTTTGGTAGACTAATCAAATTCAAACCTTATATTGACCAAAGTATTGACATGATCTCATTCGTTTTCTAGGGTTTTCTAAATTATTATTATTTTTGTGTGTGGGGAAGGGGGGATTGACAACAGTTTATTACAAGAACAATAAGTCTACATACACTTTCTTTCTCATAATTGTTAGAATACAATATAACACGTTGTTAATGGTAAACAATAAAATTATGTTTGTAATGGATTTATGAGTAAATCAATAATAATTAACCTTCTTTGCATCTTGTAAAAAAGTATGTCTATAACAGGCATAATTTATGTACAATGTTAGGTGTTATACCTTAAGTTTCCTAATTAAATCTAATCATATGATTCCATTTGCTTTGACTGCTACAACACAAAAGTTGTTATCTTTCCCCAAGGATAATTAAATTAAACAATGTGCCTTATTAATCAATGCAGTCACATGGTTGAAATTAGGAAAAAATACAATTTACACTTTATAAGTTTATTGAATTGTCATTTTATTACAAGATGTTTAAATTTTGTCTTTTAAATATGTTAACTTTAACAACATTGTCATTTCAGTCTTTTCGTCCATTATTGTTTTTTTTTAAAAATCATTAACTCACACTATAAAAGAATAGAGTTAACCGCATTTTTCAAATGATAATAGACCAAATCACGACTAAAATGACAATATTGTTAAAATTAAAGAACTTTCCATAAATAACAAAAAGGTTAAAGTTAAAGAAATAGAATGATAAAAATTAAACCTAGTGGACTTAAAAAACGATTAATTTAATGTGTAAATTGTATTTTTGTCTTAACTTTTTTTTTTTTTTTTTTTTTTTTGAGAATGATCCTTAACTTTAAATGTGGAACCTAACATACAAACTAAGATTATATCTAAATTTTATCAGTCAATAAAATCATTGTTACAAGAAACTTGGCGCGTGTCCTGATTATAGAGCCGATCTGACCCAGTCTTCTTTAAAGGCCTGGTTGGGCTTGTAATCTAACCCCACCAACTTGCTAATGGTTAGGTTTCAACACCGAAAGGTCCCCACCTAATCCCATTTGGTCCAATCCTTCTGCTAAAAAGACCAAAAAAAGAGCTCATTTTGCCCATCTTTTTGGAAAAAGTTAATGCACATCTATGAGTATATTATCTTTCTTACAGCACTTGGGGTTTCACATGATTGTGGAGCCCTTTTTTTTTTTTTGATGAACCAGAAACTTTATTAAAGGAGAAAACAAACTATATAGGCAAAACAGCCTCACCCTGAATAACATAAACAAAAGCAGAGGAGCTATTACCAACATCAAAGGAACCAAAAAACTTACAAGCTAAAGACCACTTTGCTAATGAGTGGAGAGCCATATTGCACAACCTGAGAACCCAACAAACTGAAACCTTAGAGGAAGAAGCCAAGAGAATATGAGAGTCATCACAAATGGACTTGATTCTCGAAGGGGGGGCAGCTTCTAAATCAAAGAGAAGATTAGAACAAACTTGAGAGTCTGATTCAATGATAATCGCCTCAAACTCCAAGTTAGTTGTCAAGGTTAGAGCCCATTAAATAGCTTCAGCTTCAGCCTGAAGAGGGAAGATGGTATTCACTCTCTTAGAACAAGCAAAAACCAGCTCCCCTCTCCAGTCTCTGGCGACAGATGCAATGGAAGAATAATGAGGGCCAACAGCAACATCCACATTAATCTTGATTGAAGAAAAGGAGGAAGGGGTCCATTGATGTGAAGGAGCCAAGGTGGCCTAGCTTGAGACAAAAGGCCTAGCAGACTTGTATTCATGAAATAATTTAGAGATTCTAGAGGATATCTCTTCAACCTTTATAGCAACACCTTCAAATAGAGAAAGATTTCTCTGCTTCCAGATAACATCACATAAAATAGCTCCAAAAAGTATGAAATCATCCCTTTGGCACATAGTAAGCTCCTCAGCAAAAGGAGGAGAGAAGAGAAAATTAATGAAGTCATGAATGGAGGCAAGGCCAAGTGACTTAGTTCTCACACCCCATTGACTGCAAAACCAAAGAGACTTAGCAATCAGGCAAAGTGCAAATAAGTGGAGAGACGATTCATCAAACAAGTTACAAAGAGGACACCCCAGCTCAAATTTGGCAAAATGACAAATAACATCTTTGGAAGGTAGAATATTTGCAGCAATTCTCCATAAATGCATTTTCAGCCTTTCATGCAGCCTAGACTTCCACACTTGGCCCCGAGAGAGGTCCAACATCAAAGGAGGGGAAGAAATTCTACCCAACCAGTAAGCAGATTTGATTGTGAATTTTCCTGAATTTGTGAGGGTCCAAGACCAACACATGATTGTGGAGTCCATACACTATAAGAAAGAATATGCATATATTTAATATATGAAATAATTATTAGTTGTTGTAGTATAAATTCTGAGCAAGCACATAAATTATGCTTTTTTGAAGCACTTTACCAACCACTTTGTCTCCTTAATTATGTGCTCGTTGATGATAAATGATCTCTCATCTGATTGAAAAGCCTAGATTATTGCATTGGAGCTGAAACCCTTTCGAATATCACCCCATCACTCCTTCTATCCTTCCTTAATGTTTTGAGTAACTAAACCAAATTACAAAAAGTTCTTACCTCAAGTTTTGCTTGCAGATTGACTTTTTTTTTTTTTTTTTTTTTTTTGAGTCCCCTTTGAAAGTCACCTTCCCTACTCTTACCTCATGCGCATATTTTGAGGAATTAAACCAAATTACAAAAATTTCAGACCTCCACTTTTGTTGAAAATATTACAAGATAAATTTAAAGGTATATGTATTTCATAATTCAAATTAAATAATTATAAATTTAAAAATGTATCCCATACAGCCAAACCACGTTACTTATTACTTTTTAATAGACACTGTTAGATTCAATAAATGCAATTTCAAGTGCAAAATGAATTATTTACCCATGGAATATCTCATCTATGTGTATTATCAAAGTAAGAAAAAGTCTAAAAATACAACAAAATGTCTTTACATTTTTACAACACTCTTGTTTTAAATTGCAGTGAGTCACGCTCTAAATATTTTATTATTTTATTTAATTTTCTTTTAACCTATAAGAGACTGACCCCTCTTTGCTGTTGTAACAATTTATTGAGTCTAACTTAATTCTTAGAGTAAATGGGGTTGGTTAAACTTTTGTAGGTGAAAGAAAGATTCTTGCAGAATATTTCAGTTTCAACGCCATAAATAGGTTTAACAGCAAGATGTCTAGCTTTTCGAGAGGTTCTAACTTCTAAACTCAGTATATGGCTGTAGGGTAATTGTTTTTATTTGCAATGAAATTAGGAGCTTGTTCAAGACAAAAAAAATTCCTATATATCTTGTTCTATGACCTTATTTGTGATGCAACCTTCTTCTAGAATCTAGATAAAAAGATAGTGATCGAATCTGCTTCTAGCGTTCTCTAGCATCTGCGGCTTCCAGATATTTTTATGAGTGTTGCTTTGTCATATAACTTAGCTTTAATCTTGCTGTTTTATTTTATTTGTTGCTACTTTGAGGGATTGCTCAATTGGTATAGGACCACGTTATATAAAGTGAAGCTCACATATTCCAATCTCCTCGTTTCCTTTTGTGATTTAAAAAAATAAAATGTTAAACTTAATAATTTGTTCATCCAATCATTGAAGTGGGTAAAGTTAATTTGATTTTTCAAACCATAAATTGTGTTCATTTGGATCTCTCCACAATTATTTAATTTCTTAAGTTTTAAAATTAAGCTAATTTCATATTTTGAATCTCTTCTACGTTTAATTTTTAGCGAAATTAACACTTTGTTTGGATACAGGGAAAGAGGGGAGAAGAGAAGGGATTAGATAGGAAATGTTCAAATTTTCGCTGTTTAGTTACAATAATGGAAGGGAAGAATTGATAAAAATGATGGATTGTATTTTTGCTGGGCCCACTCCTTTTGTGTCTACCCAAATTGGCCGGATAAGGAAAGAATGATGAAATATAACGGGCTGGTTTTAAACAAATTTACTGAAATACCTTTTATGTCTCTAGAAGCAAATTTCAAAATTCATAATTGAAACTTTTTTTTTTTTGATACACATAATTGAAACTTTACATACACACAAACAAATAAAGGTAAAAATATACAAAAAGTAATAATATTAAGAGATTATTATATAAAAACAATTCAAAATAAAGTCAATTCTCAACTATTACGTTTGTTAAAATAAAACAAAGGAAATTACACTTTTTAACTTTTTCATCCTGAATTGCAGGTGTCCCTAAATTTTTATTTGTTCAATTATACCTTTAGGATTCGTTTGATTGGAAGGGTGAAAAAATAAGAGGATAAAAAATTGTGAAATGATGAAAAAGTGAGAGGATAGAAAAGATTTTATTTTCTCTTATTTTTGTTTGATTGGGAGTGGAAAAGTGGAGGGATAAAAAAATGAGTTTGATTAAATTTACTCATATATCCTTGTTAAAGAATGATGCTAAATTAAAAAAAGTGACAAATAACCACACAAAAAAGAGCAATCGCCCAAATTTTTTTATAAAAATAAAAAAAAATGTTCCAAAAAAAAATCATATTCAGTAAAAATAAAAATAAACTATCACACCCAAGCCCTAAAAAATAAAAGAAAAAAATTAGATGCCCAAGAAAAAAAAATAAAAAAAAAGGCAAAAAGATGGGCAACGTTTTTGCCCAAGAAGAGAGAAGAAAGGAAAAAAAAAAATACAACTTAAATTAAGGATATTTGTGTATAGTGCATCTTTCAGCACTTTTACCTCCTCATTTCCCTCCCAAACAGTGGAAAATGCTATTTTTCAATCTATTTTCCATCATTCTTGTTTTCACTCTAACCAAACATACCCTTAATATGAGAGACTGCCATAGTCCACCCTTCCGTCCAAATTGGTGTTAATCTTAACAAAAAAGTTAATTTATGCAAAACACATGACCCATGGATCCACAACCTCAATTGAAATCCACGAAATAAAACAAAATGTGATACTTTCTTTTATTTTTTATTGGACAAAGTTTAGCTACAAAATTGATTGTAGCTTTAGTTTATAATTTTACTCAATAAAATAAATATTACTACATATTTTGAAAATCTAACCGTTAAATTGCACGTTCTTTATGCTCTTAATACATATGTCAAATTTTGTATCAATCAGATATTATTTACTATATGATATATAAGTTTATATTTTATGCATAATTTTAAACTACAAAAATTTTCAATTTAAACAATTTATTAATGACATAGCTATTGAAATTTAAATTTTTAGAAATTTTGCAAGCATGGAGGATATAAGAAGAAGGTGTAATCCAATGGTAGATTTGTCAAAATTCACCTCCAATAAAAAGATATTAAGTAAGTTTTGTAGGAACCCGTTTTTAGGCGTTCTCCATACAATAAATTTGTAGAGAGTGGATAAAAGAATCAGACACTAGCAAAAAAAGACAACAGTCGGCGTGGGCTTACAAGAAAGATAATTAAAATTTGGCTAAGTGTTCTTGAGGAAAGCTCATCCTCAGCCCAATCCGAGGACCCCTTTTTCTTAGAAAATTGATGAATACAAGGATTGTCTTTTGACATCCAAAAAGAAAGAAAAAACTCTCCTCCACCCCTCCTCCCCTTTTCGGGCAGAGCCAAAAAAGCCCCTTTACTTTGGGGATCCCGTCTATTATATAGTCTTGTTCAGTTGATCTCTGCCGTCCACTTGTCGGCCATCTGGACTTGAGTCTGAGGGCTTGTCCTGTCAGCCGCCTTTGCAGGCTTTCTGTTAGTTAGAGCAATCAAGGCATCACTGTTGGTTGGTCAATTCATCATTGATGTGACCAGAGTGTTGGTGGCGTGCATTTAATGAGTGAGTGACATCTCATTTCCTTCAATGTCGGTTTGTCGAGGACGTGAGCATCCTCGGCGAGATCCTAGAGGACTTGAGTTTCTCCCACTCATCCTCGGACTTTGTACCATCCTCGGCATGAACCTTGGGCCAGATGTGGAGTAGGCCTAGGTTGCTAAATACTTAGGCCCCACAAGTTTAGTCTTATACTACAATCAATTTTGTAACTAAATTTTGTCTTTTTTTATTTTAGTTTATGGATTTTTACATGTCGTTTGCAAGCTGAGCAAGCTTCATTCATTTAAAAAAGAGTTTGTAATATTGTTGGATTTTCGTATGTATATTGTAAAATTGTGAAAAGATTATTAGATAATTTTATTTGAGCTTTTGGGTGTTTGTTTTTAAATATAAAAAAAAAAAAAAAAATTTAGAGAGAAGAAAAATTAGAAAAGAGAAAGATAACATAAATTTTTTTTTGAAGTGTTAAATATATATATATTTTTTGTAGACAAAAAGGATGTCATTTTTTAAAAGCATTAAAATTACGTTGTTTTATAATGAGGTGGCACTTAACGGCCATTTTATTAATGAATATTGATGGATGTGCTCCTTTTATTTATTTATTAATTCAAAGATACATAACCAAAGGAGACTGTATAATAGATTATTATTTTTAGAGGACAAAATAAAAATTACTTCAAACTTTAAGGGTAAAATTTACAATTTAATCTTTTATTATAAAGTGAGATTCAAGCTCTTGACGTCTCAATTAGGAACATTAAAAATGCTAATTCACCTAATAGTGATTGTATCCATGCACGGAATGGTTTGCCCGCATGATTCGTGCAGATTACGGTCAAGAATGATTTATCATTTTTGACTCAAGCATTATTTACACGAACCAGAAGGAGGAATCCAAAAGAATACCATACTAATTAAAAGATGGGAGTTGTAAATTTTATTGTTTTTCTTTTACTAGATCGATACGATTAACCTTGATAGTTTTGTGAAATTACTATTCACCAGATAAGAGCAACAAAAAGAGTAGAAAATAAGGTGAATTGAATTTTTTTCACTTCTTGTAATGCCAAGATATCTGAAGAGGAAGATGGGTATCCTAATCCAATTCCATAGGTTGGACCATTTCAAGCATTTAGACAAAATTAGGGAACCATGTTTTTTAGGTTTAGGGTATTTTGGAGGTCTTGGGGGTATTTCAGTCATTTTTTTACATTTTAGAGGTATTTTGGTCATTTTTAGGTTACGGGGTATTTTGGTTTTTTTTTTTTTGGTTTCAGGGGCATTTTGGTCATTTTCAGGTTTTAAGGGTATTTTGTTCATTTTTTAGGTTTTAAGGACATTTCAGTAATTTTAGTGGGTTTTGGAGGATATTTTGATCATTTTGAAAATTTAAGAGCATTTTAGTAATTTTTTAGATTTAAGGGTATTTTGAAAATTTTAGAAGTTTTAGTGGTATTTTTGTTATATATATATATATATATTGATTAATTATTGGGTAATTGGGTGGGTTGGGTTTTACTAATATTAATTAAGTTGGGTTGGGTTTGAGTTATAATTAACTGGTTAAATGGGTTATAATGAATAAATGGTTAAATGGGTTAAAATTTTATATGCCAAATCCATTTATACTCAACCCAAATCCATCTATTTGATACCCTTAGTTATAAGGCTATAACCTAATGGCCATGTTTGGCTTAAGGTGTCAAGCAAAGCAAAGCATTAGTTATTGGCTCACATAGTCAGCTTGGGATTTTTTTTTCCTTTTCTTTTATTATTTTTTTTAAAAGGAAAAATTGCTAGGCCTTTTAGTGCTAACCGGCAGACAAAAGATAGTGCAAGACAATTGAGTGAATGAATAGCTGTGATTACAGTATATTGCTCTTATTACTAAAAAAAATGTTATCAGCAACAATACACATTTTAAAAATAAAAAATACAAATTAAATAATTCATTCATCGTGCATGGAAGTATTTGTGCATGGTAATTTACATATTTGTATAGCATTTAAATTTATTTTTTTTAAGACGTAAGGAAATTAAAATAATTAATCCGTAATACATTAAATGTATTTGAACTTATAATTAGCACACTAGTTAACAATTTTTATTAGTTTTTGAAAAAGGATTGGTGGCAGTTAGGTGCATTTGATTCTTTTGAAACTTTGTAGCTTGACACTGATTCGAAAGTGATCGGGAGGCCCAATTGGCTTAAAGTCTTTTGATTGTTATGTTTAAACAAATGAAAAAGTATATGCCGTATAATGAACCTTTAATACTTGGATTAATAATAATAATAATAAAAAAAAAAAAATTTCCTAACCATGTGAGGATCCGCTTGTGCTACACAATAAATTTTTTCTCTACAGGAAGCATAAATTCTAATATTACACATGTGGGGCCCAAATATTTAGCAACCCGGCCCATTCCATATCGGGCCCAAAGTTCATGCCGAGGAGAGTACAAAATCCGAGGAAGAGTGAGAGAGGCCCAAGTCATCAAGGGACTTCGCCGAGGATGCCCACATCCTCGGCAAACTGACATTGAAGGAAAGAAGCTGTCACTCACCCATTAAATGCGCGCCACCAACACTCTGGCCGCATTAATGGCGAATTGACCAGCAAATAATGCCGCATTGGTTACTTCAACTAACAGAAAGCCTGCAAAAGCGCCTGATGAGATAAGCCCTCAGACACAAATTCAGATGGCCTACAAATGAACGGTAAGGATCAACTAAACAAGGATATATAAGAGATAGAACCCCCAAAGTAAAGGGAGAGGCCCTTCGATGGGGGAAGGGAAGAGTTTTTCTTTCTTTTAGAGTATTTAAAGGACAACCCTTGTATTCATTAGTTCTAAGGAAAAGAGCTCCTTGGAGGACGAACTTTTCTCAAGAACACTTAGTCAATTTTTAGTTGTTCTTCTTGTAAGCCCACGTCGACTGTTGCCTTTCTTGCTAGTGCCTGGCCCTTCTATCCATTCTCTACAAATTTATTGTACGGGGGTTGCTCGAAACAGGTCCTCACAATTGGCGCCATCTGTGGGGAGGACTTGTGCACTAGCAAGCGCGATGGTTGGTGTGAAAAGATCAAGAGCAATACGCCTTTCAAAAAAAAAGAAAAAAAAAAAAAAAACAATATAGTCTACAGCAACAATACTCATTTAGAAGGCAAATATCACAAGAAACGAAAAGATACAAGAAATGAAAGAAATGAAGTGGGTCTACTTCTTTATTAATATAAGAAGAAGTTACATTTTACAGCGGATGTCCATGCAGGCTTGTTCTAAAGCTAACTACAAAGAAAAACGCCTAAACAGGCTTGTGCTGAAGCCAAAAGAAAAGGAAAGGGTGAGAGGCCTAGGCAGGCTTATTTTAAAGCCAAGTCAAGCGACAGAGGGAGAGGTGGAGACAGGCCTATGTCAAAACCGTCCATAGCTCCCCAACCAACACTTGCGGCGCAAGGAAGGAAAAGGAAGAAGAGGCCGTGGCGCCTGACAGTTCCACCTCAAGGTTCCACCTAGTTTCCCTCCCAATCCCACAACGACTAGGAGCCGGCGAATCACTATCAGCCTGGAGGGCTGACAGATCCAAACTCGGAGGAGAAATGTTACGTTCCTTTCGGATCCCCCTTCGAACTGTAAGGGGAGTCCCATCTCTGACTAGGTTGAAAAGAAGAAGGATCTTCGGCCTCCTCCTACCCCACCCCCAGCATGATGTCCAGGGTCGGGGTGCCATCCTCGGCTCCTGAAAGGGGCTCGGCCTCCTTATCACTGCCCTTTCTAAGGGCCACTTTGTTTCGTAGGGCACAAGCTAACATTTTGGCAAAGCCCTTGAAACGTCCAGAGAACAGTGCGTTCGTGAGATCTGAACTTGAATGTTTGTGAAGTTTGAAGAAAAGGATCGCCCCAGAAATGCCTTCTATAGAAGGCAAAAATTGGTGAAAGCCAGCCCGCACAGAATCCTAAGTTGAAATTACCGAAGGCAATAACTTCGCCCAATTTCCAAGAGGCTTATCATCTGCTAGATCCTCGTAAATCTGCAAGGGCATTAATGAAGAGGTGCCTCGCGCACCGAAGTGTCAAGCGCGTTACTCGAATAGCCCAAAAGACGCCTCGTAATCAGAAAAGGCACGTAAAACGAAGAGGCTAGACCAAAGAAGGGTCCCCTCCTCGGCGGAGCAGGTTCAAGGCAGACACCACTCTAAGGGCAGACACCCCAGCGTCAAAGCCGAACTCCCTGGGAGCGAACTAAGTGTTAGACAGAACTTAGGCCTTGCATGGTCCTCGGACTCAAGCCTTTAGGGAAACTACCTACTAAAGAAGAACTAAGTACTAGACAGAATCAAGGTATTGCATGGTCCTCAGACTCAAACCTATGGGGAAACTAGCTACTTCAGAACAACTAAGTGTTGGACAGAATTTAGGCCTTGCATGGTCCTCGGATCCAAGCCCATGGAGAAACCAATTACTTCAAGAACTAGGTACTAGACAGAACCAAGGCCTTGCATGGTCCTCGGACTCAAACCTATAGGGAAACTAGTCACCTCAGAAGACAAGTACTAGACAGAACCAATGTATTGCATGGTCCTCGGACTCAAACCTCTGGGGAAACTAACTACTAAAGAAGAACTAAGTACTAAACAGAACCAAGGTATTGCATGGTCCTCGGACTCAAACCTATGGGGAAACTAGCTACTTCAGAACAACTAAGTGTTGGACAGAACCTAGACCTTGCATGGTCCTCGGATCCAAGCCCATGGGGAAACTAATTACTTCAAGAACTAAGTACTAGACAGAACTAAAGCCTTGCATGGTTCTCGGACTTAAGCCTATGGGGAAACTAGTCACCTTAGAAGATAAGTACTAGACAGAACCAAGGTATTGCATGGTCCTCGGACTCAAACCTATGGGGAAACTAGCTACTTCAGAAAAACTAAGTGTTGGACAGAACCTAGGCCTTGCATGGTCCTCGGATCCAAGCCCATGGGGAAACCAATTACTTCAAGAACTAGGTACTAGACAGAACCAAGGCCTTGCATGGTCCTCGGACTCAAACCTATAGGGAAACTAGTCACCTTAGAAGACAAGTACTAGACAGAACCAAGGTATTGTATGGTCCTCGGACTCAAACCTATGGGGAAACTAACTACTTCAGAACAACTAAGTGTTAGACAGAACCTAGGCCTTGCATGGTCCTCGGACTCAAGCCTCTGGGGAAACTAACTACTAAAGAAGAACTAAGTACTAGACAGAACCAAGGTATTGCATGGTCCTCGGACTCAAACCTATGGGGAAACTAGTTACTTCAGAACAACTAAGTGTTGGACAGAACCTAGGCCTTGCATGGTTCTCGGATCCAAGCCCATGGGGAAACTAATTACTTTAAGAACTAAGTACTAGACAGAACCAAGGCCTTGCATGGTTCTCGGACTTAAGCCTATGGGGAAACTAGTCACCTCAGAAGACAAGTACTAGACAGAACCAAGGTATTGCATGGTCCTCGAACTCAAACCTATGGGGAAACTAGCTACTTCAGAACAACTAAGTGTTGGACAGAACTTACGCCTTGCATGGTCCTCGAATCCAGGCCCATGGGGAAACCAATTACTTCAAGAACTAGGCACTAGACAGAACCAAGGCCTTGCATGGTCCTCGGACTCAAGCCTATTGGGAAACTAGTCACCTCAGAAGACAGGTACTAGACAGAACCAATGTATTGTATGGTCCTCGGACTCAAACCTATGGGAAAACTAGTCGCCTTAGGAGATCCAAGCCAATGGAGGAACCATCCCCCCACGAAATACCAAGTGTAAAGCAAAGCCTGGGTCTTGTATATTCCTCAGCGTCAAACCTATGGAAAAACTAGCTACTTCAAGAGAACCCAAGTATTAGACAGAACCAAGGTCTTGCATGGTCCAATGACTCAAACCTATGGGGAAACTAATCACTTTAGGGGGATCTAAGCACTGGACAGAACCAAGGTCTTGTGTTGACCATAGGCCTAGACCTACGGCGAAGCTGACCATTTTGGTACTAGTAGTGAGCGCTGCAGGAGACGATAATCAGTATAGTCGGCCGAGGCGTAATTGAAGCCAGTATCGTACAAGTGATGTATGCATATATGAATAATATAATACAAACAAAGCAAATAAAAGGAAACGAAATATGCACTTTACTGAGTCTTTAAAAAAGAGTTATACGAGGCAAATATGCTATTACAATAATAAAAAAATAAAAAAGAAGAAGAAGAAGAAGAAAACGGAAAACTAAACAAAGACGCAATAGGGGATCATTCTTTCGGCTCCATCTCAACTCCACCCTCATGGGGCTGGGCAGAGGAGGTCTCAGAATCCTTAGGGCCCTCGCCTGGGACTGCAGCTTGAGAAGGTTCAGCTGGGTGGGGTACCTCCTCTACAAGGGGTGTTTGGACATCAGTTGAGGAGTCTGTAGTCTCTCCAGGTGCATCAGCAATGGGACCCTGACTTGCCTCAACGTTCCCAGGGGGATCAGCTTCCTTGGTGGGCTCGCCCGAAGTAAGGGCAGCTGGGGTGCCTTCCTCAGAAATAACCCCAACACCCTCGGCAGCCACCTCGGCCTCAGAACTTGGAGGGGCAGTCTCACGAATGACAGGAGGATAATATACGTTCTCTGCCCTCCACAGGTTGGACGAGGCATCGACCCCTACCTGTGTAAGGGCCTTATTCCAAACCTGGGAGCAGTAAAGTCTGCACACCCCAGGCACTTGGGCTCTAAGGCTGTCTTCTGTTTCAGTCGCCCCTTCCTCATAGGCATCCTGCGCAGCCTTGTCTTTGGAAGCCACAGCCTCAGCCTTGGCAAATTCAGCCTCCTCATTGGCTTTCAAAGCCTCGTCCCTGGCAGACTCCGTAGCGCCTTTAGCCTTATCTGCCTCAAACACCTTCCCCTCCAGGGTCGTGATCTTCTCTCTGGCTACCCTCAGTTGATCCTCTGCCTTGAGCAGGCTGCCCGTTTGATCTAAAGGCATTTTTTCAGCGGCAGCAAGGGCCGACTCAGCAGTGTCCTGAGCCGCCTTCATCTCCCCCAACTGGTCCATCGCCTTCTTAAGATCGGCCTTGGAAGCATTGAGGGCCCACATGGTGTCCGACAGCTTGCTACGCTCCGAGCCAGCGACCTGGCTCTGGCTACTGGCTATGTCCTCCAGCCTGAAAGTAGCCTGAATAGCCTGCCAATTGAAACCATTTTGCAACAGATAAGCAGCCACGGAAGGTCAAGAAAATCACAAGCAACCAAAAAACTTACCATGCCCAAGTATTGCTTAAGGCCGAGGAAGACCTTCTCGCCCCTTAAAGCCTCCAGCTGGGCCATGTTCGTGGGGAGTAGTAAGGACCTCTGCAATGCGTCGGCCACGAGCGCACCCTCGCCCCCTTGAGAGTTCCTGAGGAAGGCATCATCTGTCAGAGGCCCCCCATAGAGCATGGGCTCAGGGAGCCAAGCCTGGGTCCCGGCCTGGATAGGGGCCTGCTTCTCTTGGCCTCGGCGCCCTATCTTCAGCTGTTTTGATGACGGCCGACCATCACCACCACCTCGGGAGGGATCAGACTCTTCGCCCCCCCTAAGTCTCTTGCCTTTGTCCTTCTTCAGTGGAAGACTGGTGGGCTTGGACCCAGGCATCGAACCCTGTTGGTGTGAAGGAAGGGGAAGCTCGGGAGGAGGAAGCTCGAGAGGAGACTTCCCCGGCGCGTCCCTCCTCGGCTGCCCCTAAATTAGTGCTAGCAGGCTCTTTTAAGGCCGCTTCTTGAAACTCATCTTTGACTGAGGAATGGCTTCTTTAAACAGAAAGTCCGCTTCAGTCAAGCTAGGGTCACCCAAATCACCAGCAGGGTCCTCAGGCGAATGGGGCTGGTCGAACACGCCAAACTCGTTCCCGGACGGACCTAAGTCAGCAACCTCCTCTTCTCTTTCAACCTCGGCAGCTTGAGCCGACGAAGAAGTACCTACCAACGGTACGCCCTCGAGAATGGGAGACCCTTCGGGAATGAAAAATCCGTTCTCGACTACGGTGATGCTATGTAGCCGAGGATCTCCAGCTCGGATCACGTGCCTCGGAGTCGAGAACGATTTTTGGATCGGGACGTATCCTAAGACCACGTGGGCGGCTCTAACTTGGTTGTTGTCTCTATTCACAAAGATCTCTGACCTCAGTACCGTCTCCAAGTCTTCCTTATTGACCTGGCTGAAGTGACGCTCAAAAGCACGCGGATCTGCATAGAAGAAAGCAAGTTTCTATCAAAATCCAAGCAAAGCAGGACACTAAAGCACAAAGAGTTGAAAACGCTCTCCTAGTCTGGATGCCCCACTTGGTGTACCCTCCACTGTTAGGCACGGAAGGCCCTCATGCCATTCCCCAGACACAATGAGGAAGTCTTTGTTCAGACCCTTGCTGGACTCAGGGAGGCACTGGATGAGCCGGACCCTATCGTCCCTCGTCCTCATGTAATAAGACTTCTCTTTCAGGCGTTGGAGTTTGTAGCACCAGTTCACATCATGATGGGTTAGCTTCAGCCCCATCTTCTCATTCAAGGCATCCACACAGCCTAAAATCCTAAATACATTAGTAGCACACTGAGTGGGAGATAGGCCGAAGTGCCTAAGATAGTCCCTCATCACTGGCCTCATGGGGATCCTCATTCCGCCCTCCAGAAAGGCGATTATAGGAATCGCCACCTCACCCTCTTTCCTACTCGAACTCCATTCCCCCTCTCCGTAATACCTCAAACCCACCGTAGTGGGGATCCTATGATCGGCGACGAATTTGTCCATTAACTTTTCAGACTCAACTAACTTCTTAAGCCTACCCATCCTAGAGAACTAACAAGGAACTCAAGTGAACAGTACGAACTAGAGAGGGAAGAAGACTTACAGAAACGAGGGAAAGCTCCTCGGGCAGGCTTTTTGTGCTATGGAGAATTGCAAGTACAGTTGGAGATGTGACCAAATTCGGAGTAAGTGCGCTAGATCTCTTGAATGCAGAAGTAAAAGGACGAACCAGTTCAACTGGATATATATATACCCCCAATTAAAAATAACCGCATGGACTTTCCCGCCCAATGGGCCAAGAGCATCCCCACCGTCCATTCATCATCACACTGTCGAACGTGGGAGACACCGAGCCGCCGAAATTTAATGAAGGCATGCTCCAGATACAGAAACGCCAGGAATGTCCCCTGGGCAGTTGAAAGGATTGTGACACTGACAGAAAGACAAGGTTCAATAGGCCAAGACATTGGCCCAAGAACATCAAAATCCTCCTCCCCTCCTGAGAGGCCGGGTAGCAGAATTTTGAGGGGCTATTGTGGGGCCCAAATATTTAGCAACCCCGGCCTATTCCATATCGGTCCCAAGGTTCATGCCGATGAGAGTACAAAATCCGAGGATGAGTGGGAGAGGCCCAAGTCATCAAGGGACTTCGCCGAGGATGCCCACATCCTCGGCAAACCGACATTGAAAGAAAGAAGCTGTCACTCACCCATTAAATGCACGCCACCAACACTCTGGCAGCATCAATGACGAATTGACCAGCAAACAGTGCTGCCTTGGTTACTTCAACTAACAGAAAGCCTGCAAAGGCGGCTGATGGGACAAGCCCTCAGACACAAGTTCAGATGGCCTACAAATGGACGGCAAGGATCAACTAAACAAGGATATATAAGAGATAGAACCCCCAAAGTAAAGGGGAGGCCCTTCGATGGGGGAAGGGAAGAGCTTTTCTTTCTTTTAGGGTGTTCAAAGGACAACCCTTGTATTCATTAGTTCTAAGGAAAATAGCTCCTCGGACTAGGCCGAGAACGAACTTTCCTCAAGAACACTTAGTCAATTTTTAGTTGTTCTTCCTGTAAGCCCACGTCGACTGTTGCCTTTCTTGCTAGTGCCTGGCCCTTCTATCCATTCTCTACAAATTTATTATACGGGGGTTGCCTGAAACGGGTCCCCACAACACACTTTACAGTTATTAAGATCCCATAGAAATGCAAAAAAATAAAAAAAAATAAAAAAAAATAATTACATGCAAGTATGCAACGTTATATGTAGGGCTACGTTTAGTGGCCCAAGCCTAATGAGTATTGGGGTTCTGGGTTAGTGAGCCAAATACAATAAATTTGTAGAGTGTGGGTTGAAGAGCTGGGCCTTAGTTAGTGTTACAACGGTTGAAAAGGGTTTGTAAGACAGACATGTAAGAAAAATACACGTAAGGTTCAGTCAATGTGTTTTCTGAGGAGGCCAAATGTTCTTGTAGCCTATGGGAACTGATTACAAGTGCTGTTCTAGTTGGTACAGTGCTCTTTCTCAGTTCCCCAGCCCCTCACTCATGGAGGGTCTCTCACATTATATAGGTCCCTTATGGTGATCCTAGCTTTCCACTTGTTGATCATTCGGACCACCACTTGAGTATCTGTCCCATCAGACACCCTTTCTGGTCTTTTGTGAGTTGCGGTGGCCAAGGAAACACTATTCAGAGGTATTCTCCACATAAATGCAGCCAGAAAAGCAACTGCAGTGCATTTAATGCGGAGGTAGCAGCTTTTCCTTAGATATTTTTGTGTCTCCTTTCTTCCCGTGGGTTTATGTAACATGCCTCTGACATCGGTGCCCCTATTGAGACCATTTTTGTTGCTGTAATATGTAAAGGAGCAATGTTTGTCTTGTCTGAGGAGACATTACTACTCGGACCGTCTTCTATTCCTTTCTTACTCATGAGGCGCTGAGCTGGATTGACCCTCCACCTATTTGTCTCTCTTCGGACACCCCAACGTTCTCAGATAAGGCCCAAGGCCCAATATACCGTTTTTGGGCCTTGTCCTTACAATAGCCCTTAAAAATTCCAGTTTTTCCCTCTCATCCGAGGAGAAAAAGTGGGGTTTTGATCTTCAAGAGGCAAGACCACTTACTTCTCTGGCTTACACACGTGGGAGTACCATTTTCCGCGCTTCATAACTGCTTCTAACGCTTCGGGGTCTGCACGTTGTCATTTATTGCTCTAGGCGACGCCTTGTTCCCCCCATCCAACGGTGAGGCACACATCCTACGGTGGATATTTCTCCTAGAATTCTGAATGGGGTTACTTCCGCTCCTTTTCTCCCTCTATATAAAGCTTCGAGGGAACCCTTTTCTTTCTTTACTTCGCGAATTTTCAGATAATCCAGAGAACCCAGCACTCCAACTCACAAAATATCCTAAATTCCTAAGCCTCCACAACTTTTCCTTTAAGAAAATTTTAAAGGATCTTTTTTTTTTTTAAAGGATCAGGGTTGGCATTCTTGCTTTTGTAAGTTTTTGCCTCTCTAGACTCCCTTTCCCTTCTCAGCCAGTCTTCTCGGCCCTTTTAGTTATTGTTTCTTCACTTACACATTTTAGTCGCTTTTTCTAGAGTTGTCCAAATGGGTAGATTCGAGAGTCTAGTAAATTCCCCTGCTAAAATAGAAGCTTTTAAACAGAGATTCCATATACCCCAGGAAGTCGGTCTGCGATACTGTTCTCCAAAACAAATCGCTACACATAGAGAGACAAAGGAGGTCGTCATCCCCATAATAGCCTTCATAGAAGGAGGGATGACCCTTCCCATAGGTAGGATAACCCGGGACTACCTCATTAATTATAGGCTGTGTCCCCATCAATGTGCGCCCAATATGTTTAGGGTCTTACGTTGCACCGATGCTCTCAACAAGCATCTCAGATTGGGACTCACATGGCACGACGTGGTTCACATGTACGAGTGTCATTCCCAAGCTGACTGTGGGTTTTACCTCAAGTCCAGGTCGCCCATTGTTAGGCTCATTTCGTGCCTTCCCAAATCCAACAAAGGGATGAAAGATGACTACCTCATCGCTTCGAGGGTGTGGCACGATGGTCTCCATTGCCTGACCCAGAGAGAGAGACAGGTGAGATACCTTAGAGTTAGGTTCCTTATTAAAAGACTTAGATCTTTAATCCTACCCATGCCTTTTATTTTACTTTCCTCAGATATCGGACTTCAAATATCTAATTGTGTTTAACTTCCTAATTATTTCTACAGATAGGAGGCAGGTAGCTCCTCGGCTCAGCCTTACCTACGTCACGGCCCTCAACTCCGGTTAGAAATTTTTGTGAGCGAGGACCGACAGTTGCGGGCTGTCCATCTGATCTTAGACTTTGACCCTATTTCAAAGATCTTTCAGGAGGTCGGCCATGCTATCCGAGCTGGTGATTCTCGGATAAATCACATTGACGTGTCAAAATCGGACTTCTTGGCCCCACACGACCTCCCCCATGTCATATTACTAGCTTACCAAATCCCTCCTTAACTCGCTATACCATTACAACAAGTCCCTCTTGAAGTAGCAGCTACAGCGGAAGAGGGAATTGCCTCGTCACACTTGTCATTGGACAATGAGATAGACCAGTTTTGCTTCGAATCAGAGGGAGCCCCAAAGAAACTGGTGGAGCTCTTGGATTCTGAGACTGAGTCTGACAAGCTTTCCAATGCTCGTCCCCCAAAGTTAATCGTTACTCAGATTGACTCAAGCTCCGAGGAAGAAGAAGGAATGGAATAGCAGAAGAAAAGGCCTAGCTTGAGGGGTTTGATGGCTAATAGGAACAAGAGGGCAACTCCGTCTGAGATTCCTAAAGCCCAGGCTTATGCCAATCTTCCTCCTCCTCCTCCTCCTCTTCCTCCAACTGATCTCAGAATGCACGTTGATCCTGATTCAAAGAAAAAGAGACCCTTGCAGGAGCTGGAAGAGGGGGAGTTGCCCCGTCAGAGGGGCACCAAACAGCAAAAAACCAAAGACCTTAGAGATAAGAGGTCTAAATCCATAGATAGCAGGGACGACGCTGAGGTGCGCCGACAATAGTGTATATGGGCTCCCGTGATAGAGATGGACTGGGCTCCTATCCCCTATAACTTTACCATAAGGGAATCCAGTAAAGGGCACGCCACCTACCTAGCTCAAGCCCTAGAACATCCTTTCATCCTTCCTAGGGACATGAAGGCCCTTAGGCAGACAAAGCAGCCTGACCTATTCATGTTTCTGAAGAGAGACCTTGCCATGGTAAGTAGGCTCCTAGTAACACTTTAATTTATTGCCTTTTTCACTCATGTATATATATATATACACATTTCCTTTCACTGTAACCCCTATGCCACTTTTATGTAGGTCACTTAGCAGGTCTACGTGGCCGAAGAGTGGGTTAGAAGTGCCCATCACAAACTTGAGGCTGAGTCCTACTCTCGGCGATAAAAGGAGAAGGATCTTGGAGCTTTGAAGGAGGAGTGCACGGTATTGGGCAATAAGCTAAAAGAGGTGGATAGTGATCGTAAGAGTGCCCTAGCCGGCCTAAAGACTACCGAAGCCTAGGCCGAGGATCAGCAAAAATAGCTCCACATCACTGAGATAAACTTGGCCACCGAGAAATAGCTGGTTCTGGACCTTAGGGCTGAGTTGCAGAGAGTTAAGGACATAGCAAAAGAGGCAGCTTGGGTGCCAAGGAAGCTACTGATGCTACTGTGATCGCGTTCTATGAGCGTGGGGCGGAGGAGATGGAAAAAGGTTGGCCAAGGAGGTGGCCGAAGTGTGCATGGACTACTGCACTATTTCCTGGACAAAGGCACTCAATAGTGCGGGGGTCCCTGCTAACTCTGAGTTGAGAAAGGCTGAGAACGTGTACTTTCCTGAACACATTCAAGAAGTTCCAGCTAATCTCCCTCCGACCACTGCTTTACCTCTCCCACTTCCTGAGCAGGCTCTTGATGCCCAAGCCCTTACTGTGGGTGCTGAGGTTCCCTTAAGGTTGGTTAGGAAGGGTGAGGAGGTCCTACCCTCGGCCAAAGATGCTCTCTTTGAGGATAACATTCCCATTAAGGACATGATTTTCCAAGCCAAGGCAGCAGAATCCAAGTCTGATGCTGGGGACGCCAAGCTCAAGGCCACAGATTCCAAGAAAAACTCTTTTCCCTCGCAGAAGTAGATATGGGATCTTTTCCCTTTTTTTTTTTTTTAATTGTCAAAAAGGAAAAAAATTTTGCCATCGGGTGTAATGAAATTACCTTTGATTAATGAATGGAATTCTCTCTCAATTTCTTGTGTCTTTACTTTTCACACTCTCGGGCTGACTGTTATTTCGAATAAACTTGACTTGTGGCCATTTTAGTTTCAACAAATACTAACAGCAATATCCTGAATGTAAGTAACTTGATCGATCATCAGTGATGTAGAAATTTATTCCATATCCGCCCTATGAAGGCTAAATCTGGTAATGAGTAGCAAGCTTAAACTTGGATAAGTAAGTAATTCAAGAATTTTAACCTGCTTAGAGCTATCAGTTTAAGGACTTGGCTATGATTTTGAATCCGTTTTGACACTTAACAAGAAACAAATAAATATCACGGAGTATTAATTCCTCCCTAGTTTTGTGATTTGAAGGGGCATACACAACTTAGGTTTCGTTTAAACGTTTAAAAATGATGCAAAAAAGGGGGTTAGCCTCCCCACATCATTTGGTCCGAGGACCTTCTCACATCATCTGGTCCGAGGACTTTAGGCATGATTGAGTTTTAGTTTAAACACTTATAAAAATTTGTAACAGAGTGTTAACCTTCCCATATCATCTGGTCCGAGGACTTCAGGCATAATTGAGTTTTAGTTTAAACACTTATAAAAATTTGTAACAGAGTGTTAACCTTCCTATATCATCTGATTCGAGGACTTCAGGTATGATTGAGTTTTAGTTTAAACACTTATAAAAATTTGTAACAGAGTGTTAACCTTCCCACATCATCTAGTCTGAGAACTTCAGGCATGATTGAGTTTTAGTTTAAACACTTATAAAAATTTGTAACAGAGTATTAACCTTCCCACATCATCTGGTCCAAGGACTTATAAAGAAGGGATAACTGGAAATGCAATGCCCTTACACAACAAATGAACATTTTTTATAAAGGAAACTTTTATTAATTAATAGTAATACATTTTCAGGTTGTTTACATTCCACAGACGTGGTATTACATGTTCGTCTAAGTCTTCCAAAAAATACGCCCTTATACTTGCCACCGAGGTGATGCGGTATGGTCCTTCCCAATTAGGCCCTAGCTTTCCCCTTGGTGGGTTCTTTGTAGTACCCAGGACATTTCTAAAAACCAGATCACCAAGCGCCAACAGTCTTAACTTCACGTTAGCGCCATAACCCTGATTGAGCTTGTGTTGGTAGTATGCCAATAGAGCCATTGCATTTTCCCTTTTTTCTTCGATTAGGTCTAGGCTTTTTTCCAACAGCTTGTCATTAGTGGTTGGATTGAATGAGTTGGTTTTTAACGTTGGGAAACCAGTCTCCAAAGGGAAACCAGTCTCCAAAGGGATAACGGCTTCGGCCCTGTATGTCATTGAGAAATGGGTCTCTCCCGTTGACCTGTGAGGTGTGGTCCGGTACGTCCACAGGACATGTGGTAGTTCATCCACCAATTTTCCCTTTGTGTTGTCTAACCTCTTCTTAAGTCCGCTTAGAATGACTTTGTTAACAGCCTCCGCTTGACCATTTTCTTAGGGGTAGGCCGGGGTAGAGTACCTTTTGTAATTCCCAGGTCACAGCAATACCTCCTGAAGGATTTGCTATCGAATTGAAGACCGTTGTCTGAGATGAGGGTGCGAGGGACTTCGAATCGTGTGACAATGTTCTTCCATACAAACTTCTTGGCATCTACATCTCTGATGTTTGCCAGAGGCTCGGCCTCGACCCACTTAGTGAAACAGTCCATGCCGACCTGCATGTATCTCTTGTTTCCAATTGCCTTGAGGAAAGGGCCCACAATGTCTAAGCTCCATTAAGCGAAGGGCAAGGGGCTGGACATCGGATTAAGGACCCCCCCGGTTGGTGTATGTTGGGCGCGAACTTTTGGCGTTAATCGCATTTCTTTACGTATTCTTGTACTTCCTTTTGCATACCGGGCCACCAATAACCTTGAGTGATGGCTCTGTGCGCCAAAGATCTGCCTCCGGTGTGGCTCCCGCAAATCCCCTCATGTAACTCCTCTAGGAGCAATTCTGTTGCTTCGGGGTGCACGCATAGCAGGTATAGCCCAGAAAAGGAGCGCTTATATAACTTCTGGTCCTTGGACAGCCAAAACCGAGAAGCCTTCCTACGTATTTTGTTTGCTTTTGATATTTCCTCGGGTAGGGTGTCTTCTTTTAAGAATAGTGCTATGGGGTCCATCTAGCTAGGCCCCACCCTGACTTGGTGAACATGAACAGCCTCTTCGTTCATTCTTGTAGGCTTGCATAGGTCCTCAACGAGGATGACCCGAGGTAAACTTTGCGCCGAGGAGGTTGCAAGTGTGGCTAGGGAATCGGCATAGGTGTTTCCGCTCCTGGGGATATGCAACAGGCTGAAAGTCTCGAATTCTGACTGTAGGCGCCTAACCTGGCCCAAGTATCCCTGTATTCTATCATCCCTCGCCTCAAACTCTCCTTTGACTTCGCCGACGACTAATCTTGAGTCAGAGAACACCTCTACTACTTTTCCGCCCATTCTCCGAACCACGGTCATTCCCTCTAGCAGAGCCTCATATTCAGCTTTGTTGTTGGTGGCCGAGAACCCCAATCTAAGTGACTTCTCAATGGTAATCCCCTTAGGGGACACTAGTACTAACCCCACTCCGGAACCCTTTTGGTTTGTTACACCGTCAACGTACACTTTCTAGGATAGGGGTCATGCTGGGTGATCATGCCAACTGATTTTCCATCCATGTGCTGTGCTTTCGTTTTTTCTTCTAACGCAGATTCGGCGAACTCGGCCACTAAATCAGCCAAGACTTGACCCTTGACGGAAGTGCGAGGCATGTATTTAATATCGAAAGCCCCTAGGATTGTGGCCCATTTAGCGATCTTCCCCGTATAATCAGCGCTTTGGAGCAGGGCCTTGAGCGGAAGTTGAGTTAGGATAATGACCGTGTGTGCTTAAAAGTAGTAGGGGAGTTTACGTGTGGCGTGTACTACTGCCAAGATGGCTTTCTCCAGCGGCAGATAACGGATCTCGGCCTCATATAGTGACCTGCTCACATAATAGACAGGCCTTTGCGTGCCGTTGTCGACACGTATCAGGATCAAGCTTACAGCATGAGTGGCCACAGCGATGTAAGCGAACAGGATTTCATTAACCTCAGGCTTGGACATGATAGGGGGCCGAGAGAGATAATCTTTAAGTTGTTGGAAGGCCGAGGCACATTCCTTGGTCCACTTAAATCCCTTCAATTTGTTCATTAGTAGGAAGAAGGGTCGGCACCTATCCGCTGACCGAGAGATGAAACGGTTCAAGGCAGCAGTCATTCCTGTCAACTTCTGGACTTCCTTGGGGTTCCGAGATGGCTGTAAGCTGTTAATAGCTTTAATCTGATCGGGATTAACTTCGATTCCCCTATGGGTTACCATGTAGCCTAGAAATTTTCCTGATCATACGCCAAAGAAGCATTTGGATGCATTGAGGCGTAACTTGTACTTCCTCAGGATGTCGAATATGTCTCCGAGGTCCCCTAAGTGCTCGGACACCACCTTACTTTTTGCCACCATATTATCTATATAGACTTCAATGGTTTTGCCTAACTACGGCTCAAACATCTTGGTCATCATCCTTTGATAGGTAGACCCCGCATTCTTTAAACCGGACAGCATTACCTTGTAGTGATAATTTTCGGTGGAGGGTGACAAAAGCGATCTTTTCCTAACCTTCCAGGGTGAGTGGCATTTGGTGGTATCCTTGAAAGGCGTTTAGGAAGCTTATCCGAGGATGGCCTATGGTTGCGTCTGCCAGCTGGTCTATTTTAGGCATAGGGAAAGGGTCCTTTGGGCAAGCCCTATTCAGATCTGTAAAGTCTACGCACACTTGCCATTTCCCACTCTTCTTTTTCACTACCACGGTATTAGCCAACCACTCAGGGTAAAATACTTCCTTGATAGCCCCAGCCTGCTTCAATTTCTTCACCTCCTCTCTGACAGCATCAGAGTGTTTCCTGGAAAAGCGCTGAGGTGGTTGCTTCTTGGGGACAACTGACGGATTGACATTTAGATGATGGTAGATGAAATTCGAATCCACTCCCGGGGTTTCGTAAGCAGTCTGTACGAAGACATCAACGTTTCGTCAAAAAACTCTACCAGCTCTTCCCTCTTCGAAAGAGGCAGTTGAGCCCTAATCTAGAAGAATTTTTTCGGATCGTCACTGATGACAACCTTCATCAAATTCTCGCATTTCTCCTCCTGTGCCGACCCGTCGATGGACGACGCTGAATCTGTTAATTGCTATAAGCCCTCTTTAGTACGGGCCAAGGACTCGGCTTCGAACTAGTGACGGATGGCGGCCACCAAGCATTATCTAGCCGTGGATTGGCTTCCAATAATCTCTACAATCTGTCGCCCCGATAGGTATTTCACTTTCTAGTAGAGGGTAGAGGAGACAGCCCTTAGAGTATGAAGCTAGGGCCTTTCGACAATGGCTGTGTATGGAGAATATGCGTCCACCACAATGAAGTTCACCTCCACCACTTCTGAGCCAGTCTTTATGGGCAGTTTGATCTGTCCTTTCGGGATGACGACCTTCCCATCAAAGCTTACTAGGGGCGAGCTATAGGGTGTTAAGTCTTTTGGTTTTAAGTTCAGGCCTCGGTATAGGTCGGGGTACATTATCTCGGCATCACTGCCTTGGTCCACCATCACCCTCTTTACATCATATCCCCCAATCCTAAGGGTGACCACCAAAGTATCATCATGGGGTTAGATGGTTCCGATCTTATCCTCGTCCGAGAAGCCCAAAACTAGCTGGATTTCCAGCCTTGCCCTCTTCGCTTCCTGCTTCGCATCTTCGGCGGATAGCCGAGCCACTGACATTATTCTGGAAGGGCATGATCTAGTTCTCCCTAGAGCAACGAAAATGACATTTATTGTTCCTAGAGGAAGTCTCGAGGGTTCATCTTTTCGGGATCCTGAGTTCGTCTGGCCCCCCTGACCACTAGAGTGATGCAAGAGTTGCTTCAGCTTTCCTTCCTGGACAAGCTGATCCAAGTGGTCCCATAGACTTCTACAATCTTCTGTGGTGTGCTCGTGGTCTTGGTGGTACTGGTAATAGAGGTTGTGGTTGCGCTTCGTGGGGTTTCCCATCATTTTATTTGGCAATTTGAAGAATAACTCATTCGTAATTTTTTTTAGAACTTAATGTACTAGTTCTCGGAACACAGCGTTGACTGCCTGCGGATGAGTAGATCTTGACCGTCCGACAAAGTCTCTGCGTGATCGGTCGTTATTGTGTCCGTCTGACCTGAAATCCCTCTTCTCCTAAGGGATAACCTTCTTTTTTCCTTTCCCCTGCTGCTAGTCTTCCTCGACCCTTTTGTACTTGTCAATTCGGTACATTAGTTAGTGTACACTGGTGATTGGTTTGCCAATTAGGGATTTCCTCAGATCGTGATCGGTAGGGAGCCCGAGCTTGAAGGTTCTGATGGCCACATCATTAAAGTCACCATCTACCTCGTTGAACATCTCCCAGTACTTATTTGAGTAGGTTTTCAGTGTCTCTCCCTCCAGCATGCTTTGGGACAATAGGGAAGCCAAGGATCGAGGAACCTTGCTACAGGTGACGAAGTGCAAGCAAAACGCCTGGGTGAGCTCTTTGAAGGAGCTTATAGAGTTTTCTTTCAGGCTGTCGAACCATCTCATCGCAACGGGCTTCAGGCTGGATGGGAAAACCTTGCACATCAAGGTTTTGACCCTGAAATGGATAACCATTCTTTGGTTGAAATGGCTCACGTGCTCCACAGGGTCTGTTCCATCGTTGTACACGGTGAAAGTAGGTTGGGTAAATCGTCGGGGAAGTTTAACCCCCTCGAACTTGAGCGTGAAGGGTGTCTTGGAGATTTGGTCCAATGTCCTGCTCACAGCGTCGTTTCCCATGCCTTTATGAGGTGGGCTTTCGTTTCTTCGTTCGCGACGGCATTCCCCTTCGTAGGAGAAGGACTCGCTGGGCGGGGTTTGAGACCTTCTCCTGTAACTGACGTCCTTTCTATCGTCAGAAGAAGTATTAGAGTTAGAGGGAGTTCACCTTCGTCGTGCATGGTGCAGTTCCCTTTTTAGTTGGTCAATTTTCAGCTGCATAGCTCTGTTGGGCCGGTCTTGAGAGACGTGACTTCTGACTCGAGTGTGACTTTTGCTCGTATGTGTAGTGTGCACATTGCCTGCTCGATATTCTTTTTGCTCTTGGTTGGCGAGGGGGTTTTCGCGCTAGGGTGCCATGGATTCTGCCTGGTGTGGACCTAATCCTACCATCGTTAACTGCTGCACTCGTTATCACACAAGCTTTTCTCACAGAAGGCGCCAATTGTAGGGCTACGTTTAGCGGCCCAAGCCCAATGAGTATAGGGTTCTGAGTTAGTAAGCCCAATACAATAAATTTGTAGAAAGTGGGTTGAAGAGCTGGGCCCTAGTTAGTGTTACAACGGTTGGGAAGGGTTTGTAAGATAGACATGCAAGAAAAATACACGTAAGGTTTGGTCAATGTGTTGTCTAAGGAGGCCAAATGTTCTTGTAGTCTGTGGGAACTAATTACAAGTGCTGTGGTAGTTGGTACAATGCTTTTTCTCAGTTCCCCGGCCCCTCACTCATGGAGGGTCTCTCACATTATATAGGTCCCTTATGGTGATCCTAGCTTTCCACTTGTCGATCATCTGGACTACCATTTGAGTACCTATCCCATCATACACCCCTTTTGGCCCTTTGTGAGTTACGGTGGCCAAGGAAACACTGTTCAGAGGTCTTCTCTACATAAATGCTACCAAAAAAGCAGCTGCAGTGCATTTAATGCAGAGGTAACAGCCTTTCCTTAGATATTTTTGTGTCTCCTTCATTCTCGTGGGTTTGTGTAACATGCCTTTGACACCAGTGCCCCTATTGAGGCCATTTTTGTTGCTATAATATGTAAAGGAGCGGTGTTTGTCTTGTCCAAGGAGACATTACTCCTCGGACCATCTTCTATTCCTTTCTTACGCATGAGGCATTGAGCTGAAATACCCTCCACCTATTTGTCTCTCCTCGGACACTCCAACGTTCTCAGATAAGGCCTAAAACCCAATATACCGTTTTGGGCCTTGTCCCTACATTATATATAAAATAGAAAAGGATCATGCTAACATGTACCTTTAGAACAATCTTTAATAATCCATTTTAGGAAAGTTTTGACATAATTTTTATGGAAATAAAAATATCTGTCAAAATATCATTTTTTTTTTTTCATAAAAATTTTATTTAAATGAATCATTAACCATTACCCTAACGGTAACCGTTAGCATTTCTCATTAAAGAATATTTTCCTTTCAGTCCAGTGTTAAGGTAATATGTCTTTTTGTTACTGAGATTAAGAAAAAAATTCTTTTCGTTACTGGGTATATATATTCCCCCCACTGATATTAGGTAATATGTCTTTCATTTTGGTGTTATGTGTAAATAAGGGATTCAATCCTCAGATTGGATCTATTCTACGAGAAAAGAGGTCCATGCCACTGGGCCTACATTAAACCTGAACTAATTTGACATTTCAAAAATTTGATAAAGGGTAATGAAGCCTAAAAATTTTGCAATTAAAGTCGACTATAGTCATGGATTGAATCTGAACAAGCCAGCCCACTAACAGTACCCAGCCCGAGTTGCATACTTTAAAACTCTTAATGCTACAGAGATGTTTGAAATTGAATAGGTTTCTAAAGAATTTCGTGTTTCAAAAATTCAAACTTTCTTGGTTTTCATGTATAACCTATCATTAAAATTACTTTTTTTTTTTTTTTCTCATTAATAACTCGTAACTACTTATCATTTATTATTTGTTGTAAAAGTGTGATGAAAATATTATGAATATAAGTTTTTTCAATTATAAACTCATTTATGGTTTGAAGAAATGACACTCTCCCTTTAAGACATTTATAAACGGACAAAGTTTGACAACAAATTTGGTTGTAATCTAAAACTACAATTTCACTCAATATCTTTTTATTAGATGTAAATTTTGACAAATCCATCATTAGATTACATTTTCTTCTTATATCTTTATTTTTTGCAAATTTCTAAAAAAATCAAAGATTAATAGCTATGTTATCAATAAAAATTTTATACTTTAAAATTATGTATAGAAAATAAGTAATAGATTGAACAATAAATAACATTTGATTGGCATGAAATTTGAAATGTGTGTTAATAATATAAAGAACACATAATCCAACCGTTAGATTTTCAAAAATATGAAGCCATGTTACTCTTTTTTTTTTCTTTTTTTTTTTTTTTTTTTTTTTTTTTGTGGGGATCGAGTTATAGGCTACAACTAGGTTTGTAGCAAAATTTTGTCCTTTATAAATATACAAGATAAGTCTATGTCCGTCTCACACTATTACTTCCCTAATATATATTCAATTTAAAGAAAAAATTCATATTCGTTGGAGTATCATTTGTCAACAAGCCTCAAATGGGAGTGTGATTCTATAATAGTTTATGCATAAATCATTTTAATAATGAAATATTTTGTTAGGAAGGTCACATTGTAAAAGAATAAGGACTTATCTATTACATTTACACAAATCTCAAACGGATAGTTTCAATTTCATTTTTTTGTAACATCAAAAGAGATTGGTGTAATTTGACATTTGCCATTTTTCTTTTTTTTTTTCGGTGGTGGTTTGGAACTTTCTGGATGAACCAAAACTCCACATCGGATTAAGCCCACTTGGTTTAAAGATTGTAGGGTAACCAAGCTCTGGCCCAACAACTTGCCCATTATTCAAACCTATTCTATAAGTTATGCTCCCAAAAAATACTTGAAAATATATCAATGAGTAGCGTGCAATAAGTTTTTCCCTATATCTATTATTATAAATAAACAAATTGTTGCATCACACAGCTGGATCCGGCACACCGTACTTTAAAATTTGCCTTCTTTCCTTGATTTTATTTATGAAATGTTATGATTCGTAAAATTTTTATTATATTTTTACAATAAATCTTATGTTAATAGACAATTATTAGTGGATAAAAAAATAATATCAACAATAAGTATATATTATAACTAATAACAACTTAACTCTCAAAATTTATTGTGAAAAATATTGTAAACAGTAGCGTTACTGGTTTTATTTATCTTGCGTGAGCCATGCGTTTTTTCCTCTCCGACAAACAGAGGTCGCTTTCAAAGTTGCATAGACAATAAATCTTATGTGACCTTCTTGTGTACTTGCCACCAAACAATGATAGCAACTGCTTATAAAATGTTTTAAGAAAGATTAAAAAGGGCCTCAAAAACCGAAGTTGATAAGTGATCTTTTTTTTTTTTTTTTTTGAGGAACAAGTTGATAAGTGATCTGATTATAAAATAATTACTTTGCCAAACTTTTCTTTCATAACATATGTAAGAGTATATTATCTCTAAAGTTTGATCTTAATTTCCAATTAAATAATAAAGTTTTATTTGTGTTAATGTTTATATTCTCAAAATCGTTACAATTGGATTCTTTCATGAGGCTCTTAACAAAAAGTAACAGAAAATCATGTAAGGTGCATGCATATGAGATTTATCTAAAAGTCCAAAAAATCACTTAATCTAAATTGCAGTTGTTACGTTGTCATTAAAAGTAAATTTAATCACATAAGAAAAAAAGCAAAAAAAGAAAAAGAAAAAGAAAAATAAATTATTTTGCAAGCCACCAAGCGAATGGTTCGAGCTCAACGCTGATGGATGTTCTCATGGCAATCCAGGGAAGTCAGGTGGAGGGGGTCTTCTACTCTAATTAGGGACTGTAACGAAGCCTGGGTGAAGGGTTTTGCTAGAAATTGTGGGTGGCTTACCAGTCCTATGGCTAAGTTGCGGGCTCTTAGAAACTGCCTTGAACCATAGCCAGAGATCTTAATTCCTAATCTAATTTTGGAATTGGATGTTTTAACCTCACTTTCTTCATAACTCTGCTGAAAATAAAGCCCTGGAACCTTTGCTCTCTAATTGTAGGACTCTATTGACTGAGTTCCAAAACAGGAGAGTCATGCACACCTACCTTGAAGGCAAGAAATGTGTTGATGTTCTAGCCAAACTCGGTTCCTCTTTATCTTGTAACTTATGGCTTGTTTGGAAGTGTAGAGAGGGAGGAGAGTAGAGGGGAGTAGAGGGGAGGGGAGTAGTGGAGAGAAGAGTAGAGGAAAATGATTCCCCTCCACCTTGTTTGGATGTTTTTAAAATTAGTAAGGGGGAAGGGAGTAATTAGCCCTTCCCCTTGTGTAATTTTGTTAATATAATAAGGGTAAATTAAGTAATTTACTTGGTCAATAGTTTATGTACTCTACTCTCCCTCCAAATCTCTCCAATTTGGGGGAATTAAAAATGGGGGGCTAGAGGGAGTTGAAACCCCTCCAAACCCCTCCCCCTCCTTCCTTAAAAAACTTCCAAACAAGGTAATTAGATTACTCTCCCTCCTTCTACTCTACTCCCCCTCCTTTTTTAAACATCCAAACAGGCCATTAATGGTTTTTGATAGCCTACTATTTGTGGTGGACTGGAGACTATTATCTCTTGCTGCAGAGGGTAACGCCTGTAACAGACTTATTTTTATTTTTGAAAACAAACTGATATTTTATTTAAGAAACAATATGCGCTAAATCAAAGTACAGAGATTTCAAAACTGGAGGAGGAGGGTCCTCAATCCAAATAACATCATTAAAGATATGCCTAGCAAACCAAGCTAATGAGTCAGCTACAAAATTACGCTCTCTATAAACAAAAGAGACAGAAAACCAAGGAAGGCCAATCAGGGAAGAATGAATGTCAAGGAAAACATGGCCCAAGTGAGAAGAGGAAGTCACAAAATAAGTAATGTTATGCATAATAGTGGCGTTATCTCCTTCAATAACTAACTCTTTGAACCCCAAACCAAGGGCAAACTCAACCGCATGATAACAAGCCAAAACCTTTGCCTCTTCAGAACCAGAAGCTGAGTCACCTCTAGCAAAAGAAGCAGCCATCACTTTGCCCTTATCATTCCTGATAATAACGCCATAACCTGTCGTAAAAGGGTAGGGGTGTCAATTCGGGTTCGCGTGTCGGGTTCGTGTCGTGTCGAGATAGGGGTATTTGACTAATGGCTCAACCCTAACCCGACTCATTTAATAATTGTGTTATGATCCTTTAATCCTAACCCAATCTGTTAATAAGGCGGTTTGACCTGACCCAATCCATTTGACACGATTAATAAATGAGTCGTGTCGTGTTGACACGAATGTAACACAACCTATTTCAACCTGCATAATATTAAATATAACATCCATCTATAAATAATTTTTTTTTTACATCCTAAAAAGTAGTGCATACACTTCAAAAGAATATAGTTCAACAAAAATATAACATTCATCTAGAAATAAGTTCTTTATACTCCAAAAGAAGTGCATACACTTCAACCCAAATTCAAAATAACAAAGTTTAACAAAAATAAAATAACACAGTTCAACAAAAATATAATATCCTTGGAACTCGCCAAATGCTAAGTATCGATATTAAAAGAATTTGAGCAAACAGTAGAGTAATCCTGACTATGACCACGATTATCATCTATAGATTCTTTGTTGATGTCCAAATTCATAACATTCTCCACAAGCTCATCCAATTTCATTTGTGCATGTTCTATGCCCAAAAAAAAAAAAAAAAAAAATATTAGGGTCTGTAAAGTTTCAATTTCCAATTATATCCCTTGTAAATTTTTGTAATTACTTACTTTTTTTTTTAAATTTAAAATATATGTTGGATATAAAAGGTATTTGACAAATCTAAAATAAAATAAATATTTATTTGTTATACGAGTTAAACGGGTTGTGCTAAGTGGGTAATTTCAGGTTGACACAAATAAATTGGCGTGTTAAACGTGTCTATTGCGGGTTACGCGGGTTGATCTGCTTATGATATGTTTCTTATCGTGTCGCTTTCGGGTTGACAGGTTTCTTATCGTATCGCTTTCGGGTTGACCCGTTTATGACCTAAACACCCATTAAAGCCCAACGCTAACCCGAAAAAACCTGTGTTGGATTGTGTTCGCGGATTGAGTCGAACATTAACACCCCTATAAAAGGGTCCATGAATATCACAGTGTCAAAATTCAACTTATAACTGGGAGCAGGAGGAGGTTGCCGCTAAGAAGGAGCATGCGTACATGGAGGAACTTCCAATCGAAAAAGAACATTATTTTGTTAATTTATTTTGAGTTGGGTTTAAGTTACACTTGGTGTAACTCTAAACAATGTTACACCACTCAATAACTTATTATTGAATTAATATTTTGAAAATCCAACTGTTGAATTACATGTTCTATATGTTCTTAACATCCATGCCAATTTTCATATCAATCGGATGCTATTTATCAGTTGATCCATATACTCATCTTTTATGCATTATTTTAAACTACAAAAATTTGAATTTTAATAATTGATTGATGATATGGTTATTAATTTTTTTATCTCCTTGAAATTTTGAAAGCATGAAGAATATATGAAAATAATATAATCTAATGGTAGATTTGTCAATATTTGCATCCAATTAAAAAAATATTAGGTGGTGTAACATTACTTAGAATTACACCAGGTGTAACTTGAATCCAATTCATTTATTTTTTATATAATTAAAATATTGTTTTGCATTGGCATACATGAAGGATATTTTTTCGTAGGAGAGGTCTTAAGGCACAATTTTACTAAATTGCAACGATTTTTTAATTTTTTTTTTATATTAGAACCATTTTTGATTTTACAATATTTGTGCATTAATTATCAAAACTTCTATTATTCCTCCAATAAGAGTAAATAATTTCTCTCTTAGGATGAGCTTCCTACTTAGATGTTTTCATAAATTATACTCGTGTCTATCACTCTCATTCCTCTTATTAGGTCATATGTTGCACTATAAAATCTGGAACTCGATTATTTTCTAATAATTTTTGTACTTCACAAGTAACATTAGTTTGTCATCATTTATTATAATAAATTATTATTTAAAAAAAAATTAATTATTCATATTTCTAATAATTGTTGTACCTCACATGTCACATTAGTTTGTTGTCATTTATTATAGTAAATCATTTAAATTAATTAAAAAAATTGATGACTCACATTCCTCAATTGTTTTGAATGGATGGAGAAAAGATGCATTCTACTTCTCAAAGAGGCCATAATTGGTAATACAAATGTTTCTATTATAGAAGTTCCTATAGAAATTTAGAATGACCCTACCTTTGAGTGCGGTTCTAGCCATTGTTATATCTCACCAATTGTATTGGATGCCCCTTTATCCATATCCAATCACTTACAATCCAAATTTCATTGTTCCCACATTTGGATTGCTGGATCTCTTATAGATTTTAACAGTCTTGATTCGGACAATGAATCTGACCCATGGCAAATATTCCCTATCATAGGTTCGGTACCTCTTTTTCATTCACATATGTGCTCTAGTCTCTACAACTAAGTGGTGATAAACATGTCACTTTTTATCAAATAGAGACAAACCTATGGAATAAGGATTTCTTTTTAACTGTTCTAGGGAATTCCCAACCCGTGGGAGGTGATTGAATTTGAATTTCTTGGTAGCCATAATGACTCTTGGGCTGATTCTGTGCCAGTTAAAACCATGTAAGATTGGCTTCTCATACTCACTTAAGGTCCACCTTTTTACCCAACCTCTACAAGATCCTAAATATCACAGATCCAAGCACTAGATGTTGATTCTTTATTTGAAAAATATGTAAATCGTGCACAACTATTTGAAGCATAACATTTTGGTTAAAATAATCCTAATGTTTCATTGGAAAGATCCAATAATCTCAAAGAAATGCTGCATGATGTGATCGATAATTAAAATATCTGCAGAATAAGGTAGATCTTATTAGCATATGATATGTGTATGAGCCATCAGAGTCGCTTTTCCTTCAAAGGGTCTTCAAAACCTACCCCAAATAATGCCAAAGATTTGTTTATTTTTATTTTTACTTAAGAAAAAAAAAACCTTGAATCAACAAAATTAATGCAAGCACGAAGTGCGTTTACTCGCATGTAAAGAACTTTCCTTTTAGGTAGTGAGCAAAATGGTTCAGACAGAAGCACAACTGATCAATCACAAAGCAAAATGGCATCAAAGTTGGTTGAGAATCTAAAATTTTTCATGATTTTTCTTGAATTTTCAAAATTTGTGACGCTACAGAATAGCCATTCTTAGTGGCAACCCACTTTGGGATGCACTTGAGAATAACACCACAAATAGGAAAAAGCAAAGTGTTTGCATGACGTTTCTTTTTCTTTATTCAAACAAATATACAGAGAAAATGAAAGGGAAAATCACTAAAAAAATCAGCCAACCATTGAAGGGCACCCACCACCATCATCGTAACTTTATACACATCATTAGCACCATGACCTAATTATACAAATATTTAAACTTATCCTATCTTCAAATTTTTAAAGCTTGTCTCTGAGTAGATAGTCCATACAATATCATTATTGTTAATTGTGACTTGGAAATTGGAATAGATGATGCCACTGAACCATCTAAAACGAAATTTAGTTTATGCATTAAAGTTCAAGAACATGAGGGTTATGGTAGCAACTAGCGATCGAGTTCAAACACACACTAATTGGTGACTTAAACTAGATCAATTCCTCCTTTCTATTGACCCCAAAAAAAAAAAAAAAGAATTGATATATCCCACCCAAGATATCTATATAATAATATAAAATGAATATTTTTTAATAATTTTTATTGATTTTTTTTTTCACATATAAAATTTTGAAAATTCAAAAATTTTCACTTTATCATTCAGATTTATATATATAATATTAGATTTTAAAGTTATATATAGTGCTAAACTGTATTAATAGTTTAAAATAATTGCTTTCTTTTTTGATAAAACAACCTAATTATACTAAACAAATTTTGATCAAATTAGAGTTGATCTTTTATAAAATAAAATTCTAAACTATGATAGTTTAAAAATAATTAAAGTTTATTGTTTGGATAAAGCAACTCAAAACCAAAAAAATTATGATTAAATTAGATTTGATTTTCTCTAAATAAATTCTAACTAATTAGCTAGGTATGCCTTTCTAAAAATTCTCTAATTTAATTTTTATTTATTACTTATTAGTTTTTACTAATTAAATATGTATCATATATAAATGTTTTTTTTTTGGTTGTAATTTCCTGTACATGCAATTGCATGGTACGTAATGCGACAAGTTTCTCCTAATGCTGCAAGCCTGTAACCATCTATGCTGCTATCCAAGTTGGGTGATGGCACTGTTTGCACTTTGCATTGAACTGTGCATGAACTTGTTGTATTTTTGTCTCCAACAACAAAATAAAAAAAGTCCCTAAAAGGAATGTTACATTAATTCTGTTCCTGAAGTCAAGAAGACCCATGGGGTACTATCCACTGCCACTGTGCGAGATTTAGGGCCTACTCAGTCTCTCCTGTCTTGGCAGGATATGGATAAAAGAAAAAGTGGGTTGCAATGATATTTCTATTCTTAGTAGAGAAATAGATCTGTTCTAAAGTAATACGCAAAGCAACTAACACCAATTATTGATTATAACAAAGTCTATTAAAGTAGATTAGTTATCCAAATGTGGTCCATCTAACCCTAATCAAAATTAAAATATTCATCTTCAAACTTCAATATATAACTTGTCCAATTCAAGTTCTACTTTCTTTTCAAACAAAGTGTGACTATTTTTCTATATTTGATAAATCTCATCTAGGACATTAATTTAAGCCATCTAATTCTTTCCTATAGGTGGAATAGTGCTTTCTATAAATTAATAAATTCAATGAGCCTTCTGTCATTAAATTTTAATTTCACTAAGCAGACTCTTGGATGAGGATGCACAGCCTCATCCGAACATAGTAATGAGACATGAAACTTTTTTATGATCCCTCTAGTTATAAAATAAAATATCTTGAATAATCATTGTTTGATACTTTGTGATATTTTTAACAGAGACATTCAGTATTTAAATTTTTAACATTTTGTAATTATTGAATTACCAAAACTAAGGATATAATTGAAAATTTATATGTTTATAAAATGGAAATTGCGTTCAGCCTTCAGGAGCCAAGTTTATGTTTATTATTATTATTTTTCTTTGATAGTCCAAGTTTATGTATTGAATTAAAAAAGTAAGAGCATTATAACGTCATTAGTGATACCATTTTTTTGGTGAATAGCTGATCAACGAGCAGATTTTGGAGAGATTCTTCATCGATCTAGTGGCCGATGAATCACCGATCAAAGAGCGAGCAGCCTTACGGGGAATTCTAGATCAGGGATGAGTTATACGATTTCAGAAAATGATCAAGTTATTTCTTAATGTCAAAGACCAAAAGCTGGAAACATCCTTTTTTTCATTCTTTTTTAAATGAGGTGGGTGTTAGTTAATTCAATAAAAAAAGTTTGAATTGCAACACAGAAGAGAAAATACAAATAGAACTTCTATTAATTCTCTGGTTTGATTATTTTCACAAGTGAAGTAAAAACCTATAATTTGTCACATCATTTTTATCAAAATTTTTTTTTTATAGATTTTCATTTTTTTTTTTTAATTTCAAAATTAATGGTAAATAATGTTTGTGAATGGATTGGTGTTGCTTCATATTATGGTATATATATATATTAAGGCTAAAACTAAAACTACACTTTATATATTTTAAATTTGGGATTGTTGTCATTTTAATCCCTCAAATTTAAATGTTTTCGATTTTTTTCTCAAAATTTCCAAACTCGTTCAATGTAGTTCTCCTATCATGCTCTCTATCTACATTGAATAATTGAACATTTGACAAATGAGTGCAGTTGTAAAAATAGGGTAGACAAAGATGCAAGTACTCCCTCTCTCTCCATAACGTCCTACCAACCACAGAATCAGCGGACAAAATGGGCTTTTACCCTTTTCGGACAAATTAATTAGCTTTATATCCCATTTTCCAAACTAAGTAGGGAAATTCTGCTCTTTTAAAACTTAATTTATGATATATCGAGTTAGAAAAAAAAAAAAAAATTCGAAACCCTATAGTGGCGTTTTAATGGGCCTATAGTGACGTTTTTTAACTCGACTTCAATAAAATTGAGTTATAGGCAATTTTTTTACCCATAACTCGATTTCATTGAGGTCGAGTTAAAAAAACGTCACTATAGGTCTTAAAAAACGTCATTATAGGCTTCTTAAAACGTCACTATAAGGCCTAACTCGATTTATCATAAATCGAGTTTTAAAAAATGAGCATTTTCCTACTTAATTTGAGAAAAGGGGTATAAAACTAATTAATTTTCCCGAAAAGGGTAAAAGCCCATTTTGTCCCCAATTAGCACTTGTAGGTAGCTTACCATCTCATGGAAGCCAATAGGTTAACTTTAGCTTACAAACTTAGAATAAATTAATGATGTTACAGTCTTATTAAAATATTCTTGATACATTTTTTTGAATAATTATTCAACACTTCATGAGTGACGTTCCTTTTTCTTACATAATAGTGATTGTCACTAATTCGATTTATGATAACACCCATTATTTATGTGAGAGAAAAAAGCATTGCTCTTGGCATTTTGATTTTTTTTCTCGTCCTTGTAAAATGTAAATATCTATGTTAATAATGTGGTTAAAAGTATTAATTTTCCCCTAAAAAACAAATGTTCCTTGAAATGGATATAAGCAATGATAAAATTCCTAAAAACATTAGTAATGAGTCCTCTCTCTCTCTCTCTCCACAAGGATGCCAATAATCATCGTTGCTAGGTGGTTGAGATTGGGTATACAGTGGCCAAGTTGGTCATAAAGTGGCCGATTTGGCTATGAGACGATCTTGGCCGTGGGGTGGTCAATCTTTCAAATAGAAGAGTGATTAATATTGGCAGTTCGATTTATTCGTGAACAAAATAAATAAATATTATTTAAATAGAACACGGGAAAAAAGAGTTTGATATTGGTGAGGGAAGTGAAAAATGAGTTAATTAAGACAGGAAAAGAAATTTGTCTAATACATTGCTTTAACAACTTGACTAATTTAAAAGAAGCATATTGGACGTTAAAATATAGTGAAGATATAGGTGGAATTGACATTCTATTTTAGTGATGGAAAGAGATTGTTAATTTGTCAAGAGCTCTATAACTTAACTATCATATTTTGGTATTTTTAACAGAGACATTCAGAGTTCAAATCATATCCCCTTGTAATTATTGAATTATTAAAAAAAAAAAGATCTAAATACGCGTGACTAAAGAAAAAAATATGAAAGATATATATCTTTATTATATATATATATATATATAATAAAGATATATATCTTTCATATAGATCTAGATACGCGTGACTAAAGAAAAAAATATGAAAGATATATATCTTTATTATATATATATATATATATAATGAGGTATCTTTCAAAATAATTGTCTGTTGTCTGGCCAAAAAGGGGGGAAACCGCAATTGTAATACCTACGCAGAAACTTTGAGGTGTTGAGGTCACTTCTGGCCCTATAGGATTTGAAAGGCCAATATAAGCTTAGGAATGTAATTGGGTGGGATCACCAAACTTCCAATTAACTTAAGAAAAAACATAGGAGAGAATATGTTAAAGTGGAAATGACAAAAACAACTTCAGCAGTGGTTGCCTACCTGGCTTTGATCAGGTACAAGAAAAAAAAAGGTAGAAAAAGGGGTCCCCAATTGCGCATTTGCGTATAGCATATGCCTTGTAGTCATCATAAATTTAGAATTAGAATGATCGATATCTTACGACTTTTGAATAAATTTCAATTTGAAGAGAGAAGCGATTTTCCAATTTGCATTGACTAATGACTATTGACACAACCCTTGTTTCCACCAAGCACTATGTTTCACTGATAAAGGAATATATACTTATTTCTTAGGAAAATCAAAGTTTATGTTATATTTAATATTAGCTCCTAATTTTTTTTATTTTGCCAATTAAAGTTTTATACTTATATGTTCTAAAATTATCACCCTAGATTGATAAAAGGTTTATCGAGTCGTCGACCCCTTAAAGTTATGATTAGAGGAATTCAATCTTCACGCCAACAAAGTGTAGTGCATTTCAAAGTCATTTTAAAAGATTTAAATGTCATTAATCTCTATTAGAGTCAAGCCCATGATGTATTAACTATTAAAAAAAGATGTGGATGACTAGGATGTGTGATATTCAAATAAAAGAACTGATTGATAGAAAATTATATAACTTTTTTTTTTGTTTTGTTTTTCTGTTTTTTTTTTTTTTTTTTTTTTTTTGATGAACTGAAAAGAAACTTTTATTTTAAACTCATGGTTCCTTTTTTGGTCTAATTAATTGTACTACTTGTCCACTGGTTAGTGTGTCTTCCTATGTAATTCAATTTATTTAATAAAACTTTACTAATTATTTGTATCATTATTTTTATTTTACATTCCTAGTCTTATATGGGGTATACGGTATACACTTTTGTAGTCTTCCTGAGCACTTTGTTAGCTACCTTTTGACTCTGACAGCATCTAGTACTTGCCGAACAAAGTGATATTTCACATCGGGTAAATTCTCAACCCTTTCACCCCAAGATTAAAGATGCATGCATACGCACATATAAAAAGGTTATAATTGATACCATATTTCCGTGAAACTTACGAAGCATCTTGTTTTCTTTTCTTTTTTATAGCATTGCATGTTAACTTGACGTAAGAATCTAATATTACAGTGTCATGCATGTTGGTGTAGGGTTCAATATAAGATGCGAAAATCAAGGTCATATATAGGACAATACCAAAGACATAAAATTCAAAGACAAATATAAATGGCTTGACATATTTTTTTGGGTGGGTACGAATAGGGATAACTTGAGATTCTTATTCCAAGTTATTTGGTGAAATTTCACTACAAATTGCCAATTAATACAACTTTATTTATTTATTTTAAAAACAAATTGAACTGACTTACATGCAATTTGAAGTTAATCACTTTTTGCTTTGAAGCATATATATGTGTATCAAGTTGAGTTTCACTTCTCATGCATGTGTGATTTAATATGCTTTGGCATTTTATGTTAGTGCTTACCAAAACAAAGTATTTATGCTTGTGCTTATAAAGTATATTTTATGTTGAGGAACTAAGAGAATTTTTGTTTAATTATTTGCTGAATAAGGAACTAAGAGTATTATTTTATGCATCCTTTAGCACATTTTGTAATAGTGTTAACGTGTTAGAGATAATTGACCAATTAGTTACATTTATAGAAATTTAAGGGAGAAGTATCACTTATACAAATGTTTGAAAGAGTGTAATTTCAATAAACCTTAAGGAAGGTTGATGTAGTTCACACTTCTACTCATTTATCTTAACATCCTCATTTCAACTAGACTCGTTTCATGAATGTGTTGCTTCTTAATAGCTCAACATCAGTACTATAGAATATATGGTCTTATAACAATCTCATAAATTTTTTTCTTTAACTTAATATATATTTTGGTCACACAATGCTCTTGTATTTTAACCTACATAATCATGTTCTCTTAAAGTTTCAAAGTGTGACTCATACACTTAATTTCATAGTAATTTACATAGTCTTGAATATCTCTTTTATTATTTTTTATTTATGTTTGTCAATCATGCTTTACCCATGTCCTCTAATCACTTTCAAACTTTAATGAGAATTTCATTAGGTCGCTTGACCATTTCCCCTTCTCATGCTCAATTTTTTAATTGCTTCAATTATCCTAAATATTCGAGCAAATTTATGCTTTCTATCATTAAGGGGGTTACAAAGTTTGCTTCAATATCTTGTACAAACTCCATTGAAAAAGTTTATCAAAATAACATTTCAATCACTTTTTTTTTTCTCTTATTTTGCTAACACCATTTATTTATTTATCAATAATCAACTTACCACGGTGGGGTCTTCGACTGGGGTGAAGTCGTAACAAGGTAGCCATAGGGGAACCTGTGGCTGGATTGAATCCTTCCTTCGCAATGGAAATGCCCTCTTCCCTTAACCCAACTAAGGGCAAGCACCCACTCTGCAACAAAAGCAAAGCGAGCCGCGCTAGTAGCACGCATCCTCTCTCTACTCACTAGCCCTCGAACCCAAGGCTTGGTACTTGTAATAAGTAGTCAAACCATTGAGCTACTATGAGGGCCGGTACACATTTTTAATTTACAAACACTTAAAAAAAAAATCTCAATTTTCAAATAGTTAACTCAACTAGTAAAATTTCTGATAGTTAAATAAAATATTTTAATTTTAATTTTTGTCTACACTAAAAATTAATTGATATCTTAATTAAATAATAAAAGATATCAACAACGTACGTTATAGACTGAAACTCCCTTTAAAAAAAAAAAAAAAAAAAAATCTCAATTTGTAAGTAGACCAACTGTACTTCCAATAGCCGTTACTATTTGTCTATTTCCACATTTGCACTCACCCATGCAAAAAAAAAAAATATATATATATATATATGTAAATAAATAAAATTATAGAATCCAACTTATGCCACTCGCGACATCACGCGTGTTTTCACTCCCCCCCGGTCCTCAACAGTCAAATTCCCCCGCCGCTACTATTCCCGCGACCAACACCAACAATCACATTACTCACCCCACTCGCTCACGTAGCACGTGTTCCTCACATCCTACTCCGCCAAAAAAACAAACAATCATAACGTCATCAATTACAGGCCCCAGAGGAGTGCGCAGGTTAATCAAGAGCGGCGTGCGTAGTATATTAGAGGCCCATAGCAGTCGAGTCAGTGAATCAACTTGTCTACCTAGTGCGCACATTAGCTGTAGTGGAACTTTGACGGCGACTTTCGAACACTACTACTACTGCTCTGCTCTGCTCTGCTACTGCATTTACATTATATTATTTTATGCTTATCTCAAAATCTTATTACACACTGTTATTACTCATTTTGTACAAACTAGTTTTGAAATCGAGTTTTCAATTCTACACGATTTTAATTAAAATTATGACGATTTCACCACTTTCTAATTGGAGCATATATTAAGTGTGCAACACCGATTGCGTGATAATCATTACTAAGGTTTGTCTTTGACTCTGGTACCTTGCGATCCTACTCACTGACACATAATCACATATACAAAATATCTTTTTATATATATATATATATGAATAAAAAAGGAAATATATTTATAATAATAAAGGGATAAAATATGAAAATGGAACAGCGTAGGTAGTAGTAGTATATTTAATAAAAATGGTTCTTTTAAATAAGCTGTCGTGTTCTCATTTGATTCTTCTTCTTCGGGATGATGGGACTTATTAGGGTTTTGGGAGAGAGAGAATTGGGGTTTCGATTGGGACCAACCACCACTACCACAAGCTTCTTTCACCTTCGTTGTTGTGCGACTCGCAGAACTCGGATTTGAGCGGGAAAAAATAACTACTACAACAAAAAAGATTTATATACTATATATTTTGGCCTTTGTGTTAATTTCCCTAAGGTTCGGCTTTATTTGTTTTCAAAATTTCCATCTTTTGATTCTGTTTGGTTGCCGGGAAAGCTCAGCAAACGATTTGAAGTTAAAAAAAAAAAAACACTTTTGTTTTTTTTGGTAAAACGAAAAGTTTTTTTCTTGGCTATAATTTGAGTGTTTTCGGTTCATTTTTGAGAATTGAATCATTTGGCAAATATGTAAGGTATATATGTTTGAGTTTTTGATTATTACTTTGATTGCTTTCTTTGTTAAAGGAATCTCTCTATTTTTTTAGTGATGAAATCGGTTATGGAGTTTTTGAATTTGTGATTGTTTTGTGTGTCTATTTGGGTTTGATGGTGTAGAAACTGGCTAAACCATGTATTGAGATTGGGGGGTTTCGTTTGGTAGAGACGGTTAATTGGTAATTTTCAGTGTTTTTGCTGTTCATAACTTCATGTATCTTATTTGGTTCTCGTTTAAACTTCAAAATCAACAGTATATTGAAGTGAAAGTTCATAACTTAATATATAATTCTATTTGATTCTCCTTCCAAGGAAATTTTTTGATGTTTCTTTGTGTTTCCAACTATGGCGTAGTAATAGAATTGATCATTTATCAACTATTTGAAATCAATAGCGAGGGTATGAAACGGTTTGAAATGGATTTTATTTTTGGCATTTGGGTGTTGAATTTGTTCTGGGATGGTAAAATTGAGAAAAAACAATTTGAATATGTGTCTGATTCAAAGTCTTTGTGTATACTTTGTGGGTTGATAGACAAGGCTTTGAGGGGAAGCTTTTGACTTCAACTTCTTCTGATTGATTTCTTTTATGCCTACCTCAATTCTGTCTAATCCGACAAAAAAGGATAGCCCTCACTGTTGTAAAGGAGTATGTTGTGTGATTACTTAGCACTATGCATTTCAGTTACCATGGAGTTCTGAGAATGGTGATATTATAACTGTTCCAACATTGACATCTGTTGCTTTCATCTGGATGTTGAAAATTTATCGTTATGGTACTTTAAATCCAGTTTAGAAATTTAGGGACATACTTTATGTTGAATTGACAAAGAACATCTTCTTGCTTCTGTATTTCAAATTTCCATCTCCTCTAGTTTAATTGGATGTTATGTTGTGAACCTGGATCTTTTTAACCTTTGTTACTGGATTGTTAATTTTAGGAGCAATATGCTTTGTTCTGTTTTGGACTTCTGGTTGGTTTCATGGTGTTTTGATTCTCTATGTAGATGCCAATCAAATAATTTCAAGTCATTCTAAGAATTTTTTCGACAATAGTAGGGATTTCCTTTAATAATGTGCTTCAAACATTGTGAAAACAGAGTAACTCAAAGTTTTCAAAGGGATTACATTTTTTCTGCTACACCCATTTCCAAATTAACTTACAAGCAGACATTTCGGATCCATGTTTATATTCATGGTGTTTATATCAATCTTAAGAAGACCTGACATGGTTCTTTTCTTTATTTAATTTCTGCATTTCTCTATCTTTCTTAACTATGTGTATTTAGGCCAAACGCTCATTAAGTTACCTTTATGATCAGTCCATGAACTCTACTTCAACCCAGTTTGTTACCACAAGAAGGATAGGAGTATATGAGCCTATCCACCAGATTAGCACATGGGGAGAAAATTTCAAAAGCAATGGTAATCTAAATTCATCTTCATCCTTGATTCTGGGGGATACAAAACTTGATAATCAGGTGAAAATCTTCAAAGTTTAGGCATCTTGGTGCATTCTTCTGATTGCTAAGCTAATTCATTTTTATTATACAATTTTTCTAGTCTGAGGATGCTTCACATGGAACAATGGCACCTTCTAATCAATATGACCAAGAAGCATCTAAACCTACTGATAAGGTGAGAGCGATTGTATCAATGAGTATGATTTGAAATTTACAATATGATTATATATTCTTGTCCCCATTTTCTGCATTGGATGGCCAAGGATTTTTTTTTCCCCCTGGTCAAGTCTCCTGAAACTAGACCAAGGTTTGCTACTATTAGTTCTAGTTCCCCCGTCACCACGTTCTTATTTCTGCTCTCTTACACATGGTTATTGGAATGTAATGATTCTTGTTCATTCAGAGACCCACACATGCTGGAAATTTTGTCCTGTTAGTTTTCTTATCTTCCCATACTTTGTTTATTTGAAAATGATTTTTTTGTGCATGAATATCCGGTGGTGTGTATTCTTCATTGAGAATAATGACAGGTTCATTCATTGTTCATCAGTATTTTATTCTATGCAGATAGCACATCATATGATATGGACAATCTAAAAAAATATGTATATGCTCACGATCGAGCAATTTTATCCTTAAACTTGTCATATTAGTTTTAATATTTTAATTTTGAGGATGAACTCTAATACAGCACCAACAATCTTTACCCCGGTTTACAACTTTACTCATAAATCTGCAGGTGCTACGGCGGCTTGCACAAAACCGGGAGGCTGCTCGTAAAAGCCGTTTGCGGAAAAAGGTTTGTAGGCATACACATTGAAACAGAAGCCATACACATGCAAGAAGTGGTTAGACATACTAGATTTGGGTTTTGCTTTACAGGCCTATGTTCAGCAGTTGGAAACTAGTCGTTTGAAGCTGATTCAATTAGAGCAAGAGCTTGAGCATGCCCGGCATCAGGTATGAAAAAACATTAGTTTTTATGTGGCATCTTTGAGGCATTAATATATTTTGATCGATCAGTACAACTTTTTCCTCCCCTTTGATAAAAGCAGTTGATATTTTTTGGCAGGGCTTGTATATGGCTGGTGGGTTAGATGTGGGGTTCTCTGGAACTGTAAACTCAGGTTTGTTTGTCAATATGCTGTCAGAAATTTTCTTTGAATCTAATATCCTCGTTCTCAAATGTTACTGAGCCTTGTTAATATTGCATTGCTCTAAGACACAGTGGGTGGCTGGTAGCTGACTCATTTAGCTTACATACTATGAAATGCTGAAGTGCTTTATGATCTTAAGTTCCCAGTGAAAGAGACCAGATAAAAGTTTCAACTTCAAATATTAATATTATGTGCTTCATGCAATAAGCTATCAAGTAAAGTTCAACGGCAGTGATAGAAGGAGTAGGTGTTTTTCCCATTTATAACTTGTTTGAAGCATTAAGATGTGGCAGTCTTGTGATGGTTGTCAAAAGCACATTATCTTAGTTAAACTTGATTTTTAGCCCCCCCCCCACCCCTTCTCTCTCCCCCTCTCTCTTTAGAGTATGTAAATAAGAAATGATCTTATGAAGAAAAGAACTGATTTGGGGGCAGATGAATGCTTCGAAGCAGGAAGTGAATTTACACCAACTAGGCAATCATGATGTTAAAATGTACCCGAGCAGTAGAACAACATGTGCTGTCTTCCATGAGTTGTTATTAAAATATATTGATGTTCTTTATTTCTCCAAAATAAGTAGGACTTGCTCTTATTTTTCCTCCTACATCAGGTCTGTTGATTCTAGCTAGGGGATAGAGGAATCTTAAGAATAAGGAATGGCTATTTCATTTACAGTTTCGTTTGGTGAAACTTATCAAAAAAGAAAAATAGGGAAAGAAACAAAGATGCTTTGGGGGGTTGCAATTTCTGTTTAGGCCCACATTTTTGTATCCAGCCCAAATTTTTCAGAAAATGAGGGAAAGGAAGAAGTTCCTACATTCCACCATATTTCTTATTTAAGGGTATAAAAGCAAAAGATAGATATAGAATATCCTTTCCCTTCTCATCTTTCCACAAACCAAATAAGGTAGAAACGCACTCCTCTACCTTTTTCCCCTCCTTTGTTGACTATGCCCAACACACACACACAAAATCCCTTTGCTCTCCCTGGCCATGCTCTTTTCTTTTCCATTCCAACTCCCTTGGTACCTCCAAACAAGGAGTTCACTCTATAAACATGGTCTAAAACAAAATGTCCAAAAAATTATGTGAACATGGAAAAAAATATCCAAAGACTTTGATATAGTGCCATGTCAAAATAGTTGTTTCATGTATTTCCAATTATCCTTTATTCCTTTTGGAAACTTGCAAAGATAATAGTGCTGCATTTCACTTTTGTGGGAACAAAAGCAAAATAGTGTGCAGTATTAAAGTTTCAGGCAGCAACTATACCTGCATCTCTGTCATTTTACTGGTTGTTTCATGGATATACTTGCAGTTTTCTATTTGAATCTTAATCCCTTGAATTCTTCATAAGCTTCTTTGGTACAAGGACAACTATATTAGTTATTCCCAATTACTAAATTCTAAAATTAAAAGTTTATGTTCTTAGAATGTTCTCTCTGCTACCGTATTTCAACAGCCCAAGAAGATTAAGTTAGTGATTAGAAATATAAGTTGTTACTAAAAATGCCTATATGTATGCTCAATGCATCTTAATGCACCATCAAAAAGAGATGTCTTCACCCTAAGCATAAACAAAACTTTCAGAAGGTTGAAGTGTTGTAACACCACAATTGAATTTTTTATGAGCTATTTAGCCTCATGTATAATTGTCAGACATGCTGAGTATAACTTGTGGTTTTATTTCCCTTAGGTACATTTTTCTTCTTGTATCATGTCCTTGGCCTCCTTTGTTCTCTTATGATATTGTATTCTAAAATTAGCCCACACTAAGGATTCTGCAGGGATTACAGCATTTGAGATGGAGTATGGACACTGGGTGGAAGAACAAAATAAACAGATTGGGGACTTGAGAACTGCTTTGAATGCTCATATAAGTGATGTAGAGCTGCGAATGCTAGTAGACAATGGCTTGGAACATTACGCTAAATTTTTCCGTATGAAAGGATCTGCAGCAAGCGCTGACGTCTTCTATGTGATGTCTGGCATGTGGAAGACATCAGCTGAGCGCTTTTTCTTGTGGATTGGAGGGTTTCGCCCGTCAGACCTTCTTAAGGTGATGTGTGGTTCATTTTGAATTAATATGTGGGAATCATACATGTTAACTCTATAATTTGGGTTTTTAGTTAAGGTTGCATGAATTCTAACAATTAGAAGTCTCTCCTGCATAGTTTCCAATCATAGATAAATCAATGAAGTAAATGGAAATGCTTGACATCTTTATGAACAGCAAAAAGCATATATTTGCATACAACACATGCACACACCCTGCACACGCCAAACCCTAACACACGTACAAACCTAATATTACTATTTGAAAAGATAAAGGAATCTTCTCCTATGCGATTAGTCCTATTTAGGGTCTCTATCTCTCTCTCTCTAACACTTAAGTCTCTTGACATTGTAAGAGCAACATGATTTTAGTCCTGCCTTCATCCTGTACTTAGGGTCCTGTACCTGGATTTGAAAGGACAGAGGATCATTGCCACCTATTTGCAGACATAAAGAAATTTATACTATGTGATTAATCCGATTTAGGTTTGCCTAGGCATAATAGTGCCAACAAATCAGTGTTTGGTGCTCAAGCACTCAAACTTGGTAAAAGGAAGCTCCTTTTTTGCTCAAATTTGGCTTCTTATCCAAATGAGACAGAATTTTGTAATGGGGTCATCATCTAGAGATCTACTTTCTCTCTGTAACAACCCCAAGTCACATGGCATTACTAGGGTTTTCTCTAATAACATTTGTAATGACTTAAGGAAAGCGTTAGCCACATCTACGGTACACCTAAAAGAACTAGTCAAGTTGCAATTGAGGTTCCTAGTAATCACTTACAAATCCAATGTCCCCGTAGTAAACACCCAATGTGAGACTTAGCACACGCTCACACAACATACAAACAATCCAATCTAATCAAATCCACACAATTTGGGGTATCACACTCACATACACACACACACTCTCTCTCTCTCTCTCTTTAGGGGGGGGGGGGGGGGTAGCTATTGTGCTCAAATTTGGGCTTTTCATTTATTTTTGTATTCTTTTTAATGCAATTATGCTGTAAATTCCGAAAGATAAAAATAATGTGCTACTAATCCATGTTGATTACAGGTGCTTCTACCTCAACTTGACCCCATGACAGAACAACAGCAAATGGAGGTTTATAATCTTCAACAATCATGCCAGCAAGCAGAGGATGCTCTTACGCAGGGTATGGAGAAACTCCAGCAAACTCTGGCTGTGACTGTAGCAGCTGGACAACTGGTTGAAGATAGTTACTTCCCGCACGTGGCTTCTGCGATGGAGAAGTTGGAAGGATTACTGGGCTTTGTAAATCAGGTAGGCATTGCATTTTCTCAAGGACACTAAATGGTTTTACTCCAAATTCTGACCCTCAATGCATGCAACTGATATTTGTATTACTTTCTTTCTGCATCTTGCTCTTGCCCTCCCTGAAATATATTAAAGTCCCATGAAGTTGTTCCTTGTCAACATATATAAACCAAGACTGCATTATCCAAAGTTTTCTCTGGCCACCATGAGTCCAAAGGGTGCGTGTTGGACAGGTATTGGTTATAAAAAAAAAAAGGTTCAAATTGTCTACTGACTGCACTTTTCATTTGGCCATGTAAAAGAACAGGCACTTTGGATTTTTTGTAAATAGATTCTGAGGCAATTATGTTGGGAAAGACTCCTTTTGGGTTTTGCTTTTATTTGTTTTTTTCTTTTTTGGCCTTTTATTGTATTATTTTCTCCTTAATTTAATAGGCCAGATGACTGATACTAAGCTCTAGCAATACGGTGGTTAACGTTAAAGTTTTTAGTGCATTTTGAAACATCTCTGCAATGTATCATGCGGCCATAGGATTCATCACGAAGAAGCAAATCTTTGTAGAAACATTTTTGTTTATTTCAGACTGTAATTTCAGATTATATGCGTAATAGGAAATTGTACCTAGTTCACTGGCTAAATGAGATTTTTGTTGGAACAGGCTGACCATCTTCGGCAGGAAGCCTTGCAGCAGATGTATCGCATCCTCACTGTGCGGCAGGCAGCTCGAGGTCTTCTTGCCTTGGGAGAGTACTTCCAACGCCTTCGAGCTTTGAGCACGCTTTGGGCTAACCGTCCTCGTGAGCCTGCTTAGTCTTACAGTGGAAGAGGCTACAAAGCTTAGAATCTCAGTGAGGTTATCACAACCAGGGTCATGCCTCAGGCACCAGAGGTGCCTTTCAGTAATGTTGTTATAAAGATATGTAGAAATGATCCAAGTTGCTGAAAATTTTCAATCAGCTTCCCACCATTGAGAAGTTGTATATATTAATAGCCATTTTATTGAGAGGAAATTTGTAATCAAGGTAATTTTTAGTGCTTGTACATCATTATCTTCTGTTTAAAGTTGATAAATAGGATTTAAATTTGAAGTTTAGAATTGAGCTTTGTCATGTAAATATTTATTGGATGCCTTTCAAATGTGTCTAAAAAATTGTCATTGTATTATGTATAAGCCTTCTTTGTGCTTTGAAGTGGACATGCTTAGAAAAGAACTGATATGGGTTAATTGAACTCAACTGTGATTGTAATATGTATCAAATGCTGTAAATTTGAAAGCAGAAAAGTGTTTTAACATTGTATCTATTTTCATGTAGCCAAGAAGGAAAGAACTGGTTGCAGTATAGTTTAATCGGAGCCAAGCTCCTCATGCGTTTGCTTGTTATGTAAAAAGGTCCAAACTTCTATAGATTTAGGCTGGCAAGACTTTTCTGACAAGAATATATATATATATATATACTTTTTTTTATCTTTTTTTTTCATTCTGCATTAATAAATGACATAACTTATATTTTTGGGACTAAGGTTTTGTAGTTGTTGTATTAGTTAAGGATATGAAATACAATATGTTAAAATCTGCAGTTGTGAAGTCTGGGACATGAATCCTAAATGAAATATGGTAAGTTGGTAACCTCGAAAACGCTGTTCTAACAATGCGATAATCTGGGTTATTTGATAGTAAGCTTCTATCAGTTGGATAGGCTTCATGATATATAGTAACCTTGAAACCTAAAAGCACTGTTCTAACAACATGATAATTTGGGTGATTTGTCATTTGTCAGTATGTTCTTATATGTAACATGAAGGAAAATGATTTTCGAGTTCGAAAGAGCCATAACAAGGACACCCTTACCTATTATGTTTTTCCCTCTTTTCTTAACATATATACGTTGGCTTAAGAACCTCCCAACAATCCGTTGTAAAACAAATTCATTTTAAAGCATTCAGCACAATTTGGACTCTCAATGATTTTTTTTTTTTTTTTTTTAAATAACGTAAGAACTTTTATTAACTTATTTTATATTGTAATTGTAGGGTCCAAACTTTGTAGCCCAAGCCCAAAAAATTTGGATTGTGAGCCCAACGAACCCGGAACAATGAATTTATAAAGAGTGGGTGAAAAAGCTGGACTGGTTATGAATTTAGCAACGGTTTATTCTGATGAGCTAGGATGGACTAAAGTAAAATCACACTTGAAAGTTAAATAAACTCAAATTCGAAGATGCTTGTTATTGATTGAAAAGTCAATACAATTCTTTCAGATCTCCTCCCTTTTCTCCCTCCTTTTCATTTAGAGGCCCATTACATTTATATATTCTTCTTCCCCTTCATTTTCACCATACATCTGCTCTTCATCTAAGCATTCACTTGAGTACATGTCACATCAGACATCTGCTTTAGTTTTCTGTGAGTGGTGGTAACTGAGATTACACTGTTCAGGAGTTTTCTCCACATAAATGTGGTTAGGAAAGTTGCTGCAGTGCATTAAATGCGGTGGTAGCAGCTTTTCCTTTTAGATATTTCTCTGTTCTTATCATCTCTAGGCATGCCCAGGGCTTGTCCTTATCGTGGAAATAGTTGGGAAGGTCACTCAGGCCTTCAGTATATTTGCTTGATCACGTTCCCTTGGAATCCGAGGAGAATGACCTCTTCGGACCAATAGGGTTCTCTTTGGATTGCTCCTCTCGTTCATTTCCAGGTGCATTTCTTCCACCTGGACTCCTTCCTAATCCCTTTCTTCTCTTCGGACACATAGTGATATTCGAATTGGGTCCTAGGCCCAATACATAACGTTGGGCTTTTACACCCACAGTAATATAGTGTATAATTTTTTCTCTATATTTTTTTGAAGATAATTTGTTCTTCCTGAAAATTAAAAAATTTATATTCAGTTCAATTAGGTTTACTTCGGTCCAATTCGGGCCACTCGGTCAATTTCAGTCCCCCTTTAGTACATTTTAGACTAATTGGGTCTTAACTTAATTCTTTTTGTAGGTTTCTTTTCAAGTCTAGCTCAAAAAAAAAAAAAAAAAAAAAAAACTTCATTTTTGTGTTGAAAAGTATGAAATTTATTATATTTGGGCTAAAATATACTAAAATAGACATTAGAAATTAGAAATATGAACATAAAAATGCAATAAAAATGATAAATATTCAAAAGTTTAATTCGGTCCATAGTGGTTCTATTTGGTCCATTCTGTCCACTTCTGTCCTATTCAGTCCACATTACTCATATTCAGTCCACTTCAGTCCAATACGTCCACCTCTTTTCTATTAGGTCCAAGTTGGTCCCGTTCGGTTAGCTCTGTCTAATTTAGTTCTATTTGGTCCATTCAGTCCTATTTAGTCCATTCTGTCCACTAAAGTTCTATTCGATCCAATTCAGCCCATTCAGTCTTATTTAGTGCACTTCAGTCTAAATCGGTCCATTCTGTCCATATTGGCTCTATTCGGTTCACATTGGTCCTATTTTGTTTACTCGGTCTAATTCCATCTACTCAGTCCACATTAGCTCTATCTGGTCCATATTAGTCCTATTCAGTCTATTCTGTCTACTTTGATCCACGTTAGTTCTATTCGGGCCATTCAGTCTACTTTGGTCTGATTCAGTCCCTTTGATTCAGTCTATTTTGTCCACTTTGGTTCTATTTGGTCCATTTTGTCCACTTTAGTCATATTCAGTCCACATTACTCCTATTCAGTCCATTTCGGTCCATTATGTCTACCTCGGTCCTATTCAGTCCAAATTGGTGATGTTCGGTTCATTCTGTCTACTTTAGTCTTATTCGGTCCTATTTAGACCATTCTGTCCACCAAAGTTCTATTTGGTTCAATCAGCCCATTTAGTCTTATTCAGTCCACTTCGGTCTAATTCTATCTATTTATTCTACATTGGCCCTATGCAGTCCACATTGGTCCTATTTTGTCCACTTCAGTCTAATTCGGTCCATTCAGTCCACACTGGCTCTATTCAGTCCACATTTGTCCTATTCGGTCCATTCTGTCCACTTTGTTCTGATTCGGTCCTTTTTGTCCACTTTGGTTCTATTTAGTCCATTTTTTTTACTTTCGTCCTATTCAGTCCACATTACTCCTCTTCGGTCTAGCATGTCTATCTTGGTCCTATTCGGTCCAATTTGGTCCTGTTCAGTTCATTTTGTCCACTTTGGTCCTATGCAGTCCATTCTTTCTAATTCGGTCCACCTTGTTCCTATTGTTGATGTAACACAAATTATATTTACTGTCACATTAAATTACTTTTATTTTGTTAATAAAATTAGTAGTTAGAATAACATTTTTTTTTTTTTTGTAATGACTTTTGGGCCGTCAAATTTCGCCATTGGCCCATTACATTGCAGTGATACCTTACATGGGCCTGAAGGCTGGAATAGCCCTCCAATAAATGATAGACAAAAAAAATAACAAATTATATATTTATAATAATTCATGAATTTGACACTTTTATTTGCAACCTATAAATATCGTGGTACTCACCCTAGTCCCTGTGGTTTATTAGATCTTAAACTATAAAGTTCATGGTGGCTAGAATTGTTGATTTGTTATAAACTTTCTTTTAGTGCCTTTGCAGAATTATATATTATCCAACGATTTGTTGTAAAATAAACACTGATTTGGGCTTTTGGATTGGATCATTGGGTGTCAATGCCTCATCTTATCATTTTCTTTGACGTATTGAACCAAAGATGCATATCTAACGTCAGTTTGAATAGGCTTATTTGTTGCATTTTTTATTTATTAAATTGGGTTTGGATTTAGGTCCAATGTTTCTGTAACGCCCCAAAATCATAAGTAATAAAAGTCTATTTAATCTGAATAATCCATAAAAATATTAAATAAAAGAAATCCAGCAACTTTAAATCTTATCACAAATGTCAGAGCTCTAACTCACCAAAGACAAAATATCCTCAAAATAATTCTCCAATACAATATTTAATGCCATAAAAATAACAATAAAATCCTTAATTCCACAAAATAGTTTGTAACTGCTATTTCCCAAGAACCTTTACTCCAATAATTCCTCTAATGTATCTGCAATGGGAAATAAAAGGGGGGTAAGATAACTCAATAAGTGGAATTCACTAACATTGGGGTGTGGAAACAAACCTTTCAAATAAATAATTCTTACAACAATTTCATAACTTGTAACTCATCAATATTTATCATCAAATACTTCATATATATAAAAATATCTTTATATTGTGAGCCATCATAATATATGTATAAATATCATCACATAAACAATTTCCTAGGCTTTTCTCGTGGTCAACGTTTACGTTCCGTTGACAGGGTTGTGCTGTCCCCTTTTTGGGACTAGAACCTCATTTTCATCCCCTTTCTTAAGGATGGTTCCTTTGGAACCTAAAGGTGCACTCCTTTGCAAAGGAGCTTTCTTTTTGGATCCTCAATAGTATACTCCTTTGCTAAGGAGCTATCAAATGTGCACTGTCCCCTTTTCTGGGACCGTCCCTTGCTAAGGACTAGCTGCAGTATGATAGTCCCTTGTTAAGGACTAAATACCATACTGAGCTTTTAATCACGACTTGCCATAGGTTTTCAAAACACATTCCAATGTGCTCACAAAAATAATCCATTCAAGATGCTCCCAAAAATAGTCCATTCATAATTCTCAAAAATATATAAAAATATATTCACGCATATACGTTTAAATAAATTCAGGTTGTCCCACAAGTTTTTCATAAAACGAATAGCCAATGTGCATATCAAGCATTTATAAAATATTGATTTACATATAGAATATCAACATATTTCTTTGATATAAATAGTTTAGTAATCAACGCTATTTTGGGAAAACCCCCAAAATTAGTAAACACCACTTACATCTTAGTTGCAAAAATAAAGGAAATCAACCTCCCTTGAATCACAACAATTTAGTAGAATTAGAACCTAGCAACACCAAAAATAGGTTCATCAATACACAATTTCCCACTTAAAAATCTATCTTCACACTTAAACGGTTTTATCCCAGACAATATTGATATATCCAAAATTCTCCATTTATTCACCTAACTATCCAATTCACTTTCAGCTTTGATAACATTTTTTTGGACTTAAAGATATTGCTGCCTAATCAGATTTTCCATTATAAATTCCTAGATTGGGATCCATCAAATACCAGCTCTCCTTTGCCTGAAGCACATTTATGGTATTCTACACAGAAGGTGATCAAAGCCTTAAGACTCCTAATTGATGCTGGAAATAAATATAGGCATGACTTGGTGGACTTAATTAACACGGCAAGTACTGTCAAAGCTAGCAACCAAGATTTTTTTTTTTTTTTTTGGATGCTATGACTGTTTTTTGACAAAAGGATTTAAAAGCTTTAAATCTTCATAGCAAGGATTTTATTATATACATTTATATTCAATCTAACATGGGAAGCCACGTACAAGCCTTAGTATCAATCTAGTTGCCTATTGTCCCTTTAATGCCGCTGGACAAGTTTTGAATCTTGGCAGGTGTGTGAATGATAGATTGGGAACTTAGATAGATAGTGCAATAATATACCATAAGTAGCTTTTCCTCATTCGCATGGTGACAAACCAATTGATAAAGTCCAAGCCTATTAGAGACAATTTCAAAGCTTCTCTGACATACAGCTTTCTTTGACCATTCCTAATCTAATATAATAACAATATAGGACATCTTTTCCTTAATGTAAGGATAGGTGGAAATTCATGAGACCAACGTCTCTTAGTTCCTTTCCATGACACATGCCTATATGCACTTGCCTAGTCTAAGTATGATAACAATCATAGGAGTCCTTTTTTCATTAATTTAATCATAGAAACCATACCTGTAGTCTCTACTCCCAACCACAGTGACGGAAAGCAAAGTTCAGCAGTGTAATGCGGCTGAAGCAAAAGGAAGTCTCGTAGGTATACGCACAGAGGAAGGAGGCTAGGGTTTTATTTTATTTTATTTTTTATTTTTTAAATCTTATCAAAGTCTATATATTTACTTATGCCACCTCATTTGAGCTCCATATTTCATAGTATTTATCTTATTTTAATATCTTAGGCCCAATTCAATTTAATCCATTTAATTATGGACCTCCTTATAATTTCGTATAATAATTGAATTGGTTTCAAAATTATGGGATGTTACAGTTTCAATGTATTGGATCCAACACAAATAAGAACAATTTTTATTTATTGAATTTAAATAAAATATTATATGTTTAATTTCTCTTTCAAAATGAGACAAAATATAAATAATTTAATGATATGGAGGATGTTGCTGAATTTAAACGTTAAATAAAATAGGATGAGAAGAAAAAATAGTAAAAATGAAATGTATAGCGATAAACACCAAATTATTTTAGTTATGCTATGTAATAAAATAACATTATTTTATATACTATTTTTATAATGCAATAGGATAACATTTTATACACAAAACTAAATCGTATCAACTCAAAGAATACAATAGTTCATCAACCTAAAGCAGAGATGCAAGAAAAAAAAACCAAAAACTAAAAAAAAAAATATATATATATATATATATAGAGAGAGAGAGAGAGAGAGAGAGAGAGAGGAAACCTTTTGTGTGTGAAAAAAAATAGAAAATTATGTAAGGAATGAGAGAGAGAATGACAAATTTATAGTATGAGAATAAGAATAAGAAGAATAAAAAATAAAAGAAGATAAAGGGATAGAAAAATAATGATATTAAGTTAGAGAGTAGTGGGGATATGAAAAGTTAAAATGAAATTGAAAATTTAATAATAAATAAGAATAGTTAAAAATAAGATAAACATGATATTTTGATTTTAATATAATAGAGTTTTTAATTCACTTTAAATGATAAAAAATCATATAAAAAAATTGGAAAAAAATGATAATGACATGGTTATTGATGTGGCTTAACTGGAGTATAGCAACAATAAATGATACGGTTTAGTTTTTATATATATATAGATTATAAATTTATAATAATTCATCAATTCGACACTTTTATTTGTAACTTATAAATATCGTGGTACTCACCCTGGTCTCTTTGGTTTATTAGATCTTAAACTATAGAGTTCATAGTAGCTAGAATTGTTGATTTGTTGTAAACTTTCTTTTAGTGCCTTTGCAGAACTATATATTATCCAATGATTTGGTGTAACAATAAACACTGATTTGGGGTTTTGGATTGGATCATTGGGTTTCAGTGCCTCATCTTATCATTTTCTTTGACATATTGAACCAAAGATGCATATCTAATGTCGGTTTGAATGGGCTTATTTGTTGCATTTTTTATTTGTTAAGTTGGGTTTGGATTTAGATCCAATGTTTCAATGCATTGGATTTAACACAAATAAGAACAATTTTTATTTATTGAATTTAAATAAAATATTATATGTTTGAATTTTCTTTTTAAATGAAACAAAATATAAATAATTTAATGATATGGAGAATGTCGTTGAATTTAAATATTAAATAAAATAGGAAGCGAAGAAAAAATAGGAGAAATGAAATGTACAGAGATAAACACCAAATTATTTTAGCTACACTATATAATAAAATAACATTATTTTATATACTATTTTTATAATGCAATAGGATAACATTTTAGAAAACATTATAAGTAAAACAAGTGTTTTACGCCAGTAAATAGAATCTTGCCACGAGGACAATAGTAAATTCTCATTTAAATCCTTCTCCAAACAGACCCAAACAGAGAACGAAGAAAGAAAACCACAGCTCCCTCAGACAAAATCTCACCGCCACAGCCCTCAGACTGGAGCTCAAACCTCCACCACACCACACACCGGAGCTCACCGCCACAGAGTTCGCCGGAGCTGTTCGTGGAGCTTGAAAACAAACCGGAGCCGCCGTGAGCCACGATCCAAAGGTTTGTTTTTCATGATTTTCCCTTTTCCCCAATTTGGATTTCGAACACAGCCTGACTGAATGGATTCTGGAGAGAGAAATAGCAAAAAGAGTTTTTAGAGAGAGAGAGAGAGACAGACAGAAAGATAGCATCTTTCTTTGTTGGTATAATCGATCTGAGAAAACAAAAACCAAAAGATTTTTGGGCGAGCAGAGAGGCAGCTGGTTTTTCTTTTGATCCATCAGCCTCTTTTTTTTTTTTTCTCTCTCTCTCTCTCTCTCTCACCTGGATTTTTCAACTTCCAGTTCACTTTCACGCCCAAATGATGGGAATTTTTTTGGTTTTGTGTGAAGATTTTTGTGGGTTTTGGTGTGATATATGTATTGGATAGTGAGGAGTAGAAAGTGGGTTGTGATAAGAGAGGGTTCTGTTGTGGTTTTGATTAGAAATTCTAGTCTGGGTTCTGGGTTTTTCTTCTTCTTAGTAAAGTATGGACCTGAATGATAAACGCAGAAGGCTGTACAAAGTTTGGAAGGGAAGTAATGTGAGTTTCTCTGCCTCTCTCTATGTCTATGTCAATTGGTTTTGCTCTTCATGTTATGCTAATTTTCAGTTCATTAACTGAATTGGGTTTCTTAAATTTTCTTTTCTCTTTTGAATGACTATAATAAAATTGTGATAACTTCGCCAATTGTATTTTCTTTGAATTGGGGTCCACTGTTGTTCATTGTTTGGTTGGTGATTATTTGATTTTTGATATGTCTATTGCTATTTTTTTTATTGAGATGATTGATCCTCTAATATCAATAACTGAAAATTGTACAATTGCACTAGTTAGGAAGCTCTTCTAATGTGGTTAGAGGCAACAAAAATGAAAGAATTAAAGTTGATTGTGGGAGTTTTCTTTTGCGGGTCTATTCAGTTAGTTTAGTATTCTTCTGGATTTTATATCATCATACCACACTACTAAAAGTGTGAGGAAAAGAGGTTAAATTTTCAATTAAAGCCAACTAAAATATTTTCTAAGATGGGTGAAGTTTGGAAAGAAGGTTATGTCTAAAAGAACAAATATATTATAAACTTATTTTCTCATCACTTTCTCTTTTTGAAAGAACTAAAGTATAATATAATTCCATTCATTTCCTCATTTTATTTTCTCTTGTAGAATGCAAACCAAATGGGAATTTAGAAATGTATTTCATTGTCTTTAGTTTCTCTCAAATTTCTTTTTATAAAAAAAATAATGAAACATAATATATATATATATATATATATATTTTTCTGTTCTTTTACTAACTTGACTTTTTTACCGTAAAATTTGAACCATATGGAGTGGAAATGAGTTTTCGATTTTGGTTCAAGTCAAGTCAGCCACTTCACTTTAGTTTCATGTTAATGAGGCTAGTGTTTCTTTTTCTGTTTTCATTTTCTTCCAATAGTCCAAAATGATTTTCTTGTTTCATATTTTCAAAGTTGTCTAGTTCAATTGTCTTATAATTACTGATTTTACACATGAAATAAATGTTGAGCAGGTATGGCCTACCCTTTGTTTCAAAAAACAATCTTTTAGGCAAGTGGCTCACTACAAGACAGTTAAGTGCATACTGTGCTAATGGCGAGTTTTTAGGCAAGTGTCGGTTTTAAAAAACTTAAGTTTCTGTTTTTAGACTGTTTAATGTTTGCTAAATAAAAGCTCTTGGCAATATTTTTGGACAACAATCTGATTTCATTGCTGCAATATATTGGTAAAACAAATACAAAACTTTTGGATTAGACATCAAACTGACTGATAATTCTTTGAGCAACACTCTTCTCACCAATCTACTGTTATTGGCAGAGGGTACAAATAGAATGTAATTCAAATGTTTCCTTCAGCCCTTTAGTCTTGATAAAATAGGTATGCGTGAGTGAAAACTTAATCCTAATAATATTTGTATCAATCAGATATATTTGCCTTAATAACTAATGTTTTATGTCGTTAAATGGTTTCAATTTCAACTAATCTATATATTTTTTCCCTAATTTATTTTTTCTCACATTAATTGCGTTTCTTTCTAGCAGCTTGGCCTGTATTAGTACCTGTAATGTCAGCATTGAATCCTACAAGCTACTCCAAGGAAGTTGAGAGCCACATATGGACGACTATCATTTCAGTTGGCACAAAACAGAAGGCAAAGGGCCATCCATGACCGTCAAAAGGCAAATAACGCAATTGCCAAATAAAGGCTGATAAAAAGTGCTGCTGCATTACATATCATATTGATATATTAATACAATGAATTTCACTTTAGAATTCGTGATGAAGAAGATGTTGAAGTAATTGAAGTGTTACTTTAGGACCATTTTTTTGAGCTTTAAGCTTTCCTAGGCTGTACTTGGATTTATACATGGATTTGTTTTTGTTGGGCTGTTCTTGAAGAGATAATAGTATTGGGCAATAAACTTTCAATTGTTGGTGAATGTGAATTGTACTTAGTTTCTAATAAATTGGTCTTCATACAGATACAATTAATTGCAAATGAAATGCATACATGCGGATATGCAGAATTGCAGATATGAGTTTTTTGCAAAAATGAAACTTGCCCCTTGTAGCTTTTGAAACTCCTTCAGCAAACCTATCTAGATTGAAGTCCTTTGCATCATAATCCCAAATTTATGTATTTTTTAAGCTTTAATGTGTTTTATGGTCTTGGATGGCCTTTGCATTGGGTTGAAATCCATGGTTTTTTATTTGTTAAATATGTATCACTAATTGTGCACTTACTAGACTTTGTATCACTGATTGTGCACTTACTGTAAATGAAATTTGTTAAAATAAGCAAAATAAAAGACATTTTAACAACTCAAGTACATTGGTACATATAGCTCCACTCAACAAACTTTATTACATAAAACAGCTCCAAGTACATTCTTATTTGCAGTTTGGTACATATAGAGAGCAAATTGACATTACAAGTATGAGTAAATTATATTTGACATTACAAGTAGAAGAAAATGGACTTTACAAGTATGAGTAAATTATATTTGAAACTAAAAATATTTTAATAACTATCAAATAAATGATACCAGATGTGTCCCAGAGGTTACAGTTGAAAGCGGAGAATTTAATAACCACAGTAAGTAAACTTGTCGGAAAGGCACCTATAAGAAGCAAAATTGAAAGAAATACAAATCCAAGAAAAAAAAAAGGGAAACAATTCAGTCAAGGTTTAAGTCAAGGTTTAAAAAAAAAAAAAAATATATATATATATATATAAAACAGTACCATGCACAGTACAGTAGAAATTAACATTAATCAACCAAGCATTAAATTTCTTTTTCCTAAAGCAAGAAATGTGAAACCAAAATTGTCATCCTGTTTAATTGCGCTAGCCTAGACTCCCAAGTCCAACCAACCAACACAGAGGCCTTGAATGCCCAGATGGCCATGAAATTAACATGAATTAACTATAAAATCCCCATCATTATCATCATCATCATAATAGTAATTAAAGACACTCATAATCCATGACAAAAACAAAGGAGCAAGGGGTGAAAAAAAGGTAACAAATGAAGAAAAGAAACAATAAAAATTAAAAAGAACCTAGTTGATGAAACAAGAAGCATATATCATATACCAAAAAGAAAGAAGGCAGTTGAGCAAGGTCATCACGTATGGAATGCCCGAAAACTGTTCTGTGGACTTGCTCTTTATAATCCTCCAGAATGTTATCCTACAATATGTACCAAAACCTCACATGAATCACACAGATTAACAACTTCTCGGTAATAGAATATGTCAGATTAATCAGATATATATAATATAAAGACTAAAAGAGAGTAGAAAGATTGCAAAAACATGTCCAAGAATCAAAAAGAACAACACCCTTTTGGAGAAGAGTTAAAAAGGACCAAAAGTTGGCAAATTTATAAGAGCCAAATGGGTTTCTCAAATGATAAGTATCGAAACAATCTGTCTGCCCCTAAATGCCAAAGCAAAATGGTTCTACAGAATGTAAGTATCGAAACATCACAGAACTAGGACTCACAATGAGGTTCCATGCACACTTACCATCAAAATTCTGGACCAAGTGATCAATCGCCTACCCTATCCAACACTTGGTATGGACTCTCTCCATTTCAAAGACTCTATGGCAAATAACCTAACTACTTGTCATAGCGTGTGTTAGGCTACAAACGCTTCCCCTATCTTGGGGATTACAGAAATAACAAACTGGAGCCCAAGTCTCTCCCATGTGCCTTCATTGGTCACAATATCGAAAACAAAGGTTACAAATGCTACCATCCACCTAGAGGATGCATCTACATTCTGACCATGTTGTTTTTGATAAAACGACCTTGCCATTTTTTTCACCAACACAACTGTATGGCAATAATAAAATTGATGGGGAGCTCATTACATTCACAGATTGGGAGGCAACCTCAATCAACAAAACTATTGCCTTATGCCTCCCTTATTTCAGGATTCTCACCACCTGCCACAAATATTATACCAAGTCGCTCACCAACAGTTGACACACCTCCTACTATGACAACTCCAAGGTACCTTAATTTTCATGTAGCAAGGGTTACTCATAATATACCTATTGTACCAAAATCCATCCTCTTTGCCAAATGTCAGCCTAGATGGGTTGCTGCTATGGATGAAAAAAGTTGCTGCCCTAAATGCAAATCTGGACCTCATGGCACTGGCACATCACCCTGACATGAATGCCATTGGGTGTATATGGGTTTACAAAGCAAAATTGAAACAAAATAAAGAAAAACAAACCATAAATAATCAAAACCCATGAGGCTCCAAAGGGAAAATCAAACCATAAATAATCATGAGGCTCCAAAGAAACCCATAAACCCAGAAAAACCCATCAATAATTTGAAACCCAAATTGGGGAAAAGGAAAATCATGAAAAACAAACCTTTGGATCGTGGCTCACGGCAGCTCCGGTTTGTTTTCAAGCTCCACGCACAGCTCTGGAAAACTCTGTGGCGGTGAGCTCCGTTGTGTGGTGTGGTAGAGGTTTGAGCTCCGGTCTGAGGGCTGTGGCGGTGAGCTTTTGTCTGAGGGAGCTGTGGTTTTCTTTCTTTCGTTCTCTGTTTGGGTCTGTTTGGAAAAGGATTTAAGTGAGTACTTACTACTGTCCACGTCGTAAGATTCTATTGGCCGGCGTAAAACACTTTTTACGCCACAGCCTGATAAAATGTTTTCTCATAACATTTTATACACAAAACTAAATCATATCAAATTAAAGAATACAATAATTCATCAACCTAAAGTAAAGATACAAAAAAAAAAAAAACCAAAAACTAAATATATATATATATAGAGAGAGAGAGAGAGAGAGAGAGAGAGAGAGAGAGAGAGAGAGAGAGAGAGAGAGAGAGAGAGAGAGAGAGAGAGAGAGAGCCTTTTGTGTGTGAAAAGATAGAAAATTATGCATGGAATGAGAGAGAGAATGACAAATTTATAGTAATAAGATAAGAATAAGAATAGTAAAAATAAAGGAAGATAAAGGGATAGAAAAAATAATGATATTCAGTTAGAGAGTAGTGCGGATATGAAAAGTTAAAATAGAATTGAAAATTTAATAATAAATAAGAATAGTTAAAAATAAGATAAATATGATATTTTGATGGTAATATAATAGAGTTTTTAATTCACTTTGAATGATAAAAAATCATATAAAAAAATTAGAAAAAAAAATGATAATGATATGGCTATTGATGTAGCTTAATTGGAACATAGCAATAACAAATACTATGCTTCGGCTTTTAGATATATATAAATTAGCCAACCTAAGTACATTGGACATGTACCGGCAAAAATTAAGAACTCAGATTACAATGATCAACTAGAATAGGGAAGGACAAACAGGACATGATGGCAAAACCAAGCTCCATTCAAGGAGTGTGGAAGAAAAATGACTTTAAATCGAGGATAGACCATTCACAATCCTCGAATCATTTAGCATTCCATTCCTGTCATAAACACCAAAACAAACAATGTTGCACAAACTTTCCTTGCCATAAAGCTAACAACTAAAAAATTTTATTCGTCATAACCCAATGGATACTAAACAAACAACATACCATAGACCACAACTCATATGCTATAGGACAACGAAGAAGAAGATGATCCACCAATTCCCCACACATTTTGCACATATAGCACCAATTTAACACTATGATATGCCTATTTCGAAGATTATATGTAGTTAAAATCTTACCTAAAGCGGCAGTCCAAGAAAAGAAAGCTACTCTAGACCAAACATTCAATTGCCACACCATTTTCTTAAATCCAAATGTAGGGATAAGGTCCCAAAATTACATATTGGGCCTTGGACCTTACTCGAGGACGTGGGCATGTCCGAGGGGGATAAACAATTGTGAGGGATTCCAGTTTAGAGTCTCATGAATGTGAAAGGGGTGGAAGACGGTTCGACGAGGATTTCCTTCCTCAGCCGTGACAAATACGACTTGGATATGTGTTCCAGTGATGAACGTGACCTTCATAGAAGCTCCAATGATAGGGACGCGCCTCATGAGCACACGAGAAGGAAGGGAACCTAAAAATATCTAAAAGAAAGTGGCTACCACAGCATTAAATGCACTGCAGCTACTTTTCTGGCTGCATTTTTGTGGAGAAGGCCCTTGAATAGTACTGCCTTGGCTACCGCAACTCACAGAAAGTCAGAGAGGGTGTCTGATGGGACGGGCACTCAGTAAGAGCTCAAATGATCAACAAGTGTATGGACGAGATGGTTCAATGGAATCTATATAACGTGAGAGACCCTCCATGAGAGAGGGATCGAAAAAATAGAGAAAGAACACTATAGCAACCAAAGTTGCACTTGTAATCTGTTCTATTGATTTATACAAAGATTTGCCTCCTCAGACAGTGAATTTATTCAATCCTATTTGCTTTGTTCTTGCTTGATCGTCTTTCAAATTCATTCTAACAGTTGTTAAATTCATTAGGGCCTAGTTCTTTGACCCATTCTCTACAAATTTATTGTACTGGGCTCACTGAACCAAAATCTCATACATCTTAGGTTTGGGCTGCAAATCGTGCTCCTATAATTGGCGCTGTCTATGGGAAGAAGTTGTGTGATAGTGAGTGCAGCAGTTAACAATGATAGGTTCAAATCCATACCAAGTAAAGTCTAGGGGATCCCAGCATGGTGACCCTTTTGTCAACCTTGAGCAAAGAGGTGACCGCAAGGGAAGTGTGCATACCACACATACTAGTAAGAGTCAACCTCGAGGTGGAAGCCATATCTCCCACGCAAAGAGCAACAAGGGCATGCAACTGGAGATTGACCAGTTGAAGAGGAAGTTGCGCTATGCAGCGCGGAAACGAACCCCCTCCGACTCTCATGTTTCTTCCGATGACGAAAGGGACGTTAACTATAGGCGAAGGTCTTAAACCCCGCCTAGCGAATCTTTCTTCTACGAAGAGGAACAACGTTGTAAGCGTAGAGTTCAAAGCCCGCCTCGCAAAGGCGTGGGGAACGACACTATGGGCAGTGCCTTGGACCAAATCTCCAAGTCGCCCTTTATGTGCAAAATCAAGGGAGCGAGACTTCCTCGATGATTCATTCAACCTACTTTCACTATGTACAACGGTAGAACAGATCCCGTAGAGCACGTAAGCCATTTCAATCAGAGGATGGCTATACATTCCAAGGACGAAACCTTAATGTGTAAGGTCTTCCTATCTAGTCTGGGACCCGTTGCGATAAGATGGTTCGACAGCTTAAGAGCAGATTCCATAAGTTCCTTTAAAGAGCTCACCCAGGCGTTTGGTTCTCGCTTTGTCACTTATAGTAGGGTTCCTTGGCCCTTGGCTTCCCTTTTATCTTTAAGCATGCGAGAGGGAGAGACCCTGAAAACGTATTCAAATAGATACTGGGAGACATTCAATGAAATAGATGGTGACTTTGATGATGTGGCCATCAGTACCTTTAAGCTTGGCCTTTCGGTCGATCACGGTTTGAGGAAATCCCTAACTGGCAAACCTGTCACCAACATGTGCTAACTCATGGACCGGATTGATAAGTATAAAAAGGTCGAGGAAGACTAGCAGCAGGGGAAAGGAAAGGAAAATGCTATCCTTCAGGAGATGAGGGATTTTAGGTTGGACCTATACAATAACAATCGGCCTAAGAGGGACTACGCCAAGCAGCCAGGGCTCGCTAATGCTCAGGCAGTCAATGTGGTGTTCTAAGAGTCGGTGCATCAAGTTCTAAAGAAGATTAAGAATGAGCCATTCTTCTAATGGCTAAACAAGATGGTGGGAAACCATATGAGGCACAATTAGAGCCTCTATTACCAATATCACCAAGACTAAGGACATACTACAGAAGACTATAGGAACCTGTGGGATCATTTAGACCAGCTGGTCTAGGAAGGAAGGTTGAAGCACCTCCTACATCATTCCAGTGGCCAGGGGAGCTAGACCGACCAGGAACCACGGAGAGACGCTCATTCGAAACCCCCATTAAGCACGATAAATGTCATCTTTGCTGCACTAGGGAGGACCGGGTCCTGTCCTTCCAGAGTGATGTCTGTGGCTCGGCTGACCACCGAGGACCCCAATCCATAGTCGAAGTGGGCTAAAGGGAACACCTAACCAAAACTGGGTTTTTCGGAAGAGGATAAAATCGGAACCATACAGCCCCATGATGATGCTTTGGTGGTCACGCTTAGGATTGGAGGGTATGATGTGAAGAAGGTGATGGTGGACCAAGGTAGTGGCGCCGAGATAATGTACCCCAACCTGTAAGGGGTTGAGCTTGAGACCCGAGGACCTTACACCTTATAGCTCGCTCTTGGTAAGTTTTGATGGGAAGGTTGTCTTCCCGAAGGGCCAAATTAGGCTACTCGTGTAGACTGGTTTGGAAGTAGTGGAGGTGGACTTTATCGTGGTAGACGCTTATTCACCCTACACAGCCATTGTGGCCAGACCTTGACTTCATAACCTAGGAGCCGTTTCTTCTACTCTACATCAGAAGGTGAAATATCCATCCGAGGGACAGGTTAAGGAGATCAATCTATGGCTAGGCAATGCTTGATGACTGCCATTCGACACCAGCCCGAGGCTGAGTCCTCAGCCTATGCCGAAAGGGGCTTATAACAATTAAAAACTCCGATGTTGCCTGTCGATGGGTCGAATGAGGAGGCAAAATGTAAAGGTTTGGTAAAGGTTGTTATTAGTGAGGATTCGGAGAAATTCTTTCAGATCGGGGCTCAGCTACCTCTTCCAGAGAGGGAAGAGCTGATAGAGTTCCTCAGAAAAAACGTTGATGTCTTCGCATGGAGTGTTTACGAAGCCCCGGGGGTGGATCCGAGCTTCATCTGTCATCATTTAAACGTTAATCCCTCCATCACTCCCAAGAAGCAACCTCATCGGCGCTCGTCCAAGGACCACTCTGATGTTGTCAAAGATGAGGTGAAGAAACTAAAGTAGGCAGGGGCTATTAGGAAGGTATTTTACCCTGAGTGGTTGGCGAATACCGTGGTAGTGAAAAAGAAGAGTGGGAAATGGCAAGTGTGTGTGAACTTCAAAGATTTGAATAAGGCTTGCCCAAAGGATCCCTTCCCTATGCCTAAGATAGACCAGCTGGTGGATGCAACCATAGGCCATCCTCGGATGAGCTTCCTAGACACCTTTCAGGGATACCACCAAATACCACTAGCCCTGGATGATCAGGAGAAAACAGCTTTCGTCACTCCCACCGGAAACTACCACTACAAAGTGATGCCGTTTGGTTTGAAGAATGCAGGGTTTACCTATCAAAGGATGATGACTAGGATGTTTGAACCGCAGTTGGGCAAGAGCATCGAGGTCTATATAGACGACATGGTGGTAAAAATCAAGTAGTGTCCGAGCACTTAAGGGATCTCAGGAACATTTTTGAAATTCTGAGGAAACACAAGTTGCGCCTTAACGCCTCTAAATGCTCCTTTGGTGTGGGATTAGGCGAATTTCTGGGCTACATCGTAACCCATGGGGGAATTGAAGTTAACCTCGACCAGATTAAAACGATCAACAGCTTACAACCACCTCAAAATCCCAAGGAAGTCCAAAAACTGACCGGAATGATTGTTGCCCTGAACCGGTTTATCTCTTAGTCGGCAGATAGATGTAGACCTTTCTTCCTATTGATGAATAAATGGATGGGGTTTGAATGGACTGAGGAGTGTGCCTTGGCCTTCCAACAGTTTGAGGATTATCTCTCTCGGCCTCTTATCATGTCTAGTCCTGAGGTTGACGAAATTTTGTTCGCTTATATTGCTGTGACCCTTCATGCTGTAAGCTTGGTCCTAATACAAGTTGATGGCAGCACACAAAGGCCAATTTATTATGTGAGCAGGTCGCTACATGAGGCCGAGATCTGTTATCTATCGCTGGAAAAGGCTATTTTAGTAGTGGTATACGCCATACGCAAACTCCCCCACTACTTTCAAGCGCACACGATCATTGTCCTAACTCAGCTTCCGCTCAGAGCTCTACTCTGAAGCGCCGATTACATGGGGAAGATTGCTAAGTGGGTCACAATCCTAGGGGCTTTCAACATCAAATACATGCCTCGCACCTCTGTCAAGGGTCAAGTTCTAGCAATTCTGGTAGCCGAGTTTGCTAAATCCCCGTTAGAAAAAGAAACGGAAACATAGCACATGGATGGAAAATTGGTTAGAATGATCTCCCAACGGGGTCCCCTAACCTGGAAAGTGTACGTTAATGGTGCAGCAAATTAGAAGGGTTCCGGAGTGGGGTTAGTACTAATATCCCCCGAAAGGATCACCATTGAGAAATCATTAAGATTGAGATTCTCAGCCACCAATAACGAAACTAAATATGAGGCTCTACTGATAGGAATGATCATGTCCGAAAAATGGGAGGAAAAGTCGTAGATATGTTTTCAGACTCCAGATTAGTCGTCCGCCAAGTGAAAGGAGAATTTGAGGCAAGGGATGAAAGAATGTAGGGGTACTTAAGTTAGGTTAGGCACCTACAATCAGAATTCAAATCTTTCAGCCTGTTGCACATCCCCAGGAATGGAAACACACATGCCGATTCCCTAGCCACGCTCACAACCTCCTCGGCGTAGAGCTTACCTCAGGTCATCCTCGTAGAAGACCTGTACAAGCCCACAGAGATGAACAGAGAGGTGGTTCATGTTCACCAAGTTAGGGTAGGGCCTAGCTGGATGGACCCTATAGCACTGTTCTTAAAAGAAGACACTCTACCCGAGGAAAAATCAGAAGCGGACAAAGTACGTAGGAAGGCTCCTTGGTTCTAACTGTCCGAGGACCAGAAGTTATATAAACGCTTATTTTTTGGGCCATACTTGCTATGCACACACCTCGAGACAACAGAATTACTCCTTAAGAAGTTACATGAGGGGATTTGTGGGACCCACACCGGAGGCAGATCTTTGGCACGCAGAGCCATCATTTAAGGCTGTTGGTGGCCAAATATGCAAAGGGAAGCACAAGAGTATGTAAAGAAGTGCGACCAATGCCAAAGATTCGCACCAAACATACACCAACCAGGGGGAGCCCTTAATCCACTGTCTAGCCCTTGGCTGTTCACTCAATGGGGCTTAGAAATAGTGGGCCCTTTCCCCAAAGCAGTAGGAAACAAGAGATACTTGCTAGTTGGCACGGACTACTTCACTAAGTGGGTTGAAATTAAGCCTCTAGCAAACATCAGAGATATGGATGCCAAGAAATTTATATGGAAGAACATTGTCACACAATTCGGACAACGACCTTCAATTTGATAGCAAATCTTTCAAGAGATACTGCTGTGACCTGGGAATTACAAATGGATATTCTACCCCAACCTATCCCTAAGGAAATGGACAAGCCGATGCTGTTAACAAAGTCATTATAAGAGGACTCAAGAAGAGGTTGGACGACGTGAAGAAAAAATGGGTGCAAGAACTACCACATGTTCTGTGAACATATCAAACCACACCTCGCAGGTTGATAGGGGAGACTCCTTTCTCAATGACATATGGGGCCGTAGCCGTTATCCCTTTAAAGACTAGCTTCTCGACACTGATGACAAGTACACTTGATCCAAGCAACAACAACGGATTGCTGGAAAAAAGCCTAGACTTGATTGAGGAGAGGAGAGAAAATACAATGATCCAACTGGCATACTACCAACACAAGCTTAAGCAAGGTTATGATGCCAACGTAAAGCTGAGATGATTAGTGCCTGGTGACTTAGTGTTGAGAAAGGTTCTAGGTACTACGAAGAACCCAGCATGGGGAAAGCTAGATCTAAATTGGGAAGGACCATATTGCATCACCTTGGTAGCTGGTATCGAAGTGTATTTTCTGGAAGACTTAGATAAGCATGTAATATCACGCCCGTGGAATGTAAACAACCTGAAAATGTATTATTATTAATGAAAGTCTCTTCTGTCAATATGATCATTTATCAAAGGCAGTATACTTCTCATTGTGACATCTTTTCTAAGTGTTTAAATTGAACCATAGTCATGCCTTAAGTCCTCAGACCAGATGCTATAGGGAAATTAACACATTTTGACATCTTTTCTAAGTGTTTAAATCGAACCATAGTCATGCCTGAAGTCTCGGACCAAATGCTATGGGAAAATGAACTCACTATGACATCTTTTCTAAGTGTTTAAACCGAATCATAGTCATGCCTGAAGTTCTCGGACCAGATCCTATGGGGAAATTACATCTTTTCTAAGTGTTTAAACCGAACCATAGTCATGCCTGAAGTCCTCAGACCAGATGCTATGGAAAAATTAACATACTGTGACATCTTTTCTAAGTGTTTAAACTGAACTATAGTCATGCCTGAAGTCCTCGGACCAGATGCTATGGAGAAATTAACACTCTATGACATCTTTTCTAAGTGTTTAAATCAAACCATAGTCATACCTAAAGTCCTCGGACCAGATGCTATGGAGAAATTAACACTCTATGACATCTTTTATTAGAGTTTAAATAGAACCTTAGTCATACTTGAGTTCTCAGACCAGATGCTTTGGTAAAATTAACGTTCTGTAATATTCATGTGTTTTTCACTAAGTGTCAAAACAGATTCCAGGTTATAATTAACTTCTTGGATTTCTAACATTGAGTAAGTTAAAGTCTTTTATTGTTTATCCAATTCATAGTACAAATGTGTGTTAGACCTCTTTATTACTGGTACTTAATCAAATTATTTAGATTGTTAGCAGTTCAATACCATTGGCAAGTAGTGATAAACTTCAAAGCATACTAAGTGAAAAAAAAAAGGGGATGAAAGGAGGAAAAACGTTTTCATTGAACAGAATGGTGAATACACTTTGTTTGATGGCAGATTGCCATTACAAAAAGTATTTATACAAAAAAAAAAAAAAAGTCCTACGTCTAGGCATGGACTTAGGGAAGGTCTTTCTTGGGATCAGCAGCCTTGGAATGGACACCATCAGCTTTAGACTTAGCCTCCGCATCCTTGGCTTGGGAAACCACGTCCCTGATTGTGAGGGCATCATCGGAGGACTTAGCCTTCAGAGGTGGCTGAGTCTCCTTACCCGCTCCAGCCCCTTCAGGAACTTCAGCATCAGGAGGAGGAACTTGAGTGATAGGGAGTTGCTTGGGAGGAGGGACCGCACCTGGAATTTCTTGAATATCTTTTGGGAAGAAAATACTTTCGGCCCTCCTCAGCTCGAAGTCTGTAGGAACTCTCGCCTGGTCCATTGCTACTCCCCATAACTCGGTGTAGTAGTCCCTACATACTATGGCCACCTTATCTTCCAACCAAGTCTCCGTGTCCTGCATTCCACGCTCATAGGATGCCTTCACTGCGACCTTAGCAGCTTCCTTGGCCACCCGAACTACATCCTTGACTTTTTACAGTTTGGCCTTGAGATCCAAAACAATTTGCTTTTCTGTGGCCAAGTTTGTCTCGGTTATATGTAATTGCTGGCGCTAATCCTCGGCTTGCCTCTCCACGGTTTTTAGACTTGCCAAGGCACTATGGTGAGCTTTGACCGCTTCTTTTAGCTGCTCGAATAGCTCATCCTACTCCTATCTTAGAGCCCCCAGCTGCTTTTCAACATCTAGTCGGGAATGGGCCTCAGCCTTGGCCTCGTCCTGAGCGTTCCTGACCCACTCTTCGGTGACATAAACTTGCTGGGTAATTTGCATAAAAGTAGTAAAGGGGTCATAAAGAATACACACATATATGAGTGGACGTGCAGCTTAGTATTTAACGAAAAAAAATAATGATTGACTTACCATTACAAGGTCCCTCTTCAATGACATGAAGAGGTTAGGTTGCTTAGTATGCTTGAGGCCCTCCATGTCTTTAGGAAGGAGAAGGGGTTGCTCTAGGGCCTCGGTGAGGATTCCGGCGTACCCCCTTTGAGACTCCTAGATAGTGGCGTCCCAAGAAATGGAAGCACCCTCCACCTCTAGCCGAGGGGCCCAGGAGCACTGCCCTCAGCGCACTTCAACATACCCCTGGCTCTCCACGAATTGGGTCCTTTTATCCTGAGGGTTCTTGACTTTCTTCTATTGCTTGGCACCCTTCTGCTGTGCCATTTCACCTTCCTCCAGGTCCTCTACTGGCTTTTTCTTCCTTATGTTCAGATTGGCCTTCAATCCGAGGTTAGTAGGGAGCTGGGGGGGGGGGGGGAGGAGGAAGGTTGGGAGCAACCTGGGTCTTAGGAACCTCTTTTGAAGTTAATCCCTCCTTTATTCCTGTTAGCCATTAGACCTTTCAAACCGGTTCTTTGCTTCAAGTCCATGTCTTCTTCTTCTTCCTCAGAACTAGTGTCTGGCCGAGCAACTATTAACCTTAGTTGATGGACGGCAGAAAATCTTTCAGACTTAGTCTCGGAGTCTGAGAGCTCTACAAGCCTTTCATGTGCCCTTTCCTTTCTTCGAAGTGGAACTGGTCGATCTCGGCTTCCAAGGAATGGCGAGATGAGGCTGATTCCTCTCTCGGAGCAGTACTTACTGAGGAACAGGTGGGGGTGGCAGCATAACGGGGGGAAGGTCTCTCCGAGCTAAGAACCTAGGCTTAGAGACGTCTATTCTAGCAAGCTTGGGGTTACCTACTCTTATTGCTTGGCCTGCATCCTGAAATATGCACAACAAGGGCTCGTAGTCTAAGATCAGGTGAGCAGCCCGTAACTGTCTATCTTCGCTTGCGAATATTTCCGACCTCAGTAAGTAGTTGAGCCTTGAAACGTTGACGTGGCTAAGTTTCAGAGAAACGTGATCTTTATCTGTAAAAACATCCAAAAAGGAAATTGTGGTCAAATCAATAGCAACTGTTATCCGAAGAGACGAATGGTTTAGAATGAATAAAAAAAAAACCTAAGAAAACTAAGGTCCCTGCTAAGGGACCTAATCCTGGGGTACTCCACTTGGTGTTCTTGCCCTAATTGGGTAGTGAAGACCATCGTGCCACTCCCCAGAAATAACCAGGTAATTGTCCTTCAAGCCTTTGTTGGACTTAGGAAGGTAGGATATCAACCTCACATTTTTGGATCGAGATTTGAGGTAATACCCCCTGGCGAGAGAATGACACTCGTACATGTGAGCAACATCGTGCCATGAAAGCCTAAGATTCATCTAGTCGTTTAGGGCATCTACACTCCCTAAGACTCTAAACATGTTGGGAGAGCACTGATGGGGGCATAACCTGTGGTTGAGCAGATAATCTCGAGTTATCCTACCTATGGGAAGTGTCATTCCTCTCTCTATAAAAGCAATCATTGGAATGACAACTTCTCCCACCTCTCTATTGGTAAGTATTTGGTCTGGGGGGCAATATTATAAGCCCACTCCTTGTGGGATATGGTAATTGGCCTTAAAACCCTCCATACCAGCCGGGGAATCCACTAAATGCTTAAATCTACCCATCTAAGTAAATGTGGGTGACAAGGGGAAAGTTTTCTAATAAGGAAGAAGACCGAGGAATTCGGCTAAGGAGAAAAAGAAAATTTGAAGAAGCAGATACTTACGAAAATAAGTGAATGTGTCAAATCTTGAACCTTTAGAAAGATCTTTAAAAAAAATTTCTTAAGGAAAGAGTGATGGAGGCTTAGGAATTTAGAGTGCTTTGTGAGTTGGAGCGCTGGGGTTCTCTTGAGCACTTGAAAGTTTGTGAAGTAAAGAAGAAAGCGAGTCCCCTTAAGGCTTTATATAGAGAGAGAAAATGAGTGGGAATAAATCCCACTTAAAATTCTAGAGGAAATATCCACAGTAGGGTGTGCACCTTACTGTTGGATATGGGGGAACAAAGTGCTTCTTGGAACAATAAATGACGATTCACGGACCTCGAAGCGTCAGAAGCAGTTATGGAGCGCGTAAAATGGCACTTTCACGCGTGTAAGCTAGAGAAATGAATGGTCTTGTCTCTTAAAAATCAAAACCCCACCTTTTCTCCTCCAATGAGAGGGAAAAACTGGAGTTTTTAGGGGCTATTGTAGGGATAAGGGCCTAAAATTACATATTGGGCCTTGGGCCTTACACAAGGACGTGGGCATGTCCGAGGGGGATAAACAATTGTGAGGGATTCAAGTTTAGAGTCTCATGAATATGAAAGGGGTGGAAGGCGGTCCGGCGAGGATTTCCTCCTCGGCTGTGACAAATACAGCTCGGATATATGTTCCAGTGATGAACGTGACCTTCATAGAAGCTCCAATGATAGGGACGCGTCTCATGAGCACACGAGAAGGAAGGGAACCTAAAAATATCTAAAAGAAAGCTGCTACCACCACATTAAATGCACTGTAGCTACTTTTCTGGCCGCATTTATGTGGAGAAGACCCTTAAATAGTGCTACCTTGACTACCGCAACTCACAGAAAGTCAGAGAGGGTGTCTGATGGGACGGGCACTGGAGTAAGGGCTCAAATGATCAACAAGTGTATGGATGAGATGGTTCAATGGGATCTATATAACGTGAGAGAACCTCCATGAGAGAGGGATCAGAAAAATAGTGAAAGAACACTAGATCAACCAAAGTTGCACTTGTCATCGGTTCTATCGATTTATACAAAGATTTACCTCCTCGGACAGTGAATTTATTCAGTCTTATGTGCCTTGTTCTTGCTTGATTGTCTTTCAAATCCATACTAGCCGTTGTTAAATTTATTAGGGTCTAGTTCTTTGACTCACTCTTTACAAATTTATTGTACTAGGCTCACTGGGCCAAGATCCCATTTATCTTGGGCTTAGCCTGCAAATCGTGCCCCTACACCAAATTTTTTGCAATTTCAACGTTGTGTACCGCTACATATTATATATAATATTTTAAAATCTTACCATTAAATTATATATCATTTTTTTTTTATTAACATACCAAATATCATATTAATTGAATGTTATTTATCATCTAATTCATTAATTCTTGTTTCTCAAAAAAAAAAAAAAAAAAAAAACAAACAAACAAACAAACAAACAAATTTAGTAATTCTTGTTTCATATTAATCGAATGTTATTTACTATATAATTCATTAATTCTTATTTTGTGTATAATTAAAAAAAAAAAAAAAAAAAAAAAAAAAACTGCACATTTAAACCTATTTCTAGATTAGATAGTTATTGATTCTAATCCTCTTGGCATTTGCAAGCATAATGCGTTATTCATAAATGATATAAGGAGACAAGATAATCTAATATAATCTAACAATGGGCCTGCCCAAAAATTTATCTATTAGAAATATTATTGAATGATAGAATCACCATTCTCAATATATTTTCCGTCCACTGTTGGTCCATTATCCACATGCATGGCCATCCTAAGCCTCTTCCACTAATTATTTGTGCTCAGATTTTGTCTTTAGAATATTAATTGGATTGTTTGAACCTATAGAGTACATTTAGAATATGTACTTAATAGGTTCAAACGATTTACATTTAAAATCGTTAAACGTAAATCATTAAGGCGTAAATGCACTTTTAGTTTTTACATTTTTTTTTTTTTTTCCTACATCTTCATTTCACCATTTTTAGTCCCTAAACCAATTAATGTGTATTATTTTAGTCATTTCCGTCAATCAGCAAATAGAAATAGCAGAGGTGACTAACGGAGGGATCAAAATATTATTAAAAATACACTGTAGCACTCATCACTCAATCCACATCAGATTATAATTTAAAATATTTATTTCTCAATTTTAACAAAAGAAAAAATATATCAAGATCTATGTTCATCTTCATCAAGAACACATGTCCAGATTTTAAACATAAGAACACATGTCCAGATTTTCTTGTATTTTCTTGCCCTTTCTTGCAAACCAAACACAAACACAAATTGATCTCTAGCAAGAACACAAACACAAACCTAGCAGCAAATCTTCTCAGATTTTCTCAAACCACAAAACCCAGATATACAAAATCACAACTCAAGTCCAAATTTTCTCATCTTTCAATCAACAATGAAACCTCCAGCAAATAAAATTCATAAACCCAGAAAATTTAGCATAAAAACACCATTAAAAAAAAAATCATAAATTCCAAAGCCCCCATCCTCAAACCCAAGCAAAATCATTTCTCAGTTTTTTTCAGTCTTTGTTTGGTTGCCAAGAAAATGAAAGAATAAAAATTTGGACAGCACCATCAAAGTCCATTCCATCTAAATCCAACTCCAATCAAATCCAAATAAAAAAATTTATCTAAACCCACTCCGTTACATACACATTTACATATACAAAACACTTACACGATTTACATATACAAAACACGATTTGCAACACAGATCTACATTCCCAGAAATTCGAACCCAAGCCGATCCACTACCACACAAACAACCACGCCCACCTTAGACTTCCATCTGGAACCACCATAAGCCGATTTGTCACCATGCAAATAGCCACACCCACCCTAAACCGCCGTCCTAAATCACCCCAAGCCGATCCACCACCACACAAACAGCTACACTAGATCCAAAACCACCAAACCCATCACCAGATTTGTTGCAACATTTCCTCCTCTCTTAGGCATCACCGCCTAGGGTGTGGGTTTAAGAGGGTGAGGTAGACAACATGAGATCTGGCTCAGTGAGAGAGGAAAAAAGAGTTTGTTGAGAGAGAGAGAGAGAGAGAGAGAGTTTGAGAATTTACACAAGTTTGAGAGTTTATTTTTATTTTTGAAACCAAGCCAAGTGGGTTTTGGGTCTTCAAATTGTGTGCATTTATTTTCGTGTTTGTTTTCTAAGAAAAACAAATAAAAAATGTCGTATAAAACAAGTTCTCTTATTGTATTTGTGATTAAATCTGGGTTTTTGTTTTTGTTCTTCTGTTCTGGTGTGTTCTTATTTTTTTTAAAAAATTTTAACTCATATTTTTTCTTTTGTTAAAATTGAGAGATAAATATTTTAAATTATAATCTGATGTGAATTGAGTAATGAGTGCTACAGTGTATTTTTAATAATATTTTAATCCCTCCGTTAGTCACCTTAGCTATTTCCGTTTGTTGACTGACAGAAAAGATTAAAATAACACGCGTTAATTGGTTTAGGGACTAAAAGAGGTGAAATGAAAATGTAGATACTAAAATGAAAAAAAAAAAAAAAAAAAAAAAAAAAAAAAAAAAAAAAAAAAAAAAAACCAAAATGTTAAGACTAAAAGTGCATTTACGCCAATGGTTAAATGATTTACATTTAATGATTTCAAAAAACAGAGATTAGGATTCTCTCCTTTTGATGAATTACAAGTACCCGATAATGGCAGCCAGAATAACAATTAAATAGGTAGAGAGGGTTGCCCAGTAAATTCATTCTGCATCTTTCTTTCCTTCTTTTTTTGTAATAAAATAATGACCTGCCACAAGAATGGCTTACACACACACGCTAGAAAGAGTGGCATCCTGCAAAATTTTCATGGAGAAGTTCCTTCTAATGGTTGCTCTCTCTAGACACCATTCTCCAGCAGCACCATTGTTCCTTCAATGGTAAGCCCAGCGTCCCTTTAACTATACTCCATATGCATGTTTTCTAGCAATTCAAGTTCCCCTGAGTAATACGGCAATTCTAAGGGATCAAGGCCTAAAGGGTTGAAGGTGCAGACTTTGTAAGACAACATCTAGATCCAACATAAAACAAGCTACTTTTTCCTAAGCATGGGCTCAAATATATAAAAATTCACTTGATTTATTGAAAATAAGTTTTTGTAGAGTACATAAGCATCTCATGTCATGGATGTATCCTCACAACTTTGATATTGCATAGTCCAAGGCATCAACCAAAAAATCTGCACATACACAAACATGTATTAGTGTTACCACATATTGTTCTTGGGGAAAAAAAAACATTTGGTTAAGACAGCCAAATTGTTGTAAATTGGGCTTTCTTTCTCAGTGCAGAATCTTTTTTCTTATTGTTATAAGATGAACGCTCATTCTGATCAACGGGGGATGATTATTCAAGTCAATAGAGATAAATCGTCAAAACTGTATGAGACAAAAAAAAAGTACCTGCATCGTCCCTGTTAAAACACATTGGTGGCTTTATTCTAAAAACATTTCCATTCAGTCCCCCTTTCCCAACAAGAACACCAAGCTCTGTGATCAGGAATCATTACATGATTAGCATACCAAATGGAATTCAAATGAAAAAAGAAGTAAAATGTAGATACAAGATTTTTTCAATTAATTTTTGGATAGTGAGGTGTGTCCTGATACCTCTAAGTTTCTCAAATAGAACCGCAGTTTCAGCCTTGGCAGGTGTCTTCTCGTTCCTGTCAGTCACAAGTTCTATACCAACCATTAAGCCTCTGCCCCTCACATCTCCAATGACTGAAACAAAATATAAAAATGGAAGATGAGAACCATATACATAAAAAACCAGTTTAAAGATATTGAATTGGAAAGGAAACCCATATAGTTAACTCATCGGCTACTACTAAAAACTGATTCTAACAGATACAGGGAAGTACCGACTGAGGCCCATGACATCAAGTAAAACTTGATAAAACTTGTTTAAGTTTAAATGCAAGCTCCTGCCTGAAGACTAAAATCCTCATGCAATTTTCATCAGCATGAAGCATGAAAACAAATATTAAATTAACAGCGACTTTCTTAAGGTTTGCATTCATTGATTAATGGGAATACTATATTACGTATATGGGTTTTTAATACTAAGGAAAGAAAGTCTACTAGTGCATAGAAACCTAACGATTGGTTCACAGGATTCACATTTCAATTTAATTTGGAGACTTTGAAGAAGTACTCTAAAAGGGCAAGGCCAATAAATTACAATAGACACCCCGTATGCAGACAAAAGTGAGATGATTTTTCTACAAATATTAAATTCAAGAGTAATTACTTTCATGTGTTTGCTGAAGAGCTCTCAAACGCTTGAGCAAATGAGAACCAACATCAGCACAATGAGCTTGACGGTTCTCCTGGTCAATAACTCTCAGCACTGCTAGCCCCCCAGCCGAACATACAGGGTTTCCTCCAAAAGTATTAAATTGAATTTTCTGGCCCAATACACTCGCAATCTCTGGGGTTGTCACAACTGCTCCCAATGGTAAACCATTGCCAATTCCCTGATAGATATTAATTGTGAGATTTAATGGAATGATTGCATAAGATTATAAAACAAAAACTGATTAACTGAAATTGTAAGTTATTTAAAGAAAAAAGCTATTGACACTTGCAACACTAATGTGATTTACATGTCTTCCTAAAATAGATTATGGGTAATGACCTTTGCCATGGTAACTATATCAGGAATGACGCCTTGTGTTTCAAAGCCCCAGTAATTGCTTCCTGTTCGACCAAAGCCAGTTTGCACTTCATCTGCAATGCAGAGACCACCAGCCTTGCGTACAATGTCATAAACCAGTTTCAAGTATCCAGGCGCCAATTCAACTGCTCCTCCAACTCCCTACAGTAAGTGAAGAGTACAACCAGTTAGAAAATTTTCAGTGTCCTTAACAAGGTGGTTAACACCAACAATTTCAGACCTTACCATAGATGCCAAAAAAGAAAAAAATGAAGAAAAAAGAAAAGAAAAGAAGATAACCTGAATTGTTTCAGCTATAAATCCTGCAACTTTTCCTGAAGTACCAAAATCAATGTGATCTTGCAAATCTTTGGCATAAAGATTGGCATCAGAACCAAAAACTCCATGGTATGGATCTGGATTTACAACATGATGAATTTCACCCTGCAAAATGTTGCAGTAATTTTGAGCAGATAGATCAGAATAATTGGCATATTTTGACAAATGTCTTTTACATGTGTACTTAATGAATTTCGCATACTAAGTTTCACTGTGACAGTGATAATTTACAATAGTTATAACTATAGACTCGCAAACAACAGGCTTCAGTGAGTTTTTCTACATGTTTGTGGTCAATGTGCAAAAGAATTGGGAAAAGACATTGCCATTATTACTCTCAGCAAGTGTTTGATAACAAGAGATTACCAACTTTGTATTTCCTACAATAAACTTGTTCTGAGTTTGTGAATGTTTCACCAATACCAGAACAAATTTAAAATAAAGGTATGGAATAGAACACTCATAGCTAATTGTCCATTGTTCAATTCAACCTAATCTTATTGAAATTCATAGACAAAATATACCAATTGTTTAGGTCAAAAAGAAAGATTTGCTACAGCCATGAGTCAAACAGAGGTTAACTGAAATTTATATGCAACTAATAAGCAGCCTACCCTCAGACAATTAAAATGATATGATCCTGCCTGCATTCTGTGAAGCTATATTACTTAAACAAACCTGTGGTATTGGGTACTTCCACGTGTTCAGAGCAGTTAGTCCAAGGGTACCAGAGCTTCCCCCATGATATGCATTCCTCAATGAAATCATACCAAGATTACCCGTGTATAGACGAGCCATCATCATTGCTAATTCATTTGCTTCTGACCCCGAATTTACAAAATATACAACCTGCATTTTGAGAATATTCAGCTTACATTCCACACAATCTAATCCAGAAGATACTACAGTCCATAAATTAAACATACCAATCACAAGCTTAGAATATCAAAGTATCTAAATGTTCTTCAGCAATAAAAAAAAGGGAATCTAAATGACACAATACAAGGTAGGCATAACCGCATAAGAGAGAAATGAATACAACATCAATTATAAAAGAACCTTAAGGTTTCCAGGCATTTTTGAAGCTAATGCCTCAGCAAAATCAGCTATTGCATGGTGTAGGTATATGGTTGTAGCATGCTGCAGAAGCTTGCTCTGCTCCGTGATAGCATTTAAAATTTCAGGATGGCAATGCCCACAAGATACAGTAACTATCCCAGCAAAAGCATCAAGATAACGCCTCCCATTTTCATCAAACAAATATTGCATCTTCCCTTCAACAATATTAAGCTGTTCACAAAATTTAAAGTTAGAAACGTAAATCAATTTATAATTAAACCTTGCAAGATTTGGATGTTAACCATCAAATACACCAATTTTATCAGGTTTAGGTGGTATTCTTTAATAACTTGACTGTGCTAATTTCACATCCATATATTAGCTAAGTACAACAGTGGACGACGCTAAATGACAATCAGGAGAGGGCGATGGTTAAAAAAAAAAGTAGTACAAATGGAAGAAAAATTTTATTTTGGCTAAGAGACTAAAAAACAGGTTACTAGTTATGAAAGTTAGATCTGATGGTAGTACGGTACTACCACAGGCAATAAATTGTACAGGAACATGGACTTAATTTCTTCTGCAAACCATGATTTACTGCATAAGGAGAAGTGATCAAGGATATGCGAGAGATTGAATCATGTTTGGACATATTGCTCTTCCTAGTTTAGGACCAAGAATTGAAGTTACTCAAAGAATTGAACTAGTGATCTCTAGTTAATGAGGCATGGTCTCCACACAATTGTATTACAAGATATTATAATTTGCATGGACTTCAAAAAATACATACCTTAAAGAAGAAAGTTCAGAGTGTGACTTTTTAAGGGTAAAAATACTATATTGGTCCCTAAACTTTACTAAAATTTTGTTTTTGTCCGTAAACTATTGAAATGTTCGTCATTCGTTCCTAAATTATTGAAAATGTTTTATTTTCTGTCCTTAAACTTTAAAAAATATCTTTTTTCACCTCTAAACTATTGAAAAAAATTATTTTTTTCATCCCTATTTTTTCTATAAACTATTAAAAAAACTCTTCACCAAAGTTAGGGAAGATAAAAAGATTTTTTAAAGTTCAGAGATGAAAAAAAAATTTTGGTAAAGTTTAGGGACCAAAATAGTATTTTACCTATTTTTTCTAATAAATAGGATCCATGTTTTTAATACAAAAGGCAAATATTGGCTCACACCATTTTGTTATGTAATTCGTGGAACCCCATCAACGTCAACATAATAAATAAATGTGTAAATTATTTTCTATGATCATCAATTTCTAAACCTTATTTAGTGAATTTTGTAGTATTCATAGCATCATCTTTTTTCTTTTCCTTCTTCTTCTACTTTTTAATTTTTAAATTTATTTATAAATCGATTTTGACTACATAAGAGCATTTACAGCAAAATATTTAAAAAATATTGCTTTTAACAACTCAAAAAACCACTTTATCTAATTTAACAATTCACTTTACAATACACTAATATCAAAAGTTCTAGTTTGGCATATAACACATTAAAATAATATGTCCTACGCAATAAACACTAAATAAATAAATAAATAAAAAGAGAAAGAAGAAAGACAGCAATGTACCTTTTTTTCTTTTTTCTTTTTTTAGTTTAAGCTACAGTTAGCTGCCATAGAGTTAAAAATTTATAAGTATAGCAAAATGTTGGGGGTATTTTTAGTGTGTTGATGATAAACTAGCTTTTTAGTTTTTTGAGAAAGAACTAGCTTTTTAGTTATTTTGAGTTTTGTCTATAATCCATCTGCATCCGCAGGACACTCTCTTAAACAATATGTGATAATTATTATTATTTTTTAGAAACAAACACACAAAAAAAAAAAAGGGGGAGAAAGGAGTTCAGACATGATATGCTATGGTAACTTTTTATTTATTTATTAAAGGATAAATATTTTAGAGGAATATATATATATATATATATATATATATATATATTTGTCCCTCGTTATGATTAACCAAAATAACTAAAAAAAATGTTTATGAACTATTTTGAGAAGAAAAAAAAAATATGAAAAGAGAAAAAAATAACAAAATTGTTTTTACAGCCTTTTATTTTAACTATAGAAGCGGTATTAAACTTTCCAAATATTGGCATCTGTATATAACAAGATTTAAGATAAGGTAGAAGAGAATCAAAGAAAATTAAACAAAAAGAATCCGATACAACAGTCATTTTAAGGCTTTTTTTTTTAAAAAAAAATGAAAAAGAAATACTTACAGGTTTCTGATAGTAGTGGAAGAGGGAAGGACCGAGAAATTTCTTTCTCTTCTGGAAGACTTGGTCGGCGCGTGGGCCATTGTACGGCCTCGGCGCGTGATCGAATGGAGGCAATTGAGGCAAACGATCATCGGCCTCGGCTGAAGAAGAAGAAGGAGCTGTAGAGAAGAAGAGAGGAAGGGTATTCTGGTAATTACAGAACCTTGCTTTTGCTTTGGCTTCTCCAAGTGATTTCTTCAGTATTTGCCTCTGTAAGGCCATCGCTACGCTGATCGATAATCACAGAGATTGATTCTTTTTGGTTGTGGAAACGGAAGTGGAGGGTTTAGTGAGAGATTATTAGTACATGTTATATAGCTTTGATTATGAGGATAGAGAATTGAGATGTGTGTTGGAATTAGCGTTTAATATATATATATTTTTTTTGGTGACTTTAGCGTTTAATATTATACTATATGGAGTTTTTTTTTTTTTTGGTGAAATACTATATGGAGTTTGTTTGTTTGATTTGGTGATGGAAATATAGAAAGAAAGCATGGAAATACAAGTTGTGCTAATACCACGTAATTAGACACAATTTTATATCACAGCTCGCCTGATAAAAGTGTGATGGGTAAAAGTGCGTCTCTGTACAGTTCACCCATACATTTTTATTAATCACAACTTACCAATAAATAAGTAAATTATGATACAAAATTATGTCCAATTACGCGTCACTAGCATAATTCTGGAACTACAAGGAGAGAGTGAGGTGAGCAAGCTTATTAGCTGACGCGGTGGAGCTGACTCAGCTTTGCATTAAAGAAAAGGAAAAGATTGACATGATACGCCGCTACTTTCTAGTTTTCAATGCCTGTCAGTCAAACTATAAATATTAAAATAAGGAAAAGTCTAGGTACACTTAGCGTCACCCAAATTTTACAACTTACCCAAATTTTGAAGCGACAAGAATGGAAAAGTATGATGCTGTCTAGGACTGGTAAGGAAATCCTTATCAAGGCTGTGGCTCAATTTATACCCACATGCACTATGAATGTATTCCAAATCCCTTCGAAATTGTGCAATGAATTAGAATCGTTGTGTGCAAGATTTTGGTGGGGTCAAGTTGGCAATGAACGAAAAATTCATTGGAGAAGTTGGGATACACTAACGGCTTCCAAGAAAGAGGGTGGAATGGGATTTCGTGATTTGAGAGCCTTTAATTTGGCTATGTTGGCTAAGCAAGGGTGGAGATTCGTTCAAGGCAACGATTTGCTGCTTTATCAATGCTTTAAGGCAAGGTACTTTCCGAGATCATCATTCCTAGACGCTAAAGAATCCCCTAATTGCTCCTATGTGTGGAGGAGCTTGATGGCAGCACAACCAATTCTTCAAGCCGGTCACTATTGGAGGGTTGGGAATGGACTTTCAATCAATGCTGTGAAGGATAGATGGCTGCCTAATTTCCCAACAAATAAAGTACTTCATTCGGTCCAGGAAAATTGGGGAGATTTGAGGGTGGCAGATTTGATTATTCCTGAACTGAATATATGGAAATATGAGGATATAAGGGCTATTTTTCATACGGATGAAGCTGATGCCATTTGCCAAATTCCCTTATGCCGAAGAAATGTACCTGACTCTGTTTTTTGGCTGCATAATCCAAGAGGCCTATTTAGTGTTAAGTCTGCATATCATGTGGTGAGAAGGCTCTTAACTGATGCTAACCGGGGTGGAACTTCAACGGAGGGTGCTGCAAAAAGTGTCTGGATTGCAATATGGAAACTTCGGCTGCCAAACAAAATAAAGGTTTTTGCCTGGAGAGCATGCCATAAGATCCTCCCAACTGCCGCTAATTTGACCAGAAGAAAGGTGATTCATGATGATTGATGTCCGGTTTGTACAAGGGAAACGGAGTCCACTATTCATGCCTTCTGGGATTGTGTTGTAGTCCAAGATATATGGGCTGGTAGTTCACGTAAGCTACAGAAAGCTAGCCACGGCCAGGCTGATATGGTCCAACTGATGGAGGAGTTGATGGAGCGCCTTAATCAAGATGAGCTTGAGTTATTTTGGACCTAAGCATGGCTTGTTTGGAACCAGCGTAATTGCTTGTTGCATGGAGGACAAATGAAGGTGCCAAGTTGCTTGACTGATCGGGCTGATAAGTATATCACAGAGTTCAGAATCTTGCAAACCCGGCTAAACATACAGCGAGCACAGCAACCATGCGGAGATACTTGGCAGCCACCGCCATCGGAAGAGTTTAAGCTGAATTTTGATGCAGCTATCTTTTTGGATTCAAGCAGAACAGGTATTGGTGCAATCATTCAAAATGGAACAGGGGAGGTAATGGCTGCTATGAGTGCTACAGGTCCGATGGTGCGCACAAGTGATGAAGCTGAACTTCTTGCTTGCCGAAGAGCCTTAGAGTTTGCAGTGGATGCTGGTTTCTTGAGGTTGATGGTTGAAGGGGATAACATTAATGTAATACTAGCTATCTCTTCTTCTTTGGAAAACACTTCTCCATTTGGCAATGTGGTGGATGACATTCGTCATTTGTTGCGGAATTTGCAATGGGTTAGTGTTGGCTGTATTAGGAGGGGTGGGAATCAAGTGGCACATGTTTTGGCCCAATATGCTAGAAATAATCTAGATGAGGATGTTTACTGGATGGAGGACATTCCCCCACCAGCCGTTGATGCATTGTATCGTGATCTTTCACTACTTTAATTGAATGAATATCCCCCCTTTCAAAAAAACAAAAAAAATCGTGAATGATAGAGGGTAAATTGTAAACGTAAGTCTACATTTTTATCATTTAAAACTCGTTAAATGATAAAAGTATCTATAGTAATAGAGTTAAAAATTTAGTTATTTAGCACTGTAAAAAGTTATTTTATCTATTTTATATACTCACTTTACAACACATCTAGTAGTAGATCTATTTTAGCTTTTAATATAATAAAATAATATAAATATCACAATAAAATAATATATCTACTACAATAAACAACAATCACAACCACAGCAACTGCTACCGCTGCCATGACCACTGCCACCACTGCTACCATTATCACTGCCACCACTGCTGCCGCCACCGACACCAACTCTTGGACCATCGCCCCACCATTACAATGATATTTTTTTACCATTTCGATTTTTTTTTTTTTTGGAGAAAATTTACCACTTCAATTAAATATCCCTTCTTTATTTTTTTTTCTTTATTATTTTTGTTCTTTCTTTCTCTCTATCTCTTTCTCTTTCTCTTTCTCTGAACCAAGATGAACCAAGTGATCAAAATTTCACTTTCTTCTCAACTCAGCAAACCCACTGCCACCTAAACCCCCACATCACAACCTAGCCATAGCCACCTCCAAATACCCACTACCCAGCAACCATGATCACAGCCAGATACCCACTACCCAACCACCATGAACACAACCCATCATCGCAAATCGACTCACTGAGACCCACCAAACTCATAGCCCAGCCACCATGATCACAACTCAAAACCCTACCACTGTTACCAAATCCATCAAGAAAAAGCCCAACAACCCAAAATTGCAAACCAATCGGCAAAATTGCAAACCAATCGGCAACCCACCACCATAACTCAATCAACAAACCACCAGAGGCTCTCACCTTCGTCGTTGGTGCGAGTTTGTGGGTTGTGCCATGGGTTTGTGATCTTTCTCTCTACTCTAACCGATCTGCCATGGGTTTGTGATTTGTGATGTGGGTTTTGTGTTATGTGGTGGTTGTATGTAATTTGGACCGACGTTGCTTCAATATTTCTCTCTACTCTATCCCTATGGGTTTGTGTTTTGTGTTTTATGGTGTTTTGTGATGTGTGTTTGGTGGATTGGCGTTGTTGGTGGTCCAATCCGGTGTTTTCTGGTGGCTGGGTGTCTGATTTGGTGGGTTTTATATGGATTTTATGTGCACCACCGCCGGCAAGCTGGTCAGCGAAGTAGAGAGGAGATGAGAGATGCCCTAGAGAGAGAAAGAAAGAAAAAAGAGAAAATTTTATTTTAATGAGAGAAGAGAGAGAAGTTTAATAAAATATTATTATTATTTTTTAGCTTCTTGCTACAGTGTACAGCCATAAATAGCTGTGCACTGTAGCAAGAAGCTAAAAAATTTTAGCTATGGCTCCACTATTGTAATGTGCATTTTTGTATTTTGATGAAACTAAAATACCTATATAACTATTTAGCTTCACTACTGCTAATGCTCTAAGTTAGAATAAAAGTTGTGAAAATTTATAAGTATCTAATGTTAATCTTAAAATAACTCATGCCCTCACATTCTTTTCCACAAAATTTGTTAATTTGTTATAAATAAATGGATTTTGTTAATAGGTGGTTTTAGTTTAGAGCTTTTGTTAATATATTATTTTTATAAAATTTGTTATAAGTAAATGAATTTCATTAATGTGTGTTATTAGAGTATTTGTTAATTGATTATTTAAAAAAGAGTAAGAGTTAGGTACAGTACTGTAGGGACTCGTTTTCAGGCAACCCCCATACAATAAATTTATAGAGAGTGGGTAGAAGGGCCAGACACTTAGCAAGAAAAACAACAGTCAATGTGGGTTTCTAAGAAGGATAGCTAAAACTTGGCTAAGTGTTCTTGAGAAAAGTTCGTCCTCGGCCCAGTCCGAGAACTCCTTTTCCTTAGAATTAATGAATACAAGGGTTGTCCTTTGAACACCCTAAAGAAAGAAAAACTCTCCTCCTCTTTTCCCCCCCTTCGAGGGCCAGAGAAAAGCCCCTTTACTTTGGGGATTCTATTTATTATATAATCTTGTTTAATTGATCTCTGCCGTCCACTTGTCGGCCATCTGGACTTGTGTCTGAAGGCTTGTCCCATCAGCCGCCTTTGCAGACTGTCTGTTAGTTGAAGCAACCAAGGCATCAGTGTTGGCTGGTCAATTCACCATTGATGTGACCAGGGTGTTGGTGGTGTGCATTTAATGAGTGAGTGATAGCTCCTTCCCTTCAATGTCGATTTGCCGACAACGTGAGCATCCTCGGCGAGGTCCCAGAGGACTTGAGTTTCTCTCACTCATCCTCGGACTTTATACCATCCTCGGCATGAACCTTGGGCCAGATGTGGAGTGGGCCTGGGTTCATTTGGAGCGTGCCTTCATTAAATTTCGGCGGATTTGTGCTCCCCACGTTCAATGGTGTGATGATGAAAGGACGGTGGGGATCCTCCTGGTCTATTGGGCGGGAAAGCCCAGACGGTTATCTTTAATTGGGGGAATACATATATACCCAGTTGAATTGATTCGTCCTTTCACTTTTGCATTCAAAAGATCCTACGCACCTACCCTGAATTTGGTCATTCCTTCAACTGTACTTGCAACTCCCCATGGCATAAAAAACCTGCCCGAGGAGCTTTCCCTTGTTTTCGTAAGTCTTCTTCTCTCTCTAGCTCGTACTGTTCACTTGAGTTCCTTATTAGTTCTCTAGGATGGGTAGGCTTAAGAAGTTAGTTAAGTCTAAGGAGTTAATGGACAAATTCGTCGCCGATCATAGGATCCCTGCTACGGTGGGTTTGAGGTACTGCGGAGAAGGGGAATTAAGCTCGAGTAGGAAAGAGGGCGAGGTGGCGATCCTTATAATTGCCTTTCTGGACGGCGGAGTGAGGATACCCATGGGGCCGGTGATGAGGGACTATCTTAGGCACTTCGGCCTATCTCCCACTCAGTGTGCTACTAATGTATTTAGGATTTTAGGCTGTGTGGATGCCTTGAATGAGAAGATGGGGCTGAGGCCAACCCATCATGATGTGAACTGGTGCTACAAACTCTAGAGCCTGAAAGAGAAGTCTTATTACATGAGGACAAGGGACGACAGGGTCCGGCTCATCCAGTGCCTCCCTGAGTCTAGTAAGGGTCTAAACAAAGACTTCCTCGTTGTGTCTGAGGAATGGCATGAGGGCCTTCCGTGCCCAACGGTGAAGGGTACACCAGGTGGGGCATCCAGACTAAGAGAGCATTTTCAGTTCTTTGTGCTTTAGTGTCCTATTTCACTTGGGTTTTGACAGGAACTTGCTTTCTTTTATGCAAATCCGCGTGCTTTTGAGCGTCACTTCAGCATGATTAATAAGGAAGACTTGGAGACGGTGCTGAGGTCAGAGATCTTTGTGAATAAAGACGACAACCAAGTCAGAGCCGCCCACGTGGTCCTAGGATACGTCCCGATCCAAAAATCGTTTTCGGCTTCGAGGAACGTGATCCGAGCTGGGGATCCTTGGCTGCGAAGCATCACCGTAGTTAAGAAAGGGTTTTTCATCCCCGAAGGGTCTCCCATTCCTGAGGGCGTATTATTGGCAGGTACTTTTTCATTGGCTCAAGCCGCCGAGGTTGAAGGGGAAGAGGAGGTTACTGACTCAGGTCCATCCGGGGAAGAGTTTAGTGTGTTCGACCAGCCCCATTCGCCCGAGGACCCTGCTGGTGACTTGGGTGACCCTGGTTTGACTAAAGCGGACTTTCTGTCTGAAGAAGCCATTCCTCAGTCGAAGATGAGTTTCAAGAAACGGCTTCAGAAGAGCTTGTTGGCACTAATTGAGGGGCAGCCGGGGAGGGATGCGCCGGGGAGGTCTCCTCCTGAACTTCCTCCTCCCGAGCTTCCCCCTCCCCTACCCCAACAGAGTTCGACGCCTAGGTCTAAGTCCACTAGTCCTTCAGTAAAGAAGGACAAAGGCAAAAGACTTAGGGGGGGAGAAGAATTTGATCCTCCCCGAGGTGGCGGCGATGGTCGGCCGTCGTTAAAACAGCTGAAGGTAGGGCGGCGAGGCTAAAAGAAGCAAGCTTCTATCCAGGCCGAGGCTCAGGCTTGGCTTCCTGCCCCCATGCTCCATGGGAGGCCTCTGACGGATGATGTCTCCCTCAGGAACCCTCAAGAGGGCAAGGGTGCGCTCGTGGCCGACGCATTGGAGAGGTCCTTGCTGCTCACTGTGGACATGGCCCAGTTGGAGGCTTTGAGGAGCGAGGAGGTCTTCCTCGGCCTTAAGCAATACTTGGGCATGGTAAGTTTCCTGATTGCTTATGACTTTCTTGACCTTCCGTGGCTCCTTATCGGTTGCACAATGGTTTCAATTGGCAGGCTATTCAGGCTACTTTCAGGTTAAAGGACATAGCCAGTAGCCAGAGCCAAGTCGATGGCTTAGAGCGTTCCAAGCTGTCGGACGCGGTGCGGGCCCTCAATGCTTCCAAGGTCGATCTCAAAGAGGCTATGGACTAGTTGAAAGAGATGAAGGCGGCTCGAGACACTGCTGGTTCGGCTCTTGCTGCTACTGAAAAACTGGCTCTAGATCAGACGGACAGCCTGCTCAAGGCCGAGGATCAGCTGAGGACGGCCAGAGAGAAGATCGCGACCCTGGAGGAGAGGGTGCTTGAGGCAGATAAGGCTAGAGGTGCTGCGGAATCTGCTAAGGCTGAGGCTTTGAAAGCCAAGGAGTAAGCTGAATCTGCCAAGGCTGAGGCTGTGCAGAATGCCTATGAGGAAGGGGCGGCTGAAACGGAAGACAGCCTTAGAGCCCAAGTGCCTGAGGTGTGCAGACTTTACTACTTCCAGGTCTGGAATGAGACCCTTACACAGGCTGGGGTTGAAGCCTCGTCCATCCTGTGGAAGGCAGAGAACGTATACTATCCTTCTGCCATCCGTGAGACTGCCCCTTCAAGTTCTGAGGCCGAAGGGGCTGCCGAGGGTGTTGGGGTTGTCTCTAAGGGAGGCACCCCAGCTGCTTCTACTTCGAGCGAGCCCCCCAAGGAAGCTGATCTTCCTGGGAATGTTGAGGCAAGCCAGGGTCCCATTGCTGATGCGCCTAGAGAGATTAGGGACTCCTCGGCTGACGTCCAAGCACCTCTTGTAGAGGAGGTATCCCATCCAGCTGAACTTTCCCTAGCTGCAGCCCCAGGCGAGGGCTCCAAGGTTTTTGAGACCTCCTCTGCCCAGCCCCCTAAGGGGGGAGTTGAGATGGAGCTGAAAGAATGATCCCCTGTTGTGTCCTTGCCTTGTTTTTAGTCCTCTCCCTTTTATTTATTTATTGTATTAGCGTGTTTGCCTTGCAAAATTCATTTTTTAAAGATTCAGTAAAGTGCATATTTCGTTTCCTTTTATTCACTTTGTTTGTATTATATTATACATGTATGCATACATCACTTGTACGATACTGGCTTCAATTACGCCTCGGCCAATTACACTGATCGTCGTCCCCTGCAGCGCTCATTACTAGTACTTAAGTGGTCAGTTTCGTCATAGGTCTGGGCCCACGGTCAACACAAGACCTTGGTTCTGTCTAGTGCTTAGGTCCCCCTAAAGTGATTAGTTTCCCCATAAGTTTGAGTTCTTGGACCATGCAAGACCTTGGTTTTGTCTAATACTTGGGTTTTCTTGAAGCAACTAGTTTCCCCATAGGTTTGACGCCGAGGAACATACAAGACCCAGGCTCTGCTTTACACTTAGTATTTCGTGGGGGGATGTTTTCTCCATTGGCTTAGTTCTCCTAAGGCGACTAGTTTCCCCAGAGGCTTGAGTCCGAGGACCATGCAAGGCCTTGGTTCTGACTAGTACCTAGTTCTCTTTTAGTAGCTTGTTTCCCTAGAAGCTTGAGTCTGAGGACCATGCAAGGCCTAGGTTCTGTCTAACACTTATCTTCTGAAGTAGCTAGTTTCCCTAGAGGCTTGAGTCCGAGGACCATGCAAGGCCTTGGTTCTGTTTAGTACCTAGTTCTTTTTTAGTAGTTAGTTTCCCCTGAGGCTTGAGTCCAAGGACCATGTAAGGCCTAGGTTCTGTCTAATACTCATCTTCTGAAGTAGCTAGTTTCCCCAGAGGCTTGAGTCCGAGGACCATGCAAGGCCTTGGTTCTATCTAGTACCTAGTTCTCTTTTAGTAGTTAGTTTCTCCTGAGGCTTAAGTCCGAGGACCATGCAAGGCCTAGGTTTTGTCTAACACTCATCTTCTGAAGTAGCTAGTTTCCCCAGAGGCTTGGGTCCGAGGACCATGCAAGGCCTTGGTTCTGTCTAGTACCTAGTTCTCTTTTAATAGTTAGTTTCTCCTGAGGCTTGAGTCCGAAGACCATGCAAGGCCTAGGTTCTGTCTAACACTCATCTTCTGAAGTAGCTAGTTTCCCCAGAGGCTTGAGTCCGAGGACCATGCAAGGCCTTGGTTCTGTTTAGTACCTAGTTCTGTTTTAGTAGTTAGTTTCCCCTGAGACTTGAATCCGAGGACCATGCAAGGCCTAGGTTCTGTCTAACACTCATCTTCTGAAGTAACTAGTTTCCCCAGAGGCTTGAGTCCGAGGACCATGCAAGGCCTTAGTTCTGTCTAATACCTGGTTCTCTTTTAGTAGTTAGTTTCCCCTGAGGCTTGAGTCCGAGGACCATGCAAGGCCTAGGTTCTGTCTAACACTTATCTTTTGAAGTAGCTAGTTTCCCCAGAGGCTTGAGTCCAAGGACCATGCAAGGCCTTGGTTCTGTATAACACTTGTCTTGGACCTGTTTCGCCGAGGAGGGGACCCTTCTTTGGTCTAGCCTCTTCATCTGGCGTGCTTCTTCTGATTACGAGGCGTCCTTTGAGCTATTTGAGTGACGCGCTTGACGCTTCAGTGTGCGAGGCACCTCTTCATTAATGCCCTTGCAGATTTATGAGGGTCCAGCCGTGGATAAGTTTCTTGGAAATTGGGCGGAATTATTGCCTCCGGTAATCTCTCCTTAGGATTCTGTGCAGGCTGGCTCTCACCAACTTTTGCCTTCTATATAAGGTATTTCTGGGACGATCCTTTTCTTCAAACTTCACAAACATCTGAGTTCAGATCTCATAAACACACTGTTCAAGGGCTCTGTTAAAATAGCAGCTTGTGCCCCATGAAATGAAGTGGCCCTTAGAAAGGGCATTTACGAGGAAGTCTAACCCCTTTCAAGAGCCGAGGATGGCACCCCGACCCTGGGCATCATGCTGGGGGTGGGGTAGGAGGAGGCCGAAGATCCTTCTTCCTTTCAACCTAGCCAGAGATGGAACTCCCCTTGCAGTTCGGAGGGGGATCCGAAAGGAACGTAATGTTTCCCCTCCGGATTTGGATCTGTCAGCTCTCCAGACTGATAGTGATTCGCCGGCCCCCAGTCGTTGTGGGATTAGGAGGGAAACCAGGCGGAACCTTGAGGTGGGATCGCCAGGCACCGCGGCCTCTTCTTCCTTCCCCTTCCTAGCACCGCAAGTGTTGGTTGGGGAGCTGTGGACGGTTTGAGCGTAGGCCTGTCTCCACCTCTCCCTCCGTCGCTTGACTTGGCTTTAAAATAAGCCTGCCTAGGCCTCTCACCCTTTCCTCTTCTCTTGCTTCACAACCAACCTGTTTAGGCGTTTTTCTTTGTAGTTAGCTTTAGAACAAGCCTGCATGGGCATCTGCTGTAAGATGTAATTTTCCTTCATATATTAATAAAGAAGTAGACTCGTTTCATCTCTTTTATTTCTCGTATCTTTCCATTTCTTGTGATTGTTGCCTTCTGAATGAATATTGTTGCTGTAGACTGTATTGTTTTTTTTTTTTTTTTTTTTGAGAAGTGTTGCACTTGATCTTTTCACACCAACCATTGCACTTGCTAGTGCACTAGTCCTTCCCACAGACGGCACCAATTGTAGGAACCCGTTTTCAGGCGACCCCCATACAGTAAATTTGTAAAGAGTGGGTAGAAGGGCCAGACACTTAGCAAGAAAAACAACAGTTAATGTGAGTTTCTAAGAAGGATAGCTAAAACTTGGCTAAGTGTTCTTGAGGAAAGTTCGTCCTCGGCCCAGTTCGAGGACCCCTTTTCCTTAGAATTAATGAATACAAGGGTTATCCTTTGAACACCCTAAAGAAAGAAAAACTCTCCTCCTCTTTTCCCCTCCTTCGGGGGCCAAAGAAAAGTACCTTTACTTTGGGGATTCTATCTATTATATAGTCTTGTTCAATTGATCTCTGTCGTCCACTTGTCGGCCCTCTGGACTTGTGTCTGAAGGCTTGTCCCATCAGCCGCCTTTGCAGGTTTTTTGTTAGTTGAAGCAACTAAGGCATCACTATTGGCTGGTCAATTCACCATTGATGTTGTTAGGACATATGTGTTCACATGTTAAGAACATATGTCATATTTTATGTAAATTGGCTAATCCTTTGACAAAACGCACTCTACTTGTAATTGAGTAGTTCTAGGTGTTTTTAATACTTCAAGAAACAAGGTTTCAAGATCAAGTGTTGAAGTCATCAAGTCTGTCCAAGAAAAAGCAAGTTGAAGTGCAGAATTTTTAAAGCTCGACACCTGCTCGATAGCTACCTCGACACCTACTATCTGTCGAGAATTAAAAAGTCAGAATTCCAATATGATTTTCTTGGGATCCGTGAATGTGTTTTTGGGCCTTCTTTTCTTCTAACCCTAAACATATTTAAGGAGTGTTTTAAGAGCCGTCAACATAGACACAAGTTGCATAAGCATTGAGCAATCCTTGTTCAAGCAAATTGTGATCTAAGACGAAGTTCTTGACCTAGTTCATCTTCTTCAAGAAGTTGCTGTGTACTTTGCACCGTAGGGTTTTGTGACCAAGCATCTTCCTGATCTTCATCGCATAGGATGATCTGAAAAACTTTGCAGCCAACCTCTCTTCCTAAAGTTGGTGTTTGAAGTCGCGTATTGGGATCCGCGCATCTGGTTAGTCACGTACTTGGGAGCCGTGCATCAAAAGGGGGAACTGTCACTACAGATCAAGTCTGATTGGGTATTGGGGTAAGGGTTCAACTGTAGGTTGGTAAGGTACTTGGGATTCCTTATTTGTAACCGCTTGATTTGATAATAGTGGAGTTTCGAGAGTGGTGACCTGAAAATCACCCGGTGGGGTTTTTGCCGTTAGGGTTTTTCCCCATTCGTGAACAAATCACCGTGTTATTTATTTTCCGCTGCATATTTAGTTATTCGGTGATTTGTTTGTGCTGCCACGTATTTGCATGTTAAATTGATTAATTAATAACTTGGCTAAATTAATTAATTAGTTTAAATCACAAGGGGTCATTCAGTTTGTGGCCTATCAAGTGGTATCAGAGCGGGCACACTCTGATTAGGTTAATCTTTGTGTGTTGATCCATTGACCCCTGCTGTCATGGATAGAGGACAATCTCTCATTATACCTCCTTTATTTGATGGGACTAACTATGCCTACTGGAAAGTACGCATGAGAGCTTTTTTGCAGTCCTTAGACGAGAAGGTGTGGCAAGCTGTTGAGATTGGCTGGACCAAGCCAAAAGAAGCGCCGGCCGATTGGGATGAAGCCAAGATCAAGGCGGCAAACTTCAACAGCAGAGCGTTGAATGCCCTATTTAGCGCTGTCACTAATGAGGAGTTCAAGAAGATATCCTCAACAGAAACTGCTAAGGAGGCGTGGACCATCCTCCAGATAACCTATGAAGGAACAAAGGCTGTCAAGGATTTAAAACTACAGAGGCTCACTACTAGCTTTGAAGAAATCAAGATGGAGGAGGATGAGTCATTCGATGAGTTCTATGTCAAGCTTAAAGACATAGTGAACTCAGCCTTCAATCTTGAGGAAACCATCCCTGAACCCAAGGTTGTAAGGAAGGTGCTCAGATCTCTACCTGAGAGATTTCATGCCAAGATTACGGCAATTGAAGAATCAAAGGACATTGATAAAATTCCTTTGACTGAGTTGGTTGGGAACTTGCAGACCTACGAGCTAGGGTTATCAAGAATAGGCAAGTCAAGCAAGGGTAAGAGCATGGCCCTGAAGGCGAAGAGCAGTGACACAGATGAGTCTTCCGATGATGAAGATTCCAAGATGAACTCCTACATTACAAGGCAGTTCAAGAAGTTCATGAAGAATGCTAATGGGAGGAGCTTCGACAAGGACCGAAGGCAATCCAGTTCTTCACAGTTCAAGAGCCAAGACAAAGGAAGGAAGGATGCCAAGGATGGCGGTCAGTACACTGTTCCGGCAGGACCAAAGTGTTTTGGGTGTCATGGGTTTGGACACATGAAGAATGAGTGTCCTACATATCTGAAGAGCATTGGAAAGAGTAAGGCTCTTGCTGCAACCCTGAGTGACACTGAGCCTGAAGATGATTCCGACAATGAGGATGACGGAATCCTAAATGCCTTCACTGCCTCAGTCAATTCTACTGAAGGGATTGTTAAAGAAGAAGAAGAAGAATTGGTGGACACTGAATGTGAGAAGATGGATGACAAAGATGATATCCATTTAGCCTATGAGAAGCTTTACAAGCTTTCTGAGAAGCATGAAAAGTTGTACAGGCTGGCCACCAAGAAGCTCAGTGATGTGGAACTTGACCATGAAGAGTTGTCCACAAAGGTTGATGAAGCAAATCAAACTATTGGAGCACTGAGGTTTGAGAACAACTTCCTGGCTGAGAAGACCAAGAAGCTTGAAGCAGAGCTGTTTCAAGTCAGAGCTCAACTGGAGAGGACTTCAAGTGCAAAACTTGATGAGATGCTCAGCAACCAAAAATTTGCTTCAGATCGAACAGGTTTAGGGTATGGTCTTTCTATCTCTAACTCTGCTTCTACTAGTTCTACTGTTTTTGTTCCTCCTGCTAATACTGATAAAATTAAGAACATTGATGTTAAAACTGAATTAGCTAGTGAGAACATAGACAAGGGTAAATCCATCTTAGGAGCACCCCCTAAGTTAGAAAAGAAAGATGCTAAACTCCCTAAGGATAAGAAGGCTAACTCTCAAAAGCCCAAACAAAAGAAGCAGCATCTCTGTTATCATTGTGGTGCAGCAGGTCATACTCGACCAAATTGCTACAAGTAGCTAGCCACCCAACAAAGCAACAGTATGACAGCATCTGGAAGCAAAATCAGCTTCAATCCTCTCTTGCTCCTCTTGGAGATCTTCTGAAAGCCCTCATGTTCCTTTCGAACTTGAACGGGTGTAATTCTTCCCCCTCACCGCCGTTTCAAAGTCTTAATCAAAGGAAAGGTTCTTCCAAGGCGTGGAAGAAAAAGGACTCTAAGTGATTTTATCACTTTCTTCTCCCTTCTTGTTTATCTTGTTTGTTGCATTGCTTGTGTGTTTTACATTTTTGCTGAGTCAGTCTAGTTTTATGCATTGTTTTTGTTTTTCTTAACTTGTCTTTGTGTGTTTACTTTCAGTTTTGTTTACTTTGTTTTTCATATAAAAAAAAAAAAAAATTGAAAAATTGAAAAATACAAAAACAGTGTGTGTTTTGTGTACTCTGGTACTTGTGTACCTTGGATGGCCAATGAAACAAAGTTTTCTAAACTTTGTATCTCTTGTAACTTAGATGAGCATCTTTATGCACAACTAAGCAAGTGAGCTTTGTGGCTCTTGTTTGTGATGAGTAAGATTAGGTTATTTCTTAAACTTAACACTCATATCACTCTTTTTGACGGGTAGGACTAGAAAATCCTAAGAGAAAGGCATTAATAACCATCTCACCACTGTTGCCCGCCAATCATTAATGACATCTGTATGCTTCGGCATAGCAAAAGTGTGATGTCAATGACATTTGTGTGCTTAGGCATAGCAAAATTGAAATGTCAAATATCAGTGGGTATTTCTTTTCTTTCTCATAAGCCCATGCATGATATGCTTAAAAATAAAATATGCAAAGAAAATAAGAAGCAAAAAGATTAAAAATGCTTTAAAAATGGTTGCAAGCGTGTATTCTAGGAGATGTGGAAGTTATAGGATGTACCTTGAAGGTGATAGTCCCCATCAAACAGTTATGATTGTGTGTGAGTTAAAGTTATTTTCTCATATCTCAGATCGTCATAACATGTATACACATATGCAATCTTGCAATGTTTTTCACACACAACACGCAATATTCTTTGCTACTTTTGATACATGTGCAGGTACGATGTGATTTGGCCATCACAAAGGTTTTACATGTACTGTTGTATGCTCACTAAACTGTCATGACTTATTTTTGAAATATAAAATTGGTTAGACTTGTTTAGTGTGTGTGTGTGTTTTTGGGAGATTCATGTGCTTAAATTTTCATTGAGAGATGATTTTTGAGAGCTTTTTATGTTGGTTGGATCATGGTTGAGGTGTTTGTCTTGATTGCATACATGTTTGTATTTCTCTCTTCTCGAAAAACTGTTTTTCTCTGCTGGCTCGACACCTCCTCGACACCTCATCGATACCTGATCAGCTGTCGAGAATTTCAAGTCTTTTTCTTATCGCAATCTCGACACCTCCTCGACACCTGGTGGATCGATCGAGAAAATCTCTGTCTCCTCGATACCTCCTCGACACCTAGTCGATCGATCGAGATTCGTTATTGGTTCAGCTGTTTGGTACCTCGATACCTCCTCGATACCTTATCTGTCGAAGGCCATTTTCTCGATACCTATCTCGATAGCATCCTCGATACCTCTCGACACCTCAGCTGTCGAGATTTACTGAGGTGCCTATTTAAGATGCGATCGCGATTTCTCCCTCATTTGCTCGATCTCTCTTCGATCTGTCCGAGGCGGTTCAACTTCCAGACAACTTTTCTTCACTCCAATCTTCATCCCAAGCGATTTTCAGCCTTTCTTGCTTCAAATCAAGTGGTATGATCTTCTTTTCCATTCCTTTTCATGCATTTCATGATTTGAATCTTAGGTTTTGGGATTTTTTTTAAAATTTTTGGGGTTTTTCAAAATTGAAAAGTTTTTCTTGAAATTTTGGGTTGGTTTTTCACTCAAATGTTTTTAAAATGTCATACATTGCATTCCATGTGCATTAGAATGATATTTTCATGCATTTAGATGTGTGTTTCTTGTCTGTGTGCTGATAGGATTGGATTGGGCTGAGCCCATGATGCTTTTTATGTTTGCATGTCACATGACCATGCATTCCCATGCATACGTTCATTTTGTTCAACATATTTTCATATTTGAACTGTTTGGGACTTTTCTGATTGTCTCCCTCTCTATCTCTTTTCTCATTCTTTTACGTTAGTTGCATCTATGGCACCTAAATGTAAATCCACTCCGGCTCGGAACCTTCTACGTTCTGGAGCTTCTTCATCTTCTGATACTGCTCCTCATAATCTTCGGTTCCGTGATGGAGATGCCTACAAGGCATTTATTGAGAACTTTTCTAAACGAGGTGTTCATTCGGAACGCCACGTTGTTCTGGCAGACTTTGCCGACACTGACCTTCCCTCTGTCATTCACAATAGGGGATGGGGGTCACTGTGTGACATCCCGGTCACCTGTCCTCTCGTGCTGATTCAGGAGTTTTACTCCAACATGCACGGGATTGATCGTTCAGTACCTCTCTTTTTCACTCGCGTTCGAGGTACGCGCATCCCTGTCACACCGCAGCTGGTTGCGGATGTGCTTAGGGTCCCTAGGATAGAGTTTCCTGACTATCCTACCTGTGAGTGACTGAGGACTGTGTCCAAGGATGAGCTCATTTCTGCTTTTTGTGAGCGCCCTTCTGACTGGGGTGAGCACCAGTACATATCATGTAGACCTTTTGCTAAAGGTCCTAGGTTCCTTAACATGGTGATGACCTTTATACTTCATCCTCTCTCTCACTATAACTCTATTACAGAGCCTTGTGCTCGATTTTTATTATCTCTACTTGAGCATCTCACGATAGACTTTCCTTCTCACTTCATTTTCTCTATCATAGATGTTCATTTAGATGCGGCGTCCCGTGATAAGCTCATCTTTCCTTCCGCTATCACGAGGATTCTACGCCATTTTTCCATCCCTTTCCCTTCGTCCGACCACTTCACCCACATATCTGCCATAGATGCCGCTACCGTAAAACGTAGTGAGGCACAGTTCAGGTCGAGACAGCCGAATTCCACTCCGCCCTCCCGTTCGGCTCCATCCAGATCTGCTCCATCTACATCGGCTCCTCCTTCTTCTTCAGGCGATGTATCTCTTGGAGACATTATGGCGCAGCTGCAGCGCATGGATGCTCGCCTCGATACACTCACCACTGAGTTGTATCAAGTGAACGTTCGTGTTGGTCGTATTGCACGACGGCAGGCGACCATGGGTGGTTTTGCTTCTGAGGCTTCTCCTCCACCACCTCCTCCTCCAGTGGCTTCAGATTCTGATTCTGATGATGATGATGATGGTGATGACGATGATGCTTCCGATGATGATGATGGAGATGCTAGCTCTACTGATGAGATGTCTACATGACACTCTACCCTTTGTCATTCGTGACAAAAAGGGGGAGTATTTTTGGATTATGAAAGTAGTCATCTTAGGGGGAGAGTTAGTATAGGACATTTTTGATAGGGGGAGTGTTCATATTTTTGAGGGATGTAGTGAGATTTTGATGTATTTTTTTCTTTTCTAGTCTTTATAGATACATTGATCTTGTATATGAGGTCTTGTGACCAGTTTTACATACATTGTACTTATCTTTCTCTATATGTGGATATATGTTTTTCTTTTCACCTATCTCTTCATGTGTTGTTTCTTTTCTCTCTTTATACACATGTTCTTTATATTTGTAAGCAATCTATTTAATTTCTGTTTCACACAAGATGCCTTGATGAGTTTTGTTTAAAAGTGTTTCAGAAATACAGGTTGTCAAAGTCTACTTGCCATAAACTCTCTTCTTGCAAAGTTTTTCAAGAGTTTGTGTTAGGATAGATTTTATTGTATGTAACAAGTGAATATGAGTTGAGTGATTTATGACTTCTCTCATATGTTCATTTGTTTGTTGTGGTTTTGTCATGGATTGCCAAAGGGGGAGATTGTTAGGACATATGTGTTCACATGTTAAGAACATATGTCATATTTTATGTAAATTGGCTAATCCTTTGACAAAACGCACTCTACTTGTAATTGGGTAGTTCTAGGTGTTTTTAATACTTCAAGAAACAAGGTTTCAAGATCAAGTGTTGAAGTCATCAAGTCTATCCAAGAAAAAGCAAGTTGAAGTGCAGAATTTTTAAAGCTCGACACCTGCTCGATAGCTACCTCGACACCTGCTATCTGTCGAGAATTAAAAAGTCAGAATTCCAATTTGATTTTCTTGGGATCCGTGAATATGTTTTTGGGCCTTCTTTTCTTCTAACCCTAAACATATTTAAGGAGTGTTTTAAGAGCCGTCAATATAGACACAAGTTGCATAAGCATTGAGCAATCCTTGTTCAAGCAAATTGTGATCTAAGACGAAGTTCTTGACCTAGTTCATCTTCTTCAAGAAGTTGCTGTGTACTTTGCACCGTAGGGTTTTGTGACCAAGCATCTTCCTGATCTTCATCGCATAGGATGATCTGAAGAACTTTGCAGCCAACCTCTCTTCCTAAAGTTGGTGTTTGAAGTCGCGTACTGGGATCCGCGCATCTGGTTAGTCACGTACTTGGGAGCCGTGCATCAAAAGGGGGAAATGTCACTACAGATTAAGTCTGATTGGGTATTGGGGTAAGGGTTCAACTGTAAGTTGGTAAGGTACTTGGGATTCCTTATTTGTAACCGCTTGATTTGATAATAGTGGAGTTTCGGGAGTGGTGACCTGAAAATCACCCGGTGGGGTTTTTGTCGTTAGGGTTTTTCCCCATTCGTGAACAAATCATCGTGTTATTTATTTTCCGCTGCATATTTAGTTATTCGGTGATTTGTTTGTGCTGCCACGTATTTGCATGTTAAATTGATTAATTAATAACTTGGCTAAATTAATTAATTAGTTTAAATCACAAGGGGTCATTCAGTTTGTGGCCTATCAGATGTGACCAGGGTGTTGGTGGCGTGCATTTAATGAGTGAGTGACAGCTCATTCCCTTCAATGTCGGTTTCCGATGACGTAAGCATCCTCGGCGAGGTCCCAGAGGACTTGAGTTTCTCTTACTCATCCTCGGACTTTGTACCATCCTCGGCACGAACCTTGGGCTAGATGTGGAGTGGGCCTAGGTTGCTTAATACTTGGGCCCCAAAAGTACTTAGATGCTATTCCTTATATTCCCATTTTAAAATTCTGCCATGTGGATTTTATCTCATGGAAAGAATGTGTATTTTTTTAGTTAAGTAAAGTAGTCACATGATTGAATCTTAAAAGGGAAATCTAGGGAACAATATTTAAAATACTGTACCTAAGTTTTATCATTTAAAAAAAAGTCTTGATACTCTTTTTATAATAAAGATAAAACTTAGGTCCCCCTAAAAAAAAAAAAAAAAAAAAAAAAAAAAAAGATAAAACTTATGCACAATATCTTAAATGTTGTTCCTTAGAGCATTCTCATCAAAGTTTTTAAAAATTTTAGCATTTAGCATCTCATAAAGCTACTTTATCAATTTTAATAACTTATTTTACAATACACCCAACATCAAAAATTCTATTTTTTTACCATTTCGTTTAAAATAATATAAAATACTCATTAAAATAATAAAAAACAACTACAAAAGCCACATTTTCCACCACAAGCATTAAAATAATAATATTTTCTTTTAAGATTGGAGCTACAGTGAGTTTTCAAAGATGAAAGCTCACTATAGCTCAATTACTTTTTTTTTTTTTTTTTTTTTTTAAGTTTAGCATGTTTGTTGTAACTTGCTTTTTGGTGCTTTTTACAAACTTGATGTTAAAATTTAGCATTTATATCATTTAGTATTCTTAATAAGAATGCTCTTAGGTTCATTTCTTAAGATTCAATTATATGACTACTTAACTAAAAAATACACTTCCATCCTATGAGAAAAAAGTCTACGTGACAAAAACTTAAAAAGGGAACTTAAAAAATAGCACTTAACTACTGTACCTAAGTCTTGCTCTTATAATAAATATAAAATATTGTAGAAAAAATCAATTATTATTCTTTATTTAATAAAAAATTTCTTATAATAATTTTTAAACCAATGCTTATACATTGAAAAAGTTAATACTACCGTATATCTTTGGTGCGGTGATCATTTTATAAATATAAGTGCTTATAAGGCCTAAGAGATAAAAATAAAAATTTAAGTCTCTAAGAGAAATCTTCATATATATATATATATATATTACACACATTTAAATTAGGTAAAAATATAATTTCTTCCCGGCTTAATAATAATAATAATAATAATAATAATAATAATAATAATAATAATGGAGGCTTTTACATTTCTCAGCAGTGTCATTCACCGTACGAAGACAAAAGGGTTAGGAGAATATTTTGTGGCCCCTAGCTACCCACTACTACTAGGTATACTATTCTGAGAGTAGGAATTAAGGCTGTTGCACCGTAAAATTCCTCCTGGCTCTCGAATTATTTTCACTTTTTTTAAATTATTAACTTTTTTATTTTATTTTATTTTATTTTTATTTTTAAACTCTCAACTTTTATATTTTTTTAACTTTTTTTGATTCAATAGATAATATCAAAAGTTAATTCTTGAGAGTTGAGAGTAGTTCTAATACCACATAAAATATCACAATTTTTATTACAACTATTTTACGTGTTAGATTGTGCTTGATTGTCTGTTATTTTCATATAGACCACAAATTTTTTCTCCACTACTTACAATCTGTCATGTAGATAATTGTGGCACAAATTGTGACATTTTTTTTTGTGGCCTACGAATTTTGATAACATTATCAGTGGTGTCATAAAAAATAGCAGGGTTTTAAAATTAGTAATAAGATAATAGGTGCTTCAATTGCAATCCAAATTCAGCATATACGTTTCTCAAAAAAAAAAAATCAGCACTTACCACTGTATTGAAAAATAGTAAAACCAAATAAATAATTCTTTAACTGAAAGTTTACCAAAAAAAAAAAAAATTCTTTAACGGAACGTTGTTGTGCCGACTCTAAAAAAAATGTTCAATTTCAATAAAAAATTTAATTTTAACTAATGCACTTCAACCATCATTAACCTAACCCTTAACATTAAAAGAAAAAATAACATTGTTGTAAATCATTTCCTAGAGTTTTTAAGTATTCCCTACTCTTCCATTAGTTATGCATGCATTATTATGATCCATTCCCCTGGCAAAATGATTCGAGAGAAACTCTGCAGTTCCAGCAATGAACATGCCTTCCCTACAATCACCTACCACAGCTTGCACTTGCTCATCCTGTAGAAAGAATAGAAGAAAGGTCACATCATTTGTTGCACACGAATATATTCCATAATTTATGCACTTATGCATAATATAAAGAATAACAGCTTGCACTTGCTCATCCTGTAGACAAGTTGTGCATGTTTTTTTTCTCAACTTTATTTCAAATAATCTAAAAATAAGTTAGCTTTTAATTTTTTTGTCTCATATTATGCAAATAAACTACTGAAAGTTGTTTTCAATTGGACACTAAAAAAAATTCCCTAAAATTAAATTATCTGCCTAATATTGTAATGTATGCGTGTATTCTACTCTACTATTCTGTTGTTTGTTCTGAAGGTCTCAACAAGCAATAGGAAAGTCTTGGCCATTAGCCAATTAATCCGGTAGTTTGAAAATGGTACCAGTCCTAACTTGACTAGTGAAAACTTCTAAAGCATACCTTTAAGACTATGGTTAGGTGACAAGGAAGATAACGAAAGGCATTTCTCCTGGGCTGATAAAATTAGCTGGTGCTGGTGGTGGAAGATCTGCAGATACATTTCTAGGGATTGAGAAATCATCCATTTTATTATTTAGGAGTATCCCCCTACTTGGTGAAAGTATTAGTGAACCAAAATATGCCATTTACAGTAGCATTCCTAGCTATGGCAATTCACTCACGATCTATAATAGACCTATGACCGGTGCCATGATCGCAAATCTCATTTTATCTGTTAGAAAACAGCCTTTATAGTATGTTTGGATACCGCTTATTACTGAAAACTGAAAATACTGTAACAAAATAATTTTTAAATGTGTGAATAGTACCGTGAGACTTAGTTTTAAAGAAAAAGTTACTGAATGAAGGTACTTATGGGTCCCGTGAACAGTGCACAGGACCCACGTAAAAAAACGCTTTCGCTGGGAAACACACAAAATACGCTTCCCAAACAGAGACTTAGTATAACTAGTTGGGTTATAAATTGTGAATATATATGATAGGTCATCTACAACCAAAAATGATAGACATGAAGAGGTAAGGGCAAGTCACAGTTCTAGTTAAGCATCAACTTCTGCCCATAACATCTAAATTGCAGCCTTTTTTTATAGAATTTTCATGCAATTTTCAATTACTCAAATGAATGAGAAGTGACCATTTGAAAAAAAAAAATTCTACCAGTTTGAATCTTGAGGCAAAAACATTTCTAATTAAGAAACACTGAATGTCTGATTAGAATAAATTGCATGCACAGTGTTAAGATTCTTATGCTTTATAAATCATCTTGATAATCGTCCTCTAGATTTACCACATCACCACACTAATGTATGCATGCTTAGATGTACACTTTCGTCACCAGTTGAATTGTGACGCAAATAAAGCAGACCACAAATTTTGATGATTAATTCAATGTCCGAGGACCATCAACGGGGAAATAAAATAAACCAGAGAAACTTCAATATTTGACACATAACTGTTGCTTTTACAGATTAGACACTTAAATTTTTTCATTCAAGAACCAAAAAGGGTACTAATTAAGACCTCAGCTTTGGCACTAACATGACACGAACATGATTGGACTCTGTTAAATTACGTGCAGATTTTTTTTTTTGATGAAACGTGCAAGATTTTGAGACAACATAAAGGTAAGTTTCTCAAATAATCAATATAATATAACTTAATATAAAATTTTTTGGATATTATTTATCTTTAAAATCTTATGGTTGGCTATGAATTATTTCTCTTTAAAATCTTATAGACGTACCAATTCTCTATCAATGAAGCAGCTTATCTACCGCCGTAATGACTGAAATCAAATGTCATATTATATATATATATATATATTTTTTTTTTTAATTCTTTAGCTAACATAGGAGAGAGCATATCAGATAGAACTTTTAACACATCAACAAAGTCAGGATCACCAAGATTCATCCTCACAGCAAACACATGCTTCAAAGCTTCAATTGCTCGATGGAACCCACGGGAGCCAGAAACACCTAAAAGAATTGTATCATAAGAAAGAATGTTTAGCATCTGTGGCAGTGGACAAAGAAAGCTGGGTCAATACAAAAAAAAAATTCCAAAAAAATATTAAAAAGAAGAAATTACCACCAAAGCAGATCAGAGATATACTCACAAGTATTATTGGGGGGGCCCTGAAGGAGGAGGCACAGCAACCAATTAAGCCCTAAAATGTTAGCAGATATTGGTTCTGTTAATTTAACTTTATATCTTTGCAAATCCTTCATTGTCAGTAACCCTCCAACCTTATGAACATATCTAATTAAATATAATCCAATTGAGCCATTATACAAGGCGACTGGACCAAATTTTGAAACTTTCCCTAGTGTATGTGCTGGTTTCGCACTGCAGCAGGTTTGCCAGGCTGCAAAAGACTTCCATTTGAAGTAAATATATCTCGGAGGCCTGATCTGCTAAGATCCCTGATTCTGTTTTGACCATCTGCATGTGGAGATATAGTGATATCTTAAACCCCAACTGAGCGAGACACTCAGCCGGCCATCAAGCCTCTTCCAAGGAAGCCTTCCATGTTGTTTCCAAGCTTTGAAAAGGTCTGCAATTTCCCCTGAAAGTGCTATGGAGAGGGCACCTTCTGCTTTCAGAGTAGCATTGCGGGCATACATTTTCTGATAATGAATAACCCTGTCAGAGAATGATTTCAAGAATAGTTTACATGGAACATACAGTTCAGCAAGCAATGTGAGGTTCATAATTACAAAAAGTACTCAAACTTGGGTCTTCCAGGTGAAGAATTTTATCTAGCCAAATGCTTGTAGAAGCTTCTGACCAAGTAAAAATTGCCAATTATATGGCTAATAAGAGAGCTTTTGAACCAAATCATACAACTCAATCGCTCCACAACATTATACATAAATGAGGTAGAAAAAATAAAAATATATTGATTTTTCTTTTTTGATAAGTTAGAATTTTAATCAAAAGTGCCAATTGTAATGTAACCCTTGTAAGGAAGTACAAAAAGTAAGAAACCCCAAAAGATTCTTTTGGTACAACTTACAATATTGTGCTTAAATAGGAACTGTTTGCACTCAAGTTCAAAAACCAATCCAAAGAGGATTTGAGTAAAGTAATTTGGACTACCTCAGAAGCTTACAAGGGGGCAGTTTTTCTCATATCAAAGGCTTGTGCCTTCCCAATTGCTAACCTCAGAAGCATAAAGGCTTTTCCACCAATGCCACTTGATGCTGGGCTTACGACCCCAAACAAAGAGCAGCAGCCACTGATGCATCAATAGAATGATCTCCTTCACGAAGAACTTCATCCCTATTCTGGAACATCGACAAGGAACATTGACAATCATCAGTGGCAACAGCACCATGATAACAGGAGATTTTTCTAAAAATCCCACTCCTGTTCCTACCAATAATCCTGACATGAGCAGGAACCATCCTTGAAATGGTGAAAACGAGTGGAGTCTCTCACAATAATTTCTCTGCCCACAAGCTTGGAGATAAATTTTATGGCAGAGTGGCAGTCATTACAAACTCTAAGGTTCTTCATGATTCTCAATGTAGTGTTCTCTGGGGTACTTATTAGCCCAAATGCAATAGCAAGTTTTTCACTGTGATGTCTAAGGATCTGCTCTTTCACCTCTGGTTCAAGGTCATGCAATACTGATTCTGTATCTGGAATGAAACCCATCTTTTTAATCTCCTTCCAGATCTTTTCCATCATATTGTATATGGCATCTTTCTGTAGGTGAAGACCATCTTCGACCCCAAAGACATGGACTTTGTTTTGTATCTGAAGCCAACTGAATCCTTGATCTTTCTTCACTCCCCTATCCTTCATTGACTTTCTAATTTTAGCAGCATCTTCCCATCTACGACAAGCTGAATATAAATTAGCAAGGGCTGAATAAGCCCCACTGTTATCAGGCTCAATAAGAAGCAATCTTTCTGCTGCAATTTTTGCCAACTCCACATTTTTATGAACCTTACAAGAAGATAAAAGTGAACCCCAAGATATGACATCTGGTTCAATAGGCATACTTCTAATAAAATCATGTGCTTCTTGTAGCAATCCAGCACGCCCAAAAAGGTCAATCATGCATGCATAATGGCTTAAGGTGGGTTCAATTTTGTGTATATCTTGCATCAAATTATAATATCTCCGACCCTGTTCCACCAATCCCACATGTGTACAGGCAGACAGCACACCAACATAAGTTATATGGTCAGGCTTCATACCATATGCCAGCATCTGCTCAAAAAGCTCAATGGCTTCTTCTCCATGGCCATGTTGAGCCAAAGCTATAATCATGGAAGTCCAAGAGACAGTATCTCTGTTCTCCCGTACTAAATTGAATACCTGCTTTGCATTGTTAAGGCTTCCAGATTTGGCATACATGGTGATTAGAGCATTGCTCACAGAAACTGATAATACTTCCCATGTTCTTATGGCACTTGCATGAATTTGTTTGCCATGATACAAAGATGCCAAACTTGAACTGACACTTAACATGGCTGCTAGTGTGTGGCTATTTGGCTTGGAGCCTTCTGTAATCATTGATCTGAAGAGCTTCAAAGCATCATTATTCAAGCCATTTTGCACATGACCTACAATCATGGCCGTCCATGCAACCACATCACGGTCTCTTAGTGAGTCAAATATCTTTCTAGCTGGGTTCATATTCCCAAGCTTGACGTAGCCATCCAATAATGATGTAAAAGCTATAATATCAAGATCTGAAGACCCACTTTGCTCTACAATCTTCCGAGCAATTTCAACCCCACCAGACTTGGCGTACATTGAAATCAGAGCATTCCCCACTGCCCCAGACGTACCAAACTCAGTTCTAATGATATAGCCATGGATTTGTTCCCCAGGATCTAACTTCTCAAGATTGGCACAAGCTGACAAAGCACTTGCCAATGTAAACTTATCGGGCCTTAATGAAGAATTCTTCAACAAGTTTGAGAAAATTTCCAGCGCTTCAAGATCAAAACCATGCTGATTACAACCTGCAATCATTGAATTCCACGAAACTATATCTCGTACTTCCATTTGTTCGAATTGGGCAAGAGCAAGGTCAACCCGACCAGACTTCATATGTAATGAAATCATAACATTCCAACTTGACGTGTTCTTCAATCTCATCATATCAAAAACAACTTTTGCCGTTACTGGATCGCCACACTTCACATACATGTTTAACAAGGAATTCACCACAGTGATACAACTGCTGAGCCCAAGTTTAACTACGAATGAGTGAACCTCCCGGCCAATATCCAAAGCTTCAACAGCAGCACATGAAGCAAGAACATTAGTAATTGTGTACTGTGTTAGTGCAACTCTACTTCCAACCATCTCTAAAAACATCTGGATCGCATTTTCAAAACGACCCAGCTGATTATACCCCACTATCATCGTAGTCCATGAAACGGAGTCGCGGTCAGGAATTTCCTCAAACACGCGGTGTGCCTTATCGAACCTACCCTGTTTCGCATATGCTGATAGTATTGTATTCCAAGAGAATATAGTCCTCACATTCATTTCATCAAACACGCGATGAGCATCGGAAACAAACCCACTTTTTGCATAGAAAGTCATGAGATTATTCATCAGAAACACGCCGAGGTGAAGCCCGGCTTTGATTATTCGAGCATGAATCAATTTTCCGGCTAATGGGTTTTTGGATTTGAGGCTTGTTTGGAGGAGATAAGCATAGAAATCTGAAGAAAAAGTAGGAGAGGGTGGTTTTGGGGCCTCCATTATAGACTTACTATAAAGTGGAGCTTTAAACCCAATAGTCTTTGGGTTTTGGAATTTCGAATTACTAATAAATTGGCGGGAAATTGAGATAGGAGTCAACTTAAAAAGCCGTTAGAACTTAGAGCCAGGACATTTTAGCAACGGTCAATTAAATTGAGAAACGAGAAGGAAACAGTGGCTCAGTGGAATAAAAAAGGAGTGGAAACTTGGGAACAGCAAAACTACTACAGGGGTTGGCCTACATGTGTAGTTTATTTTGTTTTAATTTTTTTTTTTTTGGTTTAAAATGTTTTTGTTTTTTGTTTTTTTTTTGTTTTTAATTAATAAAGAGGGAGAGAAGGGATTTAAATCTAGATTCTACTTCAATAAATCCTGTGTTCTCAAAGCATAATACATTCAGCAATACTATTAGAATTTTTTTTTTTACTTCAATAAATCTAATAGTATTGCTGAACCACAAGATTTTTAGCATATTTACCTTGAAAAATAGAGTTTTACTTGTATCTAAAAATAAAATAAAAAATTTTGAAAAAAAAAATGTACTGCATATAACAATTTTTTTTTTAGAAGAATGTATATATAAATCTCAATTGGCTTATTTTTCTACTTTTTTTTTTTAGGTAAGTATCCAACACTAATTTATGTAAGTGAGATTCAAACTTAAGTCTTTTATTCAATGACATGAGAACTAGCCGACTTATATTAATTTTTATCTTTAAAGGTGTTAGGGGCTAAAATTCTCTAAGAGTACATTTTACAAATTTTTTTTTTTTTTTGTGTGTGTGTGTGTGTGTAAAACTTAACAGGCTATATTTCAAACATTATTAGATACTTAAAATTTTTATTTCTGGTATTTAATAGAGTATATGGTATCATATTATTTTAAATTTAATTTAAATCATAAATGGATCAATTTGAAATAGAACGTATCTTTTTTGAATTTTTTTTTATAATCAAATCGAAAGTATCTATTTTCCGACCAAATAGGTTCATTTATGTTACATAATTTATTCTATAAATAAAATAAGTTCAGCCAAACAATACGGGATTTGGTTTTGGACTAGTAAAATATTAAGGATTTGTCTATTGAATTAGGCCCAATTCCACAACATTCTTCTTCTATACAATGAAATAATTTACTTGTATGTTTTAGAAGTAAATTTTTCACTCCAGTTTGCGTTTGCTATTTTGGTAGCTTCCACGATTTATGTAGATATTCAACATTATAACTATGATTGCAAGGGAGTTAATTTCAAATTAGAGTTGGTTGTTGGTGTTTAAATTGGATAAAATCAGATCAAGATTGAGGCAGCACAACTCCAATTGTATTCAAACTCAGGGTTTTTTTTTTTTTTTTTGGATGAATAAGTTAGAAACTCGGGGTTTTATTTGCCTACTTGAATTTTGTGACGTTTGCTTCTATTATCATGTCACTTGCCAACATCATTTTTAAAGCATTTTAGTCTTGTTTAAGTGCTCCCCTTTAGGTCAAAGTTCTTTGATTTACATCAGCAAAAGACCACTCAAGCAGCTGATTGAGCTGCTCAAAGCTTATCATTTTTAACTTAAAGAGTTATTGCTAGGAGATTATTTGCCACACCCAAGTACTTTTGATCCTCTAAACCCTGTTATGAAAATTCAAAGAAGAATGTGTTCTAGTATCATAGAAGTAGATCTCGGTTGTGTTCTGTTACACGAGTCCAAAACTTGCTTTGTTGTTTTCAATAAAATGCTTTTGAGTGTGTTTGAGAGATTGGTTGTTTATTTGTTGAAAGTACTGTAGAATATGGTAGCCCTGTGTGCATGCTACCAAGGGCATGGCAACCCTGTGTGAGCACGCTGCCTAGGCCATGACATGCCCAAAGAAGGTTATTTGGGTATGCCGGCGTACTTATGGGCATGCATGTGCGCACACCGCATCGCCTCACCCTGCTAGCCGGCCAAATTGTCTTGTGCCTTTTTTCCAAATTATGTTCCTAAATTCATTCTAAGATTTTAGAGAGGGTTTCCAGAATCGGTTCGGCACTCCAAGCTTTTTTTGAATTTTTATGATTTATTTTTTCTATTTATCAGCTTCCAAAAATCATTATATATATATAAATATATATATATATATATATTGTTGAATTTGGACCTGAAATTTTTCCTAGTTCAAGTGCATTCACAAGAAGCACCTGTCATTAATCCCAACTTGAAACCGATATTAAGAAGTTAGAAAGCTCTGGCAGATGTTCATCCAAACAATCATTCATAAGCAGCTTGAATTTAGGTGTTGCTTGAAACACAGCTAAGGCAATGGCGTAAACACACATAGACACGTGCATGCATATAGGCATAGTGCTCGAATGATTTCCATATGGAGTTTTTATTGTTGTGAGTTTTTTAATTAGTTGAACAATATGGTTGAATCAGATCAGAGGTCTCAACTTGAAAAAGATAATTGTTATTGAAATCATGAAATTTTTGTATTTCAATGCAATTCTGGGATAGTAGTGAGGTCAAGTTGGTCAACATTGCAGGTGTCTTAAATTGGACAAAGCACTTGCATTCATGTTTGTATAATGGAAAAAATATCAAATTTTGCATTAGCTAGTACAAAAATTTCTGTCTATTTTAGCATAAAAACCTACTTTTTCTATATTACATACTTACTTTTCAAAACACCCAACATCAAATTATCTATTCCACACTTCATTTCATTAAAATATTAATTTTTCTTGATTTGTTAATTGTTTCTTTTTCTTCACACAAATTAACCACCATCCACTCCATTTATTCATCCTCACAACACGTAAAGAAAAAAAAAAAAAAAAAAAAAACCAAATGCAAAATGAATAATGTCAGGATAAATTTACAAAGTTACTATAGCAATAATGTATTTTTACCCAATTTTTAATATCCTAACGTCTGTGAATCTTGGGCTTGGTTGCCTAAAATGTGGTTCTTTTTATATTATACAAGCATTGATGTAAGTGCTCTAAGCCCGAAATTCACCCACATTAGTTTATGCAAAGTTGTATAAAAATACATGATTGCTACAATAACTGTGTAGATTTATATTAGCACTATTAATTTTGCATTAAGTTTTTTATTCTTTATAACATATCTCAAGGATGAAGGAAGAGAGTGTGGATGGTGGTTGTTGTGTCATGTGTGTGAAGAAAGTGAAACAATTAAAAAAATTAAGAAAATTTGATATTTTAATGAAATATAGTGTAAATTAGATAATTCGTAGGATGTTTTATAAAGTATGTAAAATAGAAAAAATAAATTTTTATGCTATGACAGGAATTTTTGCACCAACAGATGCTCTCATATACTTTCTAAAATGGAAATGTCAAATATGCTAGCAAATGCACAGGTGAACTAAAAAGCCATGTTATACTGAATAACATGTGATGACGGGCCAAATTTTCAATTCTGCTATGTATGTGGCGCATTCAATCACATTATTTTCATTTCATATATTTTTTTTTTTTTTGAGAAAATTCTAAGGCTAAACTCACACACATATTTATTGGGGAGAGGGGACACGAGTATAATATCACACAACTTACACCTTTCAAAAGCCGGTAACTCTTGAAAGGGGTATGAAGGCTTTATACCCTTTTGTGAACACTCACTTTTTCGATGTATTTTTATTTCATTTAGGTTTCTACTTTATCATTTTCTAAAAATAAAAAAATAAAAAAACAAAAAACAGAGTTTTCAGTTTATCAAAGTCTAGCATTTATGTGAGAAAGAGACCTTGCAATAGGAGCTTGAGGTTCTATTACATGGCAGTATGGCACATTTAATGACATTATTTTCATTTTGTTTAGATTTCCACTTTATCATCTTCTCAAAAAAAAAAAAAAAAAAAGTTTCTACTTTATCAAAGTTTTGCACTTAGTCCGTTTAACTTAGTAGCCTAATGTTATACCACATGACACATTCTTGGAGAATAACAAAATTTTAAACAAAATCCAACCAAAAAAAAAAAAAAAAAAATTAACACAATCAAGAGTATAAAAAGAATGATTATCAATATTACAATAGGTTCAGATTCTAAATTATATTAACATTAAAATTTTACATTTTCTCAAAATAATTGAAATTTCTTTCTCAAATAGTATAATATTTAATGAGTATTATAAATTGGTCATATAAATAATTTATTATAAAATATTTTAAAATGAACATATAACAATTTTTTTTTTTTTTTTTTTGATAAGTAACGAAAAATTTTATTGGGAAAAATCAAACCTAGTACACCGTCAATACGTGAGAGAAATACAATCAATTCAAAAAAAAAAATGAAGCGGAACATTGGCTAGTTCCACCAGATTAGAAGGAAAACCATCTGCCAGCAGCGTAAACAAAAGACACAAACCTGAATGAATTGCCTAATACTACTCCAGCATTTCAATAACCAGCAGGAAACCCACCTTTTCTTGGATCACTCACAGCCACAAGCTTTCCAATGCCTCCATTTTTCTTTCGAAGAGCTGCCCTGATATCAGCAGGTACTTAAAAGCGATCACCACTCACAGCTGTCCAGTTCTCATAGGATACAACATTGGCTATCAGCCGGTTAAACAAAATTGTCATATTAGAATTTCTAGTGGCTACTTATGGTACAATAAAGAGTAGAAACTAATCCTCTACATTCAAAATAAGGGGGGAAAAAAAAGGCTAACAGCTAAAAAATGGGAGAATTAATGCGTTTGGCGATGAACTTATAGTGAAATGGGTTGGTTGAGAGAAGCAAGAAACTGAAGTAGCTGTATATGACTAAAATGGTGACCGGAATCCTACAATTAGTCAAAAACAGCAAGTCCTCCAACCTAATAAAACAGCCTGCTCTTCAAGACACTTATCCATAAGCACTGATGCAGTCTTATAGTATTAGATGAAATATTTTAAGTGAAACCTCATCAATAATTAGCTAGTTAGGTGACTCAATGATATTCATCTCTTATTCCGTTTTTTCTGAACATGCAAAATTTATCCTCACAGGAAATTTTAATGCAGGTGAACCAAATCCACCCACAAAAGTTCAAGAAAAAATGTCTTACCAGTGAAACTTAGCTCTGTTCTCATACTAAGAAACTTGACCCTAATCTAAAACTTAGCAAAGGCTTGACCAATCTAATCAGATATATTTAGACCCAAGCAGCAACCTTTTCTTGATCTAAATGCAAGCATTATCACTAACCGCTCCTATCAACAGCATAGAGCTTATATATCGCAAGTGTGAATCATAAGGTGTACTCAGAGAAAGAGAGTTGGATAACGACCTGGTGATAGAATCTTGGTGCCATGACAGAAGAGAATGGATCCATTCCCCAGGCAAAATGATTCAAGAGAACCTCTGCAGTTGCGGCAATGATCTTGCCTCCCCCACTAGCCCCTACCACAGCTTGCAGTTGTTCATCCTGTAGAAAGCATTGAAAAAAGGTCACACGACTTATTGCACATGAATATATTCCATAATATGAAAAGCTTTTAAAAAAAAAGAAAAAAAGAAAAAGAAAAATGAAATCAGTATATCATGAAGGAACATATATGATAAGTAGACATGACAAACATTATTTTAAAACATTCCCTGAAATAAAATTTCTGCCCAATATTGTACCGTATGTAACTCTACTGTTCTGCTGTTCATTCTGAAGGTCCCAACAAGCAATAGGAAAGTTATTAGACAATTAATCTGGTAGTTTGGAAATGACACCAGTCCTAACTTGAGTGGAGAACACTCTTAAAGCATACCTTTAAGACAATAGTAGGTGACATGGCAGATAATGGCCTTTTTCCTGGGCGGATAAAATTAGCTGGTGCCAGTGGGGGAATATCTGCAGAAACATTTGTAGGGATCGAGAAATCATCCATTTCATTGTTTAGGACTATTCCCGTACTTGGTGACAGAATTAGTGAACCAAAATATGAATTCACAGTAGTAGTCATGGCTACAGCATTTCGCTCACGATCTACGATAGACAGATGACTGGTGCCATGCTCGTGGATTTGATTCCATCTGTTAGAAAACAGCATTTGGTATAAACATTTGGGTTATAAATTGTGAATATGTAGGTCATCTACAACCAAAAATAATAGACATGAAGAGGTAAAGACAAGTCACAGTTTTTGTTAAGCATTAACTTCTGCCCATAATATCTAAATTGCAGCCTTTGTTATAGACATTCTCATTCAATTTCAACCACCCAAATATGTGAGAAGTGACCTTTTCAAAAAAAAAAAAAAGTATACCAATTTGAATCTTGAGGCAAAAAATATTTCTATGTAAGAAACATAGAATGTCTAATTAGAATAAATTTCATGCAGAGTGTTAAGATTATAATGCTTTATAAATCATCTTGATACTTGTCCTCTAGATTTATTACACCTCCACGCTAATGTATGCAAGCCCACAGGTGCACTTTAAGTACCAACTAAATTGTGATGCAACGAAGGTAGACCACAAATTGATGATTAATTCAAATTCTGAGGAGCATCACCAGAAAAATAAACCAGATAAACTTCAATATTCGACACATAACTATTGCTTTTCCATATAAGAAACTTCAATCCGGAAAAGACCTGAACTTTGGCTCTAACATGACACAACATGAACTTGAATTCTGTTAAATTACATGCAAGAATTTGAGACAGCACAGAGCTAAGTTCCTCAAAAAATCCAATATAAGTTACTTATCTTTAAAATCTTATTTTCTATACCAATGAAGCAGCCTACCTGCCACCATAATGACTGGGATCAAATGTCATATTGTCAAATATTTGTTTCTTTAATTCTTTAGCAAACTTAGGAGAGAGCATATCAGATAGAACCTTTGACACATGAACGAAGTTAGGATCACCAAGATTCATCCTCACAGCAAACACATGTTTCAAAGCTTCAATTTCCCGATGGAGCCCAAGGGGGCCAGAAACAACCGAAGGGATTGCATATTGGGCTAGAACGTTTAACATCTGTGGCAGCAGACAGATAAAGCTGGGTCAAAAAAATTTCCAAAAAATATTAAAAGAAGAAAAGAAAGAATATTATATGACACCAAAGTAGATCAGAAATATACTCACAAGTATCATTGGAGGACCCCCTGAAGGAGGGGGCATGACAAGCAATTTACGCCCTAAAATGTTAGCAGAAATTGGTTCTTTCAATTTAACTTTATAACTTTGCAAATCCTTCATTGTCAATATGCCTCCAACCTTCTGAACATCTCTAACCAACTTGAATCCAATTGAGCCATTATACAAGGCCACTGGACCAAATTTTGAAATTTTTTTTAGTGTATGTGCTAGTTTCTCATTGCGGCAGATATCGCCTGCCTGCAAAAGACTTCCATTTGAAGTAAATATATCTCGGAGTCCCTTATCTGCTAAGATCCCAGATGATTTATTGACCATCTGGGTGTGGAGAAATGGTGATATCTTAAATCCCAAAGGAGCAAGATGCTCAGCTGGCCTCACAAGCCTCTTCCAAGGAAGTCTTCCATGTTGTTTCCAAGCTTTGTAAAGACCTGCAAGTTCCCCTGGAACTGCTATGGAGAGGGCGCCTTCACCTTTCAGAGTAGCATTGCCAGCATACATGTTCTGAAAATGAATAACTACGTAAGAGAATGATTTCAAGAATCATTTACGTGGAACATAAAGTTCAACAAGCAATATAAGTTCATAATTACGATTCAAATATTTGTCAATTTCATCTGTATCTTAAAATGGTAAATTTTCCAAATGTCTTCATGTTAGAAATATAAACTATGCAGATACGTATTAATTGCAAGGACAATTTTTTTTCTAAATAAGGATTATTGGGTCATAATCTTTGGACATGCATGTGCAAAACTTTTTCGTTTTTTGAGCAGGGCTAAATCAAAGACCATTCATCGGATAAGAAATTGAGTTTTGTAAATGGGATGTGTAAACACGGGAAATTACACAAATGATCAGATGGTTAAGATCCATTCAGCTAGGGAATGGTTTGACTGTCTTGGGTCTTCCGGGTGCAGACTTTTTATCTAGCCAAACACTGGTGGAAGCTTCTGACCATTTAAACCTGGTCCATTATTGTAATATAAATTGAGTACTGACTAATAAGAGCTCTTCAACCAAAGCATACAACTCAAATGCTCCTCAACAGTATTGTTAGAAATACTGAATGATTGTATTGTATTTTTCAATTAAAGAATATACACAAGTGCCTTTATATAGGAGGCATATGAGTGCAGTACAAGTAAAAGTGTAGTACAAGAGTATGCTATACAAGTAATCTAGTTTGGGCCTAAAGCCCACAACACTATACACGTTAACAGCCCCCCTCAAACTCAAGGTGGACGTGAGACCAATTTGAGGTTGTCAACCAAAGTACGAAGACGTACCTTAGGATGTGACTTGGTGAAAATATATGCAAGTTGATCTTTAGAGGAGACTGAGATCAGTTTGAGAGCACCATGGACAAGATGATAACGGATAAAATGACAATTGATCTCGATATGTTTAGTCTGTTCATGGAAGACATCATTGTGAGCAATATGAATGGCACTCTGGTTGTCACAATAAAGAGGAGTAGCAGAGGATGTAGACACACCTAAGTCTTTGAGAAGCCATCGTAGCCAAAGAAGCTCAGATGTGGTATCAGTAAGGGCACGATATTCTGCTTCAGTACTGGAGCGGGCCACATGAGTTTGTTTCTTACTTCGCCAAGAAATTAGAGAAGAACCAAGAAGAAAACAATAACCAGTGGTGGACCTGCGATCAGTGGGATCTCCTGCCCAATCAGCATCAGAAAATGCACGGAGAATAAGAGGAGACTGAGCAGAGTAAAAAAGACCATGGAAGAAAGTGCCCTTCAGGTATCAAAGAATGCGCAAAACAGCAGCATAGTGAGTTGATCATGGAGCAGACAGATACTGGCTCACCTAATGAACAGCATAGGAAATGTCTGGACGAGTAACAGTGAGATAAACTAGGTTGCCAACCAAGTGTCTGTAAAGAGAGGGATTAGACAGTATCAGAGCTACCTTCTTGTGGCTATGGTTTTCTGTCCTTGTGGTATATTTAAGAGCAATCTTTGTCTTCCTCGGTGTTTTTTTCGCTGCGTTCATCTTCTTTGGCTTCCTACTGCTGCCGTCAAAACTCTCTGGTATAGTCATGCCACTGTTAGAAGTCGCATCAACATTGCAAGACCATTGCCTTCCTCAAACTACCGTCACAGAGCTAAATTTCATTCAAGGGATCTTCTCAACCTTATCAAATCTCAAGATTTCATCAAGTTCTGATACCATGTTAGAAATACTGAATGATTGTATTGTATTTCTCAATTAAAGAATATACACAAGTGCCTTTATATAGGAGGCAAATGAGTGCAGTACAAGTAAAAGTGTAGTACAAGAGTGTGCTATACAAGTAATCTAGTTTGGGCCTAAAGCCCACAACACTATGCACGTTAACAAGTATAAATGGATGAGATAGAAAAAATAATAATATATCAATTTTTCTTTTTTGACATGTAAGAAATTTACTAAAAAGTGTCAATTGTAATGTAACCCTTGTAAGGAAGTATAAAAAGAAACAAGCCCCCAAAAGATTCATTTGTTACAACTTAGAATATTGTGCTTAATTGGAACTGTTTGCACTCAAGTTCAAAACCAATCCAAAGAAGATTTGAGTAAAGTGATGTGGAATACCTCAGAAGCTTTCAAGGGGGCAGTTTCTCTTATATTAAAGGCTTGTGCCTTCCCACTGGATAGCCTGAGAAGCCCCCACCAAGGCCACTTGATGCTGGGCTTACAACCGCCAAGCAAAGAGCAGAAGCCACTGATGCATCAACAGCATGACCTCCTTCCTGAAGAACTTTCATCTCTATAACCCTATTCTGGAACATCAACGATCATCAGTGGCAACAGCACCATGATGTGCCACAATTACTTCATGTCTACGTTTGGCTGTACCACTGACAGCATTAAGGCTTGAAGTTGGAGAAAACAGTATAAAGAAGAGAAATGTAATGGTAGGCCATAAACAAAACTGAGCTGCAGCCAAGAGATACAAGAGGCTTTAGTTCCCCAAGAAACAAATCAAGAAAACATGTTATAATCGGAGGAAGTTAGATAGCTTACATTTAGATGCCATCAAGTAGAGCAAAAGATCTCAAATTACGTTGCTAGAAGATTTAGTTTACACAATCAAGGAGAGACTTAATACTAGCCCCCTTTGTGGCATTGGTGGTTAGGTGCTTGCGTATTCTTGTGGTTGAAGGGTTAAGGCCAGTAGAGAGGGTGAAAAGAAGAGTTTTGTTTTTTGTTTTTTCAACTCTAGCACAACAGGAGTGGTGTGGTAAAATAGACACAGGCCGATGCCTCACATGTATAGTTTCTTTAACAATTTCTCCCAGAATAGACTGAGTTCTATGTAATTGATCTCAACTAGGACATAGGAAATATAGGTAACTTTAACAAAATTAATAATCAACATCTTTGGGGCATCCACCTCAACACACACTCTGGCATAGCTAATTCTGCGCCTCCCCAAATTAGCTTCATCATGATCTGCATATAATGAAATGCAATTAATGTGAACCATATGAGTTGGTCATCAAGGATAAATGTGTTGATAGGCAACAAATTAATGTCAGTATGGTGTGTTGTGGAAGTGGGTTTAGGGTGTGGAAGTGGGTTTCTCGGAGCTGATTCTGGAAGGGGACAACTTGACTGTCATGAAGTCTCTTAGTTCTCTAAAGCCTAATAGGTCTCGCATGGGTCATATATATGAAGAAATACAATGTATAGCAGCAGGTTTGAGAAGTTTTGCAGCTAGTTTTGTTAAACGTAGTGCGAATAAAGTGGCCCTTGCGTTGGCTAAGCATGCTAGGCTAGTACATGATGAACGTGTTTGGCTGGAAGAGTGTCCACAGCCAGCATTAGAATTTTTGTACCTTGACTCTCTTGGTTTCAATTAATGAATGAAATCTGGGTCCATCTTCAAAAAAAAAAAATGTCAGTATGGTGTGTAAAACTCAATAAACTTTCATTGTAATTATAAGTTGTATCACCAAAACAATAACTCCAAACAAGGCCATAATCTATTATGACATCTTAATCCCATCACACATCCTTTTCACATACAAAATCTTAAATTTGGAGATTTTATATCTATGGATGACCATCTAAGATGTATATCAGTGTATGACCATCTAAGATGCGCAGTACAGCTAAGGGGACACGGCATTTCCTGAAAAACCTTAGGTACGATATGCCTGGGATATGTGTATTATTACTTATTAAAATATATTTTAATTATATTTTTTATATATTGTTAAGCATTTATTTTTCATTTATTGTAAAACATATATCAATTTAAGAGTATTGATGGATAATATAGTGAATCCATGACCAATAAATGATGTTTAGAATACAAACCAAGATTCAAAAGAGTAAATAAAAGATAACTAGATGAATTTTCAACATTGAAACCAATATATATAAATATATAAAAATTAAAATTCTTACAAGTTTGGATTATCTCTCACTATTGAGAGTTGGGTTACAACAACATCCAAGCTGTATCATGGGTGTATAAGTATCATGGGTGTATAATTATCCTAGATGTATTGGCACTTAAAAACAAAACAAAAAACAAAACGACTGGGTACATATCTTAGAGGTATCTGTTACAATTAAGTTTCAAATTCGGGTATGTGAACAAACATGGAGTATCTGTGCATCCTAGATTCCCATACAATGTTGTGCAACTAAGGAGCACTCAAGCTCAATAAGCATTAATGATTACGTTATGTAATTATTGTTTCCACCTTTCCCAAATCCAATTTCCACCCTTGTAAACCGGATGCCTCTACAGACTAAAATAAATAAATCAATGGCCTTCAAATCTATGTATTAGCACATAACAATCAAGGAAGAAAGAACGGACAAGGGTATGAGTGCGACACAGCGACAAGGTATTTAAAAAAAAAAAAAAAAGACATGGATATGGCGGGCATGTCTATTAAATAATTATTAAATATATTTTTATTTATATTTTCTATAATCATTAAGCATTTATTTTTTATATAATGTTAAATATATATCAATTTAAGAGCAATGATGGATAATAAAGTGAATTCATGGCTATTAAAGGATGTTTAAAAATTAGAATACAAACCAAAAATAAGAATATTATTTAATTTTCAAATGTACTGTTACTATTAGAGCATGAATCAGGGACGGACCCAGGATTTCAAGCTGGGGGGGGCCGGAGAAAAGCGGAAAAATTTTTTTTTTTCAAATACGCATCCATATAGTATTAATAAACTATCAACTAAGACAAATTCCCAAAAATCGTTGTTTCTTAAGATATTAAGATACAATCATCTACTAACAAAAGCAAAAGACATGAAAACTATTGTTTCTTAATATAATCATCTATGAAAAGGGAACTGGATGCTCTTTCTTTTCTTTTTTTTTTGAGAAAAACTGGACGCTCTTTCAAATCTTCAAAATTATCTACACTATTATTTCTTAATACAATCATCTAACCCAATCCCACTACGGCACTACCAACACTTTAAATTTATTCTACACAGCACTACTAACAAAAACTTTTATTAACTTTACTTCTTCTTTTCTTTTTTTCCTGTCCCTGGTCCCTATTATGTCCAAGTCCAACTACCAGTCAACAAAGTACAAAAAAACAGTCAAACAAATATTCTCTAATCCTAATTTAAGTAATCTCTAAAACTCTACTCTCTCTCTATCTCTCTTATCTATATAATACAAGAGAGAGAGTCACAAACACAGAGTGACAGAGAGTCACAATGCCAAAAAGCCAAAAAAAAAAAACACCACAGGCCACAACACAGATTCAATTCACATTCACCAACATCAGTAATCAGTTCATCACTCTTCAGTCATCAGTAAAAACACAAACACTCCACAAGCACAAATTGTTAAAACAGTTGATTCACAAACATTTTACTAGGATTTGATTCTTGAAGGAAAGGATCATAGATTAAATACCTGTTACAACAGTTGATTCACAAACAGTGTGAAGGCTCGAGCAACCGGCGGCGGCGACAGCTAAGGGCTCGCCTGATGATGGCGCGCTGGCGCTGGCGCTCGCGTCGGCGTGGGTACTGCCTTACTAGGCGAGAGTCTCGCGTTGCGTCGGCGTGATGATTGATGATCTCGTCTCGCCTCTCTATCTCTTTGTCTCGCGCCTCACTATCTCTTTGTTTCCTTTCCTTTTTTTTTTTTTCCTTCCTCAGTTCCTCTTTCACTTTCTCCGCCGTTAGGTTTACTGTTGAGTTTTTTTTTTTTATTTTTTTTATTTACATTAGCTCTCTGAGTTTTCTTTTTTCTTTTTTTGATTTACATGCTCTTACCTCCTGGGCTGGCCGGCTGGGCTTGAAATTTATGAGGGGGGGCCTGAACTAAAGACTAAGGGGGGCCCAAGCTTGCCCAAGCTTTTTTTTTTTTTTTTTTTTTTTTTTGAAAAATTTAAGCTGCTAAATTTTTTTTTTTTGGACCCAGGGGGGGCCCGGGCCCCCTTAGGCCCCTTCCTGGGTCCGTCCCTGGCATGAATGCTCTATTTGTTTTGTGAAAGGGTATTTGATTCCTCTTATTCTCGTGTCCCACAAATTTTTTTTAACCATTTTAAAAAAGACATGGCTGGGACACACATGCAAAAGTGTCCTAGGCATGTCCCGTTTCTAACATGGGTATGACACCCCAAATGAAGTATCTGTGCTTCATAGATAACAATATAACACCCTTGTTTTCTTCCATATTGGCAGGAAATTTTTCAACCTTAAGTGTCTCAATTTCAGTCCCCACCTTTTAGACTAATTGGGTCTTAACTTGATTCTTTTTGTAGGTTTCTTTTCAAGTTTAGCTCAAAAAAAATTTCTTCATTTCTGTGTTGAAAAGTATGAAATTTATTATATTTGGGCTCAAATCTTTAGTTTTGAGTTAAAAAAAATAACTAAAATAGACATTAGAAATTAGAAATATGAACCTAAAAATGCAATAAAAATGATAAATATTCAAAAGTTTAATTCGGTCCATATTGGTTCTATTTGGTCCATTCAGTGCACTTCCGTCCTATTTAGTCCACATTACTTTTATTCGGTCCACTTTAGTCCAGTATGTCCACCTCGTTCCTATTAGGTCCAAGTTAGTCCCGTTCGGTCCACTCTGTCTACTTTGTTCTATTCGGTCCATTCAGTCCTATTTAGTCCATTCTGTCCACTAAAGTTCTATTCGGTCCAATTCAGTCCATTCAGTCTTATTCAGTCTACTTCCGTTTAATTCGGTCCATTCTGTCAACATTGGCTCTATTCGGTCCACATAGTCCTATTCAGTCCATTCTGTCCACTTTGATCTATCCACGTCAGTCCTATTCAGGCTATTCAATCCACTTTGGTCCGATTCGGTCCATTTTGTCCACTTTTGTTCTATTCGGTCCATTTTGCCCACTTTCGTCTTATTCAGTCCACATTACTTCTATTCGGTCCACTTTAGTCCATTATGTCCACCTCGGCCCTACTCAGTCCAACTTAGTACTGTTCAGTCCATTCTGTCTACTTTGGTCTTATTCAGTCTATTCGGTCCTATTTAGACCATTCTGTCCACTAAAGTTCTATTTGGTCCAATTCGGCCCATTCAGTCTTATTCAGTCTACTTCAGTCTAATTCGATCTATTTATTTTACATTGGCCCTATGCGGTCCACATTGATCCAATTTTGTCCACTTCGGTCTAATTCGGTCAACTCAGTCCACATTAGCTCTACTCATCCACATTGGTCCCATTCAGTCCATTCTGTCCACTTTGATTCACTTTAGTCTGATTCGGTCCATTTTGTCCACTTTGGTCCTATTCAGTCCACTTCGGTCCAGTATGTCCACCTTAGTCCTATTCAGTCCAATTTGGTCCTGTTCGGTTCATTTTGTCCGCTTTGGTCCTATGCAGTCCATTCGTTCTAATTCGGTCCATCTTGTTCCTATTGTTGATGTAACACAAATTATATTTTCTGTCATATTAAATTACTTTTATTTTGTTAATAAAATTAGTAGTTAGAATAACATTTCTTTTTGCAATGACTTTTGGGCCGTCCAATTTTGCCACTGGCCCATTACATTGCAATGATAACTTGCTTGGGCCTAAAGGCTGGAATAGCCCTCCAATAAATGATAGACAAACAAAATAACAAATTATATATTTATAATAATTCATGAATTCGACACTTTTATTTGCAACCTATAAATATTGTGGTACTCACCCTGGTCCTTATGGTTTATCAGATATTAAACTATAGAGTTCATGGTGGCTAGAATTGTTGATTAGTTATAAACTTTCTTTTATTGCCTTCGCAGAACTATATATTATCCAACGATTTGGTGTAACAATAAACACTGATTTGGGGTTTTGGATTGGATCATTGGGTGTCAGTGCCTTATCTTATCATTTTCTTTGACATATTGAACCAAAGATGCATATCTAACGTCAGTTTGAATAGGCATATTTGTTGCATTTTTTTATTTGTTAAATTGGGTTTGGATTTAGGTCCAATGTTTCAATGTATTGGATTCAACACAAATAAGAATAATTTTTATTTATTGAATTTAAATAAAATATTATATGTTTAATTTTTTTTTAAATGCGACAAAATATAAATAATTTAATGATATGGAGGATGTTGCTGAATTTAAATGTTAAATAAAATAGGATGAGAAAAAAAAAATAGTAAAAATGAAATGTATAGCAATAAACACCAAATTATTTTAGTTATGCTATGTAATAAAATAACATTATTCTATATACTATTTTTATAATGCAATAGGATAACATTTTATACACAAAACTAACTCGTATCAACTCAAAGAATACAATAGTTTATCAACCAAAAGGAGAGATGCAAGAAAAAAAAAAAAAAAAAAAAAAAAAAAAAAAAAAAAAAAAACCAAAAACCAAAAACAAAAAACTGAAAAAATATATATATATATATAGAGAGAGAGAGAGAGAGAGAGAATCTTTTGTGTATAAAAAAAAAATAGAAAATTATGCATGGAATGAGAGAGAGAATGACAAATTTATAGTATGAGGATAAGAATAAGAAGAGTAAAAAATAAAGGAAGATAAAGGGATAGAAAAATAGTGATATTAAGTTAGGGAGTAGTGGGGATATGAAAAGTTAAAATGGAATGAGAAAGGTTGAAGAAAGTTAAGGTAGAGAGTAGTGGGGATATGAAAAATTAAAATGGAATTGAAAATTTAATAATAAATAAGAATAGTTAAAAATAAGATAAATATTATATTTTGATTTTAATATAATAGAGTTTTTAATTCACTTTAAATGATAAAAAATCATATAAAAAATTGGGAAAAAATGATAATGACATGGCTACTGATGTGGTTTAATTCACTTTAGTCCTTGTGGTTTATCAGATCTTAAACTATAGAGTTCATGGTAGCTAGAATTGTTGATTTGTTGTAAACTTTCTTTTAGTGCCTTTGCAGAACTATATATTATCCAATGATTTGGTGTAACAATAAACACTGATTTGGGGTTTTGGATTGGATCATTGGGTGTTAGTGCCTCAACTTATCATTTTCTTTGACATATTGAACCAAAGATGCATATTTAACGTCGGTTTGAATGGGCTTATTTGTTGCATTTTTTATTTGTTAAGTTGGGTTTGGATTTAGGTCCAATGTTTCAATGTATTGGATTCAACACAAACAAGAACAATTTTTATTTATTGAATTTAAATAAAATATTATATGTTTTAATTTTTTTTTAAAATGACACAAAATATAAATAATTTAATGATATGGAGGATGTTGTTGAATTTAAATGTTAAATAAAATAAGATGAGAACAAAAAATAGTAAAAATGAAATGTATAGTGATAAACACCAAATTATTTTAGTTATGCTATGTAATAAAATAAAATTATTTTATATACTATTTTTATAATGCAATAGGATAACATTTTATACACAAAACTAAATCTTATCAAATCAAAGAATACAATAGTTCATCAACCTAAAGCAAAGATGCAAGAAAAAAAAAAACCAAAAGCTGAATATATATATATATATATAGAGAGAGAGAGAGAGAGAGAGAGAGAGAGAGAGAGAGAGAGAGAGAGAGAGAGAGAACCTTTTGTGTGAAAAAATAGAAAATTATGCATGGAATGAGAGCGAGAATGACAAATTTATAGTATGAGGATAAGAATAAGAAGAGTAAAAAATAAAGGAAGATGAAAGGATAAAATAAATAATGATATTAAGTTAGAGAGTACTGGGGACATGAAAACTTAAAATGGAATGAGAAAGGTTGAAGAAAGTTAAGGGAGAGAGTAGGGGGGATATGAAAAGTTAAAATGGAATTGAAAATTTAATAATAAATAAGAATAGTTAAAAATAAGATAAATATGATATTTTGATTGTCATATAATAGAGTTTTTAATTCACTTTAAATAATAAAAAATCATATAAAAAATTGGGAAAAAAATGATAATGACATGGCGGTTTAACTGGAGCGTAGCAATAACAAATACTACGCTTTAGCTTTTAGATATATATAGATTAGCCAACCTAAGTACACTGGACATGTATCGGCAAAAATTAAGAACTCAGATTACAATGATCAACTAGAATAGGGAAGGACAAACAAGGACATGATGGCAAGACCAAGCTCCATTCAAGAAGTGTGTGGAAGAAAAAATGACTTTAAATCGAGGATAGACCGTTCACAGTCCTTGAATCATTTAGCATTCCATTCCCGTCATAAGCACCAAAACAAACAATGCTGCACAAACCTTCAGAAATCTATATTTCTATGTCTACCAAACTTTCCTTGCCATAAAGCTAACAACTCAAAAATTTTATTCATCATAACCCAATGGATACTAAACAAACAACATACCATAGACCACAACTCATATGCTATAGGACAATGAAGAAGAAGATGATCCACCAATTTCCCACACATTTTGCACATATAGCACCAATTTAACACTACGATATGCCTATTTTGAAGATTATATGTAGTTAAAATCTTACGTAAAGCGACAGTCCAAGAAAAGAAAGCTACTCTAGACCGAACATTCGATTGTCACACCATTTTCTTAAATCCAAAATTTTTGCAATTTCAACATTGTGTACCGCTACGTATTATATATAATATTTTAAAATCTTACCATTAAATTATATGTTATTTTTGTTATTAACATACCAAATTTCATAATAATTGAATGTTATTTACCATCTAATTCATTAATTCTTGATTCTAAAAAAAAAATTAAATAATTCTTGTCTCGTATTAATTGAATTTTATTTACTATCTAATTCATTAATTCTTATTTTGTGTATAATTTTAAAATAGAAAAAAACTACATATTTAAACCTATTTCTAGATTAGATAGTTATTGATTCTACTCCTCTTGCCATTTTGCAAGCATAATGCGTTATTCATGAATGATACAAGGAGACAAGATAATCTAATATAATCTAACAATGGGCCTGCCCAAATTGAATGATAGAATCACCATTCTCAATATATTTTCCGTCCACCTTCTCAAAAAAAAAAAAATATATATATATATATATATATATAGAATATTAATTGGATCGTTTGAACCTATAGAGAACATTTAGAATATGTACTCTATAGGTTCAAACGATTTACATCTAACGATTTCAAAAAACAGAGATTAGGATTCTCTCCTTTTGATGAATTACAAGAACCTGATAATGGCAGCCAGAATAACAATTAAATAGGAAGAGAGGGTTGCCCAGTAAATCCATTCTGCATCTTTCTTTCTTTCTTTTTTTGTAATAAAATAATGACCTGCCACAAGAATGGCTTACACACACACGCTAGAAAGAGTGGCATCCTGCATAATTTTCATGGAGAAGTTCCTTCTAAATGGTTGCTCTCTCTAGACACCATTCTCCAGCAGCACCATTGTTCTTCAATGGTAAGCCCAGCCTCCCTTTACCTATACTCCATATGCATGTTTTCTAGTAATTCAAGTTCCCCTGAGTAATACGGCAATTCTAAGGGATCAAGGCCTAAAGGGTTGAAGGTGCAGACTTTGTAAGACTACATCTAGCTCCAACATAAAACAAGCAACTTTTTCCTAAGCATGGGCTCAAATATCTAAAAATTCACTTGATTTATTGAAAATAAGTTTTTGTATAGTACATAAGCATCTCATGTCATGGATGTATCCTCACAACTTTGATATTGCGTAGTCCAAGGCATCAACAAGAAAATCTACACATACACAAACATGTATTAGCGTTACCACATATTGTTCTTGGGGAAAAAAAACATTTGGTTAAGACGGCCAAATTGTTGTAAATTGGACTTTCTTTCTCAGTGCAGAATCTTTTTTCTTATTGTTATAAGATGAACGATCATTCTGATCAACGGGGGATGATTATTCAAGTCAATAGAGATAAATCGTCAAAACTGTATGAGACAAAAAAAAAGTACCTGCATCATCCCTGTTAAAACACATTGGTGGCTTTATTCTAAACACATTTCCATGCAGTCCCCCTTTCCCAACAAGAACACCAGGCTCTGTGATCAGGAATCATTACATGATTAGCATACCAAATGGAATTCAAATGAAAAAAGAAGTAAAATGTAGATACAAGATTTTTTCAATTAATTTTCTCAAATAGAACCGCAGTTTCAGCCTTGGCAGGTGTCTTCTCGTTCCTGTCAGTCACAAGTTCTATACCAACCATTAAGCCTCAGCCCCTCACATCTCCAATGACTGAAACAAAATATAAAAATGGAAGATGAGAACCATGTACATAAAAAACCAGTTTAAAGATATTGAATTGGAAAGGAAACCCATATAGATAACCAGGTCGGCTCAATAGATAATGCAATTAATGCAATCGCCTAAGACCCCCAAAGTTGTTGAGCCAGCCCTGTAGATAACACATCGCTACTGCTAAAAACTGATTCTAACAGATACAGTGAAGTATCGACTGAGGCCCATGACATCAAGGTGGGGTTTGGATCCGGCGTTTCTTGCGACTGGGTTTCTTGTGTTTTCTTATTTATTTATTTATTTTTTCACGCGTTTCAGAGGGGACAACTAGCACTATTCATGTACTGTTGATTACTGTTGATGCACTGTAGCAGCACTGTTCATGGGACCCATAGCCACTTTTTCAAAAAAAATATTAAAAATGGGTCTCATGATATTATTCACACATTTAAAAATTATTTTGCTACAGTAATTTCAGTTTTCAGTTTTCAGTTTCAGCATAAATAAGTTGTATCCAAATAGACCCCTGTGGTATTTATTTCCGAAACAGTGGTTTTTTGCTAAAAATTTCAAAAAAAATGTGGTATTTGGCCATTTTGGCCCCTTTTTATTCCACTGAGCCACCGTTTCCTTCTCATTTCTCAATTTATCCTAGTGGGACCCACGGTTGGGTGTTTGGTTTAGGAGTTTTGAGTTATATAACTCAAAACTCATCACTCAAAACCCAAAAACTGTGGGTCCCACTGGGATAAATTTTGTTTGGTTGAGTTTTTAGTTCTTGTTTCCATAACTCATATTTCACAATTTTGAGTTATGAGAATGAAAACTGAGCATAGGTGGAGAGGTGTTTTCAGTTTTTAGGATATGAGTTTCATGGCATTCTTGTAAATTAGTAGACTCGTGTGGTCCTCATTGCAGTGGCTTGTCACGTCAAATTTTAATACTGTTGGAAGCTTTTCATCTTCTTTACTTTTGCTCTAGCTTCACTCATCTCGCCCACCTTTCTGAGCTAACGTAAATTTTTTACTTTACTCTTCTTTTCCTGCTTATATTTGTAACTCATTTCATTTGTGAAGCTGAGCAAAACAACTATAGTTGAAACCGAAGAAGACTTCCCAGCCGAATTAGGCACAAAATGATTGGACTGTCAATGCAAATGTTTGCACTGAAACTAGCAAGATAACACTTGTATTTGACTACAATTTAGATGACATATATAAGAACATAATGAACAATTTGTACTAATTAAACAGATCACAACCAATTCAAGGTCAAAAACAAGATAAATTTTGTTCTAAATGGCATTCTAATCCAAACAGGCCAGTCCCAGGAAAGAATGAACATAAACATCAGAGCAGAACTTCGAAACCCTTCACATGTGCAAGCCTTCAAGCTACTCATTTACTCATTAGCTAATAATCAGTGAAAGGCATCCACCAGACCGCCTCTTGCATTTGGAGTGCCAGTAAGGTTGGAGGGACTGTTTTTAATAAGGGGTTGAAATGGTCCATTGGTAATGGGGATAAAGTGTGTCTGTGGAATGATTTCTGGCTCCCTTCTGGACCTTTTAGGAATCTAATTGAAGGTCCTTTAGCAGAAGGGGAGAACAGGCTATCGATCAAGAGTTTTTTAGATAATATGGAGAGCATCTCTTTTAATCTTCCTCAAAACATTGTGCAAGAAATCAGAGGCATACCTGTTGCTGTTGACCCGAACCAAGAGGACATCCTAGTTTGGGCTTTCTCTAAGGATGGTTCCTTTTCCCTTAAATCTACATACCTCATTGCTAAAGGGTTTAACATCTTGAACCTTGAAACTAGCCCTTATCAATGGGTGTGGAAAGCAAGTACTTCACCCAAAATAAAGTTTTTTCTTTGGCTATGTACTCATCGCAGTGTTCCTTCAAAGGAAGTGCTTGGTTCAAGAGGGTTAAATCTTGATCCAACTTGTGAGCTGTGTGGAGATTGTCCTGAATCCATCCTTCACATTCTCAGAGATTGTAAGGTGGCAAAATCTGTGTGGAAAGACTTGAGAATTGAGGAAGGTAATCGGGAATTCTTTGGGCTGAATTTGGATGTGTGGCTGAAAAATAACTGTGGGATGACTTGCATGTATCCAAGACCCCGTTTGCCTTGGAAAATTCTTTTTTCTCAAGCGGTTTGGACGTTATGGCTGCATAGTGAAAGTTCAATTTGGGTATGAAACACCCTTGAATGTTTAGACCCCAATTACAAAATAACCAATTCAAGCTTTATATCAAACAGTTAATGTGTGGAACATGATAACAAGCTTATAATAGAATTGATAAATAATATAAGCCAAATATAAACACATCCACAACAGTAAATATAAGACAAAGATAAAGGAAGGAAGATGCAAACACACGGACAACACACAATGTGTTATCGAAGAGGAAACCGAAGCCCTCGGCGTAAAATCTCTCCGCCGCTCTCCAAGCGGTCAAATAATCCACTAAAGAATATAGTTGGGATACATGAACAGCAGAAGACCCTCCAAGCCTAATCTACCCAAGTACCTAAGCCCTTCAAGCTTCTTGCTCCAACGAGGTTACGCTGAACTTATTTCTTCTTTAACTTCCCGAATTCCGCTACTAGACCATAGCATCAACCAATGTAAATTGGTTCCTTCCTAACTACTTCCCAACAGCACCAAATGAACCTTCTCACAGACGTGGGTGTGGTGTGATAAGGATTTGATAAAATGCCTCTCAAAGGTAACAATGGAAAGAAAGAGAGAAGAGAAATTTGTAGAGTCTCTAAGGTGAAGATTGAGGATGAGGCAATCTTGTTTTTCTCTAGGGTTTCTATCACAAAATTCTCTCTAGAAGCTCTCTCAATATTATGGGTATAAGAGTCTATATATAGTGGGATGAGAAAAGAATACGAAGAGACAGTTTTTGCCAAACAGGGTAAATTGGCGGCTTGGTCTCGCAGCTTGTCCAAGTCGCGAGTTCAAGTCGCGACGTAATGGCCTGGCCAGCCTGGGACTTTTGTCCTGTAGTGTGACAGCTGGCGCAACCCTTCAACTTCCCTGTGTGCATCTCACGTGCCTGCATTTGGCGGCTTGCCAGTCGCGATCCACCCGCAAGTCCTAGCCGCGAAGCTCTGCTTCTTTGCACATAGTTGAGCTTTTCTTCACATCTTCTCGCACACTACCCTTACAATTTTTCCACCTAAATACAGGGTTACTAAGTGCTAAATTACAAGCAAATTGGCACGGAATAAAGCCAACAAGATGATTGATTAAATTCAACCTTACACATAGGAATAAAGTTATCTTCCAAACTGGGAAAATTGAGGAAGGCACTAGTGCTTGTTGTGTTAAGAAAGAACTGGAGTTCTATGCTATAGTTCCTAATGGTCCGAACAAACCAAGAAGAACGCTTGTCCAAGTGAGATGGCTTAAACCCCCTCGGGGTTGTACAAAGCTTAATACTGATGAGTCCGTGTTTGGTAATCTGTTGAAGGCTGGTGGGGGTGGCTTACTTAGGTGCAGCAATGGTGAAAGGCTGGTTGGCTTCACGCGCAAACTCGGAAACATGTCATGCACTGTTGTTGAACTGTAGGCCTTGAAGGATGGTCTATACATGGCCAAGCAGATGGGGATTGATAGTATTTGTATTGAAATGGATGCTAAATTTATTGTTCACCTTGTTTTGTGTCCCTCTGTCGTCAATCTAATGCTTGAACCTCTCTTAACTGACTGCAGGAACCTAATACTGACCTTCCCTAATCACATGGTGACTCGTGTTTTCAGAGAAGCTAATGGTTGTGCTAACTGCCTTGCTCGCATGGGAGCTACTCTCAACCATGATTTTGATGTTCATCTTTTGTTTAACCCACCGGATGTGGTGGTTGATTTACTGGCTAAAGAGAAAGCCGGAACTGCTTTTTGTAACAGACTTATTGTTTCTTAATGTTATTTCAAGTGTCGTTTACCACAAAAAAGAAAAAAGAAAAAAGAAAAAAGAAAGGCATCCACCAAAAAGAGTAGAGCTGATGGACTTTGTTCTAACATTCGGTGTGGTCCAAAATATCTGCAGAAACATTTGTAGGGATTAAGAAATCACCCATTTCATTGTTTAGGACTATTCCTGTACTTGGTGACAGAATTAGTGAACCAAAATATGAATTCACAGTAGTAGTCATGGCTACAGCATTTCGCTCACGATCTACGATAGACAAATGACTAGTGCCATGCTCGTGGATTTGATTCCATATGTTAGAAAACAGCATTTAGTATAAACATTTGGGTTATAAATTGTGAATATGGAGGTCATCTACAACCAAAAATAATAGGCTTGAAGAGGTAAAGACAAGTCACAGTTTTTGTGAAGCATTAACTTCTGCCCATAATATCTAAATTGCAGCCTTTGTTATAGACATTGTCATTCAATTTCAACCACCCAAATATATGAGAAGTGACCTTTCCAAAAAAAAAAAAAGGCATACCAATTTGAATCTTGAGACAAAAAATATTTCAATGCAAGAAACATAGAATGTCTATTAGAATAAATTTCATGAACAGTGTTAAGATTATAATGCTTTATAAATCATCTTGATACTTGTCCTCTAGATTTTTTACATCTCCACGCTAATGCATGCAAGCTCATGGGTGCAGTTTCATTACCAACTAAATTGTGATGCAACGAAGGTAGACCACAAATTGATGATTAATTCAAATTCTGAGGAGCATCACCAGAAAAATAAACCAGATAAACTTCAATATTTGACACATAACTGTTGCTTTTCCAGATTAGAAACTTCAATCCGGAAAAGACCTGAACTTTGGCACTAACATGACACAACATGAACTTGAATTCTGTTAAATTACATGCTAGAATTTGAGACAGCACAAAGCTAAGTTCCTCAAAAAAATCAATATAAGTTATTTATCTTTAAAATCTAATTTTCTATACCAATGAAGCAGCTTACCTGCCACCATAATGACTGGGATCAAATGTCATATTGTCAAATATTTGTTTCTTTAATTCTTTAGCAAACTTAGGATAGAGCATATCAGATAGAACCTTTGACACATGAACAAAGTCAGGATCACCAAGATTCATCCTCACAGCAAACACATGTTTCAAAGCTTCAATTTCTCGATGCAGCCCAAGGGGGCCAGAAACACCCGAAGGGATTGCATATTGGGCTAGAATGTTTAACATCTGTGGCAGCAGACAGATAAAGCTGGGTCAAAAAAAAAATTCCAAAAAATATTAAAAGAAGAAAAGAAAGAATATTATATGACACCAAAGCAGATCAGAAATATACTCACAAGGATCATTGGAGGACCCCCTGAAGGAGGGGGCATGACAAGCAATTTATGCCCTAAAATGTTAGCAGAAATTGGTTCTTTCAATTGAACTTTATAACTTTGCAAATCCTTCATTGTCAATATGCCTCCAACCTTCTGAATATCTCTAACCAACTTGAATCCAATTGAGCCATTATACAAGGCCACTGGACCAAATTTTGAAATTTTTTTTAGTGTATGTGCTACTTTCTCATTGCGGCAGATATTGCCTGCCTGCAAAAGACTTCCATTTGACATAAAAATATCTCAGAGTCCCTCATCTGCCAGGATCCCAGATGATTTTTTGACCATCTGGGTGTGGAGAAATGGTGATATCTTAGATCCCAAATGAGCAAGATGCTCAGCTGGCCTCACAAGCCTCTTCCAAGGAAGCCTTCCATGTTGTTTCCAAGCTTTGTAAAGGCCTGCAAGTTCCCCAGGAACTGCTACGGAGAGGGTGCCTTCACCTTTCAGAGTAGCATTGCCAGCATACATGTTCTGAAAATGAATAACTATGTAAGAGAATGATTTCTAGAATCATTTACATGGAACATAAAGTTCAACAAGCAATATGAGTTCATAATTACGATTCCAATATTTGTCAATTTCATCTGTTATCTTAAAATGGTAAATTTTCCAATTGTCTTCATGTTAGAAATATATACTATGCAGATGCATATTAATTGCAAGGACAATTTTTTTTCTAAATAAGGCTTATTGGGTCATAATCTTTGGATATGCATGTGCAAAACTCTTTCGTTTTTTGAGCAGGGCTAAATCAAAGACCACTCATCAGATAAGAAATTAAGTTTTGTAGATGGGATGGATAAACACGGGAAATTACACAAATGATTAGATGGTTAAGATCCATTCAGCTAGGGAATGGTTTGACTGTCTTGGGTCTTCCAGGTGCAGACTTTTTATCTAGCCAAACACTGGTGGAATTCTGACCATGTAAACCTGGTCCATTACTGTAATATAAATTGAGTACTGACTAATAAGAGCTCTTCAACCAAAGCATACAACTCAATTGCTCCTCAACAGTATAGATGGATGAGATAGAAAAATTAGTAATATAGCAAATTTTCTTTTTTGACATGTAAGAAATTTACTAAAAAGTGTCAATTGTAATGTAACCCTTGTAAGGAAGTATAAAAAGAAACAAGCCCCAAAAGATTCATTTGTTACAACTTAGAATATTGTGCTTTGTTTGCACTCAAGTTCAAAACCAATCCAAAGAAGATTTGAGTAAAGTGATTTGGAATACCTCAGAAGCTTTCAAGGGGGCAGTTTCTCTCATATTAAAGGCTTGTGCCTCCCCACTGGATAGCCTGAGAAGCATAAAGGCTCCCCCACCAAGGCCACTTGATGCTGGGCTTACAACCCCTAAGCAAAGAGCAGAAGCCACTGATGCATCAACAGCATGACCTCCTCCCTGAAGAACTTTCATCTCTATTCTGGAACATCGACGATCATCAGTGGCAACAGCACCATGATGTGCCACAATTACTTCATGTCTACGTTTGGTTGGACCACTGACAGCATTAAGGCTTGAAGTTGGAGAAAACAGTATAAAGAAGAGAAATGTAATGGTAGGTCATAAACAAAACTGAGCTGCAGCCAAGAGATACAAGAGGCTTTAGTTCCCCAAGAAACAAATCAAGAAAACATGTTATAATCAGAGGATGTTAGATAGCTTACATTTAGATGCCATCAAGTAGAGCAAAAGATCTCAAATTACTTTGCTAGAAGATTTAGTTTACACAATCAAGGAGAGACTTAATACTAGCCCCCTTTGTGGCATCGGTGGTTAGGTGCTTGTGTATTCTTGTGGTCGAAGGGTTAAGGCCAGTAGAGAGGGTGAAAAGAAGAGTTTTGTTTTTTCTTTTTTCCACTCTTGCACAACAGGATTGGTGTGGTAGAATCGACACAGGCCGATGCCTCACATGTATAGTTTCTTTAACAATTTCTCCCAGAATAGACTGAGTTCTATGTAATTGATCTCAACTAGCACATAGGAAATATAGGTAACTTTAACAAAATTAATAATCAACATCTTTGGGGCATCCACCTCAACACACACTCTGGCATAGCTAATTCTGCGCCTCCCCAAATTAGCTTCATCATGATCTGCATATAAAGAAATGCAATTAATGTGAACCATATGAGTTGGTCATCAAGGATAAATGTGTTGATAGGCAACAAACTAATGTCAGTATGGTGTGTAAAACTCAATAAACTTTCATTGTAATTATAAGTTGTATCACCAAAACAATAACTCCAAACAAGGCCATAATCTATTATGACATCCTAATCCCATCACACATCCTTTTCACATACAAAATCTTAAATTTGGAGATTTTATATCTGCGGATGACCATCTAAGATGTATATCTGTGTATGACCATCTAAGATGCGCAGTACAGCTAATGGGACATGGCATTTCCTGAAAAACCTTAGGTACGATATGCCGGGGATATGTGTATTATTACTTATTAAAATATATTTTAATTATATTTTTTTATATATTGTTAAGCATTTATTTTTCATTTATTGTGAAACATATATCAATTTAAGAGCAATAATGGATAATATAGTGAATCCATGACCAATAAATGATGTTTAGAATACAAACCAAGATCCAAAAGAGTAAATAAAAGATAACTAGATGAATTTTCAACATTGAAACCAATATATAAATATTAAAATTCTTACAAGTTTGGATTATCTCTCACAATCGAGGGTTGGGTTACAACAACATCCAAGCCGTATCATGCGTGTATAAGTATCATAGATGTATTGGCACTTAAAAACAAAACAAAAAACAAAATGACTGGGTACATATCTTAGAGGTATCTATTACAATAAGTATCAAATTTGGGTACGTGAGCAAAAATGGAGTATCTGTGCATCCTAGATTACCATACAATGTTGTGCAACTAAGGAGCACTCAAGCTCAATAAGCATTAATGATTAAGTTAAGTTATGTAATTATTGTTTCCACCTTTCCCAAATCCAATTTCTACCCTTGTAAACCTGATGCCTCTACAGACTAAAATAAATAAATCACTGGCCTTCAAATCTATGTATTAGCACATAACAATCTAGGAAGAAAGAACAGACAAGGGTATGAGTGCGACATGGCGACAAGGTATTTTTTTTTTATAAAAAAAATAGGACATGGATACAGCAGGACTTGTCTATTAAATAATTATTAAATATATTTTTATTTTTATTTTATATATATCATTAAGCATTTATTTTTCATATAATGTTAAATATATATAAATTTAAGAGCAATGATGGATAATAAAGTGAATTCATGGCTATTAAAGGATGTTTAAAAATTAGAATACAAACCAAAAATAAGAATATTATTTAATTTTCAAATGTACTGTTACTATTAGAGCATGAATGCTCTATTTTCTTTGTGAAAGGGTATTTGATTCCTCTTATTCCCGTGTCCCACAATTTTTTTTTTATATATTTAAAAAAGGACATGGCTAGGACACGCATATAGAAGTGTCCTAAGCATGTCTCGTGTTTAACACGGGTATGACACTCCAAATGAAGTGTCTGTGCTTCATAAATAACAGTATAACACCCTTGTTTTCCTCCATATTGGCAGGAAATTTTTCACATCCAAGTTTTGCTCTCATGTTTATTTCTAAGTGTCTAAAAAACATCCCTAGTTTGATATACCCCATAATTATGCTTTTTTTTTTTCTTTTAAATTAATAATTTACTCACTTGTCTAGAGGATCTTAAATCCATTACCTCACCTTCCATCTCATTTTTTTCAAAAGGAGTTCAAATGTTACTAGAACTAATGCTCATTGGGACAAGAAAAAATTTACAATACTCCATAACTAATGCTCACTCTTCTTACATGAATAGCGGATCCTTTTTTTTTTTTTTTTTTTTTTTTATATATATAAGTAATAAAAATATATTATAAAAAGAAGAAAAGTGTCACCTGAGAATAAAGGGAGTATACATCAGCAACAAAGTACAAATCAAGAGTATAAAGTACAAAAGTCCAAAAACCCATGAACTGAATAGTCCTATTATGAATTTAATTAATGAGACCCATCCTTATGTGAGTAGATGGAAAATTGCACCTAGAGTACTCAATAATTACTTCATTAACACGTATTACAAATCTTTAGGACCAGCATCATCACATTTCCCACATGAGAACCAAATTCTTGCCACTCTGTTATATTATGAATGAATTATAAACAACATAAAATCTTACATTCTTAAATATCATAGTTTAGGACATTGCAAAACAAATCCAAACAACACCCATTAATCTTTGTTATTTTAGTTTCTTACTCAATGAAACTTACACCTTAGTGAACACTATATTGTACATACTATATAGCTTGACTTGACATACAAACAAGGTTGTTACTTGTTCAACTTCACAACCCAAAACTTAAGTTACTTAAACATCCTTTATCAGTGCCCAACTTGATACTTTCTAAACATCCTTGTACTAATCCTCATTCAATTTCTTAATGCAGACCTCAAAGCAACATATTAAAATGAAAACCCATTAACAAAAATAACCAAAACAGAAGCCTAAAGTCACTCACATGCCATGACTCCTCTGCACAAATTAGCTCACACCCATTGTGACTGTGTTGTCTTCTTCTTCTCCTTCTTCTTCTTCTTCTTCTACTACTAGTAATACTTCTTCAGCCTCATGGAATTTGACGGGACTGAAGTTGGGGTGGAACATGCACAGAAGGCGTCTACTCATTGGCAAGAATAGTAGAAAAATGAGGCAGCGAAGCAGCAGGGGCATGTGAAGAGTGGAGAAGTTTGGGTTGCAAACTTGCAAAGTCTCCTCCTGGCAAAGAAATGAAGAATCAGATATCACGAACTCCGACCACTCGTTGTTGAGTGATTTTATTTTTTTTATTTTATTTTTATTTTATATATATATATATATATAACAGATTGAGCGATTATTTTCTCTTTTTCCTTGCTTTGTTGATTGGGCTCAAAATTTTTACTATAGTCAAGAAGATAGTATCTAATTTTATAAGATCAAGCTGTTTTTTTAAAAAAAATTATTAGGAAATATTAGAAAGTGACAATTGAGGTACAATATTATTGGCATCCCCCTTCAATTACTCTTTGAATAATACTATCTCATGTTCCATAATATGCACATCAAACAATTCACGTCCTCTCCTAGCTTCTAGCAAAATGGGGCTCTAATTCAATGATGCCAAAATTTAGAGCTTACTTTGATAAAGATATATAAATTAATCAAATTAATAAATAAAATTCATTTCTTAATTTTCTCAAGAAACAGATTGAGTGTAACATAAATTTAGTGATATTAAGCACAATCCAGGATTGAGCACTAAACCCCAAAAGTGCGTTTCTAATTGTGAAGCACCACTCGGAGAGAAGAAACAGAAATTAACTCATAACATAGATGATTCTGATATAATCAAAACTTGAGAAGCAGCCTTTTTTTTTTTCTTTCTTTTTTTTTGGCTAAAAAACAGAATGGTGGTGATTGTTTTCATTACTAATTTCTGCATCAAATTGTAAAGTAATAACATCTTCTGCCGCAAAAAAAAAAACGTTATTTTATGACTTTTTTATGCAATTGAAATATTAAACATATATAAAGATGTGGAGGCATGTATCTGAAACCAGTCAAGATAAACAAAAACGACACAGTGCTACAATTTTACAAAATCTTCAAAAGCCAAAAGAGCTTTACTTTCCACCAACAAAGAGTTACAAAGGCAGGTATCAAATTATACAGAGAATTCAAGGAATAACACTTCCAACAAAAACAACTTTTTAAAAAAAAAAAAATTTCATCCACATACTCATCCATGAATTTCCCTTATAGGAGATGGGAATGCAGTATTTTTTTTTTTTTATATTTTATTGTTCAGTTCTTTAAAGAAAATACAGCTATGCAGTTCAAAACATTGTGAAAATCTAAAGTAATGAGACTTAACAGAGCAGAGAAGCGAGAAAAAAAAAAAAAAAAAAAAAAAAAAAACACCTTGCCAATGGCAGTACTAGTGTCCGTGTTTCCAGCAGCATCCAAGGCATCTCTTGTTTCACGAATCTCATTTCAGCCATTTCAGCAAATGACATACCCATTTCCTGAAGAAGAAGAAGAAGAGTGACAGAGAGAGAATGATACTATGCTATTACAAAGGGTGGCAAACTTGTAATTAAAGCAAACGTGGGTTTAATTTTAATTTTTTATTTTTTGGATAAATAAATAAAAGTAAAACTAAGATATATAGTCCTCTCTCCACCCAAAAAAAAATCAATAAACTCATATTGTTACGTCAAATTTTGTGTTAATTTAATGCTATTTACTGTATTTAATATATAAACTCATGTTTTATATGTAACAAGGGGATATAGGATAATAGGATGAATGTTAATTGACTTAGAGAAAGAAATACAAATTTCCAGAACTTTAATATATTATTTTATAGAAATTTTAATTTCAAAGTCCCCCCTAATTAGGGTATCTTTTTAAATTAAGAAAATAGAAGGGGAAGAACAGAGAGGAAAAATTGGAATATTTTGGCTGAATATTGTTAAATTCGGAGTTTATTTGTGTTATAGGCACTGTTTCAAGTTATTTAGGGAATTGAGGAAAGAGAGTGAATTTCGGCAACGGTGTTGCAGATTGTGGCAATGCCATTGTCAAAAATGGGAGAAAAAAATAAATAAATAAAATAATGGTTGCAGAAATCTGGTGAGGAATTCAAAAAAAAATGCTACGTCTACAATATTTTTACAACATTTTCACAACAAATCATAGGTAATTAGTTATTATTAGTTCAAATTTGAATTTAACTCTGAGATTACTTTTTTAATCCAACAATAACAACCTGCCACTTAAAATTTGTTGTGAAAATATTGTAAAAATTGTGTGCACCCACATATCATTTAAAAAAAAAAAAAAAGTGGAATGGATTTATGGCAATGGCATTGCTGAAATAGGAGGGGAAATTTTTTTTAATTTTCCCCTTCTATTTCGGCAATGCCATTGCCACAAATCCATTCCACTTTTTTTTTTTAGAAATGATATGTGCACACAATTTTTACAATATTTTTACAACAAATTTTAAGTGGCAAGTTATTATTGTTTGATTAAAAAAGTAATCTCAGTGTTAAATTCAAATTTGAACTAACAATAACTAATCACCTATGATTTGTTGTAAAAATATTGTGAACGTAGCATTTTTTTTTAATTCCTCCCCAGATTTCGGCAACCATTATTTTATTTATTTATTTATTTTCCTCCCATTTTCGGCAATAGCATTGCCACAAATTTTTTTTTCCCCTATTTCGGCAATGGCATTGCCACAATTAGTTTTCGGTTAGCAGGTTTGGGCAGCAAGAATTTCGGTAATGTGATTACCAAAATTCAAAATTTTCTCTCTCCCACTTTTTCTCTTTCTCTCTCATACTTTTGTTGAATTTCGGCAACATCGTTGCCGAAATTCACTCTCTTTCCTCACTTCCCTAAATAACTTGGAATAGTACCTATAACGTAAATAAACTCCGGATTTAGCAATACTCAGCCAAAAGACTCGAAAAAATTGTGGGAAGAAACGTAATATTATTAATGAAGCATTTGCAATTTCAGGCAGGGCTATGTGAATCTAGTTTAGCCCACAAGACTGGTTGGATATTCTAGGCGTAATTTGAGAAATCAGGATTCCTACTGCTTTGATTTGAAATTTCACACATACTAGTCGCTAATCTGTGCGATGCACAGATAATTACATAAAAGTTTTTTAAAAAAAATTGAGCAAAAATTAAATATATTTATTTTGTTTAAAGGTATGTGATTGGCTTAAAAAAATGTATGACTTGAAAATGATTAAAAAAGAATGAAAATAAGTAATTTTGTTCGAAATAAAGGTTTAGAAAGTTCTTTTTCTTTCATATCATTGGTCCACATAACACATATTGGTGTGGCTCACAACATCATAGCAATTCTAGGGTGATGACTTTGCAGTTCACACTATGCTCAATTGCAACTAAATCTACTATCCACAACCAATATAATTATCTATGTTATATTGATAATAAATTTACAAATTACATTCTCATATCTTCCATCATTTGGAAAGTAATGGAGTAATGATTATATGCAATGTATAAATTTTATTATATTACCATATAAAATTTTTTATGATAGATGATCAAAAAAATTAAAATAAAATCTAAAGTTTTTGAAATAGAATTTTAGTTGGAATAGAATTTTAGTTTTTTTAAAACTTAGCTAATAGAGTTTTAACTAAATTGATGTTACATTTAGCTACATACCATATGTAATACCTTCACACCTATTAGTAGTCTATTATGATACTTCCAAATAATATCCTAATACCTATCTATAAGGGTTTTCTTTTGATGAAGTCATAAATGAGGGAGTTTAATAGAAGTCAACAGTTCCAATAATTTTTTATAAAAAAAAATTAAGTTCAAGAGTCTTTTAATTATAATTTTTTAAAATCATAAATAGACTTTATCTAAACTTTAAAGGAAAGCATTCAGAATAATCACATTATTGATACCATATCATAATGATTGCAAATAACAATATTATTATTCATAATTAATAGATGAACAATTAAAACTGTGAATTAAACCCTTCAAATACTAAGTTTTAGAAACAACAAAATATATACAAAAGACTCCAAATATTGGAACATATTTTTTCCAATTCAATCAAAACTAAAGTTTCAAAAATAATTCCAATTCAATTAAACCCAATACATACATACACATGAACATAAACAATTCCAAAAATCTTTTCTTTAGCTTTTAACATTAAACCTTACAGGAAAACTTATATTTTTTTACAAAATAAACCCAAGTTTTGAAAGCTTAGAAATATTTAACTTGGTCAAATTGTTTGCTACATGTATCGTCCGTCACATTATCATGATATTATAAAAGCAAAGATGCATCAACCCCTTTACTACTTGAAGATTCCAACCAATTTCAACCCAGAAAAAAAAAATACAAACACAAAAAATTCGACCCAGTAAAAGAAATGACAAAAAGACGGTCCCTTTGAAGTTTGATCAGTTTCAGTAGACACCCACATCAGTGAAACTTGCAGATGAAGAAAGAATATTATGTATATAGGAGTCTCAAGTGTCGGAGTCTCACCAGAGAGAATGAAAATAACCAAAGCTCATGAAGAAGGCGAAAGAACACAGAGAGTGTGTGTCACAGTGTCAGTGTCACTTACTCTCTCGCTGTCTTTTGTTGTCAATCCTAAGTCAGTTCCTCAAACTAAAACAAATGCATGACTTAATGAGAAACTTGAGCTTGATCTTCAATAGTCAGCTTGGCATGCAACACCCTGCCTTTGGTCTCCATATTTTTGTTAACTATTCGCTAACCTGTGCTATGCACAAGAACTTACCTATTTGTAAAGTAGATTATAATAATTTTATAAAATATTAAGTTGATTAAGAAATTATACCATTACATGATTTGCTCTTATATGACTTCAATTTGTGTTACAATTTGATGAAGAAATTACACCATTACATGATTTGCTCTTGTATGACTTCAATTTGTGTTACAATTTGATGAAAAAGTCATTACTTGAACGTGCAATGACTTACAAAAAATTTGTCAAACAATTTTAAATACTGCAAAAAAAATCACTTAAAAATTCAGATATTAAAACTTCTGAAAGACAAAAAAATATTAAAAAATCAAATGATTCACGGTGATAAGGATAAAATTACAAATAGATGCTCACCAAAGGAAAAACGTAAGACAACAATCCCGTCGAGGTTTGCCTATGTCTAACAATTGAAAGCAGTATGAAGTCTACGACTTTAAGCTGACAGGGTCAATGTATGGAGGATGGAAAGCTGACGACACCAAAGCCGATGGTCTTGTCATATTCTTGACTTGGCCACCACGCTTGAGTATATAAGGAAATGTCTTGTATCCCACGCTTAGTGTCAGTCTCCTACAAGGAAAGGATTTCGCAATATACACTTATAAGGATTCCTATAAGGAAAATACTTCTAATCCAAGGAAGAGATGTCAACCCTCTGCCATTATAAAAGCCTCAATACCCTCAATAACCAAGATACGCATAATTCACCCCAGTTCTGGCACTCTAGAGTTGTGAGAAAGATTCTAACTTAACTTTCAGAGGGTATTTGGCCGGCACCACACTGGTGCTCTCTGTTAGATCTTCTCTTTTTGTTGTGCAAGTATCGTCTTGAGCGTATGAAAACCGTGTGGCTCACTAATGACTTTTTCGGCATCATCACATGGCTTAAAAATTATTGAAACAAAACAAGATATATATGACTAAAAAATAGAAAAATATAAGAAAAAGATTAGGTTACATTCAAAACAATAATCCATGGCTATAAGTTTGGAGAGATAATAATAATAATAATAATAATATCAACGTTTGAGTTTGAGTTTAAGTTGGACTTGTTAAAGAGATAGAGTTTTACTTCTTGTTAAGTTTGGACTAAACAAAAATAATTTTATTTAAATAAAATGATAATTTTATTTAAATATTGTGCTAACGTGAAAAATTGTGAAAGTTTCAGAAGTTTCAATTTTATATATACTAGCATTACTCCCGTGCGTTGCACGATTTTAATTATAAACTTTTGGAATAATTTTATTGAAAAATAACAAATTAATAATCACTTAAGTCTAGATCATATAAATTGTATATAAAGTATTGTTCTTTGGATTCAAACAATCACACAACATATTTATATGAAAAAATTCTTGAATTTAATAATTAAAATGTGTTATGCACTTAAAGAGTATAGACTGTATGGTATTTTGTTTTTCAAACCTTTATTTAGAGTTATGTTTTGATACATTAATGGCCTCTTTTATCTAAAGGAGTCTTAATGGATAAAAAAGATAAAGAAAATTGTTAGAAAAAACTATTAGTTCAAGTAAATAGTTGCATGATCATATTAAGATGTGAATTCCTTTTCATGATGTAGATTTAATATTACTTGCTAATAGCAATCTTGTGAAGGAATATGTTGTTGATATTTATAACATGCCATGTTAAAAAAAGAATTTTGTGAATACTATTCAAATGTGTTGTGGGTGATATATATAGGTATGGATATTGACATTTGTAAAAACCAAAATAAAAATTAATTACAATGAAATTTAAAATAATAAAAAAAGTTACATACTCATAATGTTAGACAATTTCTTTCGCACACATATAATATCATTAACAACAAAAATAAAAATGAGAAATAGTAACATAAAAATTTTACTTCTCAAGAAAATTAATTTAATCTAATAACACACATATAAACATAACACAAATACAAATAGAACCCTTGTTGTAGGAGAGAATATAAAATTTGATAATTCTTAAATAATATTTATAGAAGTTTATATACTAGATTTCATGGATTTAAAATTGCATTTATGACTCATAAGCAAAACCTTGAAAAAAAAAAAAAACAAAAACAAAAACAAAGAAGAGAAATACATATTTGTAATAGTTTGGATGGTAGGTTTGATAAAGACTTTTACTATGGATTTCACAAACATCAAATTGCCTAAGTAATAAGAAAAAAAAAAAAAAAAAACAAACAAACAAACAAACAAAGGAGAGTTAGATTTCTAAACAACATAGAAATTGTAAGAGAATGAGAATTATTGATAATGGGGGAGAGAAAAGAAGAAGAAGAAAAAGAAGTTGTTCCTAAGAATATATAAAAATACATTGGAAAAACATTATATAGAGAGAGAGAATTTTCAATTGTGAGGAACTTAGATTTTTAATCGTTCTAGAAATTATAAGAGAAGAAGAATTAACTTAGGATGTATGTTTATCCCAAAAAAAATGTCATATAGTCATTGAACGTAATTTAAGTATTAAAAAAAGAAGAAGAAGAAGAAGAAGAAGATGAAAGTAAGTAAGTAAACGTGAATGGCAATAAGGAAATATGATAGACATTTTTTTTTTTTAAAGTTATAATCAGCTTAGAAATTTAAAGTTATCCAAATAAGAAGAAGTTAAACTCAACATAACTTTATCCAAAAAAGTGATAAAGTCATAGAAGAAAAGTTGATAATAACAAAATTATATCTTTAAATTTCTACATGTGTAGTATGTTGCTGTTTTATAATAAACACATAGTATGTTGCTTTTTTTTTTTTTTCCTTAATTAAGAATTTTAATAAATGATTAGACGAAGAATTTGGATGTAATCAAAGTAAGATTTTCATCAACTTAGAAATTATAAGAGAAGGAAAATTATATCTATTTTTTCTTAAAATTTTAAAAATTTTCTGCAATATGGTAAAGCCACTTGGCGCAATCATGACGTCTAAGCCCAACTTTTATTATATAGTATATGATATATATATATATATATATATATATATCTTGAAACAAAAAAAAATATATAAGACTAAAAAATAGAAAAATATAAGATAAAGATTGGGTTATATTCAAAATAATAATCCATGGCTACAAGTTTGCACCTTATCATAAAATATCACATTAGTGAAGTAGAGAGATAATAATAATAATAATAATTGTAGGGACACGTTGTGGAACTCAAGCCCAAGGTGTAAAGGGATCTTGGCCCAGTGAGCCCAGTATAATAAATTTGAAAAGAATGAGTTAAAGAACTAGGCACTAATGAATTTAACAATAGCTAGTATAAATGTAGAAGATGATTAAGCAAGAACAAGGAACATAGAGCTGAATGAATTCATTATCCGAGGAGGTAAGTTTTCATATAAATTGATTAAACAGAGTACAAGTGCAATTTAGATTGCTACAGTGCCTCTTCTCCGTCTTTCCCCCATCCCCATTCTCTGGGGCCTCTACTCTCATTTATACTACATTTCTTCCTTCATCTTTACCCTACACGTGGGCAGTTGATGGTTTAGGCTGATATTTGTCCCATCAATCTCCTCTAGAAGTCTTTGGAGGATGGTTATAAGGCTGAAAAAGTAATGTTCAGAGGTCACTTCCTCATTAATGCGGCCAGAGAGTTAGCTACAGAGCATTCAATAGGTAAGTAGCAGCTTTCCCTTTGATATTTTTGGGTTCCCATCTTTCTTGTACGTTTATGGCACACATCCCTATCATTAGAGCTTCATGGAAGGTCACTTTGATCATTAGGATCTTCATCTGATATATATTTAGTTTATCTGAGGAGATATTCCTCCTCGAACCACCTTCCCCTTTGTATCTTGCTTGTTAAGTACTGAATCTGAACCATTCATTACTATTCGTTGCTCCCTGGACTAATATGCCCTCGGCCAAGGCCCAAGGCTCAATATATGTTTTGGGCCTTCAACCTTACAATAGCCTTTCAAAACTTTGATTTTTTCCTTCTCATTTGAGGAGAAAAGTGGAGTTTTGAATTATTACAAATTAATTTTACCTGATTCTCTGATTCACACACGTGTGAAAGTGCCGTTTTATGTGCCCCATAATTGCTTCTGACATTTCGAAACCCACAAAGTCTCATTAATTGCTCCGGGTGGCGCTTTGTTCCCTAAATCTAACGATGAGGCGCAGATCCAACGATTGACCTTTTTCCTAGAATTTTGAGTGGGATAACTCCCACTCATTTTTACCCTCTATATAAAGCCTTGAGGGCAATCATTTTCCCCTCATTTTATGAACTCTCAAGCTCTCCAGAAATCTCAAGCATTCAAACTCACAAAGCTTTCTAAGTTACTAAACTTTCCACACCTTTTCTCCAAGAAATCTTTGAGAATTTCTCTGAAGGTTTCAGAGATTATCATACATATTAGTTTCTCGTAAGTTTTAATTTCTTTAAACATTTCTTTTTCTCCTCAGCCTTCCAGTTCTCAGTTCTCCACTTATCAATTTCGGTGGTTTCCCTTTAGTTTGTCTAGATGGGTAAATTTAAGCACTTAATGGGCTCTCCGGCCAAAATAGAGGTCTTTAAGGAAAAATACCACATACCACAGGAAGTCGCCCTGCGATACTGTTCCCCATAACAAATAGTAACAAATCGAGAAGAGGGGGAATCCGTCATCCCTATGATAGCCTTCATCGAGGGAGGAATGACCCTCCCTATGGGTAGGATAACACGGGACTACCTCCTCAACGATAGGATATGCCCCCACTAATGCGCACCCAACCTATTCAGGGTCTTAGATAGCATTAATGCTCTCAACGAGCATCTGGGTTTGCGGCTCACTTGGCTTGATGTGGTCCACATGTACGAGTGTCACTCCCAAAAGAACGCGGGATATTATCTTAAATCCCGATCTGACGTCGTAAGAGTAGTATCGTGTCTACCCAAATCCAATAAGAGTATGAAAGATGATTATCTTATAGCTTCGGGAGCGTGGCATGATGGCCTTCACTGCCCCGTCTAAGAGGGAAAGCCAGGTGGGGTGCCTTAGAGTTAGTTTTCCTAGCAATAGATTAGGTCTCTTTAACCCCAACCATGTTTTACTCCTTTTTGTTTCGCTTTCCTTTGATGATAGATTTTAATTTTCTAACCATGTTTTGCTTCTCGGCTATTTCTGCAGATAAGAGGCAAGTAGCTCCTCGGATTAGCCTGACTAATGTTACTGCTCTCAACTACTTGTTAAGATCCCTTCGTGAGTGAGGATAGACAGCTGAGAGCCGTCCACTTGGTTCTGGATTTTGAGCCACTATCGAAGATATTCTAAGAGGTCGGACACGCCATTAGAGCAGGTGACCCACGGTTGGCTAGGATCGACGTATCAAGACCGAATTTCCTTGCCCAACACAACTTTCCTCCAGTCGTATTACCAATCCAGCAGAATTCCCCATCGTTTGCAGTACCCTCCCACAGGTTCCACCCCAAGCAACAGCAGTAGAAGAAAGGGCAGCATCCCCTCATTTATCTCTTGAAGAAGAGATAGACAACTTTTGTTTCGACGAGGAAGGAGCGCCTGACAAGCTTGTAGAGCTTTTGGATTCCGAAACCGAGTCCTACAGACTCTCCGCAACTCACCAGCCCATATTAATTGTTGCCCGCATTGACACAAGTTCAAAAGAAGAGCAAAGGATGGATTCGAAGAAAAGACCGAGCTTGAAAGGTTTAATAGCCAACAAGAACAAAGGGGGAACTTTGAAAGACGTCCCCAAGACCCAAATTCCTGCCAATCTTCCCCCTCCTTTTCCTCCTCCTCCCGTTGACCTCGAACTGCATGCCATGCAGGATCCGAAGAAGAAAAGGACAGTGTAGGAACTGGAAAAAGGTGAGGTGGCCCCTTCGAAAGGCACCAAACAACAAAAGACCAAAGACCCTTGGGACAAGAGGGCGACCTCCGTTGATAACAGGGAAGATGTCGAAGTGCGCCGATAACAGCACACCTGGCCTCCCTGGATAGAGCTGGATGGAGCCCCCATTCCCTGGGATGCTACCATTTGAGAATCCCAGAGAGGGCATGCGACCCATTTGGCTGAAACTCTAGAGCAGCCTCTTCTACTCCCAAAGGATATGGAGGCTCTCAGACGTACTAGGCAACCGGAGCTCTTCATGTCATTGAAAAGGGACCTTGCCATGGTAAGTTAATTTCTGTCTTTCTGAATTAAATGCTAAGAAGCTCCTTTACTCATCATTGTCATCATCATCATTTTTTATATATGATCCCTTTGCCACTGTTATACAGGTCACTCAGCAAGTTTATGTGGCCAAGGAGTGGGTTTGAAATGCCCATAATAAAGTTGAAGCTAAGAGCCATTCTCAGCGCAAGGTGGAGAAGGCCCTTGGAGCTCTAAAGGAGAAGCACATGGCGATGGGCAATAAGTTCAAAGAGGTGGACAAGGAGCGCATGTGTACCCTGGCTGGTCTAAAGAATGCTAAGACCCAGGCCGAGGACTAGAGTAAACAACTATATACAACAGAGCTGAACTTGGCCACCCAGAAATAGTTGGTTTTGGACCTTAGGGCCGAGCTGCAAAAGGTCAAGGATGCAGTGAAAGAGGCAACTTGGGTGGCCAAGGAAACTACTAAGACTGTAGTGATTGTATCCTACGAACGTGGGGTGGAGGAAACGAAAAAAAGGCTGGCTAAGGAAGTAGCCGAAGTGTGCAGGGATTACTGCACTGAGTCTTAGATAGAGGCACTCAACAGTGCGGGGGTCCCTGCTAACTCCGAGCTAAGGAAAGCTGAAAGTGTATTCTTCCCTGAACACATCTGAAAAGCTCCAACTAACCTCCCTCCAACTATTGTTCTATCCCTCCCTCCTCTTGAGCAAGTCTCTAGTACCCAAGGCCTTGCTGTGGATGCTGAGATCCCCCCAAGAGTAGTAAGGAAGGGTAAGAAGGTCCTGCCCTCAGCCAAAGATACCCCCTTCGAGGATACCCTTACCATCAAGGATGTGGTCTCCCAAGCCAAAGCAGCTGAGTCAAAGTTTGATACTGGGGATGCCAAGCTCATGGCCACTGATCCCGAGAAGAGCTCTCAGCCTGTAGAAAAGTAGTTGTAGGATCTTTTTTTTTTTTTTTTTTTGGTTGTGGTTTCTGCCACCATTTGTAATGTACCTACTCTTGATTAATGAATAGACTTTCATTTCTACTTTTTATGTCCTTTATGTGCTTTCAAGTTTATTTATTATTGCCAATGGATTTGAACTGTTGCCACTCTATTTTTTATAACAAGTAACATTAATATCATGCTACCAGTTTAAATAATTTGACTAAGGACTATCCATAGGGAGATTTACCGCATACATGCACTGAGAATGGAACCCTTTGTGATGTAAGCTGCACGGAATGGAGATATATTATTTACCTCAAAGCCGCCCATCCGAGGAGTTTGACATAATTTTGGATCTAGTTTGACACTTTGTGAGAAACAAATAAGTATCATAATGTTAAGCATCCCAAGGCATGTGACCCGAAGGATCAAGTATGATCCTGGATTCTGTCAAATACTTAAAAGGATTTAAATAGGTGTATTAGGGTGTTAATTTTACCAAAGTATGTGGTCCGAGGAACCGGGCATATCTAAGACTCTGTTTAATACTTAGAAAAAGATGAATAAATATCATAGAGTGTTAATTTCCCCAAAGCATCTGGTCCGAGGACATAGGCATGACTAAGGTTCTGTTTAAACACTTATAAAGATGTCATAGAGTGTTAATTTTTCCAAAGCATCTGGTCCGAGGACACAGACATGACTAAGGTTCAGTTTAAATACTTACAAAGATGTTATAGAGTGTTAATTTTCCCAAAGCATCTGGTTTGAGGACACAGACATGACTAAGGTTCTGTTTAAACACTTATGAAGATGCCATTTAAATGATGACAGATGAAGTCCGAATCCACCCTCGGGGCTTCAGCCCCTTATATAGGTTGGGGTACATAATCTCAACACTACTATCCTCTCGATCCTGTTCATGCTCACAATCTCTTTCACGCTCAAGGTTAAGAAAATCATCTTGTCGTTGAGAACCTGCGGGCTCTGCTCGGTGGACCCTACCATAGTCGACTGTTGCACTTATTAAACACTTATAAAGATGTTATAGAGTGTTAATTTTCCCAAAACATCTGGTCCGAGGACACAAGCATGACTAAGGTTCTGTTTAAACACTTACAAATATGTCATAGAGTGTTAATTTTCCCAAAGCACCTAGTTTGAGGACATAGACATGACTAAGGTTCTATTTAAACACTTATGAAGATGCCATTTAAATGATGACAGATGAAGTCCGAATCCACCCCCGGGGCTTCAACCCCTTATACAGGTTGGGGTACATAATCTCAGCACTACTATCCTCTCGATCCTGTTCATGCTCACAATCTCTTTCACGCTCAAGGTTAAGAAAGTCATCTTGTCGTTGAGAACCTGTGGGCTCTGCCTGGTAGACCCTACCATAGTTGACCGTTACACTCATTAAAGACTTATAAAGATGTCATAGAGTGTTAATTTCCCTAAAACATCTGGTCTGAGGATACAGGCATAACTAAGGTTCTGTTTAAACACTTATAAATATGTCATAGAGTGTTAATTTCCCCAAAGCATCTGGTCTGAGGACACAAGCATGACTAAGGTTCTGTTTAAACACTTATGAAGATGCCAATTAAATGATGATAGATGAAGTCCGAATCCACCCTCGGGGCTTCAGTCCCTTATACAGGTTGGAGTACATAATCTCAGTACCACTAAACTCTCAATCCTGTTTATGCTCACGATCTCTTTCATGCTCAAGGTTAAGAAAATCATCTTGTCGTTGAGAACCTGTGGACTCTGCCTGGTGGACCCTACCATAGTCGACCGTTGCACTCACTAATACTTAAGTTCTTCCCACAGACGGTGTCAATTGTAGGGACATGTTGTGGAACTCAAGCCCAAGGTGTAAAGGGATCTTGGCCCAGTGAGCCCAGTACAATAAATTTGTAGATAATTGGTTAAAGAACTAGGCACTAATGAATTTAACAACAGCTAGTATGGATGTAGAAGATGATTAAGCAAGAACAAGGAACATAGAGCTAAATGAATTCATTGTCCGAGGAGGTAAGTTTTCATATAAATTGATTAAACAGAGTACAAGTGCAATTTAGATTGCTACAGTGCCTCTTCTCCATCTTTCCCCCATCCCCATCCTCTAGGGCCTCTACTCTCATTTATACTACATTTCTTCCTTCATCTTTACCTTACACGTGGGCAGTTGACGGTTTAGGCTGATACTTGTCCCATCAGTCTCCTCTAGAAGTCTTTTGGGGATGGTTATTAGGCTGAAAAAGTACTGTTCAGAGGTCACTTCCTCATTAATGCGGCCAGGGAGTTAGCTACAGAGCATTCAATGCGGTGGTAACAGCTTTCCCTTAGATATTTTTGGGTTCCCATCTTTCTTGTACTTTTATGGCACACGTCCCTATCATTAGAGCTTCCTGAAAGGTCACTTTGATCATTAGAATCTTCATCTAATATATATTTAGTTTATCGGAGGAGATATTCCTCATTGGACCACCTTCCCCTTTGTATCTTGCTCGTTAAGTCATGAGTCTGAACCACTCATTACTATTCATTGCTCCTCGGACTAATATGCTCTTGGCCAAGGCCCAAGACCCAATATATGTTTTGGGCCTTCAACCCTACAATAATAATATCAACATTTGAGTTTAAGTTTAAGTTGGACTTGTTAGAGAGATAGAGTTTCTCTCCTTGTTTAGTTTGGACTAAAAAAAAAAATTTATTTAAATATTGTACTAACGTGAAAAATTGTGAAAGTTTCAGCGGTTTCGGTTATATATATGTGTGTGTGTGTAGGTGATGGCAGGATCGTTATGGAGCGATGATATGCTACGTTTGAAGAGACTAAGAAAAGAGGGATAGCAGTTCTTAAATAGGAGATAGTAGAGACAGTGGGAAAGTGTTATTGTATTTGGCTAGAAGTCTAACTTGGGTTAGGGGTTTTTTCTTTCATTAATTAATTATTAAATTTATTTAAGTAATGCTGATGTGTAAAATTTGTTTAAAAAAATTGATAATGATGAGTTTGAGTTTAAGTTGAATTTGTTAAAGAGATAGAGTTTCACTCCTTGTTAAGCTTGGAGTAAACAAAAATAATTTTATTTAAATATTGTGCTGACATGGAAAATTGTAAGAGTTTCAGAAGCTTTGGTTTATATATATATATATATATATAGATAGATTAGTCGCAAATCTGAAAAATTTTGACAATTTGTTTTTTGCTAAGTGAAAAAATAAAATAGTAGACGAGGCTTATAAGTGTTAGTCTAAAACTCTTTTTAAAATGAAGTGATTATTTTCTAACAAAGTATAGTTGATATAATATAATAAATTTTCTAAATTAAGTAATCTATATTTATTACTTCAAAATGTTTTAAATTTTGTAAGTTTTTTTTTTTTTTTTTAAGAAAACATAATGCATTTTATATTTAATTATTATATTTTTTTAAGGAAAATGTTTTTAACCAAAATTCAATAATAAACCAAAATATGAAAATGTATCAATATCAAGATTCAATGTAACAATAATGGGAAGGTCAGTATTATTTCAATAAACCTTAGGAAGGTGTGTGCAATCTTTCTAATATAAAATTAAGGTGCATTAATTATGTCTACATCATTTAATATTAGAATATGTTTTTTTTTTATAAGAATATTTGAATATGCTTTGTATAGGTAAAACTGACAATTTCTAGTTATAAATAAGAAGGCAAATGCATTTCAAATATAACTAAATATCTTTTTTGAGCACTAGAAAAATGAATCAAACGATCATAGCCCAACTTTATTGTTTTGTGTTTATCCTTCTTTTAGCCTTTGGCCAAAGTACTTCTTCTAAATCAACAAACAGCATATTTAAGCACTATGTACGAATTGTCAACCATCTCAACAACAAACCTCTTACCTATCATTGTAAATCTGCAAATGATGATTTAGGCCTTAGAACTCTCCAACCCAACGAACAGTGGGAATTCTCTTTTGACGGCTCTTTTTTTAAGACCACAGATTTCTATTGCTATTTTTTTAATAAAAACTTACATGCTTCTTTTGATGTGTATGTAGAAACTGGTACATTTGAAGCCAATTGTGGTGGGAACCATTGCATTTGGACAGCACAAGAGGATGGATTCTACTTATATGACATGAGTTCGAATCAAAATGTGAAGATGCATGATTGGAGCAAATAAATATTAAGGTGGTGAAACATTTACTTATCAAAATAAATGAAATTGATGATTTTATGAGGGGAAATTTATATGGATTTTGCGACCTATCTGAAATGGTAGTCTCGTTGACTTCAATATCAACTCAGTTTTTTTCTTCTTTTCATTAAATAAAAAATAAAAACTTTTCTTTTTGTAGACAACCCATTTTGTAACCCTCATTTACTTCACAAAATGGTAAAACAATTATTTTGCAATGTACTAGAAAATATTAATTTTGTCAATTCAATCTTTTGATGTGTTCTATAAAATAAATCTTGAATGAGAATTAAGAGGTTTCAAGTGTTTTAAGTAATTGTGTGTATGTTATGGTTTTTTTTTATAGAGAAAATTGAAATCCCCCCCCCCCCCCCCCCCCCAAATTATGGCTTCCTTTCTTTTTTATAGTGGTGTTACAAGACCAGCCAAACGAAGGAGAAAACAAAAGAGGTCATTGGGTATTAGGCCAGTCCATTATTGAGATTTTACCTAAAATTCAGTAACATGTTTTGCCTAAATGCTTAAACCATTTTCATAATATGAAAGATCCTAATTGAAACTTGCTCGAGCAATTAGTAACCCCTAATTAAATGCTAATTGATTTTTGATTTGAGAGTGAAAAGATGATGGAAGGTGGAATCCTCATTATACAACCGAAAAAGCTTTGTGTTAATGAGTTCTTTGTTTACACAGTGCATCAACATGGGTCTATGGATCTCAAAAGTGAGCAAAGTTTTTTCCACTTTGATAGGCCAAAAACGTATTGACCCCTTGTGATGAATTAATTAATTAATTAGCCAAGTTTAATTAATTAATCAAATTAACATGCAAACGCGTGGTAGCACAAACAAATCACCAATTAAACTAAGTATGCAGCGAAAAATAAATTGACATGGTGACTTGTTTACGAATGGGGAAAACTTACACGGCAAAAACCCCACCGAGTGATTTTAAGGTCACCACTCCCGAAATTCCACTATTATCACAACAAGCGGTTACAATTAAAGGAATCTCGATACCTTATACCAACCTATAATTGAACCCTTACCCCAATACCCAATTGGACTTGTTCTATAGTGACTATTTCTCCTTTCAATGCATGGCTCCCAGTACGTGACTAACCAATTGCACGAATCCCAGTACGCAACTTCAATCACCAACTAGAGAAGGTTGTTGGCTGCAAAGTTCTTCAGTTCATCTAGACGATGAAAATCAAGAAGGTGCTTGGTTACAAAACCCTACGGTACACATACACAACAACTTCTTCACAAGAGATGAACTAGGGCAAAACTTTGTCTCCGATCACAATTTGCTTGAATAGACTTTGCTCAATGCTTGTGCAACTTGTGAATTCTTTGACGGCCCTTAAAATAATCATTTTATATGTCTAGGGTTGGGAGAAAAGAAAACCCAAAGACACATTCATGGATCCCAAGAAAATCATATCAGAATTCTGAAATTCTTAAACCTCGACAAATAGGAGTTGTCGAGCAAGTGTCGAGCACATGGGTTGAGATAGCTTTCTTAAGCTTGATAGATGCAGTTGTTGAGTTTTAATGAATTTGCACTATTTAGCTTGTTTTTTGGACAAACTTGAATGGCTTTAACACTTAATCTTGAAACCTTATTTCTTGAAGTATTAAAAACACCTAGATCTACCCAAATACAAGTAAAGTGCATTTTGTCAAAGGATTAGCCAATTACATAAAAGAATGACATATGTTCTTAACAAGTGAAACACATATGTCCTAACACACTTCTTTATTTTTAGTTTTACTTTATTTCTTCTAAATGTCAAAAATAATTTACAAAATGGTGGATAGTCATCATCGTTTTATTGATAATTTGCAATGATGAAAGGATACTTTTTTTTTGGGTGAAAATTTCCTCCGAACTACCTTTAACCTCTGCCTTTCATTAGTTTTTGTTAACACACAATTAGAGAAATTTTTTTTCAATTTGATAAATTATGTGAATGCCTTTCGAAGTTTTGTGGATAGTTCCATGTCATACTTAAATTCTTTAAATTGGGAAAAAAGTGTGACATATGGTTTAAATGATATTCTTTAGTGGAATTAACAATGTTAAGTTGCAAGAAATGTGATTGTCGTTTTTTTAAAAAAAAAAACAAAGGAGGTCTTTGTACAATTAATAGGGAAGGACAACGTAATTTTAGTAAACCTCATGGGTGGATAGTGCAATTTTCCCACCTTCCATTTTTGGCATTCATTAATGAAAGTCTCAATAAATGTGTTTGAAATATTTAATATATTTAATATACATGGTTATTAAATGTCTTTGCTCATTAAATGTCTTTACTCTAAATTAATTTTTCTATATTTTAGATATTAAATTTCTTGCAATAAATCAATGAACTAAATTAATGCAATAAATAAGCTTGTTTAATATCTGCACTAATTACTTTGTCTTACATTAATAAATGTGTATTTTTAATTTTCTAGCATTAAATATACTTGCATATAAAATGTACTCACATTAAAATATAGGCAAAAATGCAATTTACACCAATTAATTCTGCCCAAAATAATTGTAGTCATTTAAGTTTGAAGTTAGTCATTTTAGTCCAATAACTTTTCTCAAAATTAATTTTAGTCCTTTAAGTTTAAAGTTGATCATTTTAGTCTAGTAATCTTACCCAAAAATTATTTTAGTCATCTAAGTTGATCATTTTGAGTAATTTTGGGTAAAATAACCCAACTAAAATGACCACCTTCAAATTTAAAGGACCAAAATAATTTTTGAAAAATTACCATATTAAGATATCCAACTTCAAACATAATAAATCAAAACGGTTTTTGGGCAAAGTTAGTGGGTGTAAATTGTGTTTTTTCCTTAAATATGCATGATAGTTAATTTGTTACGGTTTAATTTTTAAATGTCTTGCAATATACATGTTTGTTTAATAAAATGATTTGCTATAATTAAATTTTATTACATTAATAAATATGAGTAGTTAATTTTTTTTGTTTGTTTGAGAGAAATATGAGTAGTTAATTGTCTAGTACAAAATATACTTACTTGTATTAGCACTTGTTAATGTATCTTATAACGGGCACAAAGTTTCTCTCACCGCTAGGGTTTATCTTGCTAGGGTTTTACTCTTGCTAGGTTTCCCTTGTGCTGTGTAGAATTCCTGTCCCTAACCCATGTTTAGGTTTTGGTTCCCTTCAGGTTTCAAACTCTAATAGGACGGTGGTGTGGATTCCTTGTAATCCTTCTCTCCCAGATGCTAGGCCTTGTCTTTCTTGTCATTTCTTAATGGCAGGTATAGAAGATTTGTGGTCATGTTTTTCCTTGACTGAAGAGGAGGAGTTGGGGCTGATGTACCAAGACAGGGTAGCAATGTCGTTCATCATCTTGCAGGAAAATTCTTTACTAAGCGGGTTGTGAATGCAAAAGCGGTAGCACAAACATTCACACCCCTTGAAAACTTATTGGTGAACTTAAAATCAAGGACGTTGGAGGGAATATCTTACTCTTTGAATTTGAGGATGTGTTGGATTTAGAAAGGGTGTTAGAGTTTGAACCATGGTCCTACAATAAACACTTGGCGGCTTTTGAAGGGGTAGTGGATGCAGAATCAGCGCCTTCTTTGGCCTTCACAAAAACAATGTTTTGGGTGCAACTCCATAACATCCTTGAAAGATGTTTAACTTAGGAAACAAGAAAGGCAGTGGGTAATATGCTGGGGTCTACAATCCAAGTGGTTGACCTGGAGGATAATGGATCAGGAAGTGAGTTTCTTCGGGTGCGAGTGTCTCTTGATATCTCTAAACCACTCCCTCGGTGCTGCAAGCTATGGTCTGAAGGTGAACATATTGGTTGGGTGCTTCTGAAATTTGAGCGCTTACCGAACTTCTGCTATTGGTGCAGGAGATTTATTCATAATGAGAGGGAGTGTGAGCTTTGGCTTCGGGGCAAAGGAAACTTAAAGAAAGAAAACCAATAGTATGGTGAATGGCTTATGGCCGATAGAGTGAGATCTTTTCGAAAATCAGTAATGACTGTGGCTAGCTGCTCTCGAGGACAAACACCATGGAAAAAGGGTCCTACAATGCCAAAGAAAACTTCTTCTCAAGCTGTACCTGTGGTCCACAAGGATGCCAACCCAAGTTCAATTCCATTTTCTAATTTAGAGCGTTGCATGGTGGATGTTGTGAGTGTGGAACACGGTAACAAAGACTTGGGGTCCTCGCCATTGCACGGTAATGTTACTGCCTCAAATACCAGCTTGTTCTTGAATATAGATATGGTTCATAACTCCTTGGAATGTCTTAGGAATGGTATGCAGGTCTCTCCTGAGATAAGGGCACAAAATGTTACTAATACCCCTAATCATAATAGTCCTTATTCCAGCATGAATGATGTTTTTGCTTTTAATGCTACTAAGGGTCAATTATGTGATATTTCAAACAAGTTGAACACAGACAGTGCCATGGTTTCTGCAAGGAAGTGAAAAAAGATAGAGAAGGGTGGGAACAGTGATAGTGAGGGTGTTGTTATGACTGAGGTAGGGGACCGTTGACCAAGTTTGGATTTAGTAGATATGAAAAATTCTAAAAGAAAATTTGTGGGAAAAAAGAGTGGAGGGGACAAAAAAAATAATCAGGTGGTTGCTAGGTACCAGCATCACTGGTACCAATGAGTTGCTTAAGCTGGAACTGTCATGGGCTTGGGAACCCACAGACAGAAGATGAACTCATTGCCTTAATTGGTAACAAAGCTCCCAAAATGGTTTTCCTAATGGAAACCAAAGTTGAAAGAGATGTTATAGAAAGAATTAGCACGAAGATTCAGTTTGCAAATTGTCATGTTGTGTCACGCCAAAATAGGAAGGTGGTTTGGCCCTCCTTTGGAAAGAGCCAATTATTGTTGATGTGCTCTTTTCATTTGAGCACCATATTGATGTAGTTATTGACCAAGGGATGGATGACGCCTGGCAGTTCACGGGTTTTTACAGAAATCTTGATACCGTCAGCCAAGAAGATTCCTGGTCATTACTAAAACTTTTGAGCCAATGCCTAACGCTACCATGGATTTGTTTGGGTGATTTCAACGAAATTCTAAGGGTGGAAGAGAAGCAAGGTTGGCTGGACAGGCCGGAAAGACAAATGTTGGGATTTCGGGATGCTTTGGATGTTTGTGGTCTTAAAGATTTAGGATTTAATGGTTTCCCTTTCATTTGGTGCAATAGAAGACCGACCAACCAAAACACTTGGGTTCGGCTTGATCAAGGAGTAGCCACCATTAACTGGATTCTAAGGTTCCCTACCTCTAGAATTCACCACTTGGATACATTTCACTCGGACCACAAGCCCATTCTTTTGATCTCTAATTCTGAAGCAAAACAGTTTTACCGAAAGGGACGACCCTTTTGCTTTGAAGTCATGTGGTTGAAGGACAAAAGTTGCAAAGGGGTGATTATGGAGTCATGGTTTGGCTATTCGAGGCTGTCTCCAATGAGAATGGTGGCTATGAAATTAGCTACCTACTAGGACAATTTGCAAAGGTGGAACCATGAGGTTTTTGGTCATGTTAGGCTCACTTTGGCAAAGAAACTTAAGGATTTAACAAAGGCAAAGGAGGCAAGTTTGTACAGGTCTAATCCAGCTCATATTTACCAACTCTGTGAAGATATTCAAGTGCTAAAAAATAGAGAAGAAGCCATGTGGAAGCAGCAGTCCCACACAGATTGGCTTAAAGGAGTAGACCAAAACAATAGGTACTTCCATTGCTAGTCTAATCAAAGAAACAAGCACAAATATATCTTGGGTTTTGAGGATGAAGGCCGGATGGGTGGGCTTGTTGAGAAGTACTTTTTGTTGGAAAAATACATGTTTGTATTGCATACAAAACACACGCAACGAAAAATTAATGGATCTACTTCATTCGCAATTAATAACATGTACTATGTAAATTTCAGAATATAAGAATAAGAGAGTGTACCTTGGTGTGGTGAATTTCAAAACAAAGATAGAAGTACTTGAGAACACTTTTAATCTTCACTGCAATCCCACTAATGCCCAAGAAGTGTGGTCTCTCAATCAATTATATGAATTTTTTCAAGAGAGAATTAGAGAGTGTCCAACACTCACATACAAACCATTTCATGTATCTTACAAAAATTCTGTATGTTTCTCTTCTTATAACTGATTATCTAATTGGGCTAGCCTTTTGGACCTTTCCAATTGGGCTTTAGTATGTAGTTTGGAGTGGGACCAAAAGGGAACAAATAAGACACTAGCTCCAATGGGCTTGGGCTTTTCTGTCAACTCTTAACAAGTTCAAAGTTACCATTAATTATATTTAATACCACTATATAAATATAATTGTACTCTACGCCTTATTAATAAATTATATCTCAAGACTTTATTGTACATGCAACCCATTCATAAAATATTCGTAGTAATACAAAGTCATGAATATAGACTGCCACTTTGCAAATTACTACATCTTAATCCTTGAGTACCCGGTTTCATCCTTTAAGTTATTCATCATATATTTATGAAATCTAATTTCATAAATATATACTTTAGTAACTATTTATTAAAGTAGTTGGGCCTAATATTCTGAATAACAAACTCATTAAACTTATCTCAAGGGAATATTTGTATCTCCGTTAAGAGACTATGAATTCCATCTTGAGAATAAATGTTTCATTAACACTAAATGTGGCTGCCCAACATACTAAGGTTTTGACCGTAACTTTAAATCTCACTCCTGATATATCAAAGTAACCTACACTTCATGGTCAGGTCCATTATTCTCTTAGGATTAAGAGTTCATGTAAGTAAAAGTCATGAAATTTATTATTAATTTGACAGTCGTTAGAAAAATAATAAATCTCACAGCGGTACACTTCAATATGTTTTAATTCTTAAACCATATCAACATATCAACTAGAAGTCTCCACTTCCATGATCAAGACAAATCATCTTAATTGATATATTATAGTTTTCGCAAATGAAATGCTCAATTTCATCACCGACTACGAACTAAAATTCTGAGTTTACAAAAAACTTGTGATTTATATCTTCTGTGAATTTTCACATAAATCACATACTATGCATCTCATGGACTATATGATAATGTCCAAATATTCATGTTACCATCATTTTAGATAATAATAAAGCAACTTTATTAATCACAACATTAAGTAATACATAATGTCATACATAATAACGTACATTGCATCATACAATAGGATTTAAGGGCACTAATCCTAACAATCTCCCACTTGCCCTAAAGACTATTGTGCACTAATCTAACTCCCATTCCTTCTAAATGTGACTCGAAAGTCCTTTGAGGCAAGGCTTTGGTAAAGGGATCTACTAGATTATTTGTACTTTCAATATTTGCTACTACTACATCTCCACGAGCAACAATATCTCGAATGATGTGGTATTTTCTCTCAATGTGCTTTCTTTTCTTATGATTCTTTGGATCTTTGGATTGTGCAACTGCTCCATTATTGTCGCAAAACAATGTGATAGGAACTTGCTCCATTCTCACAACACCAAGATCAAAAAGGAATTTCTTGAGCCAAACAACTTTCTTTGTAGCTTCAGAAGCAACAACATACTCAGCTTCCATGGTGGAGTCGGCAATACAAGATTGCTTAACACTCTTCCCATTTATGGCTCCACCACCCAAGGTGAACACACAACCTGAAGTGGACTTTCTGAAGTCAAGATCTGATTGAAAATCTGAATCTGTATAGCCAATGGGAATCAAATCCTCACACCGGTAAACAAGCATATAATTTCTCGTTCTCCATAGATACTTGAGAACATGCTTTACAGCTTGCCAATATTTTGGTCCTAGATTTGATTGATATCGATTAACTATGCTAACTAAATAATAGATATCTGGTCTAGTACAAAGCATGGCATACATGAGACTTCCTACTGCAGAAGCATAAGGGACTTGTCTCATCATATTTTCTTCCTCTTGAGTCTTAAGCCTTTGGTCATCAGATAGAGGAACTCCATGTCTGAAAGGAAGTAATCATTTTTTGGAGTTTTGCATGTTAAATCATTCTAAAACCTTATCTATATATCCAGCTTGTGATAAGTCTAACATCTTATTCTTGCGATCTCGCCAAAACTTGATCCCTAGAATAAAGTTAGCCTCACCCAAGTCCTTCATATCAAATTGGCTTGACAACCAAACCTTTACTAATGACATTACCCCTACATCATTTTCAATGAGTAGAATATCATCAACATAAAGCACTAGGAACATTACTACTTTATCTCGATGTCTTTTGTATATACATGGTTCATCAAGATTTTGTTCAAAACCAAATGATTTGATTGCTTGATCAAATCTGATGTTTCATGACCTAGATGCTTGCTTAAGTCCATAAATGGACCTTTTCAACTTGCATACCATATGTTGTTGGTTCTTTGCTATGAAACCTTCCGATTACATCATATGGATTTCCTTTTCAAGATTGCCATTAAGAAATGCAATCTTGACATCCATTTGCCAAATCTCATAATCATAATGAGCAGCAATGGATAAGAGAATTCTGATAGATTTAAGCATTGCTACTGGTGAAAAGGTTTCTTCATAATCAATACCTTCTTTTTATGTATACCCTTTTGCCACTAGCCTTACTTTAAAGGTTTCAACCTTTCCATCTATCCCTCTCTTCCTCTTGTAAACCCATTTGCAATCAACAGGTTTAATGTCGTTAGGCGCCTTTACAAGATCCAAACTTGGTTGGAACACATTGAATCTAATTCAGATTTCATAGCTTTGACCCAATGATGTGCATCTATATCATCCATTGCTTCTTCATAAGTGTAAGGATCGATTTCGGCCTCTTCTGAGATAGCTTCTTAAGTTTCTCCCAGACCTATAAATCTTATAGGTGGCCTAACAATCCTCCTACTTCGACGAGGCACCTGTGTACTAGACGCCTCATGAGTAATATCTTGTAGTGTATCCGATACAACCATATCATCCCTAGTTTCATCCACTGGTTGTTCATTTATAGGTTCATTCATTTTAGCCAAAATGACTCTACTTCTAGGAGTATAACCATTCATATAGTCATTTTCCAAGAATGTGGCATTTGTACTAGCAAACACTTTATTATCTTTATGACTATAGAATAAACCTCCAACAATTCCTTTTGGATACCCTACAAAGAAAACCACTTCTATTTTAGACTGTAACTTGTCAGACTTTCCTTTCAACACATGTGTTAGACAACCCCAAATATGGAGATGTCTCATACTAGGCTTACGCCCATTCCACAACTCTACAGGTGTTTTAGGAATAGACTTCGAAGGTACTAAATTCAGAAGATACATTGCAGTATTTAAAGCATATCCCCAAAAAGAAATTGGTAGAGTCGAATAACTCAACATGGACCTAATCATATCTAAAAGAGTCCTATTCCTTCTTTCTACTACATCATTTTGTTATAGAGTTTCAGATGCAGTCAATTGGATACAATTCCATTTTCAATTAAGTAATCCTTAAAATCCCCAAGAAGGTATTCGCCACCATTATCAGATTGAATAACCTTTATGCGTTTACCTAATTGATTCTCAATTTCAGCCACAAACTCTTTGAACTTTTCAAAAATTTCGGACTTCCGTTTCATTAGGTACATAACCAAATCTAGAGTAATCATCAGTAAAAGTAATGAAATACTCATAGCCACCTCTTGCTTGGATTGACATAGGACCACATACATCTGAATGTACTAGTTCTAGCAAATCTTGAGCTCTTTTACCTTTTGCGTTAAAAGGTCGTTTTGTCATTTTTCCTTCCAAACAAGATTCATAAACTGGAAATCCATCAAAATCCAATGGCTCTAAGAGACCATCTTTGATCAGTCTTTGAATCCTATTTGAATTAATATGACCCAAACGTAAATGCCAAAGATATGCATTACTAATAGAAAGAAACTTTCTCTTTAATGATTTTACATAAGAGTCATTATCTAATTCAAAAATATATAATTTAAGCTTATCAGGAGTTAAAATATAAAGACCATCTACAATATTGCCAGAACAGATAAACACTTTATCCTTCTTTATTATAACATTGTTTTTAAGGATAACACAATATCCATGTTTACCTAAATAAGTTGCAGAAATTAAATTTCTACGAACATTAGGTACATATAGACAGTCTTCCAATATTAAAACCCTAGACTCAAAGCATAAATTAACAACTCCAACAGCTACAACCGGAATCCTGCTCCCATCAGCCAAAGTAAGAAATAATTCCCCTTCATTAAACTTTCTGGTCTCCTAGAACCCCTGCAAAGAATTGCAGATATGATTAGTACAAACTGAATCCACACACCAAGAATTTGTGGGATTTTGTACTAAACATATTTCAAGGAGGAATGAACTTTTCATACCCTTATTATTGGCAGCCCTGAATTTTGAACAATTCCTCTTAAAATGTCCTTTCTCACCACAATGGAAACACTTTCCTTTGATCTTCTTTCCTTTGAAGGCAACCCCTAAGGCAATTTGTTTACCATCTTGTTGGGTGAAATCCTTCTTCTTCTTCTTCTTACCTTTGCCTTTCGACTTAGGTTGAGAAGTAGAAGTTTCAACCATATTGGTATCAACACTAGATGTACCAAGAATGCCTTCCGCTGCTACCAATTCATTTATTAATTTAGAAAATGAATAAATCTTTTTGTTCATATTATAATTAAGTCTGAATTCCTTGAATGACTCTGGTAGTGACTAGAGTATCATATCCACTTAGGATTCTCCATCAATATCAGCACCTAAAACTTCCAGTGTATTCATATTAGAGATCATTGTAAGAAAATGCTCCCTCACTGAAGTGCCTTCAGCCATTTTGGTATTATAAATTTACCTCATGGTTTCTTGCCTTGCAGAACAGCCTTGCTCACCAAACTCTTCTTCAAACTTAGCATAATGTCTTAAGCTAGTTCTACATCCTGCATTTGATGCTGTAGAACATTTGAAATAGATGCTAGGATAGAGCACTTGGCCATTTCATTAAATTTCTGCCAACAATCATATTGTTGTTTTTCCTCAGGAGGAGCATCTAATGAAGGAAAGCTAGGACATGGTTGAGTAAGCACATATTTGTGCTCTTCAACTATAAGAACAATGTCCAAATTTCTTTTCCAGTCAATATAGTTGGATCCAGTCAGTTTTTTTTTTTTTTAATTAAGAATAGTAACAAGTGGGCTAAATGATGCCATGTTCAAATCTGAAAATAATAAACATGAATATAATAAGTAAACTAGACATTATCAATTTAGCATATAAGCATATAGTATAGAACCTTAATAAAACCATAATATAATATATGCAATGACAACCCAATCCCATATTCAATATCTTTCAGCATAGAGTGAACATTAAACACTATGATTGATTGAGAACTATTCTCATTATTAGTGCTATCATGATAATTCTTATCAAACACTAACAATATGCCATTATACATTTGGCCTCTAAATAATAATAGTAAGAACTCAGCATAGAGGATACTATAATATTTAGTATAGTGTATACTATTGTCTAAAATCATGTGTAGCCACATTTCATCTCCTTAATAGGCTTATTTTGTAGTACCATGATACAAAACACCCTCTGCATGGAATGCAAAGCTCAAAGTTAAGACAAGGTGTTTGATCAAACCACTATAAAACAGGAAATTCAATCTTGTAAGACCATGAAATAAATACTCTCCGCATGGAATGCTAAGCTCGAAGCAAAGACAAAGTATATATTTCACACTACTATGAACCGACAATGGAGGCCGTGAGATCCAACCCTTGTATCTCTCTCCCACTAGATGTTTTAAAGGAAAGGTTTTTATTTTGTAAACATGTGTAATCTAATCACACACAGCCTTGCACTTTATACATTTGAAACACTTAAAAAGCATTTTCGCGAGAATCTCGCGACTAAGCTCTTCCCGCGAAAATGGGTTAAGGCAAAATAGTGAAAACACAAAATTCAGACAGAAATTTTCGCGACTGTCTTGCGATTGTTTCACAAGTAAAGCTTACCCGCAAAAAATTTTGTGCTTCAGAGGCATTTTTCGCGAGTAACTTCATGAGAAGGTAACCCGCAAAAAACGTATGTTTTCAGTCTTTAAAAGGGCAGATGTAGACAGTTTTCAACGGTTTTTCATGAATAAACAACCACCATATGAACATAATGGATAGAATTTGATATCAAAACTTGTTAGGACATATGTGTTTCACTTGTTAAGAACATATGTCATTCTTTTATGTAATTGACTAATCATTTGACAAAACACATTTTACTTGTAATTTGGTAGATCTAGGTGTGTTTAATACTTCAAGAAACTATGTTTCAAGATCAAATGTTAAAGTCACCAAGTCTGTCCAAGAAACAAGCTAAGAAGTGCAAGTTTATTAAATCCCAACAACTGGCTCGACAACTACATCTATCGAGGTTTAAGAAGCTGTTCAACCCGTGTGCTCGACACCTTCTTGACAGCTGCTCAACAGCTTTTATCTGTCGAGGTTTAAGAAAGAAACATAAATTCTGATCAGTTCTCTTGGGATCCATGAATTTGTCTTTGGGCCTTCTTTTCTCCTAACCTTAGACATATAAAAGGATTATTTTAAAAGCCGTCAAAGAGTTCACAAATTGCACAAGTATTGAGCAAAGTCTGTTCAAGCAAATTGTGACTGGAGACAAAGTTTCGCCCTAGTTCATCTATTTTGAAGAAGTTGCTGTGTATGTGCACCATAGGGTTTTGTGACCAAGCATTTTCTTGATCTTCATCGTGTGGATGAACTGAAGAACTTTGCAGCCAACAAACTTCTCTAGTTGGTGATTGAAGTCACATACGGGGATCGGCGCAATTGGTTAGTCACGTACTTGGGAGCTATGCATTAAAAGGAGGAACTATCACTACAGAACAAGTCCAATTGGGTATTGGGATAAGGGTTCAACTGTAGGTTGATATAAGGTACTAGGATTCCTTTACTTATAACCGCTTGTTGTGATAATAGTGGAGTTTCGAGAGTGGTGACTTGAAAATCACCTAGTGGGGTTTTTGCCGTGTTGGTTTTCCCCATTCGTAAACAAATCACCGTGTCAATTTATTTTCCGCTACACTTAGATTAATTGGTGATTTGTTTGTGCTACCACGCGCTTTGCATGTTAATTTAATTAATTAATAACTTGGCTAATTAATCAATTAATTTAATCACAAGGGGTCAATACATTTTTGGCCTATCAAAACTGAATTTCATTGATGTTATAGCCTTAAAGTTCAATTTAACATACTTAAATTCAAATTTAAACAACATCATAACATCAATATCAGTTTTCATCAAACCATAGTTTCAACAACCATGCAAAAAATTATATATATAATCTTCTAACATTATGAAACTATTATCTCTAATTCCAAAACTCACAAAACATGTTATACAAATTCAAAATTGAAGACCGCTCTGATACCAATTGTTGGAAAAATACATGTTTGTATTACATACAAAACATACGTAATGGAAAATTAACGGATCTACTTCATTCGCAATTGATAATATGTACTATGTAAATTTTAGAATATAAGAACAATAGAGTGTACCTTGGTGTGGTGAATTTCAAAACAAAGATTAGAAGTACTTGGAAACACTTTTAATCTTCATTTCAATTCCACTAATGCCCAAGAAGTGTGGTATCTCAATCAGTTATATGAATTTTTGCAAAAGAGAATTAGAGAGTGTCCAACACTCACATACAAACCATTTCATGTATCTTACAAAAATTTTGTATGTTTCTCTCCTTATAACTGATTATCTAATTGGGTTAGTCTTTTGGGTTTTTCCAATTGGGATCTAGTATGTGGCTTGGAGTGGGACCAAAAGAGAACAAATAAGACACTAGCTCCAATGGGGCTTGGGCTTTTCTGTCAACTCTTGACAAATCCAAAGTTACCATTAATTATATTTAATACCACTATATAAATATAATTGCACTCTAGGCCTTATTAATAAATTATATCCCAAAACTTTATTGTACATGCAACCCCTTCATAAAATATTCGTAGTAATACAAAGTCATGAATATAGACTGCCACTTTGTAAATTACTACATCTTAATCCTTGAGTACCCGATTTAATCCTTTAAGTTATTCATCATATATTTATGAAATCCAATTTCATAAATATATACTTTAGTAACTATTTATTAAAATATTTAGGCCTAATATTCTGAATAACAAACCCATTAAACTTATTTCAATGAAATATTTTGTATCTCCGTTAAAAGGCTATGAATTCCATCTTGAGAATATATGTTCCATTAACACTAAATGTGGTTGTCCAACATACTGAGGCTTTGACCGTAACTTTAGATCTCACTCCTGATATATCAAAGCAACCTACACTTCATGATCAAGTCCATTATTCTCTCAGGATTAAGAGTTCATGTAAGCAAAAGTCGTAAGATTTATTATTCATTTGACAGTCATTAGGAAAATAATAAATCTCATAGCGGTCCAGTTCAATATGTTTTAACTCTTAAAACATATCAGCACATCAACTAGAAGTCTCCACTTCCATGATCAAGACAAATCATCTTAGTTGATATGTTATAGTCTTCGCAGATGAAATGCCCAATTTCATCACCGACTATGAACTAAATTTTGAGTTTACAAAGAACTTGTGATTTATATCTTCTATGACTTTTCACATAAATCACATACTATGCATCTCATGAACTATATGATAATGTTCAAATATTCATGTTACCATCATTTTAGATAATAATAAAGCAACTTTATTAATCACAACATTAAGTCATACATAATGTTATACATAATAATGTACATAGCATCATACAATACGATTTAAGAGCACTAATCCTAACACTTTTCCAAACTTTTTTCCACATCAAATCCCTTAGGTTTTGATGATATTTTAGAAGGTATTTCTCCCATGGTCACAAATGACATGAACACTAGTCTAAACCGTGAGTATACAACAACTAAGGTGGTTCAAGCTCTTCACCAAATGGCACCACTTTTACAACACCAGGCCCTGATAGTATGTCCCTTATTTTTTATAAATCATTTTGGCATATTGTTGGTAGTGACGTCACAACTGCTGTTTTGGTGGCTTTAAACTTGGATATTATTGCTGACTCTATCAATACCACTTTCATATCCCTTATCCCAAAAATTTAGAACCCCAAGAAAGTTTCAGATTTTAAGCCTATTAGCCTGTACAATATGTTTTATAAGCTTATAGCTAAATTTTTGGTTAACCGTATGAAATTTGTTTTGCCTTATGTAGTTTCTGATTCTCAAAGTGCCTGCCTTTCAGGTTGCCTTATCACTGATAATGTCCTGGTGGCTTTGAGACTCTCTATTATCTTAAGCAAAAAACACAAGGGAAGTTGGGGTTCATGGCTCTCAAGCTAGATATAAGCAAGGCATATGATAGGGTGGAATGGGTGTTTTTAGAGAAAGTCATGCAGCATTTGGGGTTTGGAGGTAGAATGGTAACAACAATCATGTCATGCATCAGGTCCATTTCTTATTTTGTGCTTCTTAATGGGGAACCTGTTGGCAATATTAAACCAACCAGAGGCCTCCAACAAGGTGACCCTTTGTCTCCATATTTGTTCTTGCTTTGTGCTATTGGGTTATAGGGTCTACTCCACACAGCTGAATTTGAAGGTCGCATTAGAGGTGTTTCTATATGTCGAAATGGTCCTCAGGTTTCCCATCTATTTTTAACTGATGATAGTGTGCACTTTTGTTGAGCTAAAGAATCTGAATGCCAGGTAATCCTTGATATATTGGTCATTTATGAAAGAGGCTTTGGTCAAAAGATTAATAAAGAAAAAACCAACTTGTTTTTTAGCTCAAAGATTGATCCTGGTCTCCAAAATCATATACAACAGATCTTGGATGTCTCCTCCATTAGGAATTATGAGAAATACTTGGGTCTTCCTGCCCTTGTTGGCAGAGCTAAAAAACAGAGTTTCATATATATATTAAGGAGTGAATTTGGAAGAAGCTTCAGGGTTGGAAGGAAAAGCTTCTATCACAGGCTGGTAGAGAAGTGCTCATCAAATCCATGATCCAAGCCATTCCTACCTATTTCATGAGCTGCTTTAAATTACTAAAAGAATTGATCCAAGAAATTGAGACTCTAATTCGTAAGCTTTGGTGGGGCTACCACAATAGGAAAATTCATTGGGTTAGGTAGGAGCGTTTTTGTGAAGCAAAGGAGGTTTGGGGTATGGGTTTTAAGGAAATAGAGAAGTTTAATGATGCTTTGTTGGCCAAGTAGGTTTGACGTATGATAAACAATCATGATTCTCTGTGTTATAGGGTCTTTAAAGGCAGATTTTTTCCCAACAGTTCAATTCTCGATGCTAAGGATTCTACCTGTAGGTCGTATGCATGGAAAAGCATTTTAAGTGCGAGATATGTAATAAAAAAAGGGGCGGTGTGGCGCATTGGTGATGGTCAATCGTTCTGTATTAAAGAGGATAAGTGGCTGCCAGATAAAGCCTATAGGAAGGTTAGCTCACCCATTCCATTAATACCCCCTGATGCCAAAGTTAGTAGCCTTATTGATGCCAACACAGGAAACTGGAAAGCTGACCTGATTAATCAAAGTTTCTTGCCCCATGAAGCCAGATTAATCTTGAGCATTCCCCTAAGCATCAGACTCCCACTAGACTGCCTGATCTGGTCCCCCTCTTCTTCGGGTCATTTCAACACCCGCAGTGCATACAAGTTATTAGTCTCTACTGCTTCGACCAACAATGCTAGTAGTTCAGATCCTAAGCCCCATAAAATTTTTTAGAGAGACATATGGAAGCTACAAGTACCTAGTAAGGTGAAGCACTTTGTTTGGAGAGCAAGCAACAATGCTCTCCCAACCATGGATAACCTCCTTCGCCGCAAGGTGGTCGTCTCTGCCACTTGCAATATTTGCAGAAGCCATGTTGAAGACACCATACCTGCAATTTGGGGCTATGAAGGAGTTAAGGAGGCATGGTAGATGCTAAGCTAGGCCAATCACACAAACACCCCCAATGATGCAGGAGCGTAGTGGTAACTTATGTGGCAGCCATATAGGCAACTTGTGTCATTTTTTTGTTTTATAAATCTAGTTGTCTTTTATTTATCTTTACTATTCAGTCAAACTTAATCATGACTCTTGTTGGTAGTTGTTCCAACCTAATAAATATGATCATAGGGTGATGTGGAGTCAGTCTAGGGAGTTGTCATCTGTATTGGAAGTTGTCATCTTTATTATTTTCGCATGCAATGTATTCACCTATAATTATCAATAAGAAATCAAAAGAAGGCAGAAAGTTTCTACTAAGAAAATCATTTGCAACTGTCCTTGCTTTGGAGTTGAGTGATTCCTCCTAACAATCAAGTGTGTGACTTGGTCGCATTGAGTGACATCCGCGATTAGTAGCGTTGAGTGACATCCGCTACCTCCGGTTTAGTGGCATCCCTAAACTATTCATCCTATCATTAGGTTAAATCTTTGATTTAGCCTGTCTAGCGGGTCTCGGCTTGCATCAAATTGGTATCAAAGCTAGTATTCCTATTGTTCTACCTAAGTTCTCGTTCTGTTTCAGAAAATTCTGTTCAACTTATTCGGCAATTCAGTATTTACTTGTGAGGATTCTCTTTGCATGCCATATATGGTTGGAAAGATCCATCCTTCTAGTTTCTAGCAAAAAAAGCGGATCGTGATTTAGAGTTTCCTACAATGAGATATTCGTGATTTACTGAGCAAACATTAATCTGTCAGAAAGTTACAAATTTTCTAGTTTTTATTCCAAAATGCCTCCAAGACGTCGAAGGAACACCAATAGTGGTGATGTATAATCTGAGCTTGCTGAATTGAGGCAATCTAATCAAGCTCTACATCAAATGATGAATGAAATCCTTCATCGCCTTCCAACCTTTCCAACTCGTGAAGGGAGTGACTGCACTACTTATCGCCAAGATGACTTTGGCCATAATGATCGCTCGACTACTTCTAGTTCTGTTCCAGAACCTGCTGCTATGGCTCAATGGTCTATGGATCGTTTGGCTCGAGCATTAGAAAATTCTGATCAAAGCATTCAAGTTAATGTCAAGGATTTTGAAGGGAAGCTTAATGCAGATGAGTATTGTGATTGGATAGCATCTCTACAAGCTTTTTTTGAGTGGAAATATCTTACTAATGAAAGAAAGGTTCAGTTTGTGGCTACCAAGTGGAAGGGACATGCTCTTATATGGTGGCAACAGTACCAACGAAGTAGAGATCGAAGGGGAATTCTAAGAGTCAATACTTGGGCTGAGATGAAGTTGAAGCTAGATGAGAAGTTTCTGCCCTTGGACTATTCTCAAACACTCTACCAAAAGTTCCACCAACTACACCAGCAAAGTGATCAATCTTTGTCTTATTATATGGAGTATTTTTACAAGCTGTTGAGTCGTGTCAATTTGCATGAATCTGATGATCAGCTTATGGCAAGGTACGTAAGTGGATTGAAGTATAGCCTTAAAGGAGAACTTATGATGCACTCTCTACATTCTCTTGAGGAGGCTTATCAAATGGCATTAAAAGCAGAAAAAGAGCTGAAATGGAGTTCATACTATGGGGGAGAAAGCTCTAAGACAGCAAGGGAGAAAACAAAGAGAGGAGATTCAGGCTTTTTTGATAATCCAAACCCACAAAAAGGGGGAGGAACTAAAGAACGTGAAAAGGGTATGCCAACCTTTTCTAAATATTTTCGATGTGGAGAAGTAGGGCATAGTTCCTACGAATGTCCCAAGAAGAAGGCTAAATTGCATTTGTTGGAGGAAGAGCAAATGGATGAAGGTAAAGAGCCAATTTATGATGATGAACCAGAGGGGGATTTGAATGAAGAGTATTGTGATGCTGATTATGATGCAGAAAGCCTTGTAATCTAACGTGTGATGACTGTCCTAGAGGATGAAAAATGGTTGAGACAATATTTTCAGAATTTATTGTGTTTCTTCTGGAAATAAGTGTGTTTTAATGATTGATTCGGGAAGTGTTGAGAATATGGTGTCAAAAGTAATGGCTGACAAGTTGAAGCTCTCTTGTGATCGTCACCCAAAACCCTACAAAGTGTCTTGGTTCAAGAAGGGAGGTGAGGTTATGGTATCTCATAGGTGCATAATAAAGTTTTCCATTGGAAAATTTGAAGATGAAGCCTATTTTGATGTTCTTCCCATGGATGCTTGTCATTTGCTACTTGGCAAACCTTGGCAATTTGATAGACATGCACAACATGATGGGAAGAAGAATACTTATTCTTTTATCAAGAATGGGGTGAAGTATGTGCTGAACCCAATGAGAAATGTGCCCATTAGTGTGCCGTCAAGTGTCCAGATCAACTTGCTTTCTTATAAGAAATTCAAACAATCCTACAAGAAAGATGGGGTGGTTTATGCTTTGGTTGTTGTGGGAAAGAATGAGGAACCAATAATTGAGGTTGCAATTGAAGTTCGAAGCTTGATGGAAAAGTTCAAAGGCTTGGCTCCAGAAGAACTTTCTGATAGTTTACCTCCACTTCGAGATATTCAACACCACATCGATTTTGTTCCAGGTGCTATTCTTCCTAATTTACCTCATTATAGAATGTCTCCTATTGAACATGCTGAATTACAAAGACAAGTTATAGAATTGTTGAAAAAGGGGTTAATTAAGGAGTCTCTTAGTCCTTGTGTCGTTCTTGCCCTATTAACTCCCAAAAAGGATGGAACTTGGAGGATGTGTATTGATGGTAGAGTTGTGAATAAGATTACTGTGAAATATTGATTCCCCATTCCCCGCCTCGATGACTTGCTTGATGAGTTGGCTGGTGCTAAGGTCTTCTAAAAAATTAATAGACCTACACAGTGGCTATCACCAGATTAGAATTAGAGAAGGTGATGAATGGAAGATAGCATTCAAAACCAACGATGGCCTCTATGAGTGGCTTGTTATGCCATTTGGGTTGTCTAATGCCCCTAGTACTTTTATGAGGTTAATGACTCAGGTATTAAAGAACTTTATGGGGAAGTATGTGGTGGTATACTTTGACGATATCTTGATTTACAGCAAGGATAGAATTCGGCACTTAGAGCATTTGGATAGTGTTTTCAAAGTGCTCCAAGAAAACCAATTGTATATCAATCTTAAGAAGTTCTATTTCATGACTAATCGAGTTGTGTTCTTAGGCTATGTTGTAAGTGCTGAAGGCATACACATGGATGATGAGAAAGTAAAGGCTATTCTTGATTGGCCTGATCCTAAAAGCTTGACTGATGTTAGGAGTTTTCATGGCTTAGCCTCATTTCACAGCCACTTCATCAAAGGTTTTAGTTCTATTATTGCTCCAATGATGGATGTTCTAAAGAAGAAAGAGTTCCAATGGACCAGTGAAGCCGAAAGAAGTTTTCAATAGTTGAAGTCTATACTTGTTGAAGCCCCTGTATTAGCACTACCAGATTTCTCCAAACCATTCCTAGTGGAGTGTGATGCCTCTAATGTGGGTATTGGTGCTGTCCTTACGCAAGGAGGAAGACCAGTAGCTTATTTTAGTGAAAAGCTCACTGATGCGAAGTTGAAGTACTCAACTTATGACAAGGAGCTATATGCTATAGTCCAAGCTTTGCGACATTGGGAGCATTATCTCATTGTTTTGGAGTTCGTGCTCTATTCTGATCATAAGGCACTAAGGTTTCTAAAGTCAAAAAAGAAGCTCAATTCAAGGCATGCAAGCTGGGTATCGTACTTGGAGAAGTTTTCTTTTGTTCTACAACATAAGGCTGGTTCATCCAATAAATTGGCTAATGCATTGAGTCGAAGACATAGTTTGTTGACTACTCTTTCTTATGAAATTACTGGTTTTGATCTTCTGCCAGAATCTTATGGGATGGATCCTTTCTTTTCTTAGATGTTGAATGATGTGAATGATGGGAAAAGTAAAGATTATTTGATGATGAATGATTATCACTTTAAGGGAAATCAGTTGTGCCTACCTGAAGGATCTTTAAGATTGTTTGTAATTGAAAAACTACATGCTGGTGGACTTGGTGGACATTTTGGGTGAGACAAGACAGGAGCTCTTGTGAAACAAAGATACTTTTGGCCATCCTTGAAGCGCAATGTTGCTCGCTTTGTTCAAAGATGCCTTGTATGTCAAAAGGCCAAAGGAGGAGCCCAAAATGCAGGTTTATATCTGCCCTTACCAGTTCCTAATGCACATTGGGAAGATTTGTCTATGGACTTTGTTCTTGGTGTACCTAGAACACAGCATGGTTTTGACTGCATTTTTGTTGTGGTGGATCAATTCTCGAAGATGGCTCATTTTATACCATGTAAGAATTCTACTGATGCATCTCATATAGCAGCTTTGTTTTTCAAAGAAGTGGTTCGTTTGCATGGAGTTCCTAAGTCCATTACTTTAGATCGTGATGTAAATTTTGTTAGTCATTTTTGGAGAACTCTTTGTAAGCTCTTGGGTACCAGGTTGCAGTTCTCTAGTGCTTACCACCCTCAAACTGACGGACAAACAGAAGTTGTGAATGTTGGAAAGTCTAGTTTTGCATCTCATACAAAATACACAGCGGAAGCAATAATCACGGATCTACTTCATTCATGAGAGATAACATGTAACCTTGAATTCTAGAACAAATAATAGAAAGCATACCCTGATGTAGTGAAATTCAAAACCAAGACTTGAGAATACCTCTAATCTTCATCTCAATTCCACACGATGTCCAAAAAGTGTGGTCTTTCAATCAGTTTACATGTATGTCTTCAAGGGAGAATAAGAAAGTGGCTTACACTCACATACACACCATTTCTATGATCTATATTCTATATCTTCTGAAAATTCGGTATGTTTCTCTCCTTATACATAACTGATTATCTAATTGGGCTAGCCTTTTAGGCCTGCCCAATTGGGCTTTAGTTTGTGGCTTGAGATGGAACCAAATGAAATAAATAAGACTCTAGCTCCAATGGGCCTTGGGCTTATATGTCAACTCTTGACAAATCCAAAGTTACCATTAATTATATTTAATATCACTATATAAATATAATTACACTCTAGGCCTTATTAATAAATTATATCCAAAGACTCTAATGATATCATTTGACCCCTCCATGAAATATCCATAGTGAACAAAGTCATAATGAACTATCACTTTATAAACAATTATTTTATCCTTGAATACCCGGTTTAATCTTTTAGTTATTCACATTTATTAAAATCCAATTTCAATAAATTTAAGCTTTAGCAACTCCTTACTAAAGTGGACTCCCTGAATAACTAGTTTTCATTAAACTTATCTCAATGGGATATTTTGTGTCTCTATAAAAAGAGATTATGGATTCCATTTTGAAAATATGTGTTCCCTCAACACTGCGTGTGGTTACCCAACATAGTGAGATTTTGACCATGAATATTAGATCTCACTCCTGATATATCAAAGTAACCTACATTTCATGATCGGGTTCACTATCCTCTCAGGATTGAAGGTCTATGAAATTAGAAGTCGTGAGATTAATCATTCAAGTGACAGTTGTTGATTGAATAATTAATCTCACAACCGTCCAGTTCAATATGTCTTAACACTTAAGACACATCAACACATCAATTAGAAGTCTCCACTTCCATGATCAAGACAAACCATCTTAGTTGATTTGTTATAATCTTCGCAGATGAAACACCCAATTTCATCACCGACTACGAACTATATTTTGAGTTTACAAGGAACTTATGATTTATATCTTCTGTGACTAAATCACATACAATACCTCTCAAGGACTATGATAATGTCCCATTAGTTCATTTATAAATAGTCTTATATAATTAAAATTTTTAATTATTTATGACATGCTAATAAATTGGATTTTAGGGCATAAACCCCAACAGTGAATAGATCTCTTGGAAATTTGTTGAGAAGCTTAGTGGGGGAGCATCCTAAGAAATGAGAATTTGTCATTTCTCAAGCTGAGTTTGCTTACAATAGCTCAATCAGCCATTCAACAAAGAAACCTCCATTTGAAGTTGTCTATGGCGAAAATCCTAATCATGTTCTAGATCTCTTGCCTTTGTCAAATCAAGTAAGAGTGAGTATGGAAGCTGAAGAATTTGTTAAGCACATACAAGCAATTCATGAACAAGTTTGAGAGCAATTGAAGTTATCTTGTCAAGTTTACAAGTCCAAAGCTAATACTCATAGAAGCAGTTTGGAGTTCAAAGAGGGTGACTTAGTTATGGTTTATTTGCGAAAAGAAAAATTTCCAGCTGGTACTTATGGAAAACTCAAGCAAAGGAAGTTTGGTTCATGCCGAGTATTGAAGAAGTTGGGACAAAATACATACCGTATAGAGCTACCAGAAGGTTTTTCAATTAGTCCTACTTTTAATGTGAGTGATGTGTATCTCTACCATGGAGATGAAGAAAAGATTTTGTTGAAACCCACTAACATCCAAAGTGATCTCTTGAATTCACCAAGAGAAGCATTTGATGTGTGTAGCCACTCAATTTTGTACCCATGATTTAATCAAGGAAGATGACTAGAATGACCATCCAAATATCCCAAAAATCATGATTGCATTACATGCATTAATTCATTCATTGCATATCATAAAAATAATCTTGGGATTCTAATGGTCGTGAAGGCATGTCCGGTTTCTAAATCGGACCGTCGGATTGAAAGATATCACATGATCAAGTTTGCACGGTCAGCATGCATTGTGTCTAGGTAGAGTCAACCTTGCATGATTAATTTAAATTAAATCTGATTGGTTAAACAATTAAAATTAATTTAATTATTTTGTGATTGGTTGATAATTATTGTTTAAAATAAGATTGCTTGCATAGGAATAAAGGGAATAATTGGATAACAATAAAATTGTGGATAATCTAAACTTTATCAAGATTTATTTTAGAGTAATTATCTACAAGATAATTGTTGCTAAAGAGACCTAAATTATCCAAAAAAGAGGTAAAAATCTTAGAATACGGATTGAAAACACGTCTAAGTGCAAGGCTCGGCTCAAGAAAACCTAAAAAAAGAGTCCAAAATGCACTCGACCACGAAAGTGTGTTTAGTGTCCAAAAGTACCATTCGGCACTTTTGGAGTGCCGAATGGCACTTTCAAAGTGCCGAATGGCACCCTTTTGGGCTTTGACCCAACTCTCTTCGAGTGCCAATAAGGCACATCCTTTTCGACTTTTTTGAAGAAAGATGTGTCTCGATTCGCATGCTACTCGTCATTGCTTATTTTTTAAGCATCCCAATCTCTATAAGTAGAGACTGGATCACAAAATTCAGCACATTATTTTACGCTCTAGGAGAGACACCTTTTCACACTCTCAAATTTCTCACCCCTTTTCTAGTATTCTCTTTTAAACTAGGGTTTTTAGGTTTCAAAGATAATTACATAAATTTCTTTGAACCCTAAAACATCCTCTTAAGAAGAAGAAGTGCTCCATGCAAGAGGTTGTTTCCGATTACCTTTTTATTTTCTTTATGCTTTTCTTGTAGTAAAGATGCATGTTTGTATATTTTTTTTAGTTTAGTTGTTTCAAGTATCCATAACATGAATTGTTAATTTATATTGTTAAAGCGTGTTCTTGATTCTTTTATTATGGTTATGATCTCTTTCTTGATTTCAAAGATCTGCATATAACCAATTTTTTTTCTCAAAATAAAAACGGATTTGCATCTTCCTTAGATGTAGATCTGAATTTTTCTTAAAATAAAAACGGATCTGCATCTTCCTTAGATGTATATCTGAATTTTTCTTAATATAAAAACGAATTTGTATCTTCCTTAGATGTAGATCTAAATTTTTCTTAAAACAAAAACGGATCTACATCTTCCTTAAGTGTAGATCTGAATTTTTCTTGAAACAAAAACGGATCTGTATCTTCCTTAGATGCAAATCTAAAGTTTTCTTAAATTAAAAACTGATTTGTATCTTCCTTAGATACAGATCTGATTTTTTTTTTTAAACATGATAGATTTTGAAATAAAGAAAAAAGATCATGAAATGGTTGTGTTTGTTGTGTTTTTTTTATTCAATATATGGAGCATAAATTTACTTTGTGAATGAAATCCTCTTCTCAAGCAATCTTTTTCATACTTTTTGAACATATAAAACAAATCTGATCTTTTATAAACTAAAACCACTTTTTCTAAGTTCTTAAAAACATATTTGATATTTTTTAAAACCAAAAGACTTTGTTTTATTAAATAAAAACAAATCTGAATTTTTTTTCTGTAAAAACCACCTTCTTTTTACACAACAAAAACAGATCTGTTTTTTTTATAAACCAAATTCAATTTTTTTTACTCACAACAATAGATCTAAATTTTTTTAACAAAGGGGATACATTCATAAATAAATTTGTATTATTTAGTTTATTTCACATGTGTAACATATCATTCATCTCATGCATAAAAAAGGGGTATATTGGTCATAAGAGTCTAAAAGACTAGGCTCTGTCTGGGTGGAATGGGTGCTTAACACCTTCCCATTCCGTAACCTAGCCTCCGAATTTAGTTTCTTTGGATAGGTAGACCTAGGTCTTATCTTTGCTTTTATTTTGGGTAGATTGTAACTAGAACAAAAAGCCATGTACTTATTTGGTAGTTTGTAACTAGGACCCAAAGCCATGTAATTTTCAAACATGTATTTTTTTAATCAATGAAAGGAAACAATTCAGTCATGTATTTTTTATATTTAGTTTTTCTTATTTTTTTTGTATAAAAAATAAGTGGCGACTCCGCACCACTTACCCAAAAAGAGATGTGCCCTTAAAAGCACTCAAAAATCTTTTTTTTTTTTAGAGGCACTTTTCCGGTCTCTCACAGTGGCGACTCCACTGGGGATGTCGAGGGCTAAGTTTCGTGTTAGACTTAAGTGACCAAATACGTACCCTTGTTTTTTGCATAGTTTTGCATGATATTGTTGTTTGTTTGTTTGTTTATTTATATTTTTTGAGATGTTGTATGATATTGTAAGGTTGAATTTAATCAACCATCTTATTGGCTTAATTCCGTGCCAAATTTACTTGTAATTCAGCATTTAGAAACCCTGTATTTAGGTGGGAATTATGTAAGGGTAGTGTGTGAGAGAGTGTGAACAAATGCTCAAGATTGTGCAGTGAAGCAGGGACTCGCGGCTGAATCTCGTAAGTGACTCGTGGCTTGCAACCCACCAGAAGCTAAACAGTCTGCTAGCTGTAGCACTACAGGACAAAAATGTCCAGACTGGCCATTCAGTTAGCTCACGGCTTGAACTAACGACTTAGTCAAGTCGCGAGGCCAAGCCGCCAACAAGCCCTGTTTGGAAAAACTGACTCTTCACATTCCTTTCTCACCCCAGTATAAATACCCCTTATACCCACTGTCGAGGGGAAAATTTTGCCTTTATCTAAGATGTTAGGAAGCTAACCCGAAACTCGACTACAGGCTTTTGAGATGATACCCAAAGGCTTTCGGTGTGATGACAAAGCCTATCCAAGCAAGAAACAAAGGCTGCACATGACAAAATAACAACAAAAGCCTAATGAAAGACACGTTACAATACTTAATTAGTACATTAATGGTCCTGGTCCGATAGTTCAAATCAGTCCTCTAGTGTTATGGTATTATCTCCAGCAGTAGGGTAATTTCATGTTAGTAAGTGTTTACATGGTAAAAATCATAGTTTTTCCTTATTATTATTAAGTCAATACAAAGGAAAACTTCTATAGTTTCCAAAACATTATGGCATTCATCATAATAATACTAAATAAAGATTAAAGGCTTCATGTTACAAATAAAAGAGAAAAAATAGGATGGAATGAAGGGAGAGAGAGCACGTCCAGCCATGTGCATAGGTTGGTTAAATTTGTCCCCTTTCATCATGCACTTGAATGACTTTCCCCATAAATGCTCTTTTAGTTTTTAGTCAAGCATGAGTGATATCATATTTCATAAGAATAGCTTTAAGTATTAGAAATGTATGTCTTTAATGAGAATAATTTTAATATGAAGTCTTTGTGCCTTTTAGGAGAAAGGCCTTAATATCGATGTTCATATGCCTTCCATGAGAAAGGGCTTTTGTAATGTGTTCTTGAAAGAGTATTTGATATGTTTTTAAGATGTGTGGAGATAGTAAGAAACATATATGTGTGTGCGTATATATATATATATATATATGTATGTATGTATACTGTGAGATATGGTATTTAAAGATTTATGAGAAGTATCTATGGGTATTTTGTGAGGAATGTGTTTGTAAAATGTATAGAAGTGTGAGATAGATAATATAGTAAATACATGAGATTATTTGTGTTATGTCATGGGTTATATTGCGTTCTAAGAAGGGAAATTTTTGTATGAGGAATAAAGGATGAGATGGGGATGTGTTTTTGGGCAGCAAAAGTGATGAAGTTTCAGAATATTGAAGTGTGGGAGAGATGGATAGTGTGTAATGGTTGTATTGTTATCTATGAAGAGTGATTTTGTAAGAGAGGTAGAGAAGTATGGAGAAGTTTTAGAGATATCTGCAGCAAGTTGAAAAGAAGTATCAGAATTATTGAGGATGCGAGAGGGGATCTCCCCCCTCTTTTAGTGTGTAGCTTGGTCCTCTTTATATAAAGCCAAGCTATGTAACTAGATCAGAACTAGTTGAAGGGAAACTTAGCAAATGAGGAAAAGTCCTTGATAATGTAAGTGGTCTTTTGTTTTTTAACCAAAAGAAGAAAGTTTGAGACTAAATGTTGGTGACACAGCTGGATGATGTCATGTGGATGACATATTTTGCTTGGAGGACAATACTTGGCATTAAATTCATGGTTTGGCTAAAAAAGGCAAGATAATCTTTTTGAGATCCTTCTATTTCTTTGGGCATAACAGCAAGTTGCTGAGATTAGGCCTTAATGAGCAAGTGATGTCATTTTTAGGACATATGTCAACCTGCTGGAGCTTCTGCAGCTCAGCTGGAGCTGTTACAACTTCTGCTGGAACCATTTTTGGTGTTTTCGGCTAAGTTTTTTCTTTTGGAAAATATATTTGATGAAGTTTTAGAGATGTAATAATGGTATTTTTGTATTTTAACCAAATCTTGAGAGTAAATTGAGCATTTAATGCTAGATATGAGATACTAATATATATTTAGCCATGTGCTTGGAATTGATTTATATGAAAATAATAATATAATTGGACATTAATTTTGTAAAGAGCATGGGGAGTTTTATCATTTTAAGTGTTATGTGATATGAGAGGCTTACCAAATGTTACCTATTACACACTAACTCGTCAGAGTTCAGGGAATTGGGGAAGACATGCCAAGCAACATGCTTTCCTTTATCAACTTTGAACCACTGAAGTTTTACTGAACATACTTCTTGGCCCTCCAAACCATGACTCCTAAAATTCCCCCAATGAGACTCATGAGCTTGGATCATGAGCCAAAAATGAAATGATGTGCTACGAGCTTGAACCATGGGCTTTGATTCCTTTTTTGTGTAAATATGGACTCTTTTGGGTTTTAGAAAAGATTTTCCCAAAATCCATGATAGCGTTGACATGGTGCAGATTACCAATGAAATGAAGCCGCGTGGTGTAAAAAATTTGTCCTCAACACCCACAAAATGTAGAGAGCTTCCAGATAGAATTTTGAAAGAGAAACTCTAGAGAAAAACAAGATTGACTCATCCACAATCTTCACATAAAGACTTTTCAAATTCCTCTACTCTCACTCTCTCCATTGTTACATCCTTGAGAGGTTCTTAGTCAAATCCTTTTCTCACCATACCCATATCTGTGAGAAGGCTTTTTAGTGCTTAGGGAAACAGTTAGGAAGGGACCAATGGTTATTGGTTGATGCTATGGGCTATAGCGGAATCTGGTAAGCTAAAGAAGACAAAGGTTCAGCGTAACCTCGTTGGAGCAAGAAGCTTGGAGGGCTTAGGTACATTGGGTAGATTAGGCTTGGAGGATCTTCTGTTGTTCATGTATCCCAACTTCATTCTTTAGTGAATTATTGACCGCTTGGAAGGCGGCAAAGAGGTTTTACGCCGAGGACTTCGTTTTCCTCTTCGATAACACATCGTGTGTTGTCCTTGTGTTTGCATCTCTCTTCCCTTAATCTTTGCCATTTAATTTCTCCTTAGATGTGATTTTAATTGGTTTAAATTGTTTATCAATTCTGTTATTAGCTTATGTTCATTTTCCGCACATATATTGTTTGACATTAAGCTTGAATTGATAATTTTGTAATTGGGGGTATAAACGTTTATAGTGTTTTATACGCTATTTGAACTTTCAGATATGTTGTTGTTTGTATTGTTTGTTAAAAGCTTTCCTTAACTATCATAATGTGTGTCATCCAAACAATATGTATGCACCCTTTTCAACAATTTGTGGCAGTAACCATGGATCACCGATCTTTATTAGATTCGAGTATCCAGTGGTGAACTCACTAACTCATAGCCTAAAGTCACTGGATCATTTCTTGTTGACTATAAAAGACAAACCATGTCGTTTAGACCAACACAATGTTCATTACATTACAAGTTAGGAGGTGTAACGTCCTAGCTATAGGAAACAATGAAACAACAAACCCACCCTACAATGTAATGACTTAGAACCTACCCTTAGGCCGGTCCCGGTTAAAATTGCATTGCATGTTATGTGTGTTTGTTTATTTGATTGATTGATATGGATGGGGACCTAGATTTGATTAACCCAACCAAGCCTGTCATTAAGGGAGAATTTGGTCAAGATCTGAAGGAAGGCTGCAAAGAGAACCTAAGGCCGACACTTAAGCCAATAGCTCCAGTTCCAAGCCCATCACCACCATTACGGTACTGAAGCGCGTAAATATAGAAGATACTTCACTGTTGCAACATCACAATCCCATTTCGACCTATAAGACACTTAAAACCCTAGTCAAATCACCCAACATCCACAAATGGGGGGGACACTTCAAACCCTAATCAAATTACCAAACACCAACATACGAGGGGAGACACTTCAAACCCTAATCAAATTACCAAGCACCTACAAATGGGGGGAGACACTTCGAACCCCAATCAAACAACCCAATACCTACAAATGGGGGAAGACACTTCAAACCCCAATCAAATAGCCAAACACCCTCAAATGAAGGGAGACACTTCAAACCCCTACATTTGGAGATAGATAATCCGATAGAAGCCCTAAATAGATCCACCCAACAAACACCTACCGAAGAAGATGAGGTCCTCAAGCAATTACTGAAGACACAAGCCAACATATCCTTATGAGGTTTACTTATGGCCTCATATAAACACCGTCAAAACCTGGTAGACCTTCTCAACCAAATTCAAGTCCCGACAACCACAACTTCCCAAGATCTGAATGCTATGATTGGGTCCATAAATAGGGAACTCACTATTTCCTATTCTGACAAGGATCTGACCAAAAAGGGAAAGCACCACAATGACTCGTTGCACATCACTGTAGATGCCAAAGGGAAGAGAATACCGATGGTCTTGATAGATGATGGAAGTGCTTTGAATGTGTGTCCTTTAAAGACTACAAGTTGCTTGGGTCTAAGCATTGAAGACTTTGTGCCTATCGATCAACATGTAAAGGCATACAACAACAGTAGAAGAGAGGTCTTCGGAACCATAACATTAGAGCTCACCATAGGACCGATGGTCAAGAAGGTGGAGTTTCAAGTCCTTAACATAGCTTCATGCTTCAATATGCTCCTTGGGCGATAGTGGATCCATGACACAGAGGCCGTACCTTCCTTTCTATACCAAAAGGTTTGATTTCCACATGAAGGAGCTATTATGACCATATATGGTGATACTTTGACAGTGCCTAAGCCTATTTTCGGTATTGATTCTGAAAAAGAGCCATTGACCTTGGATGGCTTTGAGATTGAGAGGCCTGGTTTTGAAACAAGATAAGAAGAAGTGGAGAAGATCCTGATGGACTTTGCTCCCTACAGCAACAACAATGTGGTAGCAATGATGGGAAAAATGAATTGCCTTCCAGGGATAAACTTGGGGAGAACTGTAAAGAAGCCTCGTGTTCAAGTCCCGATAATTCCTACTGCCATACCACCTTTTGGGCTAGTCTATAAGCCCACTGATGATGATTTATTAGAGATGGAAGTGAGAAAGATGGCCCAAGCCAAAGCCAAAGCAAATGGACTCCCTTGTCCTCCAGAACCTTTGAAGCCCTATACTCCTACATTGAACATGAAGTTTGTCAAAGATAGGGAAAGTCAACATTATTGGGGGTTCCCTGAATCGAGATTTGATCCTGTGACAAGGACAATGGTGCCAGGGTTCGAAATACTACTTGATTGCAACAACAAGGTTCTAGAATTGAAGAAGGAAGATGCAACTTGGGTCTCTACTAATTGGGCTGATTACATGGACCCCGATGCCATGACTACACTCCTTAGAGATGCTATTTGCAATATAGAAGAAAAGGAATATTGTGAGGCTTGCTAGCATGCGTTGAAGAGCCCGTATGAACTAAGAGCCAATGATGAAGATGAGGAAGGAGGAGCAGCCCCTAGTGATGATGAGGATGGAAGTGATGACAATAGTGATAGTAGTAGTGATAGTAGCAACAGTGACAGTGGACATGATAATGATGACAATAGCACCGACAGTGAGAGCAACAACAATGAAAACTTTGATAGCCAATATGGTGGCAATGATTAGGGTGAACCCCCTAATGATAGAGAAGATGAAGACGTAGATCTTTTCTATGAAGAATATTGATGGGTTATTTAGACCCCTTAACACACAACCAGATTGAATAGCCTAGTTAATTAGCCAAGTTGTTACTTAGTCAAATTGAACAATTCTAGGTTAAAACAATCAAACAATCATATCAAGAATATATAGCAGCGGAATAATAAATAACACAAGATATGATCACCCAAGAAAACCAAACCGATAAAAAACCTGGGGAGGATTTTACCCACCGTTCCTCAGGGCAAAACTGAATTCACTATGAAAGAATCGAAGTTCATACAAAAGGACTTACAAGCTCCCCGCTCGACTTCCTAATGCTACCTACCAGTAGAACTTACTGACGTGACTCCATGCAAGCTCCGAATCTACGGACTCCTTCTTTCTTGAATTCTTCAATCAGCTACAAGCACCCACGCTTGATATTCTTTAAGCTTCAATGGTAGCAACCAAGTTGATCATCAAGATGTTGAAGTAATCTCAATCTTGAAAACCCTAAGCATTGTGTAAAGGAAAGCTCCTCTAGATCTTACAAGAGATTTACACAAAACAGCAATGTATGAGCAACAATACAACTGGAGCAACTCCAAAAACGTGGCTAGGGTTTTGCCTTATATACCTAGGGCAAAAACATAAAACCCTAAACGTTTAATGAGTTAGGGCTGATTTGGAAAACTGCAGAAAAACGCAATTTGATCGATTTTCGATCGATCGAATCTATTCTTCGATCGATCGAGCCAGACCGAAATGGTCCAATGCACCTACAGTCTCTCGATTCCAACTTTACAATAATTAAACAACTTTGAGCACACTTGAACAAGACTAAACATATTATTTTGATCATGGTTTGCCAATATTACAAATTAGAGTTCTAAATACATAAATTCCTAAACCTTTAGAACCTAACAAACTCCCCCTTTGGCAATCCGTGACAAAACCCTAATTAAAAGCTCAAAGTTTTACAAGTAAAAAGCCCTTTACAAAAATAATGCTCATAAACTCAAATTCAACCCTAACTACTATCCATCGGTTGCAAGTGTAGATAGCAGCTTTGTTGAATCAACTTGTATATTCCTGAAATACTCAACAAACGCATAAACGCATGTGTGACAGAAAAGAGTAAAACAACAGGTATAACATTCTTGTAAGATTCACACAACACAAAATAAAGACATATATGAATGAACAACTCATAAATATAAATCAATAAGCAGTGAATCACAAAGCAATAAGAATCAATGTATATAACATGTATATCAATCAATGTTACTCCCCCTAACATGAATATCCCCAAAAATGATATACAAAGTGAAGCACCTAGATACAATCTAAAAACTCCACAAGCTCCTCAAAAACAAAAAGTAACAAAAAGTCTCCCCCTAACTACAAAAACTCCTTTACAAGTCAAAAACTCCACTCTCCCTTTTTGTGACGGAATGCCAAAGGGCAATCACAAGTCGCCATCAAAAGGAGGTGGTGAGGGTGAATGAAGGCGCGCAAAGTCGGCTCGCAGAGCACGAATCTCATCTAGCAAGTCCACCAAAATCTGACCATGAGCCGCCTGAACGATCATGACAGTCTCCAGGGTACGACGAACATCAAAGTCGGTCGAAGGAGGTGGAGGAACATCAGCAGCAGCAGTATCATCACCAACTGGATCAGGAACATCCTCACCAGCAAGACTTGTAAAAGAAGAAGGAGGAGGTGCGCTACCAGACGACTCAGACCTAGGGTGTTTAGAACCAGCTCGAAGATGAGCGGCCCTCTGTCTAAGAAAAGACTCACCTATGGGAGCTATCACATGAACGGGCTCAGAGGAAGCGAAGCCACTAAGATCAAGATAAAGCAAAATCCTATGAATAAAAATATGATGCACAAGAGCATGAGTAGTAGATGAACTCCTATAAACATCGTTCAAGGAACGAAGAAAGAGATGAGGAAAACTAATCGGAGCATCAGTAACCAGGGCGTACAAAAATACACACCTCTCAAGAGGAATGGTGTGAACATGAGAGATGGGCCAGATAGAATGACAGGTTATCCTAAAGAACAGATAGTGCAACCCGGCGAGCTCAGCAGAAGTGATCCTAGGATCAGAACCCCACTGGACAGTAGTCCCAGTGATGTAAGACAAGACATCACTCAACTCGGGAGACTCATCATAAGGATAGATAGGATGACGTACCAAAGGTACCCCTAGAGCATCAGCCACTACCTGAGGAGTAATGGAGTACTCTACGCCTCGTATCCAACTCTTAACTAGAATGTTGGAATCATAGACGCGGATAGAGATATTCGAGAAGAACTCTCTAATCAGGGTAGCTGAAGGAGGAGGATCAGACACATCCAACAAAGGTAACCAGCCACTACGCTCAAAATTTGCCCTAATGGCAGGATCAACCTCATCTAGGATAACAGAACGCTCAGCCCAAATCTTCCTTTGAAGATTCAGCTTCTCAAAAGTCTCTTGGTTTTTCTCACTCAGAAACCTCTCACGGTCAAAGGAAGGTGGGGGAGGATCGGTGGGTAAAATCCTCCCTAGGTTTTTTACCGGTTTGGTTTTCCTGGGTGATCATATCTTGTGTTATTTATTATTCCGCTGCTATATATTCTTGATATGATTGTTTGATTGTTTTAACCTAAAATTATTTAATTTGACTAAGTAACAACTTGGCTAATTAACTAGGCTACTCAATCTGGTTGTGTGTTAAGGGGTCTAAATAACCCATCAAGTGGTATCAGAGTAGGTAGCTCTTTTGTTTGAGATTTTTTTATCAGAGCAGGTAGCTCTTTGGTATCAGAGCAGGTAGCTCTTTTGGTATCACAAGCATTTTTGGGATTTTTTGTTGATTCAAGCCCTATTTTGTGCAATTGATCATTGGGTTTTTGTGGGAACACATTATAAACATGATCCTTGCTTGTTAATTTGATCAATTTTGAGTTTGGTGAAAAATTGAAAAATCTAGGGTTTGTTCTTGATCCGAATTGGGGATTTTGTTAAATTGGGATAAATTTGATGAAATTGGCTTGTTGTTTTGATGAATTTAGGCTTTATAATCTATGTGCTGTGTTTTGTAATGCTCAATTCATCAATTTGTTTAAAAATTTTAACAAGTGGTTTTCAATTTTTGGGATTTTTGATAGAAATTCTCTGCTCAAGCCAATTTTGTCAAAATTTGATCTCAATTGAACTTTATTTTTTCTGCACTAGTACATGCATCATGGCATTGTAATTGTTCATGCATCATATAGATTTTTATTCTATTGATTTTTGTGCTAACTTGCAGTCTATCTTTGGATTTTTTTATTCTTTTTGGTTTTTCCTTGTGTCTCTATCCTTTCCTTAGCATCATGCCTAGGAAGACTAGAGCCCGTAGGTCTGTTCCCTCTCCTTCTCAATGTATGGGTAACAACTGAATTCACTATGAAAGAATTGAAGTTCATACAAAAGGACTTACAAGCTCCCCGCTCGACTTCCTAATGCTGCCTACCAGTAGAACTTACTGACACGACCCCGTGCAAGCTCTGAATCCACGGACTCCTTCTTTCTTGAATTCTTCAATCAGCTACAAGCACCCACGCTTGATATTCTTTAAGCTTTAATGGTAGCAACCAAGTTGATCATCAAGATGTTGAAGTAATCTCAATCTTGAAAACCCTAAGTTTTGTGTAAAAGAAAGTTCCTCTAGATCTCACAAGAGATTTACACAAAACAGCAATGTATGAGCAACAATACAACTGGAGCAACTCCAAAAACGTGGCTAGGGTTTTGCCTTATATACTTAGGGCAAAAACATAAAACCCTAAACGTTTAATGAGTTAGGGCTGAGTTGGAAAACTGCAGAAAAATGCAATTTGATCGATTTTCGATCGATCGAATCTATTCTTCGATCGATCGAGCCAAACCGAAATGCTCCAATGCATCTATAGTCTCTTGATTCCAACTTTACAATAATTAAACAACTTTGAGCACACTTTAACAAGACTAAACATATTGTTTTGATCATGGTTTGCCAATATTACAAATTAGAGTTCTAAATACATAAATTCCTAAACCTTTAGAACCTAACAAATATGATGATGATATGGACTACTATAATGAAGATATTGAAGATGATGCCGAAACTAACAAGTGGAGTGACATTGATAGTGACTAATACAGGCTGATAAATGTATTGAAAAATGCAAGAGAGGAGAATGGACAAGCAAATGATGTGGACTATAATGGTTACCCCTACGGGCGTCCCTCAGATTGGAGCTGTATCACTGATGTAAGCTCACGGTCTAGTCCTCAATATGACAAGCATGGAAGAGAGATTCCAGAATTGGGGTCATATTATGATTCCGAACCTAGCTCACTGACCCCACATACTAAAGAAGAGGATGATATAATTGCTAGGTTGGCTGCTCTAGACCAAAAACTGATGGTCCACAGTCTTAGAATCATGACACTTGAGAATGCTGGAGGTGATAATGAGAGGATGGAAGGAGGGGAGTCAGAACATCTCCCTCAACACACCTAATTGGGCAACAAAGGGAAGCATGATTTGTTTGATGAGTGGATGGATAGTATAGAGTGCCTAGATGCTTTTATGACCAACAAGCCCACAAATAAGGAAATTGATGATGAAGCCATAGATTATATGGAAGAAGATCCCGCAATACTGAAGCTGAGGGAAGAAAGAACTTATTGGGAGACACCTGCCATCGTTGAAGCCACAACTGAGTTAAAGAACTGGGCATAAGAGGGAGCTACCCACCCGATGGAGGACTCCGTGAAGAAGATCAAGACCGTCAAGTCAATCACTCTTGCCAAGAAGATCAAGATCCTCGAGCCAGTCACCCCTGCCAAAAACATTGTTTCTGTCCCTATTGAGTCTATTTCTGCTAGTATTTATGTTCCTGTTAAGTCTGTTTATGATAGTTTTCCAATTGAGTCTGATTTAGTTAAGTCTATTAAGTCTATTGAGAACTATTTTCCTTATAATACGATTTCTGATTCTTATTTGTTGGCTTTGAATGTTTTTATTTCTGAAATTGGTAAAGAAACTCTTAATAATAAGGAATTAAAACAAGGACACCTAGAACCCATAAAAGAAGAAACCAATCCATTAACCTGGGAATTGATGATAAAACTAAAATGATACAAGTGGGCAATACCTTAACCACTTCTGAGAAAGATGCATTAGTGGCACTCCTGACAGAATTCAAAGAGGTCTTTACGTGGTCATATGAAGACATACTTGGGATTGATAAAGATATAGTACAGCATTACATTCCAACAAATCTAACCATGATGCCGGTTAAGCAAAAGTTGAGAAGAATGAAGCCAGAATGGACTCTCAAGATCAAGGAAGAAGTTGAGAAACAGTACAATGCAGGATTCCTGAGGGTAGTCAACTATCCAGAATGGTTAGCTAATGTGGTTCCGGTGCCAAAGAAGGATGGGAAGGTCAGAATGTGTGTAGATTTTTGAGATCTGAATAAGGCCAGCTGAAAATACGACTTGCCTTTGCCTCACATTGACCTCCTAGTTGACAATACAGCAGGTCATGCTTTGCTATCGTTTATGGACGGATTTTCAAGGTACAATCAGATTAAGATGGCTCCAAAAGATATGGAGAAAACCTCCTTTATTACACCATAGGGGACATATTAGTACAAGGTCATGCCATTTGGCCTTAAAAATGTTGGTGCTACTTACCAACGTTTAACCACAATTTTGGTACATGATTTGATCCACAAAGAAGTAGAAGCTTATGTTGATGATATGATAATGAAGTCCAATAACCGTGAAGGGCATATACTGGCTTTGAGGAAGTTCTTTAAGAGAATCCAGTTTTACAAGTTACGGTTGAATCCAAAGAAATGCACTTTCAAAGTTACATCCGGAAAATTGTTAGGGTTTATGGTAAACCAAAGGGGAAGTTGATCCTAACAAAGTAAAGGCAATTGTAGAGATGAAGCCTCCAAGAACTGAGAAGGAGATCCGAGGATTTCTAGGGAGGATATAGTACATCAGCAGATTCATAGCTTAACTCACCATGACATGTGAACCAATCTTCTGACTACTTAAGCAGGAAATTCCTACAGTGTGGAATGAACAATGACAAGAAGCCTTTGAAAAAATCAAGAATTATTTGATGTAGCTACCAATACTTGTCCCACTGGTACCCAAAAAGCCATTGTTGTTATATCTCACCACTACAAATACAACAATGGGAGCTTTACTTGCTTAATACTCAGAAGAGACTAGAAAGGATAATGCAATCTACTACATCAATAAGAAGATGTTGTCTTATAAAGAGAAGTATTCGCCACTTGAGAGGACTTGTGTAGCACTTGTATGGGCAACCCACAAACTCAAACATTATATGCTTGCCTACAAGGTTTTGTTGATTGTAAGAATGGATCCTTTGAAGTACTTAATGGAAAAGCTTGTGCAAGATGGGAAGACTGCTAAATGGGTTTTGCTTTTGTCAGAATTTAATATTAAATATGTGACTCAGAAATTTGTGAAAGGGAGAGCGATTGCTGATCACTTAGCCCACTGTTCACTAGAAGAAGCTGAAAAAATTCAAGGGGACTTTCCGAATGAAGACATCATGGGAATTGAAGTAGAATCATAGAGAAGGTGAATGGTATTCAAACATTCTACAATACCTAAAGGACGGAACATACCCGAAGTTTGCAGACAAGAACGACCAATTAACTATTCGGAGATTGTCTAATAATTACATTATTTGTGGTGAAAGGCTTTACAGAAGATCATATGATGAGATTGATCTCCTTTGTGTAATTGCTAAGGAAGCACAGCAAATAATTGAAGAGGTTCATGAGTCAAGTTATGAGCCATATATGAATGCACACATGCTGTCAAGGAAGATAATGAGACAAGGCTATTACTGGACTACTATAGAAGTCGACTATGCGGCTCATGTTCGAAAATGCCATCAATGCCAAGTCCACAGAGATCTGAAGCACATGCCACCCATACCACTACATACCATGACACCACCTTGGCCATTCTCTACATGGGGGATAGACATTATTAGGAAAATTCACCCAATAGCATCTATGGCCACGAATTCATACTTGTAACCATTGATTACTTCACTATATGGATAGAAGCTGCCTCATACAAGATTCTGAATTCAAAGAAAGTTGCTCAATTCATTCATACCAATATCATCTACAGATATGGAGTACCTCATGAAATTATCTTAGACAATGGGCAACATTTCAAGGGAGAAACAGAGAAGCTACTACGACAGTTCAACATTCAACGTCACAAGTCTTCACCTTATCGTCCTCAGACTAATGGAGCAGTTGATGCTGCTAATAAAAATATAGGGCAAATCTTGAAAAAGAGCACAAAGAACTACAAGGACTGGCACTTACAATTGCCCTATGCACTCTAGGGGTATAGAACATCAATTCGATCTTCCACAAAAGCCATTCCTTATTCATTGGTGTATGGGATGGAAGTAGTCCTTCCCATTGAAATAGGTGTCCGTTCACTAAGGACAGTATTGGAAAGTGAAATCCCTAAAGTAGATTGGTTGCAAAGCAGATATGACTAGTTATACATGCTGGATGAAAAGAGACTTAAGGCCTTGTATCATATTCAAGGTTACCAAAGGAGGCTTAGGAAAGCTTTTGACAAGAAAGTAAGAACCAGAGATTTGAAGTTGGGGGATTTAGTTTTGAAAGAAATCCGAGCCTCGGTTTAGGATGCAAATGGGAAGTTCAAGCAAAATTGGGCAAGCCCATACATTATCAAGCAGATATATTCTGGGGGAGCCATAAGGTTAATGGATTTAGATGCAAACCCTTTCACTAAGCCAACCAACATGGATCAATTAAAGAAGTACCATGTTTGAGGTGGTAGTCTGAAAGCACCGCATCTGACGTGGTTGTAAATTAAGTTATTTCCCTTCCTAGGCTTGTTCAAAAAAAAAAAAAAAAAAAAGCTTGCTAGGCTAAAAACCCTAAAGGGCGGTCTAGGCAAAAATTAGAGCAAAAAACAAAAAAAAAAAACAAAAAAACAAAAAACAACAACAACAAAAAAGGTATGTTCATAACCCGAAAGGGCAATCTACGCAAAAGGAGAGTAAAAAAAGAAAAGAAAAAGTGAGAGAGCCTGCTAGGCTGAAAACCCGAAAGGGCAGCCTAGGCAAAAATTAAGGCAAATGAAAAATCAATGAATTACGTGATGACCTGATCCTTTTACCAAGAGGGTACGTAGGCAATCATGCATTGGTCCGGTCATAATTTCCCAAAACCACCATCTACCCATTAACTAAAATTTTCAAAAAAATTCAACCATTCCATTAAATCATGTCATTACACAAAACCCTAAATCAAACCTGCAACCAAACCAAACTCAAGAACTCAAACCCTAAACCAAACCATAAATAAATAAATAAATATAATATAATATAATAAAAAACCCTAAAAGCCTACACCTTAAACAGAACCCTTAACCTGCAAATCCTAAATAATTCCTAAACATAAGAGTTTTTACATCAACTTCAAAATAAACATGTTCAAAGCCAAAAATAAGAAGGTCACTTTGTCTTCAGTCTTTTCTCTTTTGGTTGATTTTTCTTCTGTGCTAGGTACTTTGTCACCTTCCTCCCTTCTTTTGAATTCATAGTTGTCTTCATCGTGTCTTTCGCAGTTATCTCTGAGAAACTGCTTTCTCATAGCAACCATCTCAGCTTCCTTGTCAACAATCTTGTCCACCAGCCAGTTAAAGTATTATGTAGTCATCCTATGCAAGTGAACCTTGACAAAAGACTGGTCCACTCGGTCAGCCATCTCCAAGCCCAGCAGCATGTTCCTTATAGAAGTAGGATTTGTGTCCACAGGAGTGAAAGGTCTTCTTCTTTTTCCACCAGGCATTCCTTGCTCATATTGAAACTGCCTCAAGAATCCATTTTCCTTATAGAAAGTTGCCCTCCGCAATCCAACAATGAAGATGTGATCTGATCCTAGAAACTGCAGTAGAGGGGGTGGGCACTTCCACCAATAACAGTTCCATCGGATTGGCAGGATCTGAATTCAAACTCGAGGACGAGTTCTTTTCAAGAAGGGGAGAATGATGCAGGAGCATAGTGGTAACTTATATGGCAACCACAAAGGCAACATGTGTCATTTTTTTTATCAGTCTAATTGTCTTTTATTTATTTTTATTATTCAGTCAAAGTTAATCATTAGTCTTGTTGGTAGTTGTTCCAACCTAATAAATCTTATCATAGGGTGATGTGAAGTCAGTCTAGGGAATTGTCATCTGTATTGGAAGTTGTCATCTTTATTATTTTCGCATGCAATGTATTCACCTATAATTATCAATAAGAAATCAGAAGAAGGCATAAAGTTCCTATTAAGAAAATCATTTCAAGTGTCCTTGCTTTGGAGTTGAGTGATTCCTCCTAACAATCAAGTGTATGACTTGGTCACGTTGAGTGACATTCGCGATTATTAGCGTTGAGTGACATCCGCTACCTCCAATTTAGTGGCATCCCTAAACAATTCATCCTATCATTAGGTTAAATCTTTGATTTAGCCTATCTAGGTGGTCTCGGCCTGCATCACTTGGATTTTTCTGACCTTAATTCTAAGTTTTTGCAGGTACATGATGATTACAAAGCTGAAATTTTTGCCCTCATAACGTGGCTATTGTGGAACAAACGAAACTTGCTGCGCCTAAGCAAACCGAATCAACCACTACAGATGCTACCCTCCTTGGCTGGTGGAGTGCTTCAAGACTTCATCAATGCTCAAGACCCGGTCCTTGTGCCTATTGGGACATCCTCCACAAATTGATGGTGTCTGCTTGATCCCCAGTACTACAAAGCTAATTTTGACGATGCTGTTTTCAAGTTGAGCAACATTGCTGGTCTAGGAGTGGTTATCAGAGATAGTCGAGGTGACATCTTGGGAGCCATGTTAGTTCGTGTCCCTCTCCATCAATCTATACTAGAGGTGGAGGCTCTTGCTTGTCGTCATGTTGTATCCTTTGCTGTTAACCTTGGTCTTCATGAGGTTATCTTCGAAGGTGACTTGGCAATCGTGAATCAAGCTATCAACAGTGAATTGTCAAGCCTTGCATCGTATGGTCACATTGTGGACGGCATCCTTCACCTAGCTTCGCAATTGTGGTTCCATAAATTCTGTCAGGTGTCAAGAAATTGTAATAAGGTTGCAAATGCTTTCACTAAGAAAGCTCGAGTTGGGTTAGATTTTAAGGTTTGGGTAGATGACGTACCTGGGGACATTATCCCCTCGCATTGTTTGATGTTCATTAGTTTCCTTCACTTGTTATAATAAAAGCCCTAGTTTGCTCACAGACTGGGTTCTCAAAAAAAAGTTAATATATCTCACAATAAATTATTTCTAATTTAGTTGTTAAATGTCTATCTTTCGTTACAAAAAATTTGATGTCTATCAATAAATATGCTTGGTTAATAAATGACCTAATGAGTACCTTATAAGTAGTGTGATGTCCACAATAGTTTCACACCATTTAGATTCTTAAATTACATTGTATTAAATGTCAAGTCTTTAAATGTTATCCAAAATAAGTGACTATTATGTTGTGTATAAGTAAATGGTACTCCTTCCATCCCAAAATGTTGGTCATGTTTAGAAAATTGAACCTTTTAAGGCAATATTATTTAATGCATTGTTTATTAGTTAAAAATATACAAATTTCTAGAACCAATCTCATTAATTTACACCATTAAAAAATGGTATTAACTCTTTGAATAAAATTAAAAATATACAAATTTTTTTTTTTTTAGAATACCAAGTATTTTTAACACACACACGGGGAGAGGGGAGAATGTTTTTTAAAGAAACTTACAATAGTGTATATCCCGAAGGGCCTAACTCTTGCATACACAGCACATGCTTTAAACCTCTTTTACTCACTCATTTTCCAATGTGGGATTAACCCACTATTTTTTTTTTTTTTTTTTTTTTTTTTTTTTTTTTTTGTTGAGAATACTAAGCATTTTTAACACACACACAAGGGGAGAGGGGAGAAGGTTTTTTAAAGAAACTTACAGTGGTATATATGCAAAAGGGCCTAATTCTTGGATACATAGCACAGGCTTTAAACCCCTTATACAAATATTATTTATTAATTTTAGAAGAGGATTTCATTTAGGCACATCCCAAAATAGAATAGAGGATTAACAATTTGGGATGGCATAAGTAATATATATATATATATATATAATTTGTAAAACAACACGAGTCGTCAAAATTGTATAGAGAAGATGAGTTAAATGTTGTGTTGATGATTGCATTATTGCACCATTGCATGTCGTTGTCCATTCACTACATGCCATATTACTTAAGCAGCAAGTCAAGTGCATTAGTTTAAGTGACCTGGTGCAAATCAAGTGATTTTACTTTTATAGGTGTTAAAAGATTATTGGTTAGAATTTTTAGTATGGGTTGTTGGTTGAGTAATGCGAGAACCATAACTTTTGCCACAACTGGCTCATGTGGCAAGTTGTGAGTGGTGGAATTGTGGACCTAAATGGACCCACCGCTCACAACTTGCCACGTGAGCAAGTTATGGTAAACGTTGTGGTCCTAGCATTTTCCTTGTTGGTTTGATTAGGAAGTCTTTTTACAATTATAACGATGTTAGAGGCATTTTCTTGGACGACTAACTGGCAAGCTAAAAGCCCGTCAGTCCAATATCCTAGAAAATAAACAAATAAAATTGGGTTGAATTGGGCTGGGAAAAAAAATTAACAAAGATGATAGGCCAAAAACGTGTTGACCCCTTGTGATAAATTAATTGATTAATTAGCCAAGTTTATTAATTAATCAAATTAACAAGCAAACGCATGGTAGCACAAACAAATCACCAATTAAACTAAGTATGTAGCGGAAATTAAATTGACATGGTGATTTGTTTACGAATGGGGAAAAACCTACACAGCAAAAACCTTACCAGGTGATTTTAAGGTCACTACTCCCGAGAATTCACTATTATTACAACAAGTGGTTACAAGTAAAGGAATCTCAGTACCTTATACCAACCTACAGTTGAACCCTTACCCCAATACCCAATTGGACTTGTTCTGTAGTGACAATCTCTCCTTTCAATGCACGGCTCCCAGTAAGTGACTAACCAATTGCGTGGATCCTAGTACGCAACTTCAATCACCAACTAGAGAAGATTGTTGACTGCAAAGTTCTTCTGTTCATCACAAGATGAAGATCGAGAAGATGCTTGGTCACAAAACCCTACGGTGTATAAACACAGCAACTTCTTCACAAGAAACAAGAAAAACGAACTAGGGCAAATTCTGTCTCCGATCACAATTGCTTAAACAAACTTTGTTTAACCCTTGTGCAACTTGTTCCCCTTTGACGGCCCTTAAAATAATCTTTTTATATGTCTAGGGTTGTGAGAAAAGAAAGCCCAAACATACAATCATGGATTGAATGAAAAACAAATCAAAAATTCTGAGTTTCATAAATCTCGACAGATGCCCTATCTGTCGAGCTGCTGTTGAGCCACGGGCTAAAACAGCTCTTCAAGGCTTGATAGATGCCTAGCTGTTAAGCTTTAATGACAAGCACTTTCTCAACTTGAATCTTGGACAGACTTGCATGGGTTTAACACTTGATCTTGAAACAAGGTTTCTTAAAGTATTAAACACATCCTAGATCTAGCCAAATACAAGTAAAGTGCGTTTTGTCAAAGGATTAGCCAATTATAAAAAATAGCGACATATGTTCCTAACAAGTGAATCACATATGTCCTAACAAAAGGCATACTAATTTTGCTTATTTTGTGAACCAAATTTATAGCCAAAAACCCCATTCAAATCAAGGGCCATTATCCATATGAATTAAGACTTAAAATAAGCTTTAGAGGGTTTCACTATAACCTATTAATCATAAAAGAAAGCCGATTGTTCAAGGCTTACAACCCATGAACTTGGCCCTTGCCAATGGCCTAATGAATTCTAGAAATTAATTTGATTCACACACTTAGGCTATGTGGCTAATTAGGTCAACATGTAAATGGGTACGGCCCATTAATGTAAAACAAAATACCCATGAACTTGATTTATGTGAATGCTTCTACAAACATCAATTTTTTTTTTTTAATTTTAAAAATGCCTGCACAAAAATACACTTTCAAAAAATGCCTATTATGGGCGCAATGCTTTTTAGAAGGGGGAGTGCCGAGTGGACCAGGGCAAAGAAAAGAAAATGGAGTCGCCACCTAGTTTTATAACCTAGGAACCATGTATATAGCACCCTTATGTGGAAGGACTAAACTCAAGGTGGCAGTAGCAACAAGTAGTATAATAAATAGAAAGCTGAAAATACCTGTTTATTGAAAGTAGATAAAACACTTACAGTAGTAGTAAATACAAGATTGAAACAGTTACAAAGCTTGGAACTAGTTCTAGTTTCAAGGTTGTAGTAGTAGGAAAACCTAAGGTAAACAAGGAACTCTCTCTTTAAGAAATGCTCTCTAAAAGAAAGGAGTTCTAAGGACGAAATTCTAAAATGAATTCTGCTTCAAACTTAAGGGACAACCCCCCTTAAATAAGCAAAGTTCTGAATGAACAGTAAAAGCAAAAGTTACATGAGCAGTAAAAGTAAATAGTGAATAGTAAAATCTTCGGAATACATGAAAGCAGTCTTGGAAACATGAGGAATCTTCTTTTCAAAACATTATTATAGCATGGGAAACAACAGAAGCATTTTAGCCGTTGTGCAGGCTAGACAAATAAGGCGAATCAATCAATCTCTTTCTAAATCATCAGCATCATCTTCATCATGTCCAAACCACTCATCATTGTAAGGGTAATAAGGGTCTTTTGTAACAGAAGCTTCAGAGGACCGTTCATCTTCTGAATTATCTCCCTTTATTATTTTGATAAGAGCATTCAGAGCATCAGGGTCCTAGCGAATTTCATCCAAAGGAGAACCCTTATTTTTAGGTTTAGCAAATGGTTTAACAGCTTTAGAAGATAAGGAAGCAAGTATATCAACCAGTTCAGCCTTTTGCACAAGCACTTGGGGAAGGGAAATCTCTAGAAACATTGTTAATAATTGATTGAGTGTGAGGAAATTTATCCCACCACTTAACATACCAACAGCGAGTGAGGACATCACCTTCCTTAGCATACTGCCATTTTAGAATCCAAGGAACCTTATATTTCTTAATAAAATGGAGCAAGGGAGTGAACTTAGCTCCGTGATCATCAATTCTGAACCTTAGTGTAAAATTTTGGAAGGAATCCTTTAATGGTGCAGGGAATATTTCAACAGTTGAACCAAACAGGGACCACCAGCGGATGAACCAGAGGGGGAAATCAGAATTGAAATCTTTGTCAAAATTAACAAACCATGAATGAGTCATATTTTCATTTTGGTGGAGCATGAATCTGAACCAAGCAGTAATATAATCATGATATGAATAGGGAATAGGGGATTTTGGTAACCTTCTTGTGGCGACAAGGTTAGGGCCCCACATCTCTTCAAAAATAATATGATTTAGGAATACACTGTGATAAATTATCTTGGAAGTGTTGGTCTTATCAGTTATGGCATTGATAGTGATTGAGTTTTCATGGCGCAAGATATCAGAGTAATATAACAGTTTTTCAACTATGTTCAGGAATCCAATGAAACATTGGGGGAAAGTAACTAGTAGCTAGTGAAAAAGGATCAGTGATAGAAGCCCTATTTGGTTCTACAGAAAACAGGTTTTGAACAGATTGTTTTTTAACATATTGGGAAACATTGGAAGCTTTAGGGTAAACAGTCTTAACAGGTTGGGTAACATTGGTTAGAGCATGAGTATAGGGATCATAAGGAGTGGCTAGAACAGAAGAATAATTAGGTTTGGGAATAGTACCTAGTGGGGTAAAATGATTAATAATGTCCAAAGAGGAATCAAGTTCTTTTTTAACAATTGGGTTGGCAGTAGCAGGTGTCTTGTCTTTCGACCTTCTACTTGCCATTGTGACACTGTAGAAATTTATGAGTGAGGAAATCAGGGATGGAATTTTGAGATCCTTTAATATACTCAATATCAAAATTAAAAACACTTAAAATAGCTTGCCATCAGGCAAAAATATGTTTTGAAACAATATTTTCAACATCTTTCTCAATAACATACTTAGCACTTTTGCAATCAATACATAATAAAAATTTTTGGTTTAACAAATCACTTTGAAATTTTGAAATGCATAGTACTATAGATAAAATCTCTTTTTTAATAGTACTATAGTTTAACTATGCATTATTCCAGATTCCTAAGTAAAAGCGCACAATTTGTTCAAAGGACTCTAGAGAAACTCTTTGTTTCAGAACACCACCATAACCAATGTCAGAGGCATCGGTCTCAACAATTTTGAAAGCACCAACAGTGGGAATACCAAGACATGGCAGTGTCTTAACATGAGATTTGATTTGTTTAACAAGAGAAGTATGGACATCAGACCACGGTGGAGGATTACTCTTTAACCTATCAAAAAAAGGTTTGCATTGTTTCCTCATATCTTTGTAAAAATCAGCAACGTAATTCAACGATCCAAGAAATCTTTGGAGTTGGATTTTATCAATGATAATGTCAGGAAATTTGTCAGCAAATTGAATGGCTCTATCAATAGGACGAATTTGTCCTTCAAAGATGTCATAGCCAAGGAAACGAACTTTTGTTTGAAACAATTTAATTTTCTTAGCAAAAACAACAAGACCATTTCTTTTGATAGTTTCTAGAAATGAATACAAATGTTTCCAGTGTTCATCAATGGAGCTAGAGTAGACAAGAATATCATCAATATAAACAGTAGTGAAATGACTGAAGGAATTGAAGATATCATTCATAATATTTTGGAACTCACTAGGGGCATTCTTAAGACCAAAAGGCATAACATTCCACTCATAGTGTTCAAAAGGAGTGGTAAACGCAGTTTTGTACCTATCCTTCTCACTAATTTGGATTTGCCAGAACCCAGATTTCATATCAAACTTTGAGAACACCACAACCTCACTCAACCTATAGACTAGGTCATGCTTATTGGGAATAGGATATCTAATCCATTCCAAAACTTTGTTCAAAGGTTTATAGTTAATAACCAGATGAGGAGTTCCTCAGCATATTTTTGAACATAGAAAGCAAAACAAGACCAAGGGGACTTGCTATTTCTAATCAGTTTTTTCTCCAACAAATCATGGATTTCTTTTTTGCAAAATTCAACAGTTTCAGCATTCATCTGTATTGGACGAGCTTTAGTGGGAATGTTTTTCTCATCAAAATCTTTAACATAAGGCAAGTCAACAATATGTTTCTTCCTATACCAAAAAGCATTAGGAACATCAGAGCAAACATCATCAATCAACATTTTTTGGAAATTATCAATTTTTGATTGCAACAATTTATTAGAAAGTTGTTCAGCAATTTTCTTGTATCTAACCTCTTGCTGAAGGAAGTTAAGGTGTTTAATTTTAGCATGGATCAAATTAGAAGTATAATCAGTATCAATTTCAAACTTCAAAGAAAATTTGAATTTTACTTTTTGACCAAAAGGGCCAGTAGTAATTCCATCATGTTCAACAAGAAAAGGATACAAAGCATTTATAAAAGGCAAACCAAGAATCACTTTATCATTCATATTTTTGACCAGAACAGAAGGAATCTTGAAACAGACATTATCATGGCAAACATGAGCATTATTTAATTCATATTTAATCTTCATTTGAGAACCATTAGCAGAAACCAATCTTTCCGTTGATTTTTCAAAATATTTTGAAGGAATCAATCCCTCTTGGATACGGTTTATGTCTGCACCAGAATCAATCATAGTAATAACAGTGAAATGATAAGCATGAGAAACTACAATTCTAACTTTTGTAAACCATTTTGGAGGAAGTATTTTATTAACAAGAGCAAGTTGAGAATTAATGAAAACATCAACAATACCTTTATCAGAAAGAAGAACTTGTTGACTGGATTCATCTCCATCTCTGTGCTCATCATGTTCTCTATCAGATTTATGAGATTGTTGTTTATCAAGGTTTTTATCAATTTTTAACATTATCAGTTCTTGTTTAAGATTATTGTTATCACTTTTAATATTTTTAAATTCATGTTTTAATTCGCTTATCTCTTGTTTAACAATATTAATTTCATGTTGTAAATCATTAACAGTTAAATCTTTGGATTTCTTTTTATTAAATCTTTCCAAAGTTTCTTCAAAGCTTATAGTTGATTTTAGTTTTTTATCAATTTCATTTTTTACCAAATTTTTCTTAAACTTATCCAAATATTCTTTTTTGTAATTCAGGCTTTTGAATTTGATTTATCAATTGAATTATTAATTTTTCATTCTATTCACTCTTAGTCAGAGTATTAACAGATTTAATAATATTACAACATGAATCTCTACAACCAATTTTAATATTAGGTAAATCAGAAGAATCATCAGCAGATTGATAGCAAGAATCAGTTGAAGAAGAAGAAAAAACATCTTCCAAAGAATCAGACAAATTGCTTGATTCAAAGATTCTGAATAATTCTTCTTAATCTTTATCATCAATGTTTAACATATTAAACTTATTTTTTAACTTACCAGGTTTTTGTTTACAATCTTTACTAAAGTGTCCAGGTTTACCACAGTTAAAACATTTACCTTTACATGATCTTTGTTTATTATATTTTTTAGAAACATTTTTCTTTTTAGCATAAAAATCATTAAAATTAGTTCTGTATCTTTTATGTTTTTTATGACCATAATTTTTGTGAGTTTTATCATGTTTTTTACCCTTTTGCTTGGAAGGAGCAATAGGGGGCAAACCATATTGTTCACAAAAATCACCCATTTCATATTTAGCTTTTCTCTTATTTTTTAATTGGTGTTTTAACAGTTTTTCATCATTGCACATATTAATACCAAGTTTTTTAATAGTGCTTAGAATATCACCATAAGTCAAATTATCATAATCAATAGAACCATTTTTACCAATTAACTCTTGTTTTACCTTATGAGCAAAGATAGGAGGCAGACTGTCAATAAAATTTTTCTTTCCAATAAGGCTTGTAACAATCTTTTCAATGCATTACTCTAGAAAGGAAAACATCTTGATACCATCTGTAATCAGACATAGTAGGACATCTCAAATTATTTAGCAAATTAGAAATTCGAGACGAAATATTAGATGGAGTACCAACAAAATGTTTGATAATGGTATAAATCAAGGTATTAACACCATCAGAAATACCTCGACCAATACTTTCATCAAAAATAGGCAAACCTTCATCATTTTTTTTAACAGCATGTTTAATAGATTCTCTAGAATCTTCTGTGAGATATGAATCTCACCATCCACGAAGAGTACCAGAAAAACCAGTAGCAAGAAGGTCAACAATTTCAAGGTGATCAAGATTATGGTTATTAACATAAGCAATTCCAACCATAGACATATGACTTATTTTATTTATGATTTCTTGTTCAGACAAACCATCAATATTCCATTCATAAATCTTATCAGCAGAAACAGAAAACTGAGTTTGAAAAGATCTTTCTTCAAACTGCATATCAGGAGGAGTAGGTTTTGAATACCAATTTTTTGTAAGAAACATGGGTTTAGAATTTCCAACAAATCTTTTAATTTCTGCTAAATCATCATCAAAAATCCTTTTTGCAGAAACAGAAGAAACAATATCAGAATCTGTATTTTCTTCAAAAACAATTTCTTTTTCATTTTTTGAAATAGTTCGAGCAGCAAGAGTACTTGTAGAAGTACCTTCAATTTTAACCTTTAAATCAGCAAGCATTTTTTCAACAATCTCAAGAGTTTTAGATTGGGAAGTTTTAAACTTAAATTTTTTGTCTTGACTGGGTAAATCAATCAATGGTTTCTCAGTCTTGACAGAAACAGGTTTTTCAATAGAAGCAGATTTTTCAGTAGAAACAGTTTTTTTAATTTTTTCTTCAATATGGTCAAGCTATTGACCAATAACATGCAAAGATTCATTAGTAAAATTGTTTTGTTCAATAATACTAACAATAGGAGTTTAATCACCAGCAATTTTGAAAGGGGAGGCCTTCACTTCCGTCTTTTGACAAGTTATCAAAACTGTCTCAAGAGGCAGATAGGTAGATCTAAGAATGGTTTTATCTTCTTTAACAAAATTTGATTTCTTTATCACAAATAAATGATTTTTTGGAATTTCATCTTTTGAAACATAATAGTTTTCAAGAAAATCAAAAAACAAAATATGTTTTTTCAATTGATTCATCTTTTCCAACCATTTTCTTTTAACATGGTCTTTTTCAGACTGAGCAAAATTATTTTGGAAATATTTTCTTATATTTCTGTTTTTAGCAAGCATAAATTCATTATACAATGAAACCATATCAACTTCAAAACTTTCATCCAAAATAGTCAAAACTCTTAATTGATTTTGGTAAACAGGGTTTTCAATAGGAGGAAAATCAGAATCAAATAAACAAACAGATTTAGTGTCATCTTCTTCTTCTTCATTAGCAGTTTTGCTGTAAGGAGAAGAAAGTTCTTGTTTAGTAGAATAGAAAACAGAGCTTATTTGAGATTTATCACTTGAAACACCTTTTAGCTTCAAATCAGTTGGTTTTTCAAGACTCTTTCATAAAAATTCATTGAGATCTTGATCTCTTTTTGAAAAACTTTCAAATCCAGCAAAGGAATGTCTTCCTTCCTTGATCTTCAAGGATTGGTTGTTTTGAAAACTTATTTTAACAGTACCATCAAGATATTGTTGAATATGTGTGAGATCTAGCTCATCAAAAATAGGTTTAGCAATAGGAGATTCTTGTTCCAACAACCATTCAGTGGGAAGCTTAATATCTTGCCATTGAATCATTTTTGGAACTTGAACTTTAGCATCAGGAGTTGAACATTGAATTAGCATAGTTTTACAAGAAGGTTCTCTATTGTTTATAGCACCAGGATTTAACCGAGTACCCAACAATCTATAATAAATGCAGTAAATCAAAGCAAAAGGTTTGCTACCTTCGTCCATGATATAACCAGATGAAGCAATATTCAAAGTCAAAGCCTTAACAATATTAGGACCATCCAAAGCAAGAGTAAGATTAGGATAACAATTGAAATAAACAGGACCATCATACAAAGAGGCAATAATCATACCAAGAATGCTATCTTTAAAGTTCTTAAATCTAGCATCTCGTAGACACATGAGAACAGAAGCATTAATACCCTTTCGGGTGAGTGGTTTAATAGCAACTTGAACCATACCAATATGCAAATAACTGAGTTTTTTAGCAATGAAATCATTAATATTCCTTTTGGAGAACAAGCAACATTTTTCATGAACTTTTGAAATAGAAAATATTTGTTCAACAGTTCTAACTTTGTAAATGGGATAAAAAGTAGTTTCAGCCCAACTAGTTTTGTAAATAGTTTTAGTATCAATTTTAGGAATATTCCACTTTTTAAAATCAGGGAGCTCATGTTCTTCAACAGTGTGATCTTCTTCATTTACAATATCAGGAGAACAACCAGTCCTAGAGCTGATAGAGGAGTTGGATCTCTATAACTTATCCATACTTTCCTAGGTTCAACACTCAATTATCATGTTTTTCTCACAACCATTGCATTTCGTAACACATACCCTAAGCAACCCTATACCTCTCACATGCCCTACACGCCCTCTCTTGGCTCAAACGGGCCTTACAGTCAGGTTCTGGGAATTCACTTTACGTCTAGGGTGGCACCAACGACGGTAAGAAGGGAACACAACAACAGAGTATGAAAGTTTCGGGTAGACACAGACAAGATGCAAAGACATAACAACACTATCACCGGCCAGAAAAGAGTGGCTCTGATACCATAAAGGGGGTAGCACAGCTAAAGATGAAGAGATGCAAGTAGCACAGTATAATAAGATGAAAGTAGAGATGGAAGCAACACAATATAATAAGCAAATATATATATATATATTAACTTTAATATCATAATAATAAAAATGTAAGACCTAAATGAACGTAGACTGCAATTAATCAAAGTGGACCGCAATTCTATGCTTACTTAGCTCAATAAGAGCGTAGTAATAATACATACTATGCTTTTAGATATTATATATATATATATACAGATTTTAAAATATAAATAACTTGATATTTAAATATTTTATAGTTGAGACAATTATTAAAATCTATAATCATAGTAGTGTAATTAATAATCTTATTTAAGACAAAATTAGTAGGTTCGTGGATTAAAGTATAAAATCTGTAATTCTAAAGTGTCCCAAATAAAAACTCTTTGTCCTGCGTTTTAATTTCTCACTTTATGTTCACTAATTTTGTATGCCATATGTCTAATTCAGATGCAAGGGAGACCTTTTTTCACATACTGACAACCCAATAAGTTCCGCTCCAAGTCTTCAAGAATGAAACTAATATTCCAAATAAAAAAGCTTGTGGTGATTATTAAGATTTTTTTTCATATCTTCCCACCTTCGGTCACATGAACTACTTCTAACTGCCAGGGTCAAGCCAACATAGTTTGGGACTTAAGACAAAAAATTTATATGAAGACTTTGATATGTAAATATTAATTAAACAAAATTATTTAATACTAATAAATCAAAGTTAATTTGATAAATAATACCAACTAAACTAATGTTGATTTCATATAGAGAATTGAATATCATAATTAAACTATAAATTTTAATAAAATGAAATAAAAATATATTATGATTAAAAAGATACTTTATTTTTGATATATGACGAAGCATAATTAAATAAAGTTGTAATCTAATTTTTAATTTTATATCTTATTTTTGAGAGAGAGAGAGAGAGAGAGAGAGAGAGAGAGAGATTATTTTGTGTGTGATTTTGTGGGATATCGGTTTACAAAAATTAGTCTCAAACTATTATGGGAGATTAATCTATAATTGATGATTTAACACATTTGCAACATTTAAAAAAAAAAAAAAAACATTTTAAGCTTTCAGGTCTTATATTTTGGGAGTCTTGATAGAAATGAAAATGAAAAATGCGTTAAAAACACTACAAAATGTTCACCACATGATGTGACAATGACTATGATTGATGAATTTCATCAATCTAATTAATAAATGTTTAAATTACTTTTTTGTGATTGGTGACATGCTAATTTGTAAGTTTATAGTAAAATTTGTGATATCTTTAGTATCACTAATTTTAATAAAAAAAATGTGCACAACCATTAATATATATATATATATATATATAATTTTGGGCCTTAGAAAATGGGGGAGGGGCCTTTTTCCCTAAGGGTCATTTTTTTTTGGGTGGTGAGGCCTTAGGCCTAGGCCTAAGTTGCCTAGGCTGCTAAGTGCTTATTTGCCACACCCAAGTACTTATGAAACGTATTTCCTAAGCATGAGTCCAAAACATTCTTCATTGCTTTTAGTAAAATGCTTTTGAGTTTGTTTAAGGGACTAATTGTTTATTTGTGGAAAGTAAGGTTTTAAACGAGTTGAGTCAAGCCAAGTATCATAAGTTCAAACTTGTTTATTTTATTTTATTTTTATTTTTTTAGCACAAGCTAGCCAATTTCAAGCTCAAAGATTTTATATTCAAGTTTGGCTCTTTTTCTTTTTGAGCAAGCTTGAGCTTGTTTAAGAGCTACTTGATTAACTTATTTGTTTCCTATGTATTGTGAAATCATAACTAAAATGTTTTACCTCTTCACAATTCTATGAATTTTTACTATTAATAGACTATATATATCATCAATAAGCTACAAATAATCATTTAATATCATATAAACCTATTAACAAAGTTATAGTCTTATACAATCCAATTTTAAATTAATATTAATATAATTTTTAGACAAGTATACATATAAAATATAATATTATATATAGTTTAATGAAGCTCTCTTGTTCACGAGCTTGTTCACGACCACATTATTATGTTTGAGTTTAGCTCGTTTAATAATCGAACCTAAACTTAAGACTTGAACTTGGCTTGTTTTCTAAAGGCGAAAAGCACATTTTAGTCCCTACATTTTAAGGGTATTTCCATTTTAGTCCCTAAGTTTTATTTTTACCGCTTTTAGTCCCTATTCTGAAAAACGGGTTCCATTTTAATCCCTGCCGTTACATCATAAACGGATTTGGCTGATGTGGCAAACGGCAGAATTAAAAAATATTAAAAATATTTTATTTTATTTTAAAATAAAATAAAATTTTAGTTATCAATAATTTTAAAATAAAAATATTACAAATTTTAATTAAAAATATTTGTTCTTGATTGTCCAGGAATTTAAAATTTTCTTCTCTTTTATTTCATTTTCTTAGCATCCAAACAAGCAAAAACATATACAAAATCATGCTGAAACTCAGACAATCTAACACAATCAACAAAAATTTCAAAAAGCCTTCCGACGCATCCTCTCTCCTTCTCTACACCTTCCTCTCCTCTCCTTTTTCCTTTGTCCACTTCGTCTTATTTCCTCTCTCTTTCTTTCTCAATCTCACACCTCACCTTTCCCTTCTCTCTCTCTCTCTCTCTCTGGATGAACTCCTAAGCTCAACAGCAAACTCCCTAGGGTTTCTAATTTCTCTTCCAATTCAACCGTGGCGTCACAAATTGAACAAGGTACTCTCTTTCTCTCTATCTCTCTCTCTTCAATGATTTAAAGAAAATTGTTAGGTATTGTATTTTGACTTTGTAGTTGTTAATTTTTTTTCAATAGGAGCAGGAGGTGAGAGAGACTTAGAGCGGGGACTGACGATGATGACGATGACTCCAACGCCATCATCGACTCAAAACCCTCTCGCTGAGACTTCGCCGTCTTCGTCTTCGTCTCTGTCTCCATCGGTGACGGCCACGGCTCCGGTGTTAGTTCTATCTTACTCCGACAAGCGAATCGATCAAGCTGGGAAGAAGTGCGTGAAGCAAGTGACTGGCCAGCACAACGACACAGAGCTCCATTTGGCGGCACAGCGCAGCGATCTGGCCGCCGTGAGGCAGATACTCGAAGATATCGTTTCGCAGATGATGGGGATTTAAGCGGCGAGGAACTTAACGCCGAAGTCGCGGAGGTCTGGGTTGCGGTTGTGAATGAAGTGAATGAGTTGGGAGAGACGGCGTTGTTTACGGCGGCGGATAAGGGGTACCTTGATATTTTGAAGGAATTGTTGACGTATTCCAGCACAGAAACTCTTATGAAGAAGAACCATGTTGTGGGGTTGATAGGTTATGGGTTTCAGAAAGAAAAAAGAAAAAGAAACACTGATTTGTGTTATGGGTTTTGTGCATTGAAGGGAATTGACGATTTGGGTTGGCTTTGTTGGTTATATCAGAGTATTTGAGTCTGAGCATGGTTTTGTATATATTTTTGCTTGTTTGGATGCTAAGAAAATGAAGTAAAAGAAAAGAAAATCTTAAATTTCTGGGCAATCATGTTCTTGGGGGGAAGAACATGAAGAACAAATATTGTTAATTAAAATTTTTAATATTTTTATTTTAAAATTATTGATAACTAAAATTTTATTTTATTTTAAAATAAAATAAAATATTTTTAATATTTTTTAATTCTGTCATTTGCCACATCAGCCAAATCCGTTTATGATGTAACGGCAGGGACTAAAATGGAACCCGTTTTTCAGAATAGGGACTAAAAGCGGTAAAAATAAAACTTAGGGACCAAAATGGAAATACCCTTAAAATATAGGGACTAAAATATGTTTTTCGCCTTTTCTAAATAAACGAACATAAACAAAAATTTTCCCGAACTGAGCTCGAGTTCGAGCTATTTATAAGCGGCTTAGTTCATTTACAAACTAGCTCAAAGTATAGTGGAAAAAGAGGACAAAAGTATTTTTTTTTATTTTTTTTTTACTTTTTTACTTTTTTGGTGTGGCACCAATCATAATAAGCCAAAAAGCTGGTATTTTAGACTTGCCAGGTGTAGCAACTCCTTAGCATTCACAAGAAGCACCTGTCATTAATTCCAGCTTGAAACCGATATCAAGAAATTGAAGCAATGGCAGCAGTTCATCCAAACAATCATTCATAAGCAGCTTGAATTTAAGAGCTGCTTAAAACACAGCTAAGGAACTGACATAAAGGCACGTAGATACGCGTGAATGCATATAGGCAAAGTGCTCGAAATGATTTCCATATTGAGATTTCATTTTTCTGAGTTTTTTAATTAGCTGAAAGACACGGGTGAATTAGATCAAAGGTCTCAACTTGAAAAATAAAATTGTTGTTGCATTTCATGCACTTCCAGGATAGTAGCGAGGTCAACATTGCAACTGTCTTAAATTGAAACATTATATACTTTCTAAGATGGAAATGTTAAATATGCTAGCAGATGCACAAGCGAACCAAAACCATGTTACACTGAAAAACAAGTGATGACATGCCAAACTTTCAATTAAGGGTGGCAAAATTGGATACGGCCCGTGAACCTAACAAGATACAATATGAAATTAGTAAGTTATGAGTTGAAACTTAACGAGTTCATGTCATATTTGAGTTGACACAGCTGACCTGTTTAATAAACAAGTTGAATTAGTGTTGAACAAATAGAACCCGTTTGACCTGTCTAACCCGTTTAATTAAATGACATTTTATCAATATACCCTTCAAACTCTCAGTATATAAACTTATTAATTGTTACGGTTTTTTTTTTTTTTTAACATATTGTAATTGATTATTTGTAATATTGAGATATACTTTAATTTTAAAAGATTATTTGTGATGCAACTACTCGTTAGTTCTAAATTTTATATTAAAAAAATTTATTTGTTTGTTTTTTCATAATTTAAAAAAAAAAAATTGATAAAATTTGATAAACAGGTTGACACAACTGACCCGTTTAATAAATGGGTCGTGTTGGGGTTGAGGAATCTTAACCCATTTAATAAACATGTCAGGTTAGTGTTGACCTATATAGTCGAATACTCATGAGTTGACACGACACAAGAACAAAACACGTGAACACACGCGAACACGAATTGCCACCCCTACTTTCAATCCTAGTTAAGAACAGAAAAGTTGTATCTATCTCCTCTCTTACAATAATTAACAATTTCACCAAATTGGAAGAAAAATCATCTGCCAGCAGCAGAAATAAAAGACACAAACTTTATTGAATTGCCTAATACTACTCCAGCGTAACAAGAGATGCCTAATATTACTCCAGCATTTCAATAACCAGCAGGAAACCCACCTTTTCTTGGATCACTCACAGCCACAAGCTTTCCAATGCCTCCATTTTTCTTCAAAGTCCCTACATCTTGAACTATAAACTGGCAAATAGTCCCTCCAGAGAGGCTCTGTAGGATATGCCCCTTCTTTTGAAGAGCTGCCCTGATATCAGCAGGAACTTCAAAGTGATCACCACTCACAGTTGTCCAGTTCTCATAGTATACAACATTTGGTATCAGCTGGTTAAATAAAATTGTCATATTAGAATTTCTAGCGGCTACTTATGGTACAATATAGAGTAAAAACTAATCCTCCACATTCAAAATAAAGGAAGGGGGGGGAGGCTAACTGCTCAAAACTGGGCAAATTAATGCATTTGGCGGTGAGCTTATAGTGAAATGGATTGGTTAAGAGAAGCAAGAAACTGAAGTAGCAGTATATGACTAATATGGTGACCAGAATCCTACAATTTCTTAAAAACAGAAAGCCCTCCAACCTAAAAATACAGCCTGCTCTTCAAGACACTTTTCTGTAAGACATTGATGTAGTCTTATATTAGATGAAATATTTTAACTGAACCCACATCTCTAACTAAATAGATAGGTGACCTAATGACATTCATGTTTTATTATATTATTCTGAACGTGCAAAATTTATCCTACAAGGAAATTTTATGCAGTTGAACCCATTCCACCCGTGAAACTTCAAGAAAAACATTGTACCTGTAAAATTTATCTCTGTTCACATACTGAGAAACTTGACCCTAACCCATAAACTTAGCAAAGGATTGACCAATCAAATCAGATATCTTTAGGCCTAAGCAGCAAATTTTTCTTGATCTAAATGCAAGATTTATCACTTAGCACTCCTACCAACAGGAGTGCATGCATCATGATAGAGCTTTATATTGCAAGTGAAAATTGTAAAGTATACTCAGAGAGAGAGTTGGAATGTTCATAACGACCTGGTGATAGACTCTTGGTGCCATGACAGAAGAGAGTGGATCCATTCCCCTGGCAAAATGATTCAAGAGAACCTCTGCAGTTCCAGCAATGATCATGCCTCCCCCACTAGCACCTACCACGGCTTGCACTTGTTCATCCTGTAAAAAGCATTGACAAACAAGGTCACATGATTTATTGCACATGAATATATTCCATAATATGAAAAGCTTAAAATAAAAAATAAATAAATAAATAAATAACAGATATCAGTATATCACAAAGGAACATAATATGATAAATAGACATGACAAACATTATTCTAAAACATTCCCTGAAATAAATTTTATCCCAATATTTTACTATATGCAACTCTACTATTTAGCTGTTCATTCTGAAGGTCCCAACAAGCAATAGGAAAGTTTTGACCATTAGAAAATTAATCTGGTAGTTTGGAAATGCCACCAGTCCTAACTTGAGTGGAGAACATTCTTAAAGCGTACCTTTAAGACAATAGTAGGTGACATGGAAGATAATGGCCTTTTTCCCGGGTGGATAAAATTAGCTGGTGCTGGTGGTGGAAGATCTGCAGAAACATTCCTAGGGATCGAGAAATCATCCATTTCATTGTTTAGGACTATTCCTGTACTAGGTGACAGGAATAGTGAACCAAAATATGCATTCACAGTAGCAGTCATGGATACAGCATTTCGCTCACGATCTATGATAGAAAGATGACTGGTGCCATGATCATGGATCTGATTCCATCTGTTAGAAAACAACATTTAGCATAAACATTTGGGTTCTAAATTGTGAATATATATGGCAGGTCTTCTACAACCAAAAATGATAGACATGAAGAGGTAAAGACAAGTTACAGTTATAGTTAAGCATTAACTTCTGCCCATAATATCTAAATTGCAGCCTCTATTATAGACATTTTCATTATATTTCAACCACCCAAATGAATGAGAAGTGGCCTTTTCAAAAAAAAAAAGTCAACAAATTTAAATCTTGAGGCAAAAAATATTTCTATGTAAGAAACACTGAATGTCTAATTAGAATAAATCGCCCGTACAATGTCAAGATTATAATGCTTTATAAATCATCTTCATACTCGTCCTCTAGATTTATTACATCTCCACAATACTCAAATGGACACTTTCATTACCAACTAAATTGTGACACAACTAACAGACCACAAATTGATGATTTATTCAATGTCTGAGGAGCATCACCAGAAAAATAAACCAGAGAAACTTCAATATTTGACACGTAACCATTGCTTTTCCGGATTAGACACTTCAATTTATTCATATAAGAACCAAAAAGTGAACTAAATTTAAGACCTTAACTTTGGCACTAAGATGACACAACATGATTGGATTCTGTAAAATTACATGCAAGAATATAAGACAGCACAAAGCTAAGTTCTTCAAAAAATCAATATAATATAATATAAAAAGGTTGGATATAAGTTATTTATCTTTAAAATCTTATATACAAACCAATTCTCCACCAATGAAGCAGCTTACCTGCCACCATAATGACTAGGATTAAATGTCATATTGTCATTTATTTGTTTCTTTAATTCTTTAGCAAACTTAGGAGAGAGCATATCAGCTAGAACTTTTGACACATCAACAAAGTCAGGATCACCAAGATTCATCCTCACAGCAAATACATGTTTCAAAGCTTCAATTTCTCGATGGAACCCAAGGGGGCCAGAAACACCCAAAGGGATGGCATATTGAGAAAGAATGTTTAACATCTGTGGTAGCAGACAAATAAAGCTGGGTCAAAAAAAATTCCAAAAAAAAAAAAGAAGAAAAGAAAGAATATGACGCCAAAGCTGATCAGAAATATACTCACAAGTATCATCGGAGGACCCCCTGAAGGAGGAGGCATTGCAAGCAATTTAAGCCCTAAAATGTTAGCAGATATTGGTTTTTTCAATTTTACTTTATAACTTTGCAAATCCTTCATTGTTAGCATGCCTCCAACCTTCTGAATATCTCTAACCAAATTGAATCCAATTGAGCCATTATACAAGGCCACTGGACCAAATTTTGAAATTTTTCTTAGCGTATGTGCTAGTTTCTCATTGCGGCAGATATCGCCTGCCTGCAAAAGACTTCCATTTGAAGTAAATATATCTCTGAGTCCCTTGTTGGCCAAGATCCCAGATTCTTTATTGACCATCTGCACGTGGAGATATGGTGATATCTTAAATCCCAAATGAGCAAGACGCTCAGCTGGCCTCACAAGCCTCTTCCAAGGAAGCCTTCCATGTTGTTTCCAAGCTTTGTAAAGGCCTGCAAGTTCCCCTGGAACTGCTATTGAGAGGGCGCCTTCACCTTTCAGAGTAGCATTGCCAGCATACATGTTCTGAAAATGAATAACTATGTAAGAGAATGATTTCAAGAATCATTTACATGGAACATAAAGTTCAACAAGCAATATGAGTTCATAATTACGATTCCAATATTTGTCAATTTCATCTGTATCTTAATATGGTAAATTTCCCCAGATGTCTTCATGTTCGAAATATAAACTATGCAGATATGTATTAATTGCAACAACTAATTTTTATTTATAAGGATTATTGGGTCATAATCTTTGGACATGCATGTGCAAAACTCTTTCATTTTTGGGGGGAGTGGGTGGTGGTGGGGAGGTTGGGGTGGAGAATGGACGGAGCTAAATAGAAGACCATTCATGGATAAGAAATTCAGTTTTGTAGATGGGATGGATAAACATGGGAAATTACACAAATTATCAGATGGTTAAGATCCATTCAGCCAGGCAATGTTTTGACTGTCTTGGGTCTTCCAGGTGCAGAATTTTATCTAGCCAAACACTGGTGGAAGATTCTGACCAGGTAAACAAGGTTCATTATTGTACTAGAAATTGAGTACTAACTAATAAGAGCTCTTCAACCAAAGCATACAATCAAATGCTCCTCAACAGTAAACATGAATGAAGTAAAAAATAACAATAATATATCATTTTTTTTTTTCTTTTTTAACATGTAAGAAATTTATTAATTGTAATGTAACCCTTGTAAGGAAGTACAAAATGAAAGAAACCCCATTCTTTTGTTACAGCTTACAATATTGAGCTTAATAGGAACGGTTTGCACTCAAGTTCAAAACCAATCCAAAGAAGATTTGAGTAAAGTTATTTGGATTACCTCAGAAGCTTTCAAGGGGGCAGTTTCTCTCATATCAAAGGCTTGTGCCTTCCCACTGGATAGCCTGAGAAGCATAAAGGCTCCTCCACCAATGCCACTTGATGCTGGGCTTACAACCCCCAAGCAAAGAGCAGAAGCCACTGATGCATCAACAGCATGACCTCCTTCCCTAAGAACTTCCATCCCTATTCTGGAGCATCGACGATCATCAGTGGCAACAGCACCATGATGTGCCACAATTACCTCATGTCTACGTTTGGTTGGACCACTGACAGCATTAAGGCTTGAAGTTGGACGCAACAGTATAAAGAAGAGAAATGTAACGGCAGGCCATAAAAAAAAATGAGCTGCAGCCAAGAGATACAAGAGGCTTTAGTTCCCCAAGAAAAAGTGTCATGATCAGAGGGAGTTAGATAGCTTACATGTAGATGCCATCAAGTAGAGCAAAAGATCTTAGATTATTTTGCTAGAAGATTTACTTTACACAATCAAGGAGAGGCCTAATACTAGTCCCCTATGTGGCATTGTTGGTTAGGTACTTGCATGTTCTTGTGGTTGAAGGGTTAGGGGCCATTATACAGAGTGGAAGAAGAGTCTCTCTTTTTTTTCTTCTTTCCACTCTTGCACAACAGGGTTGGTGTGTAGAATAGAAATAGGTCAATGCCTCACATATATAGTTTCTTTAACAATCTTTCCCAGAATAGACTGAGTTCTATGTAGTTGATCTCAACTAGCACATAGAAAATATAGGTAAGTTTAACAAAATTAATAACCAAAAACCCAATTAGCTTTATCATGATCCTATAAAAAAATACAATTAATGTGAACCATATGAGAAGGTCATCAATGCTAAATGTGTTGATAGGCAACAAGTTAATGTCAGTATATTTGGTGTGTAGAATTCGATAAGCTCTCATTTATAACTATAAGTAGTATCACCAAAACAATAACTCCAAACAAGGCCATAATCTATTATAACATCCTAATCCCACCGTGCACCCTTTCCACATAAAAAATCTTAAACTTGGAGATTTTAAATCTGTGGATTACCATACAATGTTGTGCAACTAAGGAGCACCCAAGCTCAATAAACATTCATGATCAAGTTACATAACTATTGTTTCTACCTTTACCAAATCCAATTAATTCCACCCTTGTAAATCTGATGCCTCAACAGACTAAAATAAATAAATCAGTGGGCTTCAAATCTAAGTATTAGCACATAACATCCTTGTTTTCCTCCATATTTCCAGGCAAGTACACATGCAAGCTTTCCTCTTGTGTTTATTTCTAAGTGTCTATGATGCATCCCTAGTTTGCTATACCCCATATTATGTTTTTTTTTCTTTTTAAATTAATAATTTACTCACTTCTCTAGAGGATCTTGAATTCATGACCTCACCTTCCATCTCATTTTTTACAAGAAGAGAAGTGTTACTTGAACTAAAGCTCATTGTGACAGGAAAATTTTTTGAATACTCCAGAACTAGTGCTCACTCTTCTTACATTAATGGATCCTATTAAGAATTTAATTAATGGGACCATCATTATGTGAGAGGATGGAACATTGCATCTATAGTACTGAATAATTACTTCATTAACAGTTATTACAAATCTTTAGGACCAGCATCATCACATTTCCCACATGAAAACCAAACTCTGCCACTCTGTTATATTATTTATGAATGAATTATAAACAGCGTAAATATCATAGTTTAGGACAAGGCAAAACAAATCCAAACAACACCCATTAATCTTTAATATTTTAGTTTCTTACCCAATGAAACTTATTACTTTATTATTGCTTTGACTATCGTATCAAATGGATAGTTGAATAAAATATTTTAGTTTCTTACCCAATGAAACTTATTACTTTACTATTGCTTTGACTATCCTATCAAATGGATAGTAAATGTTAATCATATTGAATCAAATATGGTAACGTTAAAAATAATGGGAAATAAGTCTCAAATGAATACAAACTTATTAGAAAGAAAACTGATGATATTACCATTTTGATTTGAAACCAATCTGTTATTAACGAAAATAAATTGATTTAATTTTTTTTCAGTTAAATAAGCATTTAATCATTAATTGAAATATAATGATTTTATAAAAATACTCCAATACCTTGAACTAATCCTCATTCAATTTCTTGATGCAGACCTTAAAGCAACATACTATACTAAAATGAAAACCCATTAATAAAAACAAACAAAACAGAAGTCTGAAGTCACTCACATGACATGAATCTCCTCTGCACAAATTAGCTCACACCCTTTGTGACTGTGTTATCTTCTTCTTCTTCGACTACTAGTACTACTTCAGCGTCATGGACTTTGATGGGACCGAAGTTGGGGTGGTACATTCACAGATGGCGTCTACCCATTGGCAAGAACAGTATTAAAAAAAATGAGACAGCGAAGTGGCTTTGGCTTGTGAAGTGCGTGCGGAGAAGTTTGGGTTGCAAAGTGGTCCAGTGCGCAGTGAGCTTTGAGTTTGAGTTTGACCGAGATGCAATATATAAATTGGTAAGTCTCCTCCTGCCTCTGGCTAAGAAACGAAGAATCAAATATCAGGAACTTCGACAACACGTGGTCGAGAGATTTTTTTGTCTTTTTCACCATGGTCATTTTTTTTTTTTTTTTTTTTTTAATAACACTATGGTCAATTAGAATAGTAGCAGAAGCATCTGATTTTTTTTTTTTTTTTTTTTTTTTGACGAATAGTAGCATCTGATTTTTGATCAAGTTATTTTTTAAGACAAATGTTAACCAGAACCGATGGTGTATTTTTCATTCAAAAAGCTGTAAAAAATTATAAAAAAATAGTATAAAATTGTAAAAAGTTACAAAAGAGTGCCAAAAAAAATTGTAAAAAAAGGTGTTTAACACAATTTTTTTAAACACAAGGTTGGTGGCTGAGCAAAAAGACAACAAAGAGATATAGAAAAGTACGGTTCTGACTTCTGAATCATCTGATTGCTGCCAATTAAAATTTAAAAGATAAAGGTTTTAAAAAGTTAAAAGACAAAAATACCCATCAACAGTTCAACACTGACTAACTTTTCAAGGAAAAAAAAGTCATTACGTTTAACATAAGCGTCTAAACCTTCTTTTTTGGCTAGATGCATAGTAAAAAGACAAAACAAACTCTCAAAAGTATCTAGCCTCCTCGTATAATAAGGGTACAATGGATATGCATTTAATAAACAAACAATAAAGGCTAAATAAGTTTTTTAAAGCAGAGCAAGCAAGGTGCTCAACAAAGAACTGTTCAGAGGTTATATGCACTTTTTACACAGATAATAGATAGAAATAAAAATGAAAAACACTTTTTTAGAATTTGCTTATTACTAAAAATTAAAAACTAAAAATTTAAAAAATTATAATAAAATAATTTTTAAATGTGTGAATAATGTCGTGAGACCTAATTTTAAAGATTTTTTTATTGAATTTCGTACTTGCAAGCCTCGCGAACAGTGTATGAGACCTATCATTTTTTTAGCAAAACGCAGAAACACACGTTCAACGTGTATTCCAAACGCACACTTATTGTCATTTTTTTTTTTTTTTTTTGGAAATGGCTAGAGATACAAATTTTTATTATAAAAAAAATTTGTAAACTACTAATGTGATGAGTAGGTATTATATAAGTAATATTAGTGGTGAGTTCAGATAAAAACTAGTATGGTGTCTAAACAATTATTTTTATGTATGTCGTCTAGTCCCACATCTTTTAGCTCAGCGAGAGTTTGAACTGCTTCCATCCCATCACTTATAATAAGTACGTGTAGCATCATTTTCAACCAAACTCCATTGTACATATCTTTTGATACAGTTGCTAAAAAATTGTTTATCCATTAAATTGCTGCTTATATACACTTACATTAGATAACTCATATAAACAAGGAATTCCCATGGTACAACAGTTCTACGCTTAGCATGGGTTGGGTTGGTTGAGAAGTTTCTCAACCCGATAAGGTCGTGTTGGATTAAGAAAAACCCTCCAACCCAACCCGACTTATGCATACCTCTACATGCTTCAATACTATGTCTTTCTTAACCGCTCTTTCCTCGAGGCACCAATGTAGCTATGCAACAACCATAGTAGTCACTTTTGGGTCAACATTTTACATGTTAGTTTCTAAGATTTTAGAAACTAAATGTATTAGAACTTCAATTTGGCTGCCAAAAACAAGGTCGACTTGTTTTGTTAAAACTTAAAACAACCAATTTGTTTTTTATCAAGTTATTATGTTAAAGAGCACACATTAACCATCTACTTTGGAAAAGTTTTTATGGAGAATTGAAAAAACTGTCAAAACAATTAATTACTTTTTTCGTTTTCTCATTAAAAGTTTTATAAAATAGTTTACTAATATATGTCCTAACGACACGTATTAGTGTTGAAAAAATAGCATAGAATGAATAAGAAATTGATGTTTTCTATATTCACTTGAAGATGTTATTAAAAATGGTAAAAATACTGAGTCCCACATAGGAAAAGAAATAGATAATATGTGAGTTTATATACTCATGAGTTGGACATTGGTGTGAGCTTTTGGCATATGTGGAATGGGCCTACTTGTCCAAATAATAATGTTTTATTATTTTAATTTTTGAGTCAATTAGTCTATGCACAGCAATTATTACTAAAACAATGTTCTTGTTCAGTAACGAAATTTTTTTTATAGTCCCTAATTCATAAAAAAACAACTTTTCAGAAAACTCTCATAGTGAAAATATTTTGTGTCAAAGAGAGAGAAAGTGACATTGAGTAATTCGCAGAGCACGACCTTATGTGCTTCGTTTTTGTGTTGTAGATTATTTTATCCTGAGAAGCAGATATTCGTAAGTCTCAAAGCATCACAGTGATTGTGTAAGGGGCGAAATCTGCTTTAAGGAGATTGTGTTAAATACAAGACTTAATCTGAATCATTCATTCTTCACGCATTTAATCTGTAAGTTTTTAATTATTTGCAAATTTCTTCTTATATATATAGTATCTATTTATTGTTTTTGTCTATTACATTTATTTGTGTTATTGCTCATTTTTAAATCTGTGTATTGTTTCTTTTATTTTATCGCAAAAGTAAATTGTTGAAATATATCCAACGATCTTAAAGCAAACTTTATATATTTTAATTTATTTTTGTGATTCACAGTAAAAGAAATTTTGTAGTCATAGAAAAACACTAAATAAGCAATTGTGTGCCAGTTTGGATAGCACTTCTTTCCACTTAATGTGGCGTTCGTTTTCAATTTCTTTTTTTTTTTTAGCCGGACTTATTGACTTTTGAGGGACAAAAATTACTGTTCATGAACAGTGCATATACTGTTTACGCACTGTTCATATAATGTTCATGATTAAAAAATATTAAAAATAGGTCCCACGGTACTATTTATACATTTAAAAATTATTTTGCTACAATATTTTCAGCAACAATCAGTTTTCAACAACTTTCAGCAACAATAAGCTGTATCTAAACGAACCCTTAATATACCCTATGCAAAACTTGGAATAACCAGGGTTGTGTTTACCGCTGCATATATATTCACTTGTTTATATTATAAATTAATTTATGATCTTCAAAAATTGATTCCGTGTTTAACTGTGTCGGTGATATTTTCTCAAAAAGAAGAAAAAAAAAACTGTGTCGGTGACATTTAAAGAGTAACGGTTGTTTGTATTTTTTTTTTTTTTTAAATATATATATATATATATATAATTATATAAAAATACATATATTATTATTTAAGAACTGAAAAATATGTTTTTAAACTACTTTATCGGGCCTTATTGTTCAAGGCTTTTCATCTTCTTTTAATGTTAGAGCATTCGCATCAGTGGGTTTAAAGTCATGTAAAATCATGTAAACATCAATTTTTACACATTTTTGCTCAAAAATGCACTCCATCAGCTCTTTTAAAATTGTATAAAAACGTGTATTTCTTTACACGAGCTACAGTAACCGTGTAAATATACACGGCTACTGTAGCTCGTGTAAAGAATAATTTATTCATTTCCTTCGCTCGTTTTTTTCTCTCTCTTCTCCGGCCCAACAAACTCAGTATCTCATCTTCCTCTTTTTCCAGATGCACACAACCAGACAAATCAACACACAAACACATCCAGACAAATCAAAACACAAACACATCCAGACAAATCAACACACAAAACAAAGATACACTTGCTTTAAAAAAAAAAAAAAAAAAAACACAGATACACAAACACGGAGATCGGAGATCGGCGATGCAGAACGGAGATTGGAGATCGGCGATGCAGATCAGAGCTGTAGCGGATGGGTTTTGTGATTTGGTGGTGGATCGGTGATGCGGCTGTGGAGATTGGTGATGCGGAGCTTCGGTGGTGGAGATTTGGTGGTGGATGGTGGCGTTTGGTGGTCGGAGCTATGGCGGATGGGTTTATGGTGGATCGGTGATGCGGGGCTGTGGAAATCGTTGATGCGGAGCTTTGGTGGTGGAGGGTGGTGGATCGGTGGCGTTTGGTGGTCGGAGCTGTGGCGGATGGGTTTATGGTGGATCGGTGATGCGGGGCTGTGGAGATTGTTGATGCGGAGCTTCGGTGGTGGAGGGTGGTGGATCGGTGGCGTTTGGTGGTCGGAGCTGTGGCGGATGGGTTGGAAGAGAAGACTAGAGAGTGGGTTGGAAGAGAAACCAAAGAGTGGGTTTAGCGAGAAAGAGAGTGAGAGCGTGAAAGAAACCAGAAAATGAAAGAGAGAGAGAGGGCGCGGCTATTTAAGGGAGGTAGGTAAAAAAATAATAAAAAAATAGAGTGTAATGAATATTTTATTGAAATAATTTGTAAAATAAATGAATTGATGTGGGTGTTTTATAAAAGTGAATGTGTAAAATAGAAAAAGTAAGTTTTAATGTAAAAATGAATGTGTAAAATAAACACACTGATGCGAATGCTCTTATAAAATTAAGGTGATCTTGCTTTGATTAAACTGATTTGTGTCTGACAGTTGGGATTTGACCATTCAAATCTATCTATTTTTTTATTTATATTATATAATATTAGGATTGTATGATTGATGTTTGCTTTATATCTGGAGTCTCTTATCTCTTTTTCCATTATTCTGTAAAAGCGGGAAAAAAACTGGTTTGGGTTTGTCGGTTATTGCGAAAGGTGTTCAGTGTTTGTCGGTACTCCGCCGGCTCGGTTTCTGCAATGACCTTATAGTGATTCACGTGGTTCTGTAATCTCTTTTTCTGTGTTGGTGATGTATTGTCTATTTTACAAAAGTGATTGTCAGATACTGTAATTTGTTTTTAGTGCAAATTCTTTTTTTTTTTTTTTACTTTGATAATATTTCTTTGATACTGTGTAAAATACTTTTACTATCGTAGATCCTTTGTATATTCTTGTAACTAACTCTCAGCCCACGTTGGCTAGTTAATCTATGAAGATTTTCTTTTAACCAAAAAAAAAAAAAAAAAAAAAAAAAAAAAAGATCCTTTGTATATTCTGACTTTGCATAGTTACTACTGACTAGATGGCTTATCATATTTTATATGGCTTGTGCTTTAAGTGATACTTGACTGCAGTGCCCTGTCAATATGTTCTAGTTTCTTGTGTAATATAAAATTTTGAGAAATCAATTTAGTGAAGGTTGTAGATCTTATTTCTAAATGATAAAAAATTATGTTTTTATTGATTATGATCATAACAGTAATGCATATTTTTTTAATTAATGAATTTATTAATTTTATACGCATTTATATAATATTTCAGGAGGCTTATATATGTTTGAGGTTAGATATTTAGAATTATTTATGGGTAAAATATTATTTTTATCTCTGAACTATTATAAAAGTTTGTTTTCGTCTATAAACTTTCAAGAGTTCTATTTTCGTCTCTAAACTTTTCAAAACGTATTGATTTTCGTCCCTCTGTCTGTTTGGCCTGACAGAGTGTTGATGTGACCTGACGGAGTGCTGATGTGGCATTTCACTTGGTTAGCACTCCGTCAGGCTACGTCAGCACTCCGTTAACGGAAATAGATAGAGGGACGAAAATCAATACATTTAAAAAAGTTTAGGAACGAAAATATAACTTTTGAAAGTTTATGGACGAAAAATAAACTTTTGTGATAGTTTAGAGACAAAAATGATATTTTATTAATTATTTATTATTATTTCGGTTTCTCTTTAACTGTGTATATGATACTTTACACTTTTCATGTTGAATGCTTTTTGGAAAAAGTAGTTTGTCATATTACCGACGAAAAGGAATTCACATGGCCTAGAATTTTACGGTACTATTCATATATTTAAAAATTATTTTGCTACAATGTTTTCAGTAACAATCAATTTTCAGCAACTTTCAGCAATAATAAACTGTATCCAAACGAACCCTATATATACCCTATGCAAAACTTGGAATAACCAGGGTTGTGTTTACCGCTGCATATATATTCACTTGTTTATATTATAAATTAATTTATGATCTTCAAAAATTGATTCCGTGTTTAACAGTGTCGGTGATATTTTCTCAAAAAGAAAAAAAAAAAAAAAAAAAAAACTGTGTCGGTGACATTTAAAGAGTAACGGTTGTTTGTATTTTTTTTTTTTTTTTTAAATATATATATATATATATAAAATTATATAAAAATACATATATTATTATTTAAGAACTGAAAAATATGTTTTTAAACTACTTTATCGGGCCTTATTGAAGGCTTTTCATCTTCTTTTAATGTTATAAAATTAAGGTGATCTTGCTTTGATTAAACTGATTTGTGTATGACAGTTGGGATTTGACCATTCAAATCTATCTATTTTTTTATTTATATTATATAATATTAGGATTGTATGATTGATGTTTGCTTTATATCTGGAGTCTCTTATCTCTTTTTCCATTATTCTGTAAAAGCGGGAAAAAAACTGGTTTGGGTTTGTCGGTTATTGCGAAAGGTGTTCAGTGTTTGTCGGTACTCCGCCGGCTCGGTTTCTGCAATGACCTTATAGTGATTCACGTGGTTCTGTAATCTCTTTTTCTGTGTTGGTTATGTATTGCCTATTTTACAAAAGTGATTGTCAGATACTGTGATTTGTTTTTAGTGCAAATTCCTCTTTTTTTTTTTTTTTTTTTTTACTTTGATAATATTTCTTTGATACTGTGTAAAATACTTTTACTATCGTAGATCCTTCGTATATTCTTGTAACTAACTCTCAGCCCCACGTTGGCTAGTTAATCTATGAAGATTTCCTTTTAACCAAAAAAAAAAAAAAAAAAAATCCTTTGTATATTCTGACTTTGCATAGTTACTACTGACTAGATGGCTTATCATATTTTATATGGCTTTTGCTTTAAGTGATACTTGACTGCAGTGCCCTGTCAATATGTTCTAGTTTCTTGTGTAATATAAAATTTTGAGAATTCAATTTAGTGAAGGTTGTAGATCTTATTTCTAAATGATAAAAAATTATGTTTTCATTGATTATGGTCATAACAGTAATGCATATTTTCTAATTAATGAATCTATTATTTTTATACGCATTTATATAATATTTCAGGAGGCTTATATATGTTTGAGGTTAGATATTTAGAATTATTTATGGGTAAAATATTATTTTCATCTTTAAACTATTATAAAAGTTTATTTTCGTCTATAAACTTTTAAAAGTTCTATTTTCGTCCTTAAACTTTTTCAAACGTATTGATTTTCATCCCTCTGTTTGACCTAACAGAGTGCTGACATGACCTGACGAAGTGCTGATGTGGCATTTGACTTGATTAGCACTCCGTCAGGCCACGTCAGCACTCTGTTAACGGAAACAGATAGAGGGACGAAAATCAATATATTTGAAAAAGTTTAAGAACGAAAAATAAACTTTTGTGATAATTTAAAGACAAAATTGATATTTTATTAATTATTTATTATTATTTCGGTTTCTCTTTAACTGTGTATATGATACTTTACACTTTTCATGTTGAAAGCTTTTTGGAAAAAGTAGTTTGTCATATTACCGACGAAAAGGAATTCACATGGCCTAGAATCCCTAGATATATAAAGTGACAGGTTAGACTAGCCAGATTAGGTATAGGGGTTGGGTTTTGTGGAATTTAGTTGTATTTGTTTTAGTTGACTATTTGACTCGACTTGAATAATATTGCGTAATTTTTAATGATAGATTTTTTGAGGTTTAGTCCATGGAGTGAAGGTTTGAATCGACAGGTTGAAAAAAAATTTGACCTGTTTTGTAGCCCCATTGTGAATCTTGTGCGTAGGATGTAGAAAACGCAGTTTTGATGAATAAGATTCTTAGTTGTTGTTTTAGAGTGAGTGAAAAACTGTAACCGCACTTTGTATTTTTTCCTAATAATAGTGAAATCTTTACAACTCCGTGAATATAGAAAAATTACCGAACCACGTAAATACTGTCTTTTGCATGTAATTATTTTTCTTTAGCGTGTATTTTCTCTATTTTTTGTTTCTTACATATTTGAGAATTTCAAGTTAATTACCTACAATTTGAACTTGTAATATAAATCAAAGCTAGTAATTTACATATATTACTTTAACCTCTTATGGATGTGAGATGAACTGGATTGGCCATCATGTGTATTCACTGTTTTGTGAAATGGTATCTTTGCAATAATTATTTGTTGACTTAATTTTATATTATGCTTTTAATGAACGTATGTGATTATGATCATTGATAACATTGAGTGGATTTGAAATGGTTTTGCAAAACGGTGATGTGTGGAGCAAAATGTGCAATCCATTTGGACAAAACAAAGGAGGAATGGAAGAAACTATGCAACTAGTTGCCTCAAAGAAAATATGTAAGACACTATGAATTATGGAAAGGTCAAATAACTTTTTTATAATTCTTTAAATGTGGGGGTGTCTTCTTAAGAAGAAGGTGGTTTATTTAAAGAGGTTTTAATTGAGACACAAAACAATGACATGAAAAATATGTTACCTATTTCTAAATGTGTAATTACCAATTAAGTGTTTTGATAGTACACATAGTGATGGTAGGTCTTTACATATTCATCAGAGACATATTACCATAAGGCAGTTGCTCTCTAATGGAAGTAGTTCCAAATGATAAAACGGATCTGTAATCAGTTGTTTGAGTGAAGAGCAAGTAAACTGCTCATCGAAGGGAATGAGGTTAAAACCTATTACCTAAAAGTCTCCGGGATGGCAACGCAACCTAACTGACTGGAGATCCCAAGATCTAGGTTCAAAGGGACAACTGAATTGTGGAGACTATTTTTATCACTATGGAGATAACATCTCCCTCCCATTCCTATGATGAAATAATGACGTCTGTAAGCGATGTTTAGGGTAAACTTTACCTTTAATGATTCTTATATCTTAGAATTCCAAGTGAGGTATAACAAGATACTCTTAATAAGAGTCACCTATATGAGTGTGAAGTGGGCCACTTCCATGAGAGTTTCAAGGCTAAATTCTCTAAAGCACTTCGTGAATTTACCAGAATATGTTCAGGGCCGAAATAAACACAACTATAAGAACGAATTATGTCCAAAAATGAGCTATGTGAATTCTATTGTCTTAGTATACACAAACAGCTGACAGTTCAAAAATATCGTGTTCACTGATTAGTTAGTATATCCGATAGTCTTTCATAAAGGAAAGTTCAAAGCCACAAGCTACTTCTCCCGATACTGTAACTTTTCTTATACTCTCTGTGTCTGCATCATTATTTGCATTGTGATTATCAATTTCTATTCATGTGGGGGATTGTTAGAAAAATAGCATGGAGTAAATAAGAAATTGATATTTTCTATGTTCATTTGAAAATATTATTAAAAGTGGTAAAAATACTGAGTCCCACATAGAAAAAGAAATAGATAATATATGAGTTTATATACTCATAAGTTGGACATTGAGTTGGGCTTTTGGCATATGTGGACTGACCCTACTTCTGCAAATAATAATGTTTTATTATTTTAATTTTTGAGTCAGTTAGTCTATGCATAACAATTATTACTAAAACAATGTTCCTGTTCACTAATGAAATTTTTTTATAGTTCCTCATTCATAAAAAACAACTTTTTAGAAAACTCTTCTAGTGAAAATATTTTGTGTATTCATTTTGTGTCAAAAAAAGAGAAAGAGACATTGAGTAATTCACAGACCACAACCTATTGTGCTTCGTTTTTATGTTGTAGATCATTTTATCTTGGGAAGCAGACGTCCATGAGTCTCAAAGCACCACAGTAATTGTGTAAGGGACGAAATCTGCTTTAAGGAGATTATGTCAAACACAAGATTTGATCTGAATCATTTATTTTTCATGTATTTGATCTATGACTTTTTAATTATTTGCAAATTTCTTCTTATATATACTGTATTTATTTATTATTTTTGTCTATCATATCTATTTATGTTATTACTTATTTTTAGATCTGTGTATTGTTTCTTTTATTTTATTACAAAAATAAATGGTTTAAACATATCTACCAATTAGAAAAGAAAATCTTTTTTTTTTTTTTTTTAACACAACGTTGGTAGTTGAACAAAAAGACAACAAGTACGGTTTAAAAGAAAAGTCCGGTTCTGAATCCTCTGACTGCTGCCAATTAAAATTTAAAAGATAAGGGTTAAATAATTAAAAGACAAAAATACCCAACAGTTCAACACTGACTAGCTACTTTTCAAGGACAAAAAAGTCATTACGTTTAACATAAGCATCTAAACTTTCTTTTTTTGGCTAGATGCATAGGAAAAAGACAAAACAAACTCCCAAAAGTATCTAGCCTACTCGAATAGTACGGGTACAATGGTTACTGCATTTATTAAACCAACAATAAAGTTGTATTTGATCGGAGGTAAAATAGAAAGGATGAATGTTTCAAAAAAAAAATAAATAAATAAAATAGAAAGGATGAAAAAATAAAATAAAATAAAATAAAATAAAAAATGGGGAAGGGTGTTGTTTGGTAAAGGGGGAGAGAGAGAAATTTTTCTGGTGGGACCTAGGTATTTTTCACCCAGACCCATACAAAATTGTCTCTCCAAAATAGAGAGAAAGCCGAGTAGAAGGAGTTTGACAGTGAAATGACAAAATTGCCCATGTGCAATGTATATGGACAAAGTCCAGTTGGCCATTTTTTTCTTATGGTTTCTGGGCGTGAACGTTGCCTTTTCTTTTTTTAATTATATATATATATATATATATATTTCTTTTGATATTCTGGGTGTGGTGCTTTGTGTTTTTTTTTTTTTACTATAAATTATTATTTTTAATAAATTTAGGTGATTTTTTTTTTGTTTATCACATTTTTGTTTTAATTAAACATCATTTTTTTAACAAGTGTATATGAGTAAATTTATACAAACTCACTTTTCCATCATTTCATTTTTTTACTCCGAACCAAACAAAAATGATGAAAATTAAAATCTTTTTTATCCTCCTACCATTTTCTATTTTCCCACTTTTTCACTTTTTCAACCAAACAAACCCTAAAAGCCAAATGAATTTTTTAAAGTAGAGCAAGCAAGGTGCTCAACAAAGAACCGTTTAAAGCTCATTTGTGCTTTTTACATAGGTAATAGAAATAAAAATGAAAAAAACTTTCTTATTGTTAACTTTTTTTTTTTTGAAATGGCTAGAGATACAAATTTTTATTATAAAAAAAAAAATTACAAATTGCTGATCTGGTGATTAATTATTATATAAGTAATATTAGTGGTAGACTCAGATAAGAAGCAATAATAATTAACTACACAATAGTTTGTAAAAATATTATAAAATTATTTGTAGCTATAACATTACTTCTTTTTTATTTATATCCTGGATTTCTCCATTAGAAATACTAAAATGTGTCAATTGAGTTACAAGATAGGTTCTTGCCAACCCCTTCAATTACTCTTCTTTGAATTGTACTATCTAATTTTTCTTAATATATATATCAAATTTTGTGATAGTTTAATGTTATTTATTATATGATATATAAACTCATATTTCATATATAATTTTCAAATATAAATAACTTGATATTTAAATATTTTATAGTTGAGATAATTAAATTTCTCTAATCATAGTATAGTATAATTAACAATCTTGTTTAAGATAAACTTATTAGATTTGTGGATTAAAGAATGGACTCTCTACGTCCAAAATAAAAATTCTTTGTTCCGCATTTAATGTTTCACTTTATGTTCCCCTAATTTTGTATGTCCTATGTCTAATTCAGTTACAAAGGAGACCTTTTTTTCATGTATCGCCACCCCAATAAGTTCCACTTCTAGAGTGAAACTAATATTCGGGGTATAAAGGCTTGAGGTAATTATTAACAAGTTTTTTTTTCCTATATCTTCCCACTTTTAGTCACATGAGCTCTCGAGGGCCTGATCCAAATCTAAACAATTATTTTTATGTATGTCTCACATCTTTCAACTCAACGAGAGTTTGAATAGCTGCTTCCATCCCATCACTTATAAGTACAGCTGCTAAAAAATTATTTATCCATTAAATTGCTGCTTATATATACTTATATCAGAGAACTCATATAAAGAAGGAATTCCCATAGTACGACAGTTCTACACTTAGGATGGGTTGAGTTGGGTTGGGTGAGAAGTTTCTCAACCCGATAAGGTCGTGTTGGATTGAGAAAAAACCTCCAACCCAATCCAACTCATGCATACCTCTATATGCTTCAATCCTACATCTTTCTTTACCGCTCTTTCCTCAAGGCACCAATGTAGCTATGCAACAACCATAGTAGTCACTTTTGGGTCAACATTTTACATGTTCTATTTATGGACCATCCTACATTCGATTTGATCATTTATGGTCATCTTTAAAGGATTATCAATCTAAACTCAAGGCATTATCAATCTTCTACCATGAATTTGAGAGGGAGCATTAAATATATTATGAACATGTGTTAAAGAGGTTGTGGCTTAAAAGGCCCAAGTATATCGTTAAGTCCAAAGCTAGGATTAGCTTAGCTATCATAAATAATGTACTTAGGATTATTGTAAACACAATTTAACGTTGTAAAAATGAGTTATTTAGGCTCTATGTTTTGGACGTAGGCCATTTGGACTGAACTACGTTAACCCATGCATTCTCTAATTCTCCTTGCTTTCCTTTCCTTTTCTGCTTACACTCTTTACATTAATATATATTTTCTACTTTAGATTTTAATATGTATTGCCTAAGACCTGTACGTAGGAGTGTTATCACCCCCCCATGTCCATACGTTTTTCTTTTAATGATAATAACAATAATAGAAAGTCTAAACTAGTTTAAATAAACAAAATAATAAATTGTGCAGCAAAACAAACTCATTGTGATTTTTTTTTGGGGAGGAAATACTGTGGTTCTTTTAGACTATATATATATATTACTGTGGAACAAGAAAAATACTGCCTGTCTGTGTCTCAACTATATAATAAATTTTGGATGTAAAACACATTAGTTGTTAGCCTGCTGATCAGACATGGATATATAATTCCATCAATGAAATTTTTGGTCATAAGGCGTGCCTGATAAAGCAAAATGGATTACCAGTTTAAATTAATTGTCCATTATTTATTTCTTTTTATTGTGCTTCAGGCAGTGAAAGAAAACTAAAACTAAATAAGAAGTTGCTGCTTATCTGAAAAATGGGAGTAACAACTAACGAACATACATTTAAATTTTCAGTGATATGGTTGCAGGTTTAATTAAAAAAAAAAGTTTCTTTGGTAACAATGGGCTAAAAATAGTTGAATAATTTCTTGTGAAAAGATCATGAAAATTAGATTTTTTTTTTCTTACAATAAATGGGGATCAGTAAAATATATTGGAATCAATGTAGAAAAAGATAATACATCTCAAAATTGAGTGATCACAATATTCGTGAACAAACTTTTTGAACAAGATGTCAAGAACATGATCATAATTACCTAAGATTATCTTTCCAATATTAGTAATACTTCAATAGTTCATTTACCATAAAAATAGTATCATTGTACTATTTGTTTAGACTCATCACCGAGTCCAACTTGGTAGCTAGGCCGCATCATCAAATTGGAGCATGTTTTACTTGTGTTATTAAAAAAAAAAAAACCAAAACGTACAAGGACCTTTTGAACGCTTTCTATAAATAGCTTTGGCTAAAAGATATTGATTATTGACTTTAATGTTATGATAATTGAGTACAAAAAGTTTCGTCGCCCGCATGGTTTTCAGACCCGGACCGGACCGTACGGTCCGACCGGGATAACCGGAAACCTCTCACTAACACGGTTCTTTTAACCACCAGAACCGTTCTACGCACAAAAAGCACGAAACCGTTCGAGCCGCGGTTGAACCGCCCGGATTTGAGAACCGTGAACGGTTCTCACGGTTCAGATCAACGCTTAAAAAAAAAAAAAAAAAAAAAATTACAAGCTCACAGCACCTTATCACCATGGTTGAAACTTCAACCACTATGAGATGCTGTCAAACATTGAAAATATTGAGATCCCATCATCTTTATCTCGCTAGCTGTCTCTCGTTTGTTCTCTGTCCAGAACTTTTTTTCTTAATCTTCTTCTCTTTCTCTCCCCGTCTTGTTTTCCTGCCTCTACTCCGTCTAGATGGTGCGTAAATTGGTTTAAGAAAACTAAAGAAAGGTAAAAAAAAAAAAAGAAAGGCATGAACTGGGAAGTTGGAGACTGGAGTGACGGAAGAAATGAAGGTGTGGCTGTGGCGTAGAAATGAAGGAGTAACGGAAGAAATGAATAGAAGATAAAAAAAGGTAAAAGAGATAAATATGTAGAAAGTTAGACTCTGACTTGGTGCAGAGATTTTTTTTAAAGGTGTGGTGGAGATTAACTTGGGAAATGGGAGGCCTTGGGAAATAAAATAAATAAATTAAAAAAAAAGGTAAAGTTAATCCAAACGTGCTGTGGAGTGGCAGGTGGGGGGAGGGAATAAAATGAAAAAAATTTTAAATTTGTATTGGGTTAGAAAGAGAAATGTTATGCTTATTATATTTTTACAATAAATTTTAAGTAGTGAGTTGTTATTAGTAGTTATTATTTAAACAAAAAAGTAATTTCAATGATACATTTAAATTTAAATTAACTTATAATTTGTTGTAAAAATATTGTAGACGTAGATATTCTAGATTAGAAATTAACATAATGATATTTTTACTTAATATTTTTATAATATTTATACAATAAATTCTTGTATTAGATTAATATTTAAAGTAACGATAATTCTCTAAATGAATTAGACTATTTTAGTTAATTTTTTTTATTTTTTTATTAATTTAATGTTTTTTATATATTTAAAATAATTATTAAATTAATTATGACGTCATTACGGTTCGATCCCGGTTCGACCTCGGTTCAACCTTAAAAACCTTGAACCTCTCTCTTTTACGGTTCAATGAACGGTCCGGGTTTGAAAACCTTAATCGTCGGTGGGTGTGTTTATAACCCTTTTTAAAATTGGTAGTTGGTAGCAGGTGACTTGATGCATTTAAGCCCTTAGCCGAAAACTGATGAATTGAGACCTTTTATATACTTGAATATAACTTTAAAAAAATTTAAATTACTTAAACTTTATTTTTTAGATAGAAAATTATTAACTAACCAGGAACATTTTTTTTTTTTTTTTTGAGAAAGTTTATAGACAAAAAATTTGACAAAACTTTTCATACCTATTGATGTGGTAGATTAATAGTGTTAAGTAAAAATGAGATGTTAGTAGTGGACCTAAATGAAAACTAATAAAAGTTTATAAAAACCCATTAGCAACTTGCGTATAGGTACAAATATTGTTTAAGGATAACATTCAATTGTGCCTCTAAGTCGATCATAATTTCAGTTTGCTTATTTTATTCGTTTTGATTTCATTATTACTCCTTGATTTGGTGAAATCCTCAACATAATTAAGATACATATTTCATCAAAGCCATCAATTAGAGTGACCAAAAAAAATACCATAATGTTAATGGTAATTATAACAAGAAGTTTTTAGATTTTGACAAAAAAATATCATAATATGAATGGTAATTATAACATTAGTAACAAAGGAAGTCCAACGATGGAAGAATCTCACATATTGTTGCTGTGATATTGTTCTAAACTACTTTCATCTCAGGTTCATCTAAAGAAGAGATCACATATGTCATTTCATCGTAATAACCTCCCTCGCTACTTTCACATGTGTCCCGTCTAGAAAGCCCTTGTCCAATATCATTGTCTTTATGTGCTTTAATAAAATTATGAAGAACCATTGTAGCAATAATAATGCGTTCTTGAATGCATATATCATAGTTGGGCATATCTCTCAAAATTCTCTATCTATTCTTCCAAACACCAAAAAATCACTCTATGACAGAACGAAGTGATGAATGGAGATTATTAAATTTCTCCTCTAGATATTTTGGTGTTCGACCTTCTTGAAAATCAGGGAGGTGGTACCTATCCCTTAAATGGTGCAAGGAACCATTTCTTCATAGGATACCCTGAATCAACAAGATAATATTTTCCTGCAAATAAGAATATTTATTATATTAGTATTTTCACTACAAACAAGATTTTAGTACATTAACTAAAATTCAACAATACAAACCAAGTGAAGGTTTTGGGAAGTGGTCACTCTCATTATTGAGGCAACTTAAAAATATTCTTGTGTCATGTGTTGACCCTTCCCATCCAACACATGCAAATGTGAATTTCATGTCAAAATCACAAGCACGCATGCAATTGATTGTTGGCTCCCCTTTCCTTCCTCTATATGTATGTTGCTTATGAACTAGTAAGATCACGAGGACATGAACCCCATCAATCGCTCCATGCAATCCTAATCATTGCCATAAAAATACCATGTGAAATTTGCAACATGTTTTGATCATAAAGATAAATTGAATAAAACTAAATTAAGATACCAAAATAACAAAGTATCTTGAAAGGTGGCCAATATCTATCAGAATATTGAATATGTTGTGGCACATTAGGAAATGCAGGATTAGCAGGCTTGATAATGTCTTGTGACATAACATTGCCTAACAATGTAACTACCATTTTCATGTGTCAAGTTATTGTCTTACCCGAACGTTGAAATCTATCCTAAAGCATTCTATTACACATGCCATGACCAAATACCACCAATGTAATTGCCACAGACTCTTCCAAGCGAACTCCTTTGCTACCCTCATATCTATATTGAGTGCTCAATGTATTACAAAATTCTCTAAAAACATGGCATGATACTCTAAATACCTTGTGACATCTCCGCTCATTCCCATGTAAAATATATTTACCCATTCATACTCTGTTTGTACATTTGTATGCATTGGTACTTTGTTCATATAGTATCCATGTAAGCAATGACACTTGCATACCTAGCTAAATATGTTGCGTGTACAAGCTCGTCAGTTATTTCAAAACCCATTTCCCTGCATATATGTGATAACATAAAACAAACTATACATATAAAAATGACTCAAATAACAAAAGTTCATATTACCTCACAATCATTTTCATAATTTTATAAATAAAATAAAATAAAAACGCTATAACAGTACCATGAACAAAGAACATATAAATTAAGCAATGTAAAGATGACTTAACACATTCACAAGCTATTTACATAAAACATAAATGCAACAATATTTGGGGGTATACTATTCACCACTATATCTACCAATTCCATAACTAAATAAAACATAAGTTTTTAACCCCACAACATGTTCTCAAGCAATACTAATAAAAGACAAACACCCTAATTAAATGACACATACGTTCTTGAACAATCAACCCCTTCAATATAAGCATAGTTTACCAAAGATTAGGCCTTTTGTAGTACTGTTTTTCTAGCCAAAGCAACTGGAACATTTTATCATGCTTATTTGCTGCAAACATGTTCATCGCACGTTGATTTTCCATGAAAAATAAGGAGCTGAACATATGGAGGCGATGACCCGATTGCACCTTAGGAAGACTCAACACCATTCCCATTACTGTTTGTACCTCAATAGCTGTTGCGAAAGTAAATGCTGCAGGACTACTTACACTTTTGTTTTCAATAACGACATCTGTCATGCTCTTCAAAGAGTCGGACATTTCTTACACTACTGAATGCTTTATACCACGTTTCTTGTGAATTCCTTTGAAAAGTCGGACATTTCTTGTCAAGTCTTTTCTCTTATTACTTTTCGGTCTTACTCTTAACAATAATGGGCATTCAACATCCATTTTATCAATGTTCACAGGGGACTCACGTCGGGGGTCAACAAATTCTTCACTATCAAAAGAGTCCCTAAAACCTTCGATGCTTTCCTTTGGTATTTGACTATTTGGGGTCTATGCATTTTTTTTCCAATTGCAATAGTGCCTTCAAACATGATTTCCATAGCCCTTGCATTCGAAACCCCTTTTGTATGAAGTGTTTTTGCTTTTGGACATTCTTGCATGTTTACAAACAATAATTATGGTGCTATTTTTTAGTTGTAGAAAATTGAGGTTGTCAACATTCTCTAAAGTAAACTAACCTTAAACTTTTTTTTTTTCCCACCATTCATCAATTGCATAAATTTTTCCAGTGTCAGGATCATAACCCAACCCAATTTCATGCTTAAAAAGCTACTTCCAATCCTTTCATATCTTTCTCAGATGATCTCATTTGTTTTTAATTTGGACCTGATTCACTACTTTGTTGATCAGCCTCAACTGTTTTATCACTTCGTCATACCCTTCCTTTCTCAAATATCCTCCACTCCTATTGCCTACTAGGACTTGAGCAGCACACAGATCACAAAGGGCTTTTAGTTTCATTGGATCTTTCCAATTTGTTCGATCATCTTTTCTTTCCACATCCTTCAATTTCCCCTTAACCATTTTCACTTCAAACAAATTCTATTCTCATAAGCATCCTTTCATATAAATCATATGCTAAAAAATGACAAATATAAAACACAAACACCTTCCAAGCCATGTTCCATTAAACCTTCCTAATTACAATCTCATTGTTGTGTGTAAATTTTCATTAATGCACATTCATTTAAATAAAAAACAACTAACATTGTGTACATAAAGACATGCAACAAACAAGAGTAACAATTTAACAAAATTATAATTGTACAATTGTTAAGATCATCATGAAAGAGTCACCTACTATGGAGCTATTCCTGTTGTTGTGTGAAACTGTTATCGCTGTTGTAAGGATTGTAAGCTGTTTCTGCTACTGTGGAGCTGTTATTGCTTTAGTATGGATTGTAGAGTTGTTACTGGTTTAGTGTGGACTATGGTCTTCTTGATGGACTAAGTTTAAAGGATGAAAAATCTATGGGCCCTTCATAAGACCAGCAAAACTACATAGAAAGAATATGGCACATTCAAAATTTTTTTTTTTTTTTCCTAGGGAAGTAAATGTGTTAAAGAAGAAAACAACTATACAAGAGTAGAGGAAAATGCCCTAAGAAAGCATCAATTATACCAAAATAAACAAATGAAAAACACCCCAAGAAAGCATTAGTTATACCAGAGTAAACAAACACACACACACACACACACTGCTAGGATTGGAATATAAACACCTTGGCTCAAAGGATGTTTGTGTTCATAATGGTAAGCTCTTTGCAGAAAGTCTTTTTTTTGTATGCTCAAGAATGATGTAAGATACGGAGCAATGGTTTGTAGGAAAGTGAAGTGCTCTCTCCTCATTGGAATTTTATGTAATAGATGGAATATCCCCTTTCCTTTCTTTGATCTGAGTAAATTTATTTTTTCTTAGACACACACACACACACACAAAGGAAGAGAAACAAGTGCACTTTCTGTTCATTGTAATAAACTAATAAATCACAATATTTGAGATTTGTAATATTTAAGAAACTAATAAATCACAATATTTGAGATTCGTAATCTTTAAGAAACTAATAAATCACAATATTTGATATTTGTAATCTTTAACAAACTAATAAATCACACTATTTGATATTCATAATTATTAAAGCATACCCATTATAATCATCAAAGAATACCCAAGAATTTGATCTCTAATCTTTAACAAACCCTAAAAATTCAACCACACCCAACAAAAGGGAAAACACATTAATAAATTTAAAAAAATTAAAAAAAAAACCTCACCGACACATCAGCTCACCTCCTTCATAGTGGCAACATCATCTTTGTCTTTCTCGATCTCTCACAATCTTTTCCAATCACTATATCACTATTAGGGGTTTGTCCAAATAAAGGAAGAAAAGAGTGACAGATTTGAGGCAGATATTTGGGTTGTTGGTGGGTAGATATAAAACTGAAGAGCATTGAAGAAAAATGAGTTGTGGCATTGATTGAGGAGAGAGTCGGGTTGTGGGAATTGAAGAGGAGGTCTTCCTTGAAAATTCGCACGGCTGAGCTGAAGGGAAAGGAAAAAATTCAAAATATTTTTGTTGCTAAACAGTACTGTATTGGGCAAAACTCTTGAAAATAAGCTGGCTTTTTTACATAGGGAATTGGCCTACATTAACAGTGAAAGGGGACCTACTTGATGCTAAAAAATAAGTTAAACGCAGAATAAGCTCAGTAAATCTCTAATGCCAAACGCAGACTTAGTTTCTTCAACTTAGTAGTTTAAAAGTTTAGAAAGAAAATTTCATGCTAGTGTTGCTGCCAATTGATTAGATTGAAACCATAAAGCCACAATGCATCATTATGGTGATCAAATTTTCGAAGAGGTTCCTTGGAGTCATGAATCGAAGGTTCTGGTCATGAACATGAACAGGTTGTTCATGAATGGGTGATGTACGAAGAGTTCATAAATTCTAAAACTGTTGTAAGTCACAACAATAAGTTCAACTATTAGGTAGTGTCTATGGTCAAATGTTTTGAACTAGGTTTATAAACTTCTCTTTTATAGTAAATTACCTTAATTGGGGTGGGTGGGTCACCCTTGTACTGGATTTTTCTTTGAAGTTGTTCTACATCTGTTTTTCACTTAGTTATCAATTCGTTCTGTTATCTCTTTAATGCTTTCTTTGCTTGCTTTATAGATTTGATGATTGCTAGTTTCATTCATTAAATCGTAATAATTGTGGCCACGTGCTTGAATTAATTCGTTATAATCAGTTAATTCATTGCATAATCATTTTATTGTTTTAGGGTTAAAATTGTACAGCACGGTCATTTTTAAATTTTGGAGGTATTTGGTCATTTTTTAGGTTTCAAGGGTATTTTAGATATTTTAGAGGTTTTAGGGGGTATTTTGCTCATTTTAGAGATTTTGGGGATATTTTGGTCATTTTAGTGGTTTTTGAGCATATTTGGTAATTTTAGAGATATCGGAGGTATTTTGGTCATTTTAGAGGTTCATGGGTATTTTGCACATTTTAGAAATTTTTGCAATATTTTGCTCATTTTAAAGATTTTAAGGATAATTTTGGTTCTCCAATGGTATATTGGTAATTTTGGAAGTGTAGGGGTATTTTGGTAATTTTAGATGGTATTTTGGTAATTTTGGAGGTCAAGAGAGTATTCAAGTAGTTTTAGAGGTATTTGGGTCATATTGGGTTAAATGGGTGGGTTACTAATTAAATAAGTTGAGTTGGTAATGGATAATTAATTTATATATAAACAGATTATAAATGGATAAGTAGATAATTACACACCCAACTCATTTATGACCTAACTCACCCATTTGCCACCCTTTAGAGCATTCACAATGAGAATTATAAATGCCATATGTTAGCAATATTTAGCATCAAGCCTCAAAAGTACTCAACAACTGGCCTGCTAAACTTGTAAAATTGTAAAAAAATTTTCCAATATTGCTATAATACCATCTTACTTTTACGATGGTATTGTAGCATCTTGGACAATATATTTTATTATTTGTTTTCTCTCTTAGCCACTTAGAGCACTCATAGCAGTGTTGCTATATTGCTATATTTTAACTTCTCAAACCCCAAAATCATCCTCACAGCAGTGGAGCTAAATTTATAATTTTTAGCTCCATTGCTACAGTGCACATCTATAGATAGATGTGCGCTGTTCATGAGAGCTAAAAAAAATATATTATTTTATTAAATTTCTCTCTCATCTTCCATTAAAAAAATATTTTCTCTTTCTTTCTTTTTCTTTCTCTCTCTCCGGCTTCTCTTCTTTCTTCCTCTTTCTTCCTCTTCCAGTCCTCCATTTTAATCAAACCGTGCCTCTCTACTTAGTTCGTTGCTCCTCTCTACTCAGTCCTCACACTTCGTTTCTATCCAGCGCCGACCACTCTTTGCATTCTCCACAACTCCACCCCCCTCTCTCTTTGCTATCTCATGCCCAGCGCCGACGTGGGTCTCTATCTTGCATTTTCTCTCTTTAGATCTCCACCTCAAAGGCCAAGCCTCCGAGCTCCACCCTCTCTCTACTATCTCATGCCCAGTGCCGATGTGGGTTTGTGTTTGTGTTTTCCGATCTGTTGTGGGCAGTGGACTTGTGTTTGTGTTTATGGTAGTGGGCTTGTGTTTTCCGATCTGTGGGCATTTTGGCGCAATTGATGAAATTTTCGGGGGTATTTTGTTTACAGTGTTTTCTGATGTGGCTGTTGTGGGGGCGGCGGTGAAAATAGAGTGAAAGAGAAAGAAAGACAAAGCTGAAGTAGAAAAACAAAAATGCAAGTGAAGATAGAGTGAAGATAAAGAGGAGTATACGTGTGTGGAGGAGAAAAACAAAGAGTAAAAAAGAAAAAAGAAAAAAAAAAAAAAGAAACGTGTATTTGGATGAAACCAAATAAGATAATGGGAAAAATAAAATAAAGAATAATAAGAAATTAAAATTAAGAAATGTTACCACAATATTTTTGCAATAAATTTTAAGTGATAGGTTATTACTATCTAATATTGGTGAGAAAAAAATAATTTTTTTGATGGTGGCGATTGCAGTGGCGGTGGCAGTTACGGTGGCGGTGGCGGTAGTGACAGTGGTGGTAGTGACTGTGATTGTTGTTTATTGTAGTAGATATATTATTTTATTGTAGGCGATATATTATTTTATTGTGATGTTTATATTATTTTATTGTGTTGAAAGCTAAAATAGATCCACTGCTGCAGCATGTGTATAGGTAAATAAGATAAAGTAACTTTTGGTGGAGCTAAAAAGCTAAATTTTTAGCTCTACTGCTGTGGATGCTCTTAGTTCTCTCTTCTACTTTTTTTTTCTTTTTTTTTTTTCTCTGATTCTATCTCTGTCTTCATCCTTACTCCCTCTCTCACATCTCTCTGTCTTCTTCTTTTAAGCATGCCACTGGAGCTGGGTTGGAGGTTGGCGTGGCACGGCGTGGAGATCGGCGTACACTCAGTTCTCTTTTTCTTCTTTTTTTTCCTCTGATTCTATCTTTGTCTTCATCCTCACTCCCTCTCTCACATCTCTGTCTTCTTCTTTTAAGCATGCCACCAGAGCTGGGTTGGAATTCGGCGTGGGTGTGGCGTTTGGCATGGTGAGACCGGCATCGTGTGCCTCGCAATGGTGTGTGAATTCCAGGTGGGTTTTGGGTTTGATTTTCGGTGCCTCACGGTGGTAATGGGTTTGATTTCCGATGGGTTTTGATGTGAATTTTTCTTTAATTTTTTGTGGGTTTCTGTCCATGGTGGTGGTGGGTGTGTTGTTGCCGTGTTGGATTTTTCTTTGATTTTTTTTTTTGGTGTGTTGTTGCTGTGGTGGTGGTGGATTTTTCATTTATTTTTTTTGTTGTTGTGCTTTTGTGGTGGTGGATTATTTGTGTTGTCGTGGATGTTTTTTGTGTTGCTATGGTGGTGGTAGATTATTTGATTTCTTTGATTTTTTTTGTGTTTTTGTGAGTTTCTTGTGGCAGAGGTGGTGGTGATGGGTTTTTTTTTAGTGCTGGTAGTGGTGGGTTTCTTGTGACAATGGTGGTGGTGATGGGTGGTTGAAAGGGAGATAGTGAAGAAAAGATAAACAAATTGATGGTGGAGAATGAAGTAAGAGAGATTAGACTGTATTATTTTATTAGGTAGTATAATATTATTTTAATAAGTTGAATAAGAAAATAAAAGTTGAGATATTGGGTGTATTGTAAAATGATATAGTTTAATTGATAAAATAACTTTTTGAGATGGTAAATAGAATAGGATAGCATATTTTCAATGAATGCTGTTTGAGCACTCATAGTAAGGATGCTATATGACTAAAGAGTCATTTTAGCAACCAAAATACTTAAAACACACTACAGTAAAGATGTCAAAGCAAAACTATTTTTAGTGATAATTACAGTGAGTTGCTAGAGAAGCTGAATGGTATAAGCAAAGAATATTTTTGTTAGTCCCAGATGCTCACTTCTCACTCCCACACGTGCATATTTTCTTTTCTTTCTTTCTCCTCTCTCACTTCTCCTGTACTCTCTCCTCTCGGCTTCGGCTCTAGCCTATGTGAAATCGGATTGTGGGCATCAGTGTTGAGGTGAGATTGGATTCATGGGCATCGGCGTGGAGATCAGATTCGTGGGCATTGGAGGTGAGATCGGATTTGTGGGGTTTGGGTTGCCGCTTTTATGATTTGTGAGGTGAGATCGGATTGTCAGTTTTGTGATTTGTGGCTTGCTAGGTTTTGGTATGAGGGGTAGGTCTCAGGTGGTGTGGCCATGGGTTTCGTGGGTTGCAGATGGGTCTCAGGTGAGGTTTCAAACTTTCGAGGGTTGCAAATAGGTGTGGCCGTGGGTTTTAGGTGGGTCTTAGGTGAGGTTTCGTGAGTTGTAGATGGGTGTGGCCATGGGTCTCAGGTGCATTTGGAATGGGTCACAGAGGGTTCACGGTGGTTGAGGTTTTGTGGGTTTTTTTGCCACCAGTGGTGGTGGCTGATAGTGGCTAGTTGCAGGTTGTTAAGGTTGGTGGCAAAGACTCTTCTTTGCTGGGTTTGGTTGCAGGTTGCTACCCACCGGATGTGGTTTTTTTTTTTTTTTTTTTTTTGGTGGTTCTGATTTGCAGGGATGTGGTTTTTGGTGGTACTGATTGGCAAAGATGTGGTTTTGGGTGGTTCTGATTGGCAAGGATTTGCTGTAAAAATGTTGTAGACATATCATTTTTTTATTTAATTATATTATTTATATTATTTTGATGTGATGAACCTTTGTAGCTCCGCGACTCTAACTGCCGCTAGCAGTTTTGGAGTTGGCGTGTTGTCGTATGTTTGTGTGTTATCAAAAAAAAAAAAAAAAAAAAGTGATGAACCTTTGATGTTTTGCTGTGAAGTGAGTTTGACAATACACAAAGGGATAGTTAATTTAAAAAAAAAAAAAAAAAAAAAAAAAAAAAAAAAAAAAAAAAAAGAGTTTGTTTGAATTTTGTTTGACAAAAGGGCTCCAAAACGTTAAAACGGTAGGAGTGGATTTCATTTTGGGTTTGTTTAGGGTCCGTTTGGATTGAGCTTATTGTTGCTGAAACTGAAAACTGAAAACTGAAAACTGAAAACTGAAAACACTGTAGCAAAATAATTTTTAAATGTGTGAATAGTACCGTGGGTCCCATTTTTAATATTTTTTAGTGCGTGAACAGTGCTATAAACAGTGATAAACAGTAGCCGCACAGTAATTTTTGTTCCCTGCACAGTAAACCCATGTGAGGTTACTGTTCACGCGCAGGGAAAAAAAAAAAAAAAAAAAAAACTGAAACGCAGATGCCACTAAACGCAGACGCAAACGTTGAGGCCAAACGGGTACTTAGTGTCTGAAGATGAATTTACGCTTCTATTCTAAAAAACTTTTGATTAAAAAGGAGAGTTTGTTTGAATTTGGTTTGACAAAACGACTCGAAAACGATAAAACGGCAGGACTGGACTTCATTTTGTTTTGGGATTGCAGAAATGATATGACTATAATATTTTTATAAGAGATGCTACGTTTACAACAATTTTACAATATTTTTACAACAAATCATAAATGGTTAGTTGTTATTGGTTCAAATTTGAAACTAACACTAAAATTACTTTTTTGCCCCAACAATAACAACCAATAACAACCTACCACTTAGGATTTGTTGTAAAAATATTGTAAAGATATTGTAGACATATCATTTCTCTATTTTTATAATATTTTTACAACAAATTTTAAGTGACAAGTTGTTACTGGTTGTTATTATTAGGGCAAAAAAGTAATTTTAACGTTAGGTTCAAATTTGAACCAATAATAACTAACCACTTGTGACTTGTTGTAAAAATATTATAAAATTGTTACAGCCATAACATCTCTTTTTAGTATTGTCTCGCGTGTGAAGATGAATTTACGCTTCTATCCTTTAAAACTTGTAATTTAATAGGCGAAAGAGCTGGGACAGTTTCGTCTATCTCATCTCTTTGTTTGCTTTGGACGTGTTTGTCAGAGAGTGGGAGTGAGTCTGTTCATTTGCGCTCTAGTGCAGACTGCGGAATGCGGATTGAAATTTGAAAGAGAGACGGAGGGAAGCAGATCAATTGCCGGACCGGATACTTCGGCAGAAAGTCAGTGCCGATTGCAGACACTTTATTTGAGGAATTTGGGTTTGATTATCTAACATTTATTCCCACTAATAACACCGAGAGAGAGAGAGGGAAAGGGACGAAATTCAAGGATTGCTTTACGAAGTGTTCAAGGTTAGCATTCAAACCCTTCAATTTAATATTCTGATTTTGATCTTGATATTTATCGGCTATATTCTCATCTTTGGTATTTTCGATTGAAGGTTATTTTAAAACACAATTGAAATATCTTATGATTGAACTTTCAGTCGTGTGTTAGCTCTTGAATCAGATTACTTATTTCACATTTGCCACTTAAAATTAGGGTTCCATTTTCCATGTAAACTTAAACTAAACATTTTGCAAAAATTGAAAAAAAAAAAAAAAAAACAATGCTAATTATTTTCAATTTATTTACATTAACAGATCACTTTGCTTTGCAGAAAATTAAAAAATAAGAATTACAGTTTGGTTGAGATAGTATTTTGCTTGTGAAAATGGCAAGGCGAAGAGCCAAGAAAACCGTTAAGAAAGTGGAGTCGTCACCTGTGAATGATGAAAACGACGTCGTTGAAAATGAGGCCCAATTTGACAAAGAAGGTATGATTTTCTTTTGCCCCTTTGGTTATGTGCTTGCTGGCACAAATTAGGCTTGGAGATGCTAACTCTTAAATTGCACTATATCAAGGCATTGTTCAAAATTATGTGTTAACTCTATCAAAAGAACGTAATAAGTTTCAACTCAAATTTTTGTGCTGGATCATATGTGTGGATCAAACCTGCATGTATTATGTGTAATGCATAATATGGTTTTCGTGTTTAGATGATACATTTTAAACTATGTTGATGCTATTGCTATTTCTTAAAATGATATCCCCGTTATGTTAGCCAAGCGTGCTAAATTCATTTGCTTTATTTGAAAATGAAGAAGTTTCCTTTACTTCTGTTCTTTTTGGAATGCCATGCTTTTGAATTCATTTTCTCCAGGGAACAATATTGTTATGTCTTGTCTGTCTTCCTTTACCAGTTTGCATGTGTGCGTGTGTGTGTATTTGAATCATGAAATGAATTTAAGGACACATTTTTTATTGAACTTTTGATTTATGGTGTGTAATTTATTGGAGTGATTGTAGAATTGTTTCTCAGTTTGTTACCTTTCTTTTATTTGTTGTCATTTTTTCCCCTTTTAAACAGTTGAGCGACAGAGTGGTGCTATTAGGGCTATTCGTGATGTGGAGATTGAGCATTTGTTGACTGAATTGCGTTTGCTTCGCTCATATTTCAGCAAGGAACAACTACAAACCCCCACAATGCAATTTTTTAAAGAAAATCTTCCAAACCTTTCAGTTGTAGGAACTGAAGGAAGCAAACAATTTGAAGTTCAATGGAATGATAAGGAAAGTAAGGTATCCATGAACCATGCTGATGAAAGAGACATACATTCTTCTCTTCTGCGCCAGTTGTCCATGGTTTATCCTGACTGCCCAGCTACTGTTGCATCTTTGGGTGGCTTTGAGTTTTCTAGCAAAGCAGGTATCAACAAATTTCTGATATTTTGATGAGTAAAAATTCACGTTTGAGTTTTTTTTATCATTGATTGTATCTCACAAGAGTGCTTGATTGGTGGCAGTGAAAACAAGCTATCTAGGTGCTGGTAATCTGCAAATAAATGACTTTGTATGTTCTCTAACTTTTTATGTTATTGCAAACAAGGGTTTCTGGATACAACTCTTCCTAACCAAAAAAATAAAGGATGATCTCAACTTTCATTTGAGTTTGTTTAATTGCATTGAAATGTGCTTTTCTTTTGCACCTCATGTGATTAACTCATTAAAGCATGGTTTGAGCCAAAATCCAAAGACCCTTTGACACACACACACGTACACTTCAGTCCCTTTCTCTTGTTATTCTGATTGAAATTTCCATTTTGTAGGTTTTGGAGGAGCCATCAGAAACTCAGATACTCGGGATGCAAGATGGTCTTCAAACTCCTGGGGTTTGTCTCTTCTTATTTATTTTTCATATTTAATTTTGTATGAAGCTTCAATCTTATTAAAATGTAACTAATCCAATATCTTGGTAAGTTTTCGTTAGGAACCAAATTCTTGTTTCGTTTGTTGAAACAAGTAGAAGGGAAAAAATGTTTACTGAATTGCACAATTCATCAATATGCTATAGTCCAACTTCAGGACCTTGAAGAAGTTTTCAGCTGATGCAAATAAGTGCCTACAATGACCAGTGCGCCCTAGATGCTCCAATGAATTTGTACATATGGGTAGATGGGCTTGCTTATCCTTTGACAAGCCCGTCTAAGGATAAGCAATGCGCCTGCAATTCATTTGTTAAGGGAGAAAATATAAGCATAAGCAGCTAGTGATTGCAATTGAGTGAACCATAAAAGCATGCTAACTTTCAAGTTTGTTAGAAGAGTGCGTATCAGCTAGGAGTTTCAAGGGTTTTGGAGAGGGAAGGAGGGGGGTGGGGGGTGGGAACAACTTATGGTTGATGACTTCCCTGATACCGTGAGATTTCTCGTGGGAGGTGTTAGATGGTTATCAAATGGGCATGACTTGATGTGACATCTGAATCATTTTTGCAGGTGAGTAGCCAAAGGCTGTCTGTTGGGATGACACCCAAAACATTGAGGCTGCCTAAGCCTGGTGAGATGCTTTTATCCGTACATGGCTCACCCCTTGGAGTCTACAAAGAAGACAATATGGAAGCCATACATGGTATGAAGAGTATCTATATCTTCTCTTGTTCATGTTGTCAACACTGCATTGAGGGGGGCATGCTTGCTATATCGGTTTTTTTTTTTTTTTTTTAAATATAAGTAGCTTGCTATATTCATATTGTTAAGAAAGTGGAATACCAAATTCACCTTGCTGTTTTACATCCTCTACTGTTATGGAGATTTGTTCCCCTTATAAATGTGAATTGAATGGGCTAATTTTATGCATTATAGGGGAACAATGTGTTCTTAAACTTTGATTATTATCTTAGTTTTGTTCTGATGTGTAAATTGAATCAATTGATGTGCAGAGTCAGAAGAGGATTGACTGACTTCAATTTTACCATCAACGTGGTTCAAATAGATGCAAATACTTGCAGTTTCTAGTCCATTAGAATGTTTCTCTTTCATTGTACCAATGACTATTGTAAGTACTGAAATTGTTCTTATATATAATGCACTGTTACCTTTGCAATGATATTCAAGTTAAGAATACTTGAGCATTTCTTATTCGTATTGGTCTGTGTAATTCTTCTTCATTTGCTCTAATAATCACAATGGAACAATGCTACTCCAATCCGCTGATCATATAATGAGCTCCTGATGAGATTTGTCTATATTTTGATGTTGAATTAGATTCAAGGTAGCATTTAAGTGGGTTTTCATATTATGTTCGCATTTCTTTGGGTTTATGAGATTCAATATGCTCATGGTCCAATTTTCTGAGAATGTGATGTCTAAAATTCTGAATTCATGTTTACTTTTGGTTTGATTAAGAATATTTAGATTTCTATAAATGTGATAATTACATGTTCAGATTATTCTTAAGAATCTTGTGGGACTTATTTATGTTGTTCAAAACTCTATAGTCTATACAATGAGAAATTATCCAATACAACAGGACTATCATGTAAGGGGTGTCTCGTATTCCTCTCACCCAAAAAACTACTGTCATTTGTTTCAAATTGAGTCAGGCCATTTTAACTTTTAAGAGAGTTGTCCACCCATAAAAACTTACCCACTCACCCAAACCCACTCAAAACTCACACGATCGACAACAACCACCATTTGACCCATATAGTCGACCAAACAAATACTCACCCAAATCAAACACCCAGCTCTTCCATTTGCATTTTTGCAACTTTCGGGCATGAAAAGCCTCGATTTCAACTCGTAGCATGAAGTCAACATGTATAAATGAATGCGAAAGATTTGCTATTGAAAATTGAAATCAACAGATACCAAGCATTTGGACTTGAAAACTCTAGATTGCCCACAACTGCCTTTAGTTGAATTTTTCCATAAATGAATCATTCTCAGACTCGGGAATGATATGGGTCAATTGCATTCAAAGCTAATACCATCCTTGTACTTTAAGGTGAGTGTATTTGATCTGTAAACCTTCTATCTGAATGATTAGCTCATTGCATATATGTTTATGACAAATAAAATATTTGTTTGCATTTCTGTTAAAACTTAAAGAAATTAATTACGTGATAAATATTTGTTAGCATTTCTGTTAAAACTTAACCAATTTAATCACGTGATATGCACGTGATAATCATGATAGTTCAAAACTATTAATGTCTTGACAGAAATCGTGTGTACCTTTCATGATTAAATTCATTTGGCTTTAATGGAAAATATTAGTAGAATGTTTCACAAATCTAATTTCCAAAGACTTGTTCAAACTGAAAATTCAAGAATGATATTAACACTGACATCAAAGTTCAAGTGTGATATTTTAAGAAACCTCTTAAATAAATATATATACCCAAGATAGGGTGGGACAAAGTAGAACAATATGGATAAAGCTTGGCCAATGGTTACAACTCTACTCAATATTTTTCTATTGAATGTGAATTTTGACAAATTTACAATTGAATAACAATTTATTGCAAAATTTTCAGAAAATCAAAGATCAATAGTTATGTTATTAATGAAATGTTTAAATTTCAAATTTTTGTAGTCTAAAATTATGTATTAAAAGTAAGTTTATAAATTGGATAGTAAACAACATTCGATTGACACGAAATTTGACATGTGTTAAGAAATAAGAATATAAGAAACATGCAATTTAACGACTAAATTTTTGAAATATGTAGTTATGTTAAATTTTTTAGTGGAAGTTATAGCCTTTAGTTACAACCAAGTTTGTAACCAAATTTTGTCCAAACAATATAATCTAAATTATCAAAAGCATCAACTTTATTTAACAATAGAATCATCCAATAGCATCAACTTGCTCAAGTAAAGACAAATTCAATAAAATCAATATTAATTTCATATATAGAATCAAATATTATGTTTCATGAGTAAAAATTAATAAAAAGAAATAAACTTTTGTTATTATTTTTTTAAAAATGGACTTTACTTTGTTTTAGTTAAGGCATGGTGAAAGAAAGTTGAACTTGAATTCCCAATTCGTGTGAGAGGGTGAATGACTAATGTTGACAAGTGTGAGATATTGGTTTACAGAAATTGACATCTCATGCCATTGGCAAATCGATCCTTAGTTTTGGGGTCTTATTAATAAGAGTGGGAGAGAAATACAATAAAATAAACTTAGATGCGAAGATAATCTCACTCTGTTTTTCATAACTATAAATCTGTAAATGCTTTAAGCCAAAAAAAAAAAAAAAGGTGTTTAGCAGCTCACTAATAATAAAGGGGTGTTTAGCAACCCACTAAAAAATTGTTTTATGGGATCTTCAAGTTGAAAATAATTTTAAAGATGATTATAAATTCATTATTTACTATTTATGTTTTATAAATTGAAAACTTAAAAACAACATTCACCATATTTTGTAAATTACTAAAATTCTACTAGTAAGATTCAACTCCTAATTAAATAAATTAGCACGTGTTATTACCAGAAATGTATAAGGGGTAAAATGGCTAAATGCCACTTATTTAAAACATATTTAGCCAAACACCACTGTTTACAACTTATCTAGCTGAATGCCACTATTTTAGAACTCGATATTATGAAAATCGAGTTCCACATAGAACTCAATATTTCAAATATTTAGTTTCATGCGTTTTTTTGCCACAATGGCAAGTGGTGATGTGGCTTTGTTCAATAAAAAAAATCATGGAACTCGATATTATGAATATGGAGTTCTATGTAAAGTTGAACTTGATATTCATAATATCGAGTTCTTTACAATTTTATTTATTTATTTTTTTTAAAAAAATGAAACTTGATGTTAAATATATCGAGTTCCAGTGCAACTTAAACCCAGAAACAAAAGAATCTGTTCTCACTCTCCCTCTCCTTCACTCACCCTCTCTCTCTCTCTCTCTCTCTCTCTCTCCTTACCATGGGAATCAAATCCATCTCTCTCTACCTCTCCTCTCACCAGAAACCCAAATCCCTCCCCCCTCCCCCCGCTCTCGCTCAATCCATAGCTCTCCTTCCACAAGAAGATCCCTAAATCTGATCCATCTAAGCTCTCACATCTATCTTCTCCTCTCTCTATTTTGAGTAAATTGAAGTTGATTTGTCAAACCCATAAGGTACAATTTTTAACCTAAATTACTGTATTTTCTTTACTAGTGGGTTTGCTTATCAAGTAGTTTGATTTATTTTTTACTTTTTTAACATTGATGCTAATATGAAGTTGTAGCCTACTGAATAAAAGAAACCATTGACATGATTTCATTGTACTATGGTTCAAACATATTTTTTCATTTAATTTGGATGTACATGGTTGAAAAATAATTTTTCATTTAAAATAATTTTTATTTAATTTGGATGTGTATAACTCGACTTTATCTTGCTGCAGTTTAGTTGTATATTGTTTATAGTGAAGTTAGTTTAGTATGTCATGTTAAGTGGTAGCCGTGTATCTTATTGAGATGAGAATATCAATTACCATTGTTGAAATCAATGTTGTTTCCATTTCAATATAGTTACTATGACACTAGTTGTCTGAAATTGAGAAGCAGTTTAGTTGTATATTGTTTATATAAATAGCTGTTGTTGCAATCAAGAGGGGGTTGGGGGGGCGGGGGGGATGAGAGGGGGCAAGTGCCCCCCTAGCTCCTCAAAAAATGACTTTTAAATGAGCAACAACTTTAAATCTTTTAGGTCTTGCCCCTCCTGACATGAGAAAAGAAAAAGCAAAGAAGCATTCCCACAATAACTAATATGTATCATTGACATAAGAAAAAGCCAAAAACCTATACTACTTAATCAATAAGCCTAGCACCTAAGAATAAGACACCAGCTCTCACTTCTTTAAAGCCACTGTCACCCATGATTTCACCACACCATACCATTCTTGCTACCCTTTTATATTTTCTCCCCAATCCTTTTTTTTTTTTTTTTTTCAAACTAGCCACAACAACTCAATCAATGGGCCCCATATTAATATTATGGGGTACTTTTTAGCTTCTGTCCAAGCAAGTGTTGCACTTGTACTTAGTTTAGGCTTTTTAGTTGTCCCACATTGAAAGTAACTCCCTCCCTCTCAAGCCTTATAAGCGTAAGCTTGAGACTAGGGAGTACCATTAGTATTTCCATTTTTATAGTACTATAATTTATCTAAGTGGGAGTCCAAATTCTTGAATGGAAACAAACAATTTGTTCTGGGGAAGTGGGACTAACACGCTGGAGGAGAATGCCACCATAACCTATGTTAGAAGCATCAGTCTGGACAATCTTGAAGGAATTGGTTGAGGGAATTCCTAAGCAGGGGAATGTCTTGACATATTTTTTGATTTCTTGGACAATAGCTGAATGGGCAGGAGTCCAAAAGGGAGGATTAGCTTGAAGTCTATCAAAGAGGGGTTTGCATTGTTGCCTGAGATTTTGATAGAAGTCAGCTATGTAATTGAGGGATCCTAGAAATCTTTGAAGTTGGGTTTTGTCTAGGACTTTATCTGGGAACTTATCTGCAAACTGAATAGCTCTATCTATGGGTTTGATGACTCCATGATGAATATCAAAACCTAAGAATCGAACTTTAGTTTGAAAAAGCTTGATTTTTGGGGCTGAAACAACAAGACCTTTGAGCTTGATTGTAGAAAGGAATGCTCTTAGGTGCTTCCAATGTTGGTTCAGTGATTCTGAGAAATTAGCACATTGATGAATTTGGTTCAGTGCTTCCAATTGTAGAAAGGAATGCTCTTAGGTGCTTCCAATGTTGGTTCAGTGATTCTTACCATTGCCCAGGACCTATGGAAAAATTATCATTTTGTTGGAAGCACTGGAAGAATTTCAGTGTTTACAACCAAGCCTTACTCTACTGCAGTCATGAACCTCCAATGGGTCAACAACAATGATCCAAGGACATTCATCACTAAAGCACCAGATTATGAGCCTCTGAATTGGTGTGGCTTCTGTAACGTATTTGCCACATTTCATGAACATGATTGTGATTATAATCCTCCTTGGGACCCCGATGATGGTGTTCCGTCAGAGTATTATGATACAGATTAGCATATTTCAGGAAATAAGGATTTAAGCCCCAAGAATGATCCGATCATCATTCAGCAATTTAGGACTTTCCTCCTCCAGTTCAGAAAGCCATTGCTTACAATTCAAGATCTCAGTCTAGCCTAGACTCTGTCCAGATCACCGAAAAATCTAGCAAGGAACTAAAAGATCTTGCCAAGCAATTACAGATCCAAGCAGAGAAGTTAGAGTCAGTTGAAAAGGATTCCCTTGCCTCTTCAGAAGCTTCCGTCAACCGTTGTCCCTTTGATCCCTTCCAGGATTCATAGGACCCTTATGATGGTTACAACTTAGATGAAGATTAAGTGTTCCGGATAGAACCAGTCACTATTCAGAACAAGTTTCAGAATCGGTTACTATTCATCTACAGTCAGATCACTGTATATGCACAGTACCCAAACCCAGCAGATTCCAGATGGTCTACTATTCATCTACAGCACCAGTCACTATTAATGAACAGTACACTAGAAAAGCATAGGGACAGAACACTATTCATGAACAGTAACAATTACTGTTCATAAACAGTACCCGACACAATAATCCTGAAGTTACTATTTGCTTTCGGCTATAAAGGTTTTTCACCTGAGTAAAAGCAATTTACCTTTTGGATTTTCAGCAATCTTTAGCAGCATCCAAGGCTCCCTTTAGTCTATAAAAGGCAGCTCAAGATCAGTTCTGAAGTAGGTCTAATTCTAGAGAGAATCCCTCACAATATTTCCCTCTCTTTACAACCCAATACTTGTAAACAAATGACTCTCATCTTCCCCCTCCCAGTTTACACTTGTAACGCCATAGTGGTCTTCACAACTATAACCTGTACTTTTATATTTCTGCTGTTTATGGCCTCAGTCAATCTTTCTGTGTAACTTATCCCCCTTTTGGTATCAGAGCCAAGTTTGGCCGATAGTAGTGTTGTAAGTTACTTTCATTTTGAAATCAAGTTGGTCGGCACTGCCACCATAGTTATCAAAAGTATTTTGATTATTTTGCATTAAGATTATTTTGATTATTTTCAGTATGATATCTCCTAACTAGTTAATTATGTTTTACATCTATTTTTTGATAACTCTTCCTTTACCATTTATCACATTCTACATTTATTACATCTTCGCCATTTGTTGTTATAGGCATCTGGATGTTTTCTGGTATAATTGGTAGGCTGAGCCTCCTTCTTTACCTTTCTGTTTATTATACTGTGATTATTTGTTCATGTTGATCAATTGTATCCCAGTTATCTTCTTCTTCTTGTTTCTGTGTTTATCCCTCCAATTTGTTGCAGATGTGTACTGTTGAGACACGTAAGACTAGATCTGTGCTGTTCGGTCAACCCAGTAAGTCCTGTAGGTCCCAAGTTGTGTATGGATCCGTACCAAACAATAAGTTCTGACGGTAGGGTGTGAGCGGAAGGATCGTTATCAGTGTAGGATTAAGGCAGCAAGAGGTTGTAGTTTGCACAAGATTAGGCGATCGTCTTGTTTGAACACTCTGTTTCAGATCTAAGGATAAATCCAGAAGTTTGAGGTTAAAGGTAATTAGGTTGTGATTGTTTAACTAGGCTTTTAATCCAGAATGATGAATAGGTTGTTTAGAAGTAATTCTACTACCAACACCAGATCATCCCTTCCAGAGATTCCTCAAGAAAGTGGAATACTCAATTCAGAGTCTTTTGAGTTATCAGATTTAGATTTAAAGCTAGGAGATTGGAATATCCCTAAGGTTCCCACCCACAAGATCTATAAGTCTTCATGGTCCTTGAGTAAAATGTTCAAGACGAATTACCATGTTAGAACCATAGAACAAGTGTATGGAATCAACAAGGAGTACGAGTTGTGCTACTTGTTTTCACCTTTAACCTTGAAAGCACACATAAAGGAAGGACATAATTACCTGCACATAGGATTAGTCCAGGTAGGAGTTAAACCTTTAATCAAAGAAGGACTGAATTGCTCCATTCTCACAGCCCTTAGAGACACCAGACATATTAGGTTTAATGATAGTCTCCTAGGAACCATTCAATCCAGTCTTAGTGGTGGACCAGTCCATTTCGACTGTTTCCCCAACTTCATAGTTTGCTTACATGACCCACATATCATGAAAGCCCTCACTCTCAATATCAAGACCCATGGTACCCTCATGGTACAAGGAGTTTACCAGATAGCCTTGATATACAGAATATACTATAAGTACATCAGGACGAACATGAATGTTCAAGCACTTAACCCTAGAAAAATGGGAGAAACCACTCTCATCCAAACCACTGACCCTAGCTCCAAGATTCAGGTCCCAAGAACCCTGAAACAGTCCGAGGTCACATTCCCCACAAATTGGACTCTAGAGAATGAGAATCATTTTCTACAGAACCAAAATCCAACCCAGAATCCAGACTTAGACTTTGTCCAGCAGTTGGCCGATGGAACGGTTAGACTTAGTTTTGACCAGTCTAGGTTCAGAACCCCCATAAGCTCCCCTTCGCCATATGATGAATTAAGGTTTAGACCCCCAGTAGATCTACACCAACCCATCAAACCACCACATATCCTCTTAAGAGATAGACCACTTTCCCAGTGTAGTTCATCCATACCTCTAGCACCCTTTCCCAAGTCTAGAAAAGACTTGGGACTAGATTTATTCCAAATCAACTTTGGGTTCTGGTCTGGACACCTTGGAGCTCTAGTCCTAAGTCTGTTCTAGACTTGGGAAAGGGTGCTAGAGGTATGGATGAACTACACTGGGAAAGTGGTCTATCTCTTAAGAGGATATGTGGTGGTTTGATGGGTTGGTGTAGATCTACTGGGGGTCTAAACCTTAATTCATCATATGGCGAAGGGGAGCTTATGGGTGTTCTGAACCTAGACTGGTCAAAACTAAGTCTAACCGTTCCATCGGCTAACTGCTGGACAAAGTCTAAGTCTGGATTCTGGGTTGGATTTTGGTTCTGTAGAAAATGATTCTCATTCTCTAGAGTCCAATTTGTGGGGAATGTGACCTCGGATCATTTCAGGGTTCTTGGGACCTGAATCTTGGAGCTAGGGTCAGTGGTTTGGATGAGAGTGGTTTCTCCCATTTTTCTAGGGTTAAGTGCTTGAACATTCATGTTTGTCCTGATGCACTTATAGTATATTCTGTATATCAAGGCTATCTGGTAAACTCCTTGTACCATGAGGGTACCATGGGTCTTGATATTGAGAGTGAGGGCTTTCATGATATACGGGTCATGTAAGCAAACTGTGAAGTTGGGGAAACAGTCGAAATGGACTGGTCCACCACTAAGACTGGATTGAATGGTTCCTAGGAGACTATCATTAAACCTAATATGTCTGGTGTCTCTAAGGGCCGTGAGAATGGAGCAATTCAATCATTCTCTGATTAAAGGTTTGACTCCTACCTAGACTAATCCTATGTGCAGGTAATTGTGTCCTTCCTTTATGTGTGCTTTCAAGGTTGAAGGTGAAAACAAGTAGCACGTCTTGTACTCCTTGTTGATTCCATACACTTGTTCTATGGTTCTAACATGGTAATCTGTCTTGAACATTTTACTCAAGGACCATGAAGACTTATAGATCTTGTAGGTGGGAACCTTAGGGATATTCCAATCTCCTAGCTTTAAATCTAAATCTGATAACTCAAAAGACTCTGAATTGAGTATTCCACTTTCTTAAGGAATCTCTGGAAAGGATGATCTCGTGCTGGTAGTAGAATTACTTCTAAACAACCTATTCATCATTCTGGATTAAAAGCCTAGTTAAACAAGCACAACCTAATTACCTTTAACCTCAAACTTCTAGATCTATCCTTAGATCTGAAACAGAGTGTTCAAACAAGACGATCGCCTAATCTTGTGCAAACTACAACCTCTTGCTGCCTCAATCCTACACTGATAACGATCCTTCCGCTCACGCCCTACCGTCAAGACTTATTGTTTGGTACGGATCCACACACAGCTTGGGACCTACAGGACTTACTGGGTTGACCGAATAGCACGGATCTGGTCTTACATGTCTCAGCAGTACACATCTGCAACAAACTGGAAGGATAAACATAGAAACAAGAAGAAGCAGATAACTGGGATACAATTGATCAATATGAACAAATAATCACAGGATAATAAACAGAAAGGTAAAGAAGGAGGCTCAGCCTACCAATTATACCAAAAAACATCCGGATACCAATAACAACAAATGGCGAAGATGTAATAAATGTAGAATGTGATAAATGGTAAAGGAAGAGTTATCAAAAAATAGATGTAAAACATAATTAACTGGTTAGGAGATATCATACTGAAAATAATCAAAATAATCTTAATGCAAAATAATCAAAATACTTTTGATAACTATGGCGGCAATGCCGACCAACTTGATTTCAAAATGAAAGTAACTTACAACACTACTATCGGCCAAACTTGGCTTTGATACCAAAAGGGGGGTAAGTTACACACAAAGGCCGACTGAGGCCATAAACAGCGGAAATATAAAAGTACAGGCTATAGTTGTGAAGACCACTATGGTGTTACAAGTGTAAACTGGGAGGGGGAAGATGAGAGCCATCTGTTTACAAGTATTGGGTTGTAAAGAGAGGGAAATATTGTGAGGGATTCTCTCTGGAATTAGACCTACTTCAGAACTGATCTTGAGCTTGATGGTACTCCCTCGTCTCAAGCTTACACTTATAAGGCTTGTGGGGGAGGGAGTTACTTTTGATGTGGGACAACTAAAAAGCCTAAACCAAGTACAAGTGCAACACTTGCTTGGACAGAAGCTAAAAAGTGCCCCACAAATATTATACACAATATAATATAATAATAATAAGTAATTTTAGAGACACAGAAAAATGTTATAACAATTATAGTTGTTTACAGTTATTTATTATTAATATTGATTAATTTTCTTTAGGTTATTTTTTTTTATATTGTCTTTTAATTTCCCCTTCCCCCTAAACTGAAATCCTAACTTCGCTACTGGTTGCAATCGACTAGTCGCTTCTTCATAGTTGATGTTTTATTTTTAACCATTTTGGATTGTGTGGATTTTGTAAATGTCATTGGTTTTCGGCTTGTGTTTCAAAAAATAAATAATAAAATCTAAGTACCCAAAAAATTCCTTGTGTAAAAGACACTGCGGAACAATATTTTAAAAAGGTCTATTGGTAGTAAGCACAACTTTTTAAATTACAAAATTTCAACCTACTTTTTACCCAAAAAAAAAAATTCAGCTTACATAATCACCTTTTGTTAGACATTAACAACAATGTCTAAAGTTCATAAGTAGAAATTTTGGGAAATAGTCATTGCTTAAATCTGAAAAGTCTAAAATTTCTTTGTCATCTTCTAAGTTTGTAATTTCGTCAATGGACTTGATGGCTCGTTCTTGTGCCTTCACCTTTAGATGTTTCCTAACTTTTAGGATTGCATGGAAATAGTATAATCACATTTGCATTTGGTTGTTCTTTCTTTCAAGGTGATCAAGTACCTTTGTAGATTCATCTCTAGGTAACTTTGCAAAGAACTAGATATTATGAATATCAAGTTCTAAATTACACGCAACTTGATTTTGAAAATTTTGAGTTCCATGTGATATTTTTTTATTGAGAAAAGCCACATCACCGCCTGCCACTGTGGCAAGTTACTCTTGTGGAACTCGATTTTCATAATATTGAGTTCCAAAAGGGTGGTATTCTGCTACATAGTTTGAAAATAGTGGCGTTTGGCTAAATATTTTTAAAATAAGTGGTATTTAGCCATTTTGTCCATGTATAGGATACAAATTCTCTCTCCCTAAATAATCAAATTATAAGGGGAAATTTTTTTATTAAAAAAAAAAATCACTTCTGCAATAAATGATAAAGACTTGGCAAAACGGGTTAGATTCTTTGAGCCAACCTAAACCCAAAATTTTTGATCCAAATAAAAAATGGGTTGATCCATGACCTGACCCTTTTTTGCAAGTCAACTCTACTAACTAGTGTCCTGGTCCGTTTTTAAATACTTAAACAAAAAAAAAAAAAAAATTAAGACATAGTTGGTTTACTTGTTTGTTATGGGTTTTACATTGTACAACCCAAAATCAATTGACAAATATAATGCACGTGACTTTTTTTTTTCCCTAAAAAACATCAAATTTTGAAAAAAAAAAATTTGGATGATACCATTAAAAAAAAAAAAATCTATTTATATTTAATATCATTCAAATACATTAGTCTCAAGAAAACAATTGAGATTTTTACCTAGTTGCATGCAAACGAATTGATGATTACATACACTAAGAAAAGATTGACATTCTTCTTGCTTGAATAATAAGATAAGTAAAGATTTTAGATATTAAATAACAAAGTATTTATCAAGATAATTTGGTTGCAGTAGAGTTTAAAACAAATATTTGAAATTATAGACATATATAAGAAGTATTTATAAGTGAGTAAAGGGTAAAGCTGAAGTATATCAATGAAATTGGCTTAAATTAGGAATGATTAGGCTTATTTTTTATTAGTCCATAGCCAAACTAAAATAATATTTTTTTGGAGTGTATATTGCCTAACAATAATATAATATTTATAAAAGAGACCATATATAAATAAGTAAACAATCAAAATTTGATGTATATTCCCAAATTGAAATAGAGTGCCAACCATAGTGCGTCAAAAATTAAATACAACTTTTAGATCATTTTTCAAGATATTAGATTATGATATTAGTTTTCAAGATTTTAAAAAATTTTATATGTTTTTATTCTTTGTCAAATTAGCTATCTAATTGAACATTTGTAATTTTGTTTTATATTTTGAGATGTTGATATTGTGTAGTAGTGAAATCTGTGTATTTGTTCTAATTAGATTTTCAAATGGTAGACTATACACCTTTTTGTATGTGTTATTTATTATGATCAATAATGTTGAGATTTGTATAATTTTATAATTATTGAATAAATATCAATTTGTTGAGCTCAACTCTTGGATGGTGAATTTAAAGTTATACATTTTTTTTTTCTTTTATAGAAAAAGTAATGCATTTCATACTAAATAGTTTACTATTATTATATGACCTAGACAAATACATAATTTTTTTAAAAATAAAAAATTTCACGCGGAAAAATACCGATTGACCCGACCCTATCAAAGCTCTAACAAGCATATCTGGTGCGGTTTTTTTGATGGAGGGTGAGTTTGGTTCAGCTTTTTGAAATTGGGCTTTTTGAAAAAGTGGAGTTTTTAAAAAGTGCAATATGAAAAAGTGTTTTTTCAAAAAGTTGAGTGTTTGGTAAAAACTGTTAAAAAGTGCTTTTTGAAAAAACTGAGTATTTGGCTAGCACTTATAAAAGTGGTAGTTTGAGGGGTAAATTACTAAAAATGACAATGTCTATATAAAGAAAATTATTTGTTTTAATTACATCTTTTAATGTAAGTTATGGACACAATATTTTCACAAAAATTTCACAATAAAGTCTATATAACAAGTTGTTAATGGTAGGAAAAAAAAATGTCACTAATAGGTCTAGATGAGAACTAATAACAACTTACTATATAAACTTTATTATGAAATTGTTATAAAAATATTCTGTCAATAATATTTTTTTTTTTTAAGAAAAATAGTACTAAATTAAAAAGTTTAGAGATATAATAAAATATCATAATATTTTCACAATACTAATTTAAAATTAATCTTCATAAAATAAAAGTTTATTAACACTTATCTTTTAAATGAATTGTTCTAGTACTCACAATTTTTTCTCCACCACATAATTTATATCATCACAACTATAAAAAAGAAGTTGTAAAATAATTTTACTCTCAATGTTTTCTTCCACGTTACTTTTACCCAAACTCAAAAACTTTTTTTTTTTTCTCGTCCACACATTCACTTCGTCCTCATCTTCTTATCATCCTTTTCTTTTACTTTCCTCCACACAAAGGCCCACACACACACACACACACACACACACACACACACACACAAGTCTGTGCTCTCTCTCAAGCTCCCTCTCTCTACTCCATGTCTCCAAAGGTTCCATTTATCAAAAACTCTACCGAATACAAAAGGTTTTTTTTTAGGTTAGATATGTAAGACGTAAATAAAAAAAAAATAGAGAAGAGAAGAGGAAGAAGCAGCACAAAAGAAGAAGAAGAAGAAGAAGATGAGATGCCGCAGCACAGCAGCACAGAGGAGTAGGAGAAAAAAAAAAAAACTATGGCCAATTTAGGAAAAAAAAGAAATCCACCAATGAAAATATTTCTGTTTTGAAAAAACGTGTTTGTGCGTATTGCAACTGCAGCTCTGAGCTCTTTTTCGCAAATGCACGTTTTCTTCGCAAATTCAAAACGTAACTTTTAACAAAAAGGTACTTTTTGAACCTTACCAAACGAGCTTTTTGGGCTGGGAGTTTCAAAACGTAAAACGGGCACACTCCAATTGGAAACATCAAAATCATTATCAGATTTCCTTCTCAAAAAAAAAAAAAAAAAAATCATTATCAGATTTCATTTAGTCATTCCAGCCAGGATGAACCACTGGTGGTGTGACACGATAAAAGAGAAAACTAATGGCCATAAATTATGGGTAGAATAATAAATAAATTAATAATAATATATCCACCTCGCTTTCCCAGATGTAGACTAGGGGATGAGTGAAATCTTAAATGAGAACAGTGTTACAAATTTTGCTTTTTTCCTTTCATTTTGGACCAATAAAAATTTACACATACAAATGTACAACTCTCTCTCTCTCTCTCTCTCTCTCTCTCTCTCTCTCTCTCTCTCTCTCTCTCTTATTAGCCTCTCTATCATTGGTGTCAACGAAGAGCTGGAATGGTAGTACCAGCGACGATTCTAAAAAATTTGTCTAGGTTGTTTTTTAGAAAGCATAAATTACATAATTTTATTTTTTTTAGCTTTTAGATAATTAGTTTTGATTCAATGTTATTAATTTGGTAAAAATACAAAACTCATCTTCTAAGTTTTACCATTTTTTATTTCAATCCTCTAAGTTTAGGTTTTGTCATTTCAGTCATTTAAGTTTCATTCATTTTCAATTAAGTCTTCTATTAGTATTTTGTTAATTGTTGCTGTTAGTTAACTCACCAAAATGATGCCGTTTTGAATATTTTTTTTTAATTTTAGAAAAATGTTAAATAAAAAAATAAAAAATAAAAAACAAAATTAATCCCCCCCACCCCACCCACCCGGTATCTGAGAAACTCAAAATGAAAGAGGGGGAAAGAGAGATCAGGAGGGGGAAGATCGAGAGGAAAGATCCATAAGATTCACAATTGTAGTACTCCATCTTCCTCTGTTCATGTTTTACAGTTGTAGTACATGAATTGCCATTGGCCAAACATGTCTTTCTGCAAGTTGCTAAGAAACTTGGTAGATGGTAAGAATGGAAAGTAAGAACTTGCAACTGGACGAGAGAAACTGTGGCTACTTTAGGTAGACAATTCATCTAACAACCTAGACTAGACTATATGTATGGTTTTGTCTTTGTTTCATCGAACCAGTTAAAGATGCAATTGCAAAGCAAATCCGTAGTTTGTAGTTTGCAAAGCAAATCCTGTCAATCCCTTACCCACTGCAACTGCAGCAAAGTATATAAGCAGATCTTGTTGGACTGCAATGTATCAGGACCTCTTTGCAACTGAAAGGCATATATATTGTTAGTAAATCTTATTGATCTTGCCCCTTTTAATCTCTCTTTCACCATCTCTCATTCTGGGTTTCTCTGATATCAGGTAGGTAGGTGGGGATTCATTTTGTTTTTATTTTTTTATTTAGCATTTTTCTAAAATTAAGGGAAAAAAAAAAGTTCAAAACGGCGTCGTTTTGGTGAGTTAACGGCAACAATTAATAGAATACTAACGAAGGACTTAATTGAAAATAAATGAAACTTAAAGGACTAAAATGACAAAACCTAAACTTAGAGGACTGAAATGAAAAATTGTGAAACTTAGAAGGTGAGTTTTGCATTTTTGCCTATTAATTCTATTCCGTTCTGATCATAATGGCCGGAAAATACCATGCCAGTAAACAAACCGGAACAACAACCCATCCTATTCTACTTCGGAAAAAATTTTGGGTCATTTCAGTCTATTTCGAAAATTTCGGTAAATAGTAACAGTTCTAGAAATATTTTTTAAAGTGATCCTTAAAGGAGCATAAATTACACAATATAACACACTTCCCACAGTTTAATTTGCTTTGCACAATGTAAAGACAAAAAATATGCATCCACTGCAAAACTGCTTAACATAGGTTTTTTTTTTTTTTTTTTGCCTTTTATAAATTATAATGTGTATTTACTTATTTTTAACTTTTAAGGACCACTGACCACTACCCTAATTCAATGCCACAGCCCTATCCACCCCACGCTAAGAGACAAGAGCCAATCATCAATCTCACCACAATTACATATTTCTATATTGGGAAATGTTTAACACAACCCTTTTATATTTACATACATTTACAGAAAAAGACTAAAGCTAAAGCAATTTATATTGTCAAAAAAATTAAGTCTAAGCGAAGAGACACACAACACAAGTCAGACAAGAAAATGAAAGCCAATGAGCCACGTACCTAGCTGAAGTAACTGAGATCACCTTTTTCTTTTGTAGTGTATAGTTTTAAAACCATACACGTGTGGTCCTCTAGGATTAGAGCAAATAATAAAGTATTTTTGGCCTTAGAAATCCGTGAAGCACTAGAAGGCTTTAGAAAACAACTCAGAGAAAAGAAGAAATAAGTTTCCCACTCCTAATACTTTCCCAGAACACAGATTTGAGACAAGAAATTGTCAAGCTCATAAGCTACATTCCTAAAAATTCAAAAAAAACGTGGCTCCGCCACTGTGAGTATGAGAGAGAGAGAGAGAGAGAGAGAGAGGTAAAAGGAGAGAGAACTGAAATACCTTGATGTTGCCTGAGGTCAGGGGCGGCGCCGCCGCGACACGTTGAAGGCTGACGTTCTTATTTCCCGATCTCGCTTTTGCCGTCGCCGATCTCACAATCTCCGATCTCGCCATCGCAGAGCTGCTCTGCGTGTTCAGTGTTGCTGTTGTTGCCTTGCTGAGTCGCTGCTGCTGCTGCTGTTGCTGAGAAGTGAGGACGTGAGGTTCTTATTAGGTTAGGAATTGTTTTAGTTTAAAATATGTTTGGGTAATGGGTATACGTATTAAGTTTATAAATTTTTTTTACTATTATTATATTTGTTGAGAATCCGTGGGTTTGCTGGGCTTGCACCGATCAGTTTTTTTTTTTGAGAATCTGTGGGTTTCTGTTTTCAGTATATTGGGCTTTTTTTTCCTGGTTCTTGCTTGTAACAATTTTGTTTTCCTTTTCTTTTCAGATTTTAGTTCAATTTTCTTTTTGGCTTGAAAATAGAACAAATAAATTTTTTTTATTTTTATTTGAGGGTGTTCCTAAATTTGAATGAGGGTGTTCCTAATTTTTTTTAAAGAGTAAATAAATAAAAAAAATTTAATTATTATATATAATTTTTTTTTTTAAGGTCAGGTGTTCCTGGGAACACCCTGACATGAACGTGGAGTCGCCACTGTTAAGTACTAGTACTAGTAACACTAAAAGTGTAACTAATAATAGTACTACTAATTAGAATTATCTATTGAATCTAAAACTCTTTCAGAACTGTGAAGAAATGGAACCGGAAGGCAAAGAAGTGGTGCTAATCACGGGGTGTTCGGCTGGAGGTATAGGCCACGCGCTGGCACGCGCGTTCGCCGCCAAAAACTGCCAAGTCGTGGCAACGAGCAGGTCCAAGGTTTCGATGGGAGACTTAGAGCAGGATCCTAGGTTCTTCCTGCAAGAACTGGATGTCCTGTCCCATGACAGCGTGCAACGCGTGGTGTCCACTGTCGTGGAGAGGTACGGTCACATAGATGTGCTAGTGAACAATGCTGGGGTCCAATGTGTGGGCCCTCTTGCTGAGATCCCTCTCTCTGCCTTCCAACGAACTTTTGATACCAATGTCTATGGTAACATACTGAACTGACTTATCACCCTAATTTTTGTTAATTATTGTCAGATAAATTACGATAAATATTTATTTATTTATTTATTGATTTAAATGAATTAGTATGGATTATGATTAGTTAGATTAGTTTTGTTTAGGATTTTTTTTTATTTTTTTTTATTTTTATAAATTTGATAGGTATAATGGGGAAGGGTGGATTCGAATGTAGATGGCTGTGTTGAAAACATAAGGAGCTCTAGTTGAACTACGAGGCTATTGGTGGTTTTAGGATGAATTGTGATTAGTTTTATTGATAGATTATAAGAATTTCGTGTTTAAATTTTATCTAATACCAAGTCTATTTTGTATAGCTAGACTAACTTGTAGGTATACACTCTCTTGAATTAGTATTTTTTATCAAAATTTGGAGGCTTGGTAATGGTGCCTTCAAAGCAACTAATAAAAAATTGTGCACATAACATATGCTTTACTAAATATTCTTCTGCTAACCTTTTATTTTGTATTTTTTTTTAAAAAAAATTTTAAGATGTGCTTAATCTGTGTTTTTGGTTTTCGTTACTGCCATGTTGTAATTGTGATGGTTATTTCTCAAAATTCACCGAGCTTCAACTTTGGGACAATTGAGAATGGTATTAAAACAGTGGTTGTGACTTGTGAGTTTGAACCCTGCATTCTACACTACCTCCCATTTAACCACTTATTAATACCGGGAGTCTGGGTTCACATGTGAGTGAGGATGTTAGAATAATGGTTAAGTGATTAAATTCACTACTGCCTATAAGTTTAAGCTTTTTGGACAATAGGTAATTTATCATTGCTATATGCTACTGTTTTAAAGGTTAATTTGAATGGGCATTTCTTCACTTATTACAGATTACCTTGCCTGAGGTCAGCTTGTTTATCCTTACTGCAATACTTTTTTTCAATGTTTCACACACTTGTTTTGTTTTGTTAACTCTCGGTAGTGATTGATAGCAGTTAAAGTTCTTGCTGCTATAATAGAAGGAAAAAGGTATGACGTTTAGAATTTATCTTTGGAACTTTGACAAACTTGGAAATCTCAAAATATTGGGGTACTTGCTAGTTGAAATTTGATAGCAATATCTAGAAGGAACAAATTTGAAAAGCAACGAGTTTTATGTCCTTTAGGAAAAACTTGTGATTTTTTTTGAAACTTAATGAAGCAATATCTAGAAACAGGTTCTTTTGTAATACTTTTTATAGGAAATGTTAGTACTGAATATCAAAATGGTGCTAAACAACAATAGTAGACCCTAAAATAGATGCCCATCTTGATGCAGGCTGGCTGGGGTTGCTGTTTATGCTTAGAAATGAAATGAGAATGAGGCAAGCTTATAGTTGGATAATACCATTGCGTAGAGAGAGCACTTTGAAAATAGCACTCAAGGCTAAGTAAATGTCATTCAATCAAAATCTGTGTAACAAGTCATGCAGCAAATTACTTGTATTGCAATAAGTAGTTTGATTGGCTCAAACGTCGCTTATTTCTGATTAGTTCCTACAGAACTAACTAACTAAGGCACTAACTAGTTAGTTACAAACCAATCTCATTGGCTGCTGCATTAACAGACAGCTAGAAACAGTGTGATTGGCTGCACCTTAACTAACTGGCAGCCTAACGACTTCTATTACAACAAGTTGCTTTTGAAACCACTTATCCTACTTCTAAAGCTTTCAACTACCCTGACATGAGGCTTCACTTTGAACCAAGCCACTGCACCAAGCCCTAGCCCAGCTGCTGAAATCGCTAGCTGGTTTATTACCTGCTGCTGCACTGTATTATGCCTGCTGTTACTGCACTTGGTTGTTGCTGCAACATACCAAATTACTACACAGCCAACTACTCACAAAGGCATTTAGCTATGTAGATGCTCCTGCATCACATCTACTTGGTATCTGCTATAGAATGAGTTTTTCAGAGGCCACATCACTTATGTTTATGCTGCATCAGCACACTGATACTTTGCTAGTATCAATTCTTTAGTTCACCCAATGAAGAATTTGCAGGCCTCACTCAATGCTATTCTTTGTGATGGTTCAATTGGTAACTTCATGACAGCATTACATTTTGACGATAAATGTATCATTAATCAGCATCAATGCACTCCTTTGTATTTGTATATATGTATAAACACACAAGTTAATAACTTTTTACTGAATTTTTTTTTTTTTTTTTGATAAATTCATTATTGGGTTAATTATCTCCTTAAATCAATAGCTATTTCATCTATGATAGTATTAAACTTAAAAGTTTTTTGCACTTTAAAAATTATATAGTTTGTCATGCACATGCATGTATATTTACATTTAAGCTCCATTTGGGTAGTGAGCGTTTGCGTCTGCGTTTAGAGTAGTTGTGTTTTTTGGCTTTTTTTTTTTAATTTTAATTTTATTTATATATATATATATATATAATTTAAGTCCAGCACCTGTTGCACTGTTCATGTGCAATCAGGCCAATGAACAGTAATCAAATTTTTTATTTTTATTTTTATATATTTATTGTTTTTAGTTTTCAGCAAAATAAGTTGTATTCAAACACACACTTAGTTAAAAGAACTGAAAGATCAAACTTTCTACCTTCTTTTTTTTTTTAAGGAGGGATCTCTTACTGGCCTTTCCATTTAAAATTGCATTTCAAAATTCCTCCCAATATTTGCCATTTGGAAACACAGATCTTCACTAAGGTTGAACTTTTCCCTCAAATTCCAAGCCATGCAATAGGACTTGTGTAAACTTCAAAACTAATACTCTACTGAAAAAGCATTGCCTCTCTGAATGATAGGATCTATTATTGCGGGGTGTGTGTTGCTCAATCTTCATTACAAAGAAATTGAACAGAAAATGGTCAGGTTACATCCTGTGAATATATTGACCACATCCTCAAAAGCTGCTAAACCTCACTGCATTATTGACTTAGTAAACACATTGAAGTGATGCATGATACAAATTACATCATTTGCATTATGCAATGTTTCTAGTTATTTCTCATATGTTTGGCTTTGGATATGAAGCTTGAGTTTTCATTACATCATACATGGTAACACATGGCGCTGCCTCTGATAAATTGGCCTTGTAACAACTATATGTCTATGGCAATGCTACAAGACTGTTCTTTGTATTTGAATCTGTCCATGTCTAAATTATCTGTTTTTTAATCTGACCCTCACAGCAGATTTGATATGTTCTTCTATTTTCTTCCTGTAATATCTCTTGGTTCTTTGTTTTCTTTGATTACATTCCTAAAACAATGAAAAAAATTAAAACAATGAATAATAATATTAATTTATAATGTCATACTCTAAAATAGGTCCCATGCGGTTGGTTCAAGCTGTTGTACCTCACATGGCATCCAGGAGAAAGGGAAAGATTGTCAATGTTGGAAGTATTGCTGCTCTGGCTCCGGGACCATGGGCTGGTGTATATACTGCATCCAAAGCCGCTCTTCATGCATTGACCGATACATTAAGGTTTGTACACAACCTGCATACATCTTAATGCTGGGTTATATCTGCATAAAAACAATGATTGTCACATAGATATTTTTAGTAGTGCCAATTATTTATGCTATTAGGCATAAATATAGCTGTGCAAAGCTGTTGACAATAATAATAATCTTACCAGACGAAGAATTGCTGTTTAACAAAAGAAAATCTTGGAATCGTGATGAAGAAACACAAGAAGGCCTTCTTTAGCATAAAACTGTGTATGACGTTTCCAAGTTAAACTTGTATGAATACATTTAAGAATAAACACAATTTGGGGTAACTTTATTTAAACCTAAGAATGGGAACAGCATAGTTTTTAATTCATAAGATAGTCATCTCCTAGCCACAGCTTTTATGACTTCCACTTTCTTTAAGCCAGGCCAATGGGTAATTGAAATCTGCCTTTGTTGTAGGAATATTGGTGGATCCTTTGTTATTTGATGATCGCTTAACACATAAAGTCTCAATTAATATTCCATATACTCTCCATGTAACATGCAGATTGGAACTAAGACATTTTGGGATCGATGTTATCAATGTTGCCCCGGGAGCTATTAGGTCAAACATAGGAAATGCTGTCATAGCAAACTACAGCCAAATGCCTGAGTGGAAGTTGTACCAGCCTTTTGAAGCCGCCATCCGAGCCAGGGCCCATTTTTCACAAGGAACTAAGTCAACCCCTTCAGAGGAGTTTGCAAAGAATACTGTGGCTGCAGTGCTGAAGAAGAATCCTCCGGCCTGGTTCTCCTCTGGTCATCTCTCCACCACAATGGCAGTCATGTACCATCTGCCCCTCTTTATTAGAGATTTCATAATTAAGATAGCAATGAAAGGTTGAGTTTTACCTCTTTGGTTTCCTATATTGATTTTGGTCATATGTTGTACATTAACTTCTTGTTGTGTGTTCTGTTTTGTCCTCTCCTTTTTGTATTCTTTACACGCCTTCTTCTTTTGTATACGGCCTGTGTACTGGGGATGCACTATTTTTGGTTTGAATGAATTTATTCCCTCATAAGAAAAGAAAAAAAAAAAGATCATGTGTATCTGGTAGCCCCAAATGCTAAACACACGCACACCAATCCTAGTATTCCAGCATGATGATGCCTTAGGTGCATATAGCACTTTGTTCGTTCACAATACAAGAGAGAGGGTTGGAATAACTTGCTGTTTTTATCTCCTGAATTATATGTAATCTTTGACTTCAATGGATGATGACTTCTCGTTGTTCTCGATGTTGCATTTTTGACAATTGAAAGTTCCTTTTAGAGAAAAGTTGAGTCAGGAATCAGCATAGATGGTAAAAGTTGGACAAACAAAAAATTGACAGAATTGTCTCATTATAAACACGGTTCAGGCAGGACTATAACACATGATACATGCAGGTCTGATCCACATATATGATCCTGTACAAAAATTTAGTTAAAACGTAATGTTTTGATACATTTAGTATGTTGTTTTGAACAATGCCCCGATATATTACAAGTTGAGAGAGAGCATCTCCAAGCCTAGTATGTGCCGTCAAATACATCAATAATGGGTAATTAAACAATGTAAAAATGCATTAGTCTAATCTCTTTATTATCCCAATATTCTGATCAGATTTGTAACTTTCATAAGTTAAAAAGATTAAAGGAAAATTACACCAACCTCCCTTAAGGTGTAAGAAAATGAGAGCAACCCCTAATTTAGTTTTGCACAAATATCTCCCCAAACCCCCCCTCCTTTTGAAGGCAGGGGAATCCATTTCCTTATTGTATTAAATATTATGATTGGTTTGTAGTTCAAGGGCACTCATCCTAATCTTTACCTAATTAAGCATTCATAATGTTTGGGTAAATAAGGTGAATTAGATATCTATATCTCAAGGGTTAGATAGAAGCTTCATCTATAAGCCAAATGCAAATTAGGAACGTGATCTCTTAATCAAACTCAAAATAAATATTTCATTGTATTGTAATGTTTATCACAAATCAAGGGGAATTTCATTTCTGCAAGACTTCAGGGTCGTTGTCATTTCTAACCTCAAAGGAAGTGAGTAAAAATTTTCAAAGATTAAATTATTTACTAGAATAATCAATTCTAACTAATTTTCCTCACATTGGATTTACTAAACAAGAACTATTAAATAGTATATATTCTAACAAACTTAACCTATGAAAATTTACCTGAGCTTGCCCAAACTTAATTAAGAAAATAGCATACTAATCCCCCTGCAAAAGTTGGAAATTTATCTAACTCTTAGCAAATTGCATACACACAACAACAGCAAAACACCCCACTATAGAGAAGAGAAGTTAATTCATACCTTCTTTGACAATTTGGGCCTTCTCTTCAAGGACGTCGTTTTTATCAATCACTAAATGATTTCAACAATAGTTATTAGTCAACTAGGTAATCACGAATATCCAGGCTTGTCACACCAATTCTTTTTAATAACAACTAAGCCCCTGGTATAGACAACACAAATTGAATAGTTAGACTTTTTTAGAGTGAAATGTAAGATCCATGGGTATTAGTGCATTAGTTCTATTAGATAAGGAGTTATCACAATACTATTTTGAGAAAATACTAGTACCAAGCTTGAAACAAACAAGTAGTATAAGTGGATGAGAAATTACAGATGTCACCTTCTAATATAAGGCAAACTGAAAATATAGTACCAACTAGCCCAAACAACAATATTGTGGTGAAATTCTTGAAAATTTTGCTTTTTCTTGGCCTGAAAATGGGAAACAAATGAAGAACCCATATCAGCATCAGTATGATGCAACATTCAGTGCATAATTCAGTCAGAGGACATTACATTTTCATAGAAATAGCATATAAGAAGCATCGAAATTAAGCAGGTAATGAATCTCACAAATATCAAGACTGATAAATCTAAATTCAATACGATTCAATTATTTGTTCATAATTCACATCATCATGTAACACCTTTCTTGCTGCATTACTTTGGCTAGCTTAGAATCAACATTGAAATTGGTATTGTAGGGTTTACATTCAACTCTACATTGGATACCGTTTGATCTCTACTAAATTTATACAGAGAGAGACTAAGAAGAGAGGAGAGACAGCAGTGCCTTCAAGAGAGAGAGGGAGAGAAACATATTAGTTCATTTGGAACTCAAGTCTCAGAGACTCGAGTTCCATGGAGAAAAACATCAATTGATTTTTTTTAAAGTTCTCAATGGAACTCAAGTTTCGGAGTCTTGAGTTCCAAAGGATGCTACTTAACTAATATGTTTCATTTTTGACCACACTAATATGTTTGCAAAATCAACACAATTGTCAAAAAAAAAAAAAAAAAAAAAAAAAAACTAAAAACAACCTCTTAAAAAAAAAAAATCACAAGGAACTTTCTATAGGACTTGAGTGTACTAATGTCGAGTTCCACCTTAGGCTAGGCTTTTCATATGTCACTGAGTTGTTTATACAGTTTGTGTTTCGCTAAAAAGGAATATATTCCTTTTTATTTAATAAGTAAGTTCAAACCTAAAAGTTTAGGCTCAATTATCAAACAATATGAACATAATCATAATTGTGTAGGTTGTGAGTACAAGACTCTAAATATGTGTGTGTTTGTGTGTGAGAACTTGAGTTTAGCTTGTGTAAATTTGTAATAACGCATGTGTAACTCCTACTTTCCTAAGTAACTCCTATTTTAATGGACAAATAATTTTTTTTTTTGAGTAAATGGACAAGTAAAAATTAATTGTACAAGAAAACATGTCAAGAAGCACTTTAGGAAAACTTTAATTGAGAGGTTTATATAACAAATAAATAAACCGATTGACCCAAAAGTTTGTCTAGCTATGGGTTTGGTTTGGGGTTAATTGTGTTATATTAACTACTCACCCGTGTTAGAATCTAATTTCCTCTCTCAAAGTGTGTTTGTTTCTAAAAATTAAAAAATAAAAATAAAAATCACTCACACTTATCATTACCCTTTTAATTATTATCTAACATGGGCATTACTAATTATACCAAACACATCAGTACTTCAATAAAAAGTGTTGCCTGTCTTTTGTATTGCTGCAGGCATAGTTGTGCTCTTATTTTGATTTTATAGAAACAACCTGTCCAAATCTTATTCTAATTGGATGACAAAAATGCTTGACAACTTCCAAATAGTTTCAGAGCCTGAGGATGCCTGGACTTCTCTCATGTATATTGCACGAGTCCACTACTTCATTACAAAGTTTTGCAAATACCTAAAAAGCTATCAACCCAACTGAATGTAAGGTCAGATTATAATTCGTTTGCACACAAACAACAAATTAAGTTTTAGCATTAATATCATACTGTACTTCTATTGCTGGTAGTAACTAATAACAGCAATTGCCTTTTTCATCAACAAAACACCAAACAGAATCATATGGAGACTCGAGTCATTTGTTTCGCAACAAAATATGTTCACTTATGTCCCACGGATATGGTAATTTCATGCCATTTCCTAGTGAATTATACATGGATCATTTTCTAGGTCTCATTGTCCAAAAGTAACAGAACCTACAAGTGACGTGATTAGAACTGCTCGACTTCCTTCACTATTAGCCTTTGCATCATGGAACACTAGGAAGCATGGCTTTCAACCAGGTCAACCTCTTCTCACTTTTTGTCGATATGAATGCTTTTCTCCAGGTTGGGTGCTGAAACAAATCACAAGCAACACTATAAGTACTGTAATCAACACCTTGCATACCATTTAGTATAGCAACACAATGACTTTCAGAATATGGGTCATTAGTTTGAGGTGTTGCAGTTCCATTTGATTTCAAGACAGAATTAATCTCCCTTGAATTCTCAGTTCCCTTGTGATATTTCTTGTTGGGTCCTGAACCCAAAAGCTGTGGTGACTGGCGCTTGTTGCATCCATGTAAAAAGATATCATTGACATTCTCCCTTGAGCGTGCAAGATGGTTTCTTCCAGACCTATCTCCACCAATTACAATGGCTTGCTTTCCAGTGACCATTGGCTTTGTAAATATTTTGCATAGCTCTTCATAAATAGGACACCCCCATTTCCTGTATGGCGCAATCTCAGGATGCACCTATAAGTTTCACAAGTTGAAATTTTGGAATACAGTTAAAATTAGATGTAAAAAAATGTGTGTGTGTGTGTGAAGAGAGAGAGAGAGAGAGAAGAAAATATGTACCTGAACATATTCTTTCCACACAAGATCATCAACATGCATCATCTTCCAACGATAATTCCAACCAAAGTTGCCATGGTTATACAAAGGTTTTACAACGCAATATCGTTTTCTTAAAACAGCTAGGCGTTTTTTCAATTCCATCTTATCGTAATTTAGACCTGTTTGCTGATTAAATTCTTTGTATACATGGTCCCATGCCTCCTCATTAAAGTCACTGACACACACGTCTGGATGGTAGTTCATTTCTTCAATCAGCAATTCTACGAATATCTTCTCCAGGTGTGGTGACCAGTTTGGACTGGACCAAACATCCTCTGATTGCTCTTGATTTGTCTGATTATCAATCTAGAATATGAAGATTTTGCCCACATTTAGGTATAAAAAATACTAACTTTCTACTAAATTCCATCTTTGATATTCATAACCAGCATTGTAATTAAACTGGCCAGCAAAAGGATGATACAAAATACACTCCCTTAATTCTTGCATATGCAACTCAAACGTGTGCTATTGACAAATTGTATTACATTATGAAGTAAAATTTGAATGCAAGATACCATTTTGGTTAACAGAGTAAAGATGGACAGTTTTGAACATTTCTTTTACCTGTAAGCCTACCATAAGGCACCATCACTTGAAATGTTCATATTCACTGATGTCATGTATGATAAATGCAGAACCATAATACATCTAACACAGAACCCATCACAAAACCAATAATGAAATGTACTGCCAAATACTAATATCAGAGTCAAACAAGGGAACCACTTTTTTTGCAATAATCCAAGCAACAAAATCAACAAAAGTGATCAATAAAAAAAAAAAGGACAAAAAACAATTGAATTTACCTCCGTTTTGTGGTCCTTCCCCTGGAACTTGAAAAGAGAGCTAAGCCCATCAACCTTGTCCTCCAATCTCTGAATTTGGCAACGCAAGTCTTGGGGATCTTTCTCATTCTTGGCGAGAACGGAATTGTTGGAGTCCTCGACTGACTGAAAGTAGAGGCGACTGACATTTTTTGCTGAACATTTTTGCATGCACACAGGGCAACTATATCTCCTCCTTCGCAAGCAGTGCTTGAACCACTGTTGTAAACTATGGATTCAAGCACGCACACACCAGAATAAATAAATAAAAACATCAGTTCCATATTCTGACTTTCCATTTTTCAACTCAAGCATTTATAGATATAATATGATACATACTTAAATATTATATTCAATGAGAGAGAGAGAGAGAGAGTGACCATGGCTCGTGGAAGACATGACCGCAGACGGAGATGGCTTGGAGATCTTGAGCAAGGGGCTTGAGATCTTCGAAGCAAATCGAGCAAATGGTCTTGACAATGCTCTTGCCACCCATCATATCTCTCTCATTGTTTATGGTGACCATATTTCTCTGTGTGCTCTGCGTAAATTTTTTTTTTTTTCACAACTTTCTGTGACTTCTGTCTCATATATATTTTACTCGGTGGGGGGTGGGGAATGGAGCGAACAGTTGAAGTGGTAGCGGGAACAAAGTGGGAAAATCCAACAATTTTACCCTTTTTGGCTCCAAAATCCAAAGATGTGCAGTAAATCACATTATTATTATTATTATTATTATTTTATTTACACTTATTTTCATTTCCTCCAAAACAATGATTTATTTATAGAGAAAATCTTAGAATAAGCTATATGTATAGAAAGTTAGTACACTTTTGACTTTTCATGGTTGGCTGAATCACCTTAATTAATTAAATAATAATAATAATAATAATAAATAACCATAGTAAAACCAACCTAGATCATCTTCTTAAAATTACTTTTTTATTCCAACAATAACAACCAGTAATAACTTGCACTTAGAATTTGTTGTAAAAATGTTGTAGACATATTGTGGGGCCCTATTACATTAACCGCGCTAGCCCACCACATGCGGCCCAAGGCCCGCGCCGAGGATAGTGCTGAGGCCGAGGACAATGAGAAAGAACCCAGAACGTCCGAAGGGCCGCGCCGAGAATGACTTGTCCTCGGCGCACCGACTTCATTAAAGGGAAAAATATCACGACTTCATTAAAAGGGAAAATATCCCACCAATATTTTGGCCGTCTTAATGAAGACATGACCGGCGGACCCAGTCGCCTCGATTACCCCAACTAATAGAAAGTCTGTAAAGGCGGCTGAGAACTAACGTAAAGCCTGTAAACTACAGATGATGTGACAAACTCCTGTATACAACGATCAGATAATTGACAAGTGAATGGTCAAGATCAACGAAAATAAGACTATATAACTAGCAAGATTCTAAACCTAAAGAGGGGGGGGGTCCGAAAAAGAAAAAAGGAGATCCTCAGACAGGGCCGAGGATCAATGGTCCTTACAAACACTTGGCCAAAATTACAACGGAGTGAGGATTTTTCTTACCATAAACTTCTAAGTCCAGTTCGTATAGAGGGATCCGCCCCAAAATTCGTTGTCTGCCCGTTTTATGCTTAGTCCTTCCTACCCATTCTCTACAAATTTTATTGTTTAGGGTCCATTACATTTTGAGCCATTACACATATCATTTCTTTAAAAAAAAAACATTCATCATCTTCTCTTTTCAAAAAAAAAAAAAAAACATTCATCATCTTCTTAAAAAAAAACATACATCATGCAATGTGTCCTTCTCCCAAGTACGGTTTGGTTTACATCATCACAAGATTTTCCATCTTTTGCACTTTTTCTATCATCTCAAGCAAACATAGCTTAAAGTTAATACAATATTATTACTTCTTCATGTTTTTTACTATGTAATTTTTGTATGAATAAAATCATGTCATTATTCATAATTTTTTTTTCATCGATTTTTATTATTATAAATAATGACATTATTTTATTTAGGGTTGTAAATATGACAAATCGAGTATTAAAAGTTCAAAATTGTTCATTTAATTTTTTTTTTTTCAAATACAAGCCGAGTTTGAGCTTATCACCAATCAATATTTTATATTCAAGCTTGGTTTATTTTCTTATCGAGTAAGCTCAAGCTTCTTTATCAGTTATTCAATTAACTTATTCTTTTTCTATGTACTATGAAACCATAACTAAAATGTTTTACTTTTTCACAATTCTATTAATTTTTACCATGAATGGACTAATTATATCATCAATAAGATACAAATATAATAATTTAATATTATATAAACCTATTGCAAACTTGTATAATTCAATTTCAAATCTATATAAATGTATTTTTAGACAAGTTACATATAACTATATAGATATTATATATAGTTAAATCACGTTCTCATGTTCACGAGTTTATTTAAAAATGCATTATTATATTTGAACTTTACTCGTTTAATAATCAAGTCTAAACTTAAGACTTGAACTTAACTTGCTTTCTAAACAGTTTGAACTTTATTTATTTTCTAAACAAACAAACGTACGTTCGTTTATACGTCTAAAATTCAAATCGTAGAATAAGCTATATGGGTAGAAAGTTAGAACACGTAAAAAATCCTAATCTCCTCTCCAATTATTTATAAAAAGAAAAAAAAAGTTTGTTTAATGGGTGTCTTAGAATATTTGTTAATAGAGCATTTTAGAAATGTTTTGAACAATTTTTATGAAAAATGTAAAAAATTGTTCAAAAAATTAGTTATATTTCTCTTTTCCTATAAAAAAATTCTAAAAATATTTAATAAATCAATATCTATTAACTTTAATAATTATAAATAAAAAATAAAAAAAAGATTTTGCAATCCCGCGCGTTCGCTTCCCGCTACTATAAATCATAAATGGCTCTAATTAGTAATTATTTAGCTCTCAAAATATAAAGTTACAAAACTAGTTTTTGGCTTGGGCTTAACAAGTAACAACAAACCCTGTGTTTCTCTGTCAGGGGTTTGCTCTTCGAGTTTCCAAAGATGCCTGAGAGAATGTCAAGAAAGAAAGGCAAGCGTGGCTCCGATTCTGAAAGGGTGAGTTTGTCACTCATGGCTCCCGCAGCCATGTCCTATTTATAACTTAAAAACATGCTTGTTATATATAATATAATTTAATTCACTTTTTATTTTGCGCCAAATCTTGTTTATGTGATTTACATGGTGATAATTATGATTCTCTAATTTGCCTTTTGATTCTGGTATTAGTATACTATGTTTTGATTTATGCTATGCTTATAAGATAACCCTGTTGTTTGGATATTTTGGCCCCTTAAGTAAGCAATCTAGTTAAACCTTTGACCACACTAATAAAGTTATCTTGTTGCACTGCTTTGACCATCACACTTATAAACCTGGAAATTATGATTTCAAGCAATATAATCTGCAATAGGCATTTATGTAGTTTGAATTTTACTAGGCAATGCATGTGATTGTTGGCTTTGCGATAGATGTATGGTCCTACATATATGACATCAACGAATATCAAATGTTGTCTATTCTGTACTGTTCCGGTCTGTTTTGTTCTGGTTAGGAAAATTTCGTTCCAGCTGTCTAACCAGTACAAAATTGCTACAAATCGCCCCTATCCCACCTCAGTCTAAATTCTGGCCAATTCAGTCTAAATTCGGATCATTCCACTAAATTTAGGCTATTATGTAAGCAAAGAATTTTAAATCGTTGATGTCATATTATTTGATTTTGAATTGATAATTTGATATGGTAGGAACCCTATGTGATGAAGACTTTTTTATATATAGTGGTAATTTGGAACGGTATGTTGGAATAAACTAGTACCGAAATATTCCATTCCATTGAACAAATTGGAATGGTCACTGGAACGGAATTGACAACTTATAATTCAAGTAAAAGTTAAAAAGAAATGTTGCTATTTTACTGTATTACATACTGCTTTGACTTCATATTGTGATACAATTTGTTGATAGACAAAGTGTTTGCGCTGCAAGTGCAAGCATTAACTAGTTGTATTTGTATGATTGTGTCATCCTTTTGTTAGCCTGTTTAATTACAATGCTGACTTTGAATATCAAAGATGGAATTTAAGTAGAAAGTTATTGCCTCTTTATACCTAAACGTGGCAAAATCCTGCATATTCTAGATTGATAATCAGACAAATCAAGAGCAATCAGAGGATGTTTGGTCCAGGCCAAACTGGCCACCACGCCTGGAGAAAGTATTCGTTGAATTGCTGATTGAGGAAATGAAATACCATCTGGACGTGTGTGCCACTGGCTTTAATGAGGAGGCATGGGACCATGTGTGCAAAGAATTTAATCAGGAGACAAGTCTAAATTATGATAAGACGGAACTGAAAAAACATCTAGCTGTTTTAAGAAAGCGATATCGCATTGTAAAACCTTTGTATAATCATGGAGGCTTTGGTTGGGATTATCGTCGGAAGATGGTGGATGTTGATGATCTAGTGTGGAAAGAATATATTGAGGTACATATTTTCTTCTCTTTAGAGCTAGAGCTATCTGTTAGTCACACATTCTTTTTTATGTTTAATTCTAGTTACATTGCAAAATTTCAACTTGTGAAACTCATAGGTGCATCCTGAGATTGAGCCGTACAGGAAATGGGGGTGTCCAATTTATGAAGAGCTATGCACAATCTTTACAAAGCCAAAGGCCACTGGAGAGTTTGCCATTGCAATTGGTGGATACAGCAGGTCTGGCAGCAACAATCTTGCACACCCAAGGGGAAATGTCAATGCCAACATTTCAAATGGACGCAATAAGCGCCAGTCAGCACAGCCTGTGGGTTCAGGTCCCAACAAGAAACATGACAAAGGAACCGAGAATTCAAAGGAGATTAATTCTGTCTCAAAATCAAATGGAACTGCAGCACCTCAATCTGATGACCCATACTCTGCAAGTCATTGTATTGCTATAATAAATGGGATGCAAGGTGTTGATCGCCGTACTTATAATGCTGCTCTGGATTTGTTTCAGAACTCAACCTGGAGAAAAACATTCATATCATTAAAAAGTGGGAAGAGGTTGAACTGGTTGAAGGCCATGCTTCCTAGTGTTTAATTTGCAAGGGCTAATAGGCAAGGAAGTTAAGCAGATGTAATCACGTCACCTTTAGGTTCTGTTTACTTTTGGACAATGAGACCCAGCAAATGATCTCTGTATAAATAACATGAATTTCAGTACTATTTTCGTGGGACATATGTGGTGGACATCTTATGTAAATTGAATGACTCCAGTGTGGTTCTGTTTGTCGATTGATTTTCTCATGAAAAAGGAAACTTCAGTTACCTTAAAAAAAAGTATTAATGCTAAAACTTATTTGCCATTTGGGATTTGTTTGCATACCAATTACCATCGCACCTTATATTCTTTTTGGAAAATAGGTTTATAGGTATTTGCAAGACAGTGTGAAGGGTGAAGTGTGAAGCAATGCAGTTATGCAGTATATGGAGTTAGGTCTGCATCTCAGGATACTTCCAAAGCTTCACCACTCACCATCGCAGGATATTCTCACAGATTGTGGGCCCATTTGTTCCGTTGTTTAAACAACAGTTTTTATTGTTTAAATAATATTACACGTATTTTTACACACTTTCATCCACACGTATTTTCAAAAAATACAAACATTACTATAACAATATTACCAAATAGGCCCTGTGAATCCAGTGCACAACATAAAAAAAAAAAAAAACAAAAATGCCTACTAAGACTATTATGTTACACAAATGACTGGGTTCAAGATTGTGATGGTTCCCCTGACTTTCATGTTAAGGTTGCTGACAAGAGGCAGATTTTGCATTTGTTCAAGTTGTACACCACTTTTTCCAAAATCATTTAGTAATATCTTCTGACGAAGTTGTAGATATAGTGTACTTCCTCATGCTGTTAATGTTTGTTGCTGCTTTTAGATTGGCTTTGTTGGCTTGTAGTTTGAAAGAAGACAGTATCGTTAGAGGACACTCCGGATTGTATCTAAGATGCTATCCTATCTGATGTAAACTTTAGAATTTGATTAAATAATATTTCTGCTATTAATCGCCTAAAAAAATTGCCGAGAAGGATTTCATACCAATTGGCCTTGCCGTCTATGAATTTGAAGATGGCCGCAAACAGTATGGTTGTTCAGGCACATTATAACCACAGAAGTTAAAAAAACAGTTAACTCTTTAATTCTCAAGCATTCACATGATTTTACATTCTGAAGTCATCTCATTTCCAATAAGAAATATCACAAAAATTGTCACTGCTCTCTTCCAACCGTGTCAACTCAACTAGCGATATTTTGTTACCAGACTTGTACTAGCTACTTTATTATTAAGCTTTTTTTATTGTTTCCTTTTTTCTGTGCATTTAAATCAGTGAAAAACTCTGAATATATTTTGAAAGAAATAATCAAAGTAAAGTTAAAACATGCAATTGAATTCTTGATAACATCAAAGTAAAACATCAACTATAAAATATCCTTACCCTTAACACTTATAGTTCATACATACATATTTCCGAAGTAAAATTTTGTAAAATAAAAAATCCAGCGTTTTGGTTGATCAAAATTCTAGAGTTCCAGGGCTAATCTCAACCTCGTGCACGTGCAGGCACTGAAAGCAACAAAAGTGATCTTCCATTTTAGCCGTTTCTAACAAAAACGACAAGCCGACCTGTCGTTTTCACAGAATCACAAAACAACGTTGCCGGCTACCTTGACGTTATATCTCCGGCTACATCTCCACCTTCCACGTCATCCAGGGCCCACAGTTCACACTGTTCGCCCAAGCAAGCAAGGGCATCTTTGTCAATCCACTTAAAAGAGGGAATATTACCCGAAAATTTGGCTCCACAATATTCCAAACTCTTACCCACTTAATAAAATAGTACACAGTACACACAATACAACAGTCCCTAACCTTAAAAACCTTAACAAGAAAAAAGTAAATTAGCATTAGAAACTGTTTTCTTCGAACTGAATTACAGTTCAATTGTGAAAAATTGAGAATGGGAGCTGAGGTGGCTGAACAAACAAAGTCCAAGGGCTGGTGTTGGTATTTAATTGTGTTTGTGATTTGGAGCTCTGGTTGTAGCAGCGGCTACACTCACTATATCAAAAAACTTTTATCACTCAGCTAAGCCAACTTCAATTCCCGGCGCCATTGTTGAAAAATACGCTGACGCCCTTGAAATTGCTTTGCAATTCTTTGATGTTCAAAAATGTACACAATTCAGTCTAAAAAGTCTAGAGACACAACTTTTGCTACAACTCTAATATGTGAGTTCATGTGAAAGTTATTCTCCACCGGTCACAGTTGATTACTTCAGTAAGTTGTTGCAAATGGTTTGATCCTAGAACTGCAATTTGGTCACACACCCTATTGATCTTATTTTTTAAACCTTAAGTTGAATGTCATTAATTAATGAATTAATTAGTTTGTTTGAATTTTGTTGTTGCAGCTGGTAAGTTGGTGAATAATAGGATTGCGTGGAGAGGGGACTCGGGGTTAAGAGATGGGAATGAGAAAAATCTGGATTTATCAAAAGGAATGTATGATGCAGGTGACCTCATTAAGTTTGGATTTCCAATGGCTTTTACGGCAACGGTGTTGTCATGGGCGATTCTTCAATATGGAGATCATATGAATGCGGTGAAGCAATTGGAACACGCTCAGGACTCGCTTAATAAGTGGATAACTGATTATCTTATCAATGCTCATCCTTCTGCAAATGTGCTCTATGTTCAGGTTTGTCACTTGTTTTTAACTATTACTTCCTTTTGATCTTATGATAAGTTGATACTTGATAACATGTTGTTTCATTTAATATACTAATTTCATAGGCTACAGAATCACAGAGATAAGTGCATAAACTATTTTGATATGTGCACATGGCATTGGGATATCTGTAATGTTTCAACAAACTTACAAGATTGTCAACCACAGGTCCACAGGTCTTGTATTTTGTGATAAATTACTGGAACTCCCAAAAGCTTAAGCTTTGAGAAAATAGTAAATTTAATCATTTAGTCAATATTCTGATTTTTTTTTTTTAAAAATGTATATGTTTCACAAACACCAATCCATTCACCATTACACCTTATATTTTTGTATGCTTTTAGTATAGCATGATATGTAGTCAATCGGATTCGTGTGTTGAGGATCCATAGTTGACTCTTAACTTTGGGACTAAAAGGCTTTATTGTCGTTAGCATATGCTGTTCATTCTTAGAACCTACATTTGAAGTTCCGAAGAAATCGTGGAGTATACCAACTATTTGCCTAGTAAAATTCTGTATAAGAAAGAATTATTGTCTAAATTGTTGTGCTCTTTTTGTTTTTGGTGGTTGGAGGTGGGTGATCCTGAAGTGGACCACAACTGTTGGGAAAGGCCTGAAGCCATGACTGAGAAAAGGCCTCTTGTGCAGGTTAACATGTCATTCCCAGGAACAGAAGTTGTAGCAGAAACTGGAGCCGCTATGGCATCAGCATCAATGGTTTTCAAGAAAATCGATTTTACCTATTCTAGTATGCTCCTTATGCATGCCCAGCAACTGTTTATTTTGGCTGATACTTACCGAGGTTCATACAGTGTCAGCATCCCCCAAGTGCAGAAATATTACAACTCCATAGGATATGGAGATGAACTCTTGTGGGCAGCTACCTGGCTCTATCATGCAACTGGGAAACAATTTTACCTCAAATATGTAACTGATCAAAATGGGAAAGAATTTGCTAGCTGGGGCAGTCCAACTTGGTTTAGTTGGGATGACAAGCATGCTGGAACTCAGGCATATTTTATGATACAGTGCTTTTATTGTTTCAATTCTTGTTTTTAATGAAGTACTTTATCTTTTAGATAGATGTTGATGTTAGATCAGGTCATGCATAGGCTAATATCAAAATTACTATAGCTTGTTTTTAGCTTCTTTTTTGGTCCATTACTTCATATGAGCTTGAATAGTGTACCTTCTTAATATGTTGTTTATATCTTATATTACTTATTAGAGCACTCTTTGAGACCATACTATCCCCTGTATGATACTATTCATATCATAAATAGTTGCATAATGTGAACCTATGCTGATAATTTTGCAATTTCTGAGCAGGTTCTCCTCTCGAGGATAAATTTCTTTGGTGCAAAAGATAAGTCAACTTCTGAAAATCTTGATCTCCAGCTCTATAGGGAATCTGCTGAGGCCATCATGTGTGCTCTACTACCAGATTCACCAACAGCCACTTCAAGCAGAAAGAGTTATTTTCTTTTCTCATATATATGCATATATGTGTGTGTGTGGGTTTCCTAAGACCATGGATATACCGTAAGGTCATTATTTTGCTTTTGCTGGTGTGCTTGTCTTTATGTGTGGGATATTGAAGAAAAATAATACTAAACAAAAAAGGTCGAACAACTTGGTCTGCCTTTTTTTTTCGCCCCAAAAGAAGAGGAAAATGGAAAAGTTGAACCAATAATCTCCTAAATAATCCTTTTTAAGAAACATTTCAAAGGAAAATTTGGGTGTGGGTACCAGCTAATCTGGTTAAAGAATCTGGCATATTCACTAGTGAAGGTTCTACTATTTTCTTTTTATATTCTTTATTTATTTGTTATGTATGCAGAGCTATTAATCAAACGCCTGAAAAATTAGCATTAACATTGGACAGTCAGTGTGGATCTCATTGCAAGGCTTCTTAGTTTTTGGACTACCTTTCTTTTCTTGAAAGCTTTGTTTCCAATTCTTGCAAGCTAGGTTCAACTTAAATAGCACTGATGTCATGATCACAATTCTATTAATGAATCATGCACCCTTCTTGTTTGATATACAGCAATATTAATTCCACTTGCATCATGAACTCGGTCTTAATTTTTGGATTGGAACCTGTGCTTTTAAAATAGGTGGTCTGATATGGGTGTCAGAGTGGAACTCATTGCAGCATCCTCTGGCATCTGCATTTCTAGCTGTTCTTTATAGTGATTACATGCTTACATCCCAGACTGAAACTCTATATTGCAATGGTAAATCTTACAAGCCCGCAGATCTTCACAAATTTGCCATTTCTCAGGTATTCAATTTGTTGGAATAAGGTGCAATGATTTTGCACCATTAATCAGTCTGGACTCATTATTCAATGTGTTCCTACAGTGAATTCCTGAAACATCCTGCCTGCATTATCTGTGGTCTAGTTTATCCCTAAACATATTCAATTACTTTCAACATTCATATTTAATGCACTTCTCAGCATTGCTCCTCACCTAGCAAGATATATACAACATACATAGTTCTTCACTTCTCTGTATAACTCCTGAATCCATTTCAAATACTTTCAGGCAGATTATGTGTTGGGCAATAATCCAATGAAGATGAGTTATCTCATTGGATATGGGAGTAGCTACCCTCAACATGCACACCACAGGGGATCTTCAATTCCTGTTGATGCTAAAACTGGCTGCAGAGATGGGTTTAAGTGGCTTAACTCTTCCCATCCTAATCCAAATGTAGCTGTTGGAGCACTAGTGGGCGGGCCCTTCCTCAATGAGACCTATAACGATTCCCGAAGGAACTCAATGCAAGGTGAACCAACAACATACAACAATGCTCTCATTGTTGGCCTCCTCTCCGGCTTGATAACCAGTTCTTCAATGATACAGTCTTTTGCATAAAAGAGCATGTTAGATGATTCCATGTTGTACTCTATGAAAGAAATATATTTCTTTCCAGAGTGAGCCACATTGTACAGGACCTTCCATGTGCTTATTAATTAATGTCTGCTAGTAGTGTTTGATTCTACATTAGTTTTTTTTCCCTATGAACAGCAAAGTCGTCTTTGTCAAGCTTTTTCTTAGTGTATATATAAGCTGAAAAGAGTTGTATGATTATGTGAACGAAAATAAGAAGATCAGGCATTATGAGTAAGGTTCCCGTTTGTAGACAAATTGTACAAGACAGGAAGCCGATGCTTGTCTTGCTTAAACAAATTTGGAATCTGTTTGATAATTGAGTGAGATTGACTTTAACAATATTTGGCGTAGAGGAAACTATCATAACAATTGAGAGGAAAGGAATGTGTACATCATTCAAAATACCTGCATAGTGCGGCAAGGGGCACGAGATAGCAGACTACAGATCATCCGAGCAATGCTTCCCTTAGATATCTGGAGGCTAGAACAAATTGGCAAGTCTACCATAGAGCATAGACTATTCATTTAAATATTTAATTAATTATTATCATTCTTCTAGAATGGCTACTAAGAGAGTTCCTTCAGTCTTCCGACAGTTCCAAGTTCAATCCTTGGTCTTCTTTGGATTAAGATAATTCAACCCACCATAATGCTACAATCTAAAGTAAACCCATGTATGTATGCAGGATGAAGAAAAATATGTACTACATTAAGCAGATTTCACAGGAATCATACCGTTTCTGTCAGAAACTATCACCTTTCAAGATCCACAATGAATGTACATAGGTAGAACAAAATAGTAATACAAAGATGTGAATATGTGATAACAAAATGAAAAGATTCTATGTGGGTTTTTACTTTGTATACTGCTTTTAGTGCTGCTCACATAACAAATCTTCTTGATCCCATGCAGTGAGATTAGTAATTAGCTCCAAAATTCCTTTTTGAGACGTGGATGTGATGACACCACTCCTTAAGATGTCTTCATATTGGGGGCACCCCACAAGAGCAAAGGTGCGTGTTGAGCTTGAAGACGCATTTTCTAATAATAATTATCTTATGCATTATTTATATGCATCATCCATCTCATAATGTAGATCCCACAACTGTGTGACTGTGTGAGACATAAAAGAGGTAGAATATAAAGTGATGATATATTGTTCATTAACACAAATCTGCAAGTAATGATTTTATAAGGTTTTGATACAAATGTTATCACAAAAGTATATACGAGCACAAACCTAAAGTTATTCATACAAATCTATAAGTAAAATGATATAAATTTTATAGTTACAGATCTAAAGGTTTGACACAAATTATTCACACAATTATACTCAAGTAAAAATAAAGTTATTAACATAAATCTACAAGCAATGATCTTATAAAGTTCAATTACACAAATATACAAATTTGGTACAAACTTTCATTCAAAGGATATACAAGTGAAAATTCGAGTCATTAATGCGCCTCTACAAGCAGTCATGTGAATATAGTTTGATTGGAAAAAAAGGTTTGATATTAGAAGCCTACAATTGGGACTAGTAGAATTATATTTTACGAGTAATGATTGTACATTTATAGTATTACGTAGAAACATAATAAATTGAAATTGAATCTTTTTATATTTTTTTAATTTAGATGCACTAATTTGTATGTAATGTAATTGACATAAAATTAGATAATAATTGGAATGAAAGTGCATTTAAAATATAAAAACATCAGCATCAAATTATAGGCCAACTAGAAGTACAATTCACACAAAATAAGAACTTAATTATAATCAAATTTGGATTCTTGATTGAGCATAAAGATTTAAAACCTAACATTATTAATCATTGTTGTCTCTTTGGGAACAGTCTGGGTGGTAGATTAAACAAACTTATGGGACAAGTCATAAATTCAGAGGTTTTAGGTTCTATCTAGGGTGTTGTCAAATAATTCTAGGCTATCTCAAGAGCAGGGAGTGGACCTTTTTTTTTTTTTTTTTTTTGAGAAATAGCAGGGAGTAGACTAGTCTAACAAAGTTGAGACATCATTTTTTTTTTTATATAATAATAATAACTAGCCTCATCACAGTATACATGAGGCTTTTTTTTTTTTTTTTTCTTTCTTTGGAGCAATTAGAGAAAGAGAAACGAAGGGAAAGAGAAAAACAATAGATAATACTTTTTTTTTAAGATAAAACAATAAATAATCTAATTACTCACACTTAAGTCGAATTAATATTTCTTATCAAATAAAGTAATAACACATTTACAACAAATCTTAGGTGGTAAATTGTTAAGTAACAACCTACAACTTAAGATTTGCTGTGAAAATGTTGCATTAAATCCGGTTATTGAAAAATGAATTATATATATATATATATGGCAACAAATTTTCGGAACAACTAAATTCCTTTCTTTTTTTCTTTTTTCTTTTTTTTGTGACAAACGATAGTGTTTAGACCTCTTCGAATATCTGACTAATCCCTTGGATGTATGCAATCATCCCGTCTCACCCGTACCAGGTTATTATAGGAAGAAATTCCATAAAGATGACCCTAAGATGAGGGCAAAAAGTTTCAAATTTAGGACCTCATAGATATCATGAAACCTTATAAATCACTAAGCCAACCCCTTGAGATTGAGACATTGAATCTTAAATGTCTTCCTTTGAAAACACCACAACGAGCCAACTAATTAAGTTCCAAGATTTTTGGCACAACTAGATTCCACTTCGGACCAATTTTCATCTCATCCTAAAATCTCACCCCATTTTTTTTTCCTTATCTTTCCCCATCGACAATAATCTGTCAATTTCCTTTTTTTAGTTACAAATAGTGATAAACTATATTAAATTAAATTAATTATAACTCAAAATATAATTCATAATAGCCACAGATTTTTTGTCTTTTTTGGATAGTTTACTGGTTAACCGTTTTTTTTTTTTTTTTTTTAATTATGAGAAGAAGATTTCAATACTTAAAAATTGATCTCATAAAAGTCATCTAACCTGTTTAAATTTTCAATAATCTCTTTCATACAGATTGAAAAAAATAATAATAATAATAATAAAAAAGTTAGAAGAAGAAGAAAAAGGAACAGAAATAGCATAGACAAAGAAAGAAGCACCTGCCCCCGCTACCTTCCTCATAATATTCTTTTGTTTTTTTTTTATTTTTCCTTTTTGTTCTTTTTATAAGATCGACGCGTACTATACCAACCAAGAATACCCAACACCAACATCATCACATTTCATCGTCATCTCCATCTCCATCTTCATCGTCATCCATCCCAAGGTTCGGTTTGTCTTTTATTATCCTCTTTTTTATTTCCTTTTGTTTTTTCAGTTTTGGGTTTGGTCCGTTTGCTTTTAAGGTTAGTGTCTTGATTAAGATCCTAATTATGCTTCTTCTTTTTTTTGAAGATTAAGTTTGTTGATGGATTAATTTGAATTTTAGGGCTTATGGGTATCCTTCTTTTTTGCCGATGTGATCACTTTGAGTTTGGGGTTTTGTTTGTTTCTTCACTTGGTAAAATGAAAATTCACATGTTGATTTGGGTTTTATTCCTAATTTTTTTTTTTTAAGAAAAAAAAAAATTAAAAGAAATGAACTTTGAAGTGGGAATGACTTTAGATTTACGATTTATATGTTGCATAATTGCATTATATTTAATTTAATTTTGGCTATGAGCTGCTTGTCAATGATGATTATGAGCTAATTAGTCATAACAAAGCAACAATAGTTACTTTGAGAATAGAAGCAGTTGATTTTGGCTAAAAATCTTAGTTGGTACAAGGAGGTGCAGTTTAGATGTGTAAGAACTGGGAAGGTTTGTGATTGCAACGATTTTTTCCTTGTCTCTCCATATTACATTTTGAGGTATTGTGAGTATCTGTGATGCATAAATTAGTGTCATTTTAGCCAATTAGCTCTAGCTTAGATGACACTTCCTCCCCTTGTAGAACCAAAGTGGACGGTGAGTTTGTGAGTCAGGACTTATTGAATGCGTGCGTAGTTAACAATTTGGGATGAAAAGAAGTAGAAGAAGAGAATAAGTGTCATTTACAGTCTTGAACAAACTTTCTTCTGATCTATTATGCATGTAATATGTTTAGTCAGTTACTATATATTGGTTATAATACTTTTTCGTTTTTTTTTTTTATTTTTTATTTTTTTTTTATGGGTGGACAATGCAGTCCTTGTGAAGCTTGTGAGCATTGTAAATATGTATAGATAATGCATTTGTAAGGGCTCATTGTAAGAATTATGTTTGTTTTGTTGAAGAGGCTGAATGCTTTCAGTGTGGATAAGCATAGATTTTCCAGAATAGGTGTACAGTTACATTTCAACTGTTTTTACCAGATAAGATATGCCTTCCATTATTCATCCAAAAAAAAGGCAGGAAGAAACAAAGATAGACCTTCTTTTGCAAGATGGAAACTTTGATGCATGGTGTTCAACCTATTAGGACCTTTGTCTGCTTCATCTTGCTTGGTTGGGCTAGCTGGCGTGTTGTTAACTACTGTGTCTGAGCTTCATAGCTTTGTGATGTATTATTATTCTTATCTTCAAGGATCCTATAAGAATCTCCATGTAGTCAGTCAATTGGAATTCTCATGTTCATTTCTGCATAATTTTGACAGGGGATGGCTGCAGAGAATGATATTGACTTGTCAAATTTGAAGTCTCAGCTAAGCCAAACACATGAAGAGTGGAAGCACGAAATGGGAAGGAGCCAGTCCCAAGTGGATGTCTTGCAAACAAAAATTATGGAGGTAAAAATATCTATACAGGGGTCTGAGGAAGATGCAAAGAAGGAGTTAGAGGTTCTTTGGCGGAGAGTTAAAACTACTGCAACACTTTTAACTTACTTGAAATCAAAGGCACGACTCATGGCTGTTCCCCATTTAGCCCATACATCATGTGGCATCAAACAATTGGAAGGGGTAGGGTTTATTGACAAAAATGGTACACCATTGTCTGGCTGGACTAGGAATATTGATCTTTCTTCATTTGACGGTCCAGATGAAGAAACATTGATTGGAATTAGTAGGAAACATGTTTCACTGGATGAACAAGATGCAACATACACTGGTGAAATACTCAAGTCTGTGCAGATGGTTACAGATGTAATGGAAGCTCTTGTTAAAAGGGTTATATTAGCGGAATCTGAAACTGTAATTGAGAAGGAGAAGGTAACTTTTGGCCAGGAAGAAATTAAACGGAAGTCAATCCAAATTGAGAACATGTCTTTGAAGTTAGAGGAGATGGAACGTTTTGCTCTAGGTACAAATAGCATACTGAATGAAATGCGGCAGAGAGTTGAGGATTTGGTTGAAGAAACATCTAGACAGAGGCAGCGAGCTGCAGAAAATGAACAGGAGCTTTGTCGTGTGAAAAGAGACTTTGAGTCTCTAAAATCATATGTTAGCAGTCTCATCACTGTGAGAGAAACACTTCTTTCATCAGAGAAGCAGTTCCAAACTATTGAGAAGCTGTTTGAACGGTTAGTATGCTTTTTAAAACATAAAAAAAAGGGTATGTTTTTACTTTTTAGGTATCTCCAATGTATAAGATGCTTTGGTCACATCCTTTTCATGATTGTCAAGAGTTTGCTAGATATTATTTGGTTGGCTGTGTTAAGTGTTTTATTACAGTTTCTTATGCATTTATGCAATTCATTAGCTTTCTGTTTTGTTGATGCTTGCATCTTCTGTGTTTCTGTCTTGTGTAATTTGTCACATATTAGCGCGCTACAATGTTAAGGTTATTAACCTTATTTCTTAGTTGGACAGGCATCTCTTTGGTTTTAAAAATTTACATTAGCGTCCAGATTTTGGAACTTCTGGAGCTATTTAGTAGGTAATCAAATGAAAGAATGTGTGAAATTGGTACCATTGGATTTATGATTAGTGCCCAATAGATAATTTGTGAGATTAGTACATTTAAGTAATATGTCTCATATTGTTTCAAAAAAAAAAAAAAAAAAGTAATATGTCTCATATTAGTGCACTACAATGTTAAGGTAATTAAACTTATTTCTTAGTTGGAGAGGCATCTCTTTGGTTTTAAAGATTTACTTTAGCGTCCAGATTTTGGAACTTCTGAAGCTATTTGGCAGGTAATCAAATGAAAAAATGTGTTGGATTGGTTACTGTTAATATGTTCAGTTCTTTATGATGACAATTTAGAAACTCGCTTTATAGGTTTTTTGGCTTCTTCATTTTGACAGCCAGGTAGACATCATACTAGCACAATAATGCATTGAAAAATTAGTGCTTAGTCATAACTCTTTGATTTGAAGGAGAATTTCATCCCTCAAACATGAAACCATTCCTTATGCTGTATCTTATTTCTGTTGTTTTTCTCTATTAGCAAGTAGCAAATTATTACTGAATCAATATCACTGTTCACTTTGTGTTTGAGAAGAGATGGCTAGAATAAATTGTTTACTAATACACTTCTTTTCTTCATCTCTCCTCTCTTTCCAAATATAGGGTCAGGCAGACAGGTTGGTAGATGTTCTGATTGACTTTTTTAATTGTCTATCAGATTAAAATTTTTATAAAGGTTGTTAGACTCTGTTTAGATCTTGGAAAAGTTGAAAGTAAGGGAAAAAGATCACACAAAATGATTAATGAAGAAAGTTGACTGGAAGCCAGTCTCACATTTTGAGTTGCCAACCCAGAATAGTTTGAGTAACGAAAAGAAAATTGTAAAAATATATGAAAATATATGTAAAAATATATGAAGTTTATTTGTTAAGCAGAAATTGGTTTCCTCTCCTTTTTGTCTGCTTTCCCAATACAGTTGGACCATATCTAAAATCCCCAACCTTTAGGCTCAGCAAGCTTGTTGATATCTTTGCCTGGCATGGAAAATTTGCTTCCCTTGATAATGCCGGTGATTTGCATTGTCTGTGTAGCTAAATCAATTTTTCTATTCCTTCCCGTTGCTAGATTTTTAAATTCTTGGTGGTTTTTTTATCTGATGTTGCCATGAAGCAGGCTAGTTGCAAAGACAACACAGTTAGAAGGTGAGAAGATGCAGAAAGAGACTGAAGTGCAGAAACTTATGGAAGAGAATGTGAGGCTAAGTGCTCTTCTTGACAAGAAAGAGGCTCAGCTTTTGGCCATGAATGAACAGTGCAAGGTAATGGCATTGAGTGCTTCGAATATCTAATTTGGTAGGCTGCTCTTGTTCGACTGCCTGTTGGCTTGCCGTGCAAGGTGGTTTGATTCTTACCCTCCTGCTGACCTACCATGGAGTCTGAAAATCAGTAGCACTGGATCAGAGCTCTTTCTGGGATCCTTCCTTCCATTTGTAACTTTGTGAAAAGCCCTGTGAGCTTAGCATCCAGTGCTCTTTTCTTTTATTAGTTGGTGCTGCACACTGTTGTTAAATTGAACCCAGAAGGTAATTTTAATTGGAAAGAAAACTCGGTGTTGTGTTCATCAATTAGCCAAGATGTGCTAAAATTAATGATTTAAATGGTTGTGATTGCAGTTTGTACTTTCAATGTTTGCATTGCGATTTCATCAGTTCTTTGTTTCACAGTTTATGATACTCTTGATCAAGCTGCCACCTTCAAAGCTGTTGACAAATAACAGTTTCAGGGTTTTATCTTGATATTTTGGCCAGTATTAGTATAAAAAATTAATTATCAGGTTTAAGTCCACGTTGACCCTAGCATCTCAAAGGGAAAATTTAGTATTTCTGCTTAAATATAAGGAGAATCTTTTTGGTTTTGGGTTATGACACACATTATTGCTAAGGATTGAGGACTAATGCCATTGACCTGCTAATGTGATTTTTGTGTACAAAAATTCAGGAGATCAATGAATAGCTCTTTGGCGGAAAATTAAAAATGTCTCATATTTTGAAACTGTGACTGACATATTGTAAAAGGGATGACTCTTGAGTTTGATCACCAGATTCAACCACCTCCAGTTATATAGTAATAAGTTTGGTTAAGAACTCTTTAGTTTCATAATGACCTCAGCTTATATGGTAGTAAGTTTGGTTAACGACTGTTTAATCATCACCTCCATTTATCTGATAAAAAGTTTGGTTATGTTAAATTCCTTAACTTAACTATGGTATAGTTATGTTCCTAAACCATAAAACTGAGTAGTCTCTCCCTAAACTATTGATAATAAGCATTTTGCTCATTGTATGTTAGGAATTTTGTTAAAATCAACGGGGAATCAAAATTTTTTTTTTAAATAAAAAAAAAAAAAAAATTGACATTTCTGTTAGATTTAACGGAAACCCTTGCAACAGTAGGCAAAATAGTCATATCCGATTTAAGATACCGTACAATACCTATTCCTTGCGGTGCCATTACCCCTCGTTCTTACACAAAAAGCATTAACTTCTTAACTTTTTAATTTTTCACTGTTTTACCTTTTAAAACTTATTTTATTAAATGATTAAGATTTAAAGTTTAAGTTGCTTCTTAAACTTTTAATCTCAGTTATTGAGAACAATTGCACCATTTGCACGTAATAATATTGCACATAATCTTAATTTGTCATATCCAATAGTTAAGGGGAACACTACACAATTTTAAAGTTGATAAAATATTACAATAACACCATAATTAAGGGAAAGTGCAATTAGCGTAAAGTAAAAAGTTTAAATAGAAGCAAATAAATTTAAATTGTGTTTTCATTTCAGTGTAGTCTATTATATATAGGGAAGAAATAAATTAATCAAATATTTTGTGACCAAGATAAAGCTTGTCTGGCGCACACACAACAAAAAAAAAAAAATCGAAATCAAATGAGAAAGTCTAACTACAGGCATGACAACATGTCACAACATTTTAATAATATTTTTGTTTTTAGTTGTGGTGGTCTAATATTTTATTATTTTATATTAACTTACAAGAGACTAACACCACAACTATTATAAAAACGAGTTTGAGATTTATATTTTTTACTAAATTAGGATTTAGAATAGGTACTCTCAACTCAAACCTATTTTTTTCCATTCTTAAGTAAGTGCACTAAAATTGACCAAATTGGATTGAGTGGACCAAATGGACCGGAGTGGATCAAATGGACTGAATTAGACCAAAGTGAACTGAAACGGCCCGAATAGACAGAATGGGATCTAATGGATTGAAATTAACCAAAAATGGACCAAATTAGATCAAATGGACCGAAGTGAACATAATAGAATCGAATGGGACCGAATAGACTAAAATAGACAGAATTGGACTAAAATGGATCTAAGTGGACCAAAATAAACTGAATAGGATCGAATGGACCAACGTGGACCAAAATGGACCAAATAAGATTGAATATACTAAAATTGACTAAATGGAATGAAATACTATGCAGATGTGACTTAACAAGAGCAACGTGGACCAAAATGGACCAAATAAGATTGAATATACTAAAATTGACTAAATGGAATGAAATACTATGCAGATGTGACTTAACAAGAGCATATCAACCATAAAATGCTACACTCTAATTTTTTAAATATTAATAACGGTAGTTCGTGTGTTGCACGATTTTGGTTATAAACTTATAAATATAATTTTTTATATATAATTTTAGAATCTAATATGATGTAAATAATTTTCAACATTTCTTTTCCCATTAATAGAAGTATGCATAGAAAAATTTGAGTAACAACATGTCTTTCAAAATAATATTTAACGCTCACACCCAACTAAGTTAAGGATGTCAATTTTGCCACGCTCCGCTTAACCCACCGCTCTCCGCTTCACCCCACACTGGTTTTCCTTTCCCTACGAAGATAGTGGGACGAGGAGCCCTGTAGCACGAGGCGGGGCGGGGATGAGTTTAGACTTTTTAGATCCACCACATCCTTGCCCCACTCCATGTTGATAAGGGTTAAATTGTAAATTTCTCATACCCTAAAATCTTACTATTTAAACAAACATATCATTATCTTAATTTATTCTACCTAACGTGGCTCTCTGCTTCTTTTTGTTCTCTAGCAAGATTGGAAATAAGGTACCAATTTTAACGTTTTCTTTTTTCTTTATTAGAAACAAATTTATATACCATTGAATCATTGATTTTGTATTATTAGATTTTTGTTTTTGTTGTTGTGATATTGCCTTGTTAAACACTTGGATAATATTATTCAATTTTTGCTAAAAATTTGTTTGATTTGATGGGATAAATTTATTTGCAATTTCAAGTATATTTTTATTAATGAAATAGGTTTTATTTTAAAAAATTGTAATAGTTATGGGCAAATTAAAAAGAAGTAGAATTTTACAGGGGTGAGGTGGGGCTTCGCGGGGCCCCCAGGGGCGGGGATGGGGCAATAAAATTTTTCACAGGACAGTAATAGAGTAAGACAAAACCATGCGGGGTGGGAGCGAATATCCCATCTTTCGGTCCCACCCCGCCCCATTACCATCCCTAAGCCAAGTAACTATAAATCTAACATACAACACAAACTAAACCAACATATAACCTTCTTCTAAAAAAAAAACGTATAACCTGTGTAGCAAACTCTATTTGAGGCTTTGAACTTTTCAATTCGTCTTCTTTAATTTCTCTGTCTTACAAAAAACATATAAAAATTATTTTCTTAATTAGAAAATTAAAAACAGTTTGAAGTGATAGAAATTGTAAATTTATTTTTGAAGTTGTACTTGCTTCTTCAAAATAATTTTTTTTAATCTAACAATACTTCTAAACGTTTGTAGGCCTCAGTTTGCATAACAAATCTCTAGAATAATAACAAAGATGAAGATGATATTAAAACAAAGACAACAAACCTATCTACAACAAACAACGACATACCAATATGCATGTAAATTACATATTAAAGAAGGAAAGATAGAAGTAGTAACAATCTAGCATACATCAATCAAACATTACTTCTCAGCTCTCGATACTCTTCTCAAATCCTCCTCTCTTTTCAACATCAACATTGGATAATGCAATTTAAATGTCTGATTGTTATGCAAAGTCAAATATTTTCTTAAACAATTTAATAAAAAAGAAGAAAATGTAGATAAGAAAAATGCAAATAATTATACAACAAGAAAATTTTCCATGAAAAAAGAGTTTATATTTATACTTGATAATGAAATCTTTTTCAAGAGAAATTTTCTTCTTAACAAACTATATATTGTTTGAGCTCTTATTTACAAATAGGTCTGGTTAATATATATTTTAAGAGCATACATTAATCATTTATTTTAATAAATTTTGTATGAAAAATTGAAAAAAAAAACTATCTAAAAAGTTAGTAGCTTTTTTATTTTTCCATAAAATATTTCTTAATATGATTTATTAACATATGTTCTAATGACATTTGTTGGAAAAACTAAAACCCTTTACAAATTACAATGGCGAAGAATGTCCATCTATGCCCTGTCAAAACCATCAGCCCCAAAGCCCCCAACAAATGATGAACTGAGAGGAGAATAAAATCAATAGATGCATCATCCCCTTTCAACAACAGCTTAAAGAAAAATATGTGGAAGTCATAATGAGAGTAATGTGACTCATGTCACACATATCAAGATTAAGTGATTAACATATAAAAAAATAAAAATAAAAACTTCTAAACCGTGTGCGCAGGATACTGTGAGGTTTAGATATAAATATAATGCTTTAATTTCATTACCTGTTTAATTACTGTAAGGACTCAAATTAAATTGGATCTAAACAACAAAATTTGTAGAACGTGGGTAGAAGGGCTAAGTACCAGCAAAGCAATCCATGATTGGTGTGAGATTCATAGAAATAATAATAAAGGAATTTGACTAAGTGTTTGTGAGGATAATAACGATGACTTCGGCTAAACGTTCATGAAGAAATTTTATTCTCGGCCTAGTCCGAGGATCTAGTCCGAGAATCTCTTTACTTAGAACCGACATATACAAGAGTTGTCCTTGGACACCCTGAAGATCCCCCCCTCCTCCCCTTTTTTTTGGTGGGGATGCTATCTATTATAGGGGTGTCCAAACAAAACCGGAACCCGACCCACCCGGCCAAACCGTCCGATCCGGCCCGATAACCGGCCGACCCGACGCCGGCGACGGGTCAGCGGCAGATCGTTGCACCTTGAACCCGAAAACGGCGGGTCGGTTGGCGGGTTTGAGTCTGAGAAACCGATTTCAACCGACCCGACCGTATATTGCCTGGAAACGTCGATTTTCTGTCCGATCTGAGGAGGTCCGTTCGAGTTCAGGCAGATCTCGAAGAGATTCGGCCTGATCTCTTCGAGATATGCCGAGATCTCATCGAGATCCTGCCAGATCTCGCCGAGATCGGCTTGATCTCTTTGAGATCCGCCAAGATCCGGTCAGCTTTTGGCAAGATTCGGCGGCTTTTCTCACAACCCGAAACCGACCGAGGACCGATCCATACCCGATGAAAATCCGACCACCCGAACCGACTCCGTTCGCCGGTCGGCGGCGGGTCTATGAATGGAAAACCCAAAGTGATCGGGTCGGTTCCGGGTTGGGCACAAACCCGACCCGGACCGACCCGTGGACAGCCCTAATCTATTATATATCTTTGTTTAGTTGATCTCTGCCGTCCACTTATTGATTATCCAAGCCTATACTTGAGTGTCTGTCCCATCAGCCGCCTTTGCAGACTTTCTGTTAGTTGAAGCAACCAAGGCATCACTGTTGGCTAGTCAATTCACCATTGATGTGATCAGAATGTTGGTGGCGTGCATTTTAATGAGTGAGTGACAGCTCCTTTCCTTCAACGTCGACCTGCTGAGGACATGGGCCTCCTGAGCGAGGTCTTTAGACGACCTGGGCCTCGTCCGCTTATCCTCGGATTATGCCATCTCCTCGGCGTGGACCTTGGGCCTGATGTGGAGTGGGCCGGGGTTGCTAAATATTTGGGACCCCACAATAGCCCTTCAAAATTCTGCTGTCCGACCTTTTGGGCGGGGAGGAGGATTTTGACGTTCCCGGGTCTATCGTATTGGCTTGTCGAACCTTGCCTTTCTGTCAGTGTCACCATCCTTTCAATTGCCCCTGCAACTTTCTTTAGCACAAAGGGCCCGCTCGAGGAGTTTTTCCTTATTTCTGTAAGTCTTCTTCTCTTTCTAATCTATACTTTTTAGCCTGAGTTCCTTGCTAGTTCTTCTAGGATGGGTAAGTTTAAGTTGTTGTGTTTTAGCGCTCAACTTTATTTGGTTTTTGTTCCTAGCAGGGCTCATTACTTAGCACCAAAGGGGTTGGCTTTGCCATAGATTTGGGCCTATGGTCAGTACAAAACCCTAGTTCTGTCCAGTGCTTAGATTGTCCTATAGCGACTAGTTTCTCCAGAGGCTAGTGTCCGAGGACCATGCAATGCCTAGGTTCTGTCTAACTCTTAGTTCTCAGTCTGAAGTAACTGGTTTTCCCAGAGGTTTGAGTCCGAGGACCATGCAAGGCCTTGGTTCTGTCCAGTACCTAGTTCTTTGATTTTTAAGTAACTTTCTTTCTTTAAGTAGTTAGTTTCCCCAGAGGCTTGAGTCTGAGGACCATGCAATACCTAGGTTCTGTCTAATTCTTAGTTCTCAGTTTGAAGTAGCTGGTTTCCCCAGAAGCTTGAGTCCGAGGACCATGCAAGGCCTTGGTTTTGTCCAGTACCTAGTTCTTTGATTTTTAAGTAACTTTCTTTCTTTAAGTAGTTAGTTTCCCCAGAGGCTTGATTCCGAGGACCATGCAATACCTAGGTTCTGTCTAACTCTTAGTTCTCTGATTTTCTCCGCCGAGGAAGGGAGCCCTGCCCTGTTCTGGCCTCTTCGTTTGGCGTGCCTCTTCTGATTACGAGGTGTCCCTTAGGCTGTTCGAGTAACGCGCTTTGATGCTTCGGTGCCTCCTCGTTAATGAGGCGCCTCCTCGTTAATGAAGAGCCTCCTCATTAATATCCTTGGGGATTTGCGAGGTTCCAGCAGTGCATAAGCCCCTTCGAAATTGGGCGGAGTTATTGCCTCTAGTAATCTCTCCCTAGGATTTTGTGCGGGTTGGTTCTCACCAATTTTCACCTTCTATAAAAGGCCTTTCTGGGACAACTCTTTTCTTCAAACCTCACAAACACATTCACCAACACATTGTTCAGGGGCTCTGCGAAAATAGCGGTTTGTGCCCCATAAAATGAATTGGCCCTTGGAAAGGGCGGTTACGAGGAAGCCTAGCCCCTTTCAGGAGCCAAGGATGATGGCACCCCGACCCTGGACGTCATGCTAGGGTTGGGGTAGGAGAAGGCTGAAGATTTTTCTTCTTTTCAACCTAACCAGAGATAGACCCCTCCTCGCTGTTTGGAGGAGGATCCAGAAAGAACGTAACCTCCTTCCCCCGAACCTGGATCCGTCAGCCCCTTCAAGCTGGCAGTGATGGGTTTGGGAGGGAAATCAGGCGGAACCGAGAGGTGGGACCGTCCGGTGCCGCGGTCCCTTCCCCCTTAACGTTGCCTTCCTTCCCCCATTTCCCCTTCTCTTGCTTTTCGACCAGCCTTGTTAGGCGTCTTTCTTTGTAGTTAGTTTTAGAACAAGCTTGCATGGGCATCAATTGTAAGATGTAACTTTTTCTTCATATATTAATAAAGAAGTAGACCCACTTCATCTCTTTTATTTTTCTCATCTTTTTGTTTCTTGCCATTATTGCCTTCTGAGTGAATGTTGTTGCTGCACGCTGTATTGTTTTTGTTGATTTTTTTTTTTTTTAGAAGTGTTGCTCTTAACCTTTTCACACCAACCATTGCACTTGCTAGCGCACAAGTCCTCCCCACAGACGGCGCCAATTGTAAGGACTCAAATTAAATTGGACCTAAACAACAAAATTTGTAGAGCGTGGGTAGAAGGGCTAAGTACCAGCAAAGCAATCAATGATCGACGTGAGATTCATAGAAATAATAATAAAGGAATTTGACTAAGTGTTTGTGAGGATAATAACGATGACTTCGGCTAAACATTCATGAAGAAATTTTGTTCTCGGTCTAGTCCAAGGATCTAGTTCGAAGATCTCTTTACTTAGAACTGACATATATAAGGGTTGTCCTTGGACACCCTGAAGACCCCCCCCCTCCTCCCCTTTTTTTTGGTGGGGATGCTATCTATTATATATCTTTGTTTAGTTGATCTCTGCCGTCCACTTATTGATCATCCAAGCCTATACTTAAGTGTCTGTCCCATTAGCCGCCTTTGCAGGTTTTTTGTTAGTTGAAGCAACCAAGGCATCACTGTTGGCTGGTCAATTCACCATTCATGTGATTAGAATGTTAGTGGCGTGCATTTAATGAGTGAGTGACAACTCCTTTCCTTCAACGTCGGCCTGCTGAGGACATGGGCCTCCTCAGCGAGGTCCCTAGACGACCTGGGCCTCGTCCACTTATCCTCGGATTATGTCCTCTTCTCGGCGTGGACCTTGAGCCTGATGTGGAGTGGGCCGGGGTTGCTAAATATTTGGGACCTCACAATTACAAAAGCAGATTCTTGGAACATGTGGAAAAGGATCACAAGAAAAATGCCTATGTATCAAATAGATTTTGTCGTTTTGTCGTTTAGAGGCAAATAGATTTTGAGTTTGAAGCTAATATGGCTGTTTCATTTGAATCATTTCAAATCCTAGAACATAGGTTGGATAATAACAAAAAAGTCATATATATATATATATATATTAAATGCTAATAATATATTAACAAAACCTAAAATGAAATAGGATAAAATTTACAAAAACAAAAAAGAATAACCAAAAACTTAAAGGGTCCGGTTAATATTAACCATCTATTTTTTGAAATATCTTATAGGGAATTGAAAAAACTGTCAAAAAATTTGATTACTTTTTCTTCTTCTTTTTTCATAAATTTTTTTTTAAAAATAATTTGCTATTGTGTGCCCTTAGAACACACGTTAGTAAAATCCAAACTTAAATACTACTATGTCTTTTTTTTTTTTTTTTTGCTGGGAAATACTATTATGTCTATTAAAATATTATAAAAAAAATATAAAATCAAATAGGATAGAATTTTAAGGAAAAAAAAAATGTGGGGTTGTATGTTCTCTTAAAGACAAGTGATATGTACACAATATTTTCACAACAAAATTTCAGTAAGTTATTATTTGTTATAATTTGAAATATAACCACTAAAATTACTTTTTTAATCTACAGTTAATGAACATAACATTTTTCTTAAAACACTTATTGTTACTCCTTCCAAAAAAAATAGATAAAAAGTTAACTTTATCTTAAAAAATTAGTGTGATGATTTAACATTGTAACAATTTGCTGCGTCCTAGGAGTCTAGCTGTCTAGGACTACTCAAATTAAATATGTAATTAAGTTTAGCAAGTAGCTTAAATATGTAATTTAGTTTAGAAAAGAGTTGGTAAAAAAAAAAATTTTGAGAAGAAAGTTAGTTATAAAATTAAATTAGAAAAAAAAATCTTAAACGTTTAAATTTGGTCCATTTGGAGTTTGGACCTTTGGTTTACACTCTACGCTTTACAGCTGAAAAGCTCTATTCATAAACGGCTCGTTTCTGAACTTCCTAGGAAATGTAGAAAACTAAACCGTTTAAAACCCTAACCTAACCCGTTAACGCCATTGTTTCAACTCTCAAGCGTGATTCATGAAGCCCCAATGCATACAAAATTCACCGATTCAAACCGAAGACCCTTAATGCTAAATTAATAAACCTCTTTTTCTTTTTTGTGTTTCAAAGAAAATCGAACTCCTAAAAATGTCACACTCACACCTCACAATTTCAGCAAGAAAACAAGGCGAATACCAGTCCGATGATGGTGCTTCTGCCCCAAAGCAACCTCGTCTCAAATTTGGAAAGTCCGCTGAAGATACAGACAAAAAGGTACCACATTGTAGCTTTAATTCCTCATTCTACTTAGCCCTAGTTTTCTTTTGCTTTCCCCGTAATTTTTTCTTTGTTTTACTTTATATTTTTAATGGGGTTTTAGTTTTAGAAGAAAACTAGTACTTTGAAAAGGAAAAAAAAAATGGTCTTTGGGTCCCAAACATGTAAATTGACTGGTCCTATGATTTTGTGTTCCCAGTTGTTGTTTTTGTGTTTGTCTATTAGACAACAAATTAGAAGATGTTAAACCTTGCAATATATTGTGCATAGGATATTTAGATTCTTTTGTTGGTCTAGCTATCAATCACCTCTCTTGGACCCCGCAAAATTGTGCACTGGTACAACCTATTTTTGTTGTTGTTCTAGCTACAGTTTCTACAAATATCTGTAATTTGTGAAGTTTATGTTGGATTAAGGGAAGAAACTGAACTTACCTATTAAAAAAAAAATAAGGGAAGAAGCTGTGTTGAAAATTTGTAAGTTCACTTCATCTTGTAATCAGTGTGCCAATATTTCATGTATAAGAATTTCGTTTTCCAAATTGGATATGATCCTAATTTAGATTTTTTATTTTTAATTATATCTGTAATTTGTAAAGTCTGTGTTGGATTAAGGGAAGAGTCTGGATATGTTTGTGTGTTCACTTCATATCGTAAATTAAAATGCCAATATTTCACGTCTAAGAATTTTGTGTTCCTAATTGAATATAATACTAAGGGCCTTGTTAACGAGTGCCTTTAGGACATTTATTAATGGACCATTTTAGGAAAGTTTTAATATCACTTTCATGGGAAATATAAAAAGGTGTCAAAAAAGCCAGTTGCTTTTTTCTTTCCCCATAAAAAGTTTCTAAAAATATTTCCTAAACCAATGCCCTTAATGCGTCCGTTAGCTTTTCCCTTATACTAATTTAGATATTTTTGGGCTGTTATAGGGTGCAAACAGGAGGCTTAAGGATGTTGAAATTTGTGTTCCAATAGTATATGGAACAATTGCATTTTATCTCGGTAGAAAGGCCAGTGAGTAAGTGCTTTCTTTTATTGGAGTCCCTTTTAAGGCCTTCAACATATTTGAATAATTTATCCATAATGTTTATCCATCTCTTAGGTCTCAGTCGCACAAGTGGACTGTGTATGTACGTGGGGCAACAAATGAGGATCTTGGGGCGGTTATAAAACGGGTGGTTTTTCAGTTGCATCCTAGTTTCAATAACCCTACAAGAGTGGTTGAATCGCCCCCATTTGAGTTATCAGAATGCGGATGGGGTGAATTTGAAATTGCCATCAGCCTATTTTTCCATAGTGACGTCTGCGATAAACAAGTGGATTTGTGAGTTGCTTCATGTGTTTCTTATTGATTCACTTTAGAAGGTAGTTTATTAACTTTTGGTGCTTTATTATTATTCACAGGTATCACCATTTGAAGTTATATCCTGAAGATGAATCTGGCCCCCAGTCAACCAAGAAACCTGTTGTAATGGAATCATACAATGAAATTGTATTCCCTGATCCATCAGAGAATTTTTTGGCTCGTGTGCAGAATCATCCAGCTGTTATTGTGCCTCGGCTGCCTGCTGGTTTTAACTTGCCTGATCCTGGTAAAATTCCTTACCGTTCTGTTTCATAAACTTTTTTGCCTATTTGAGTTCTACTTAATGTTCAAGTTTTGTCACTTCTTTTTTTTTTTTTTGGACCAGTGCCAATTGAGAACTTGCATGAAAAGGAAAAGGGTGATACCAAAGATCATCCCCATAGTCAGTGGTTCATGAATTTCTCAGAGGCCGACGAGCTTTTGAAACTGGCAGCAGCTCGTCAGCAGGTTAGAATAAGTTGGTTTCTTTCTGCTCTTTCCGGCTGTATTATACTAACCTCATTGTGACTAGTGTGCTCTTATGTTTTTTTTCTAAAAGCGTCTTATGAGAAGATTTTAGTTAAAATCTCTTTATTTCTACACAAGTAAGATCATGCATTGGAAGATCTTACTCTGATCATGATTATATTTATGTGCCAAGCTCTAACTCAAATGGTGCTTCCTTCCTTCAAGAAGAATGGGTGGGGGATGGTCACGGGTTCAAGACTTCTTGGGTAGCTTACAACAACAAACGAAGCCTTTGTCCCAAAATTTTGGGGTTGGCTATGGATCCTCAACAAATTAGTTATATGGATCCTCAATATGTGTAACTTACCAATAAATAAAAATTTATATTTATGAATACTAGGGTTACATGATATCAATACCCTTTTTTTTTATTGAGTAGTTCACTTGTTCATGATTAGTGTTTCAATGCCATGCCATTTTATGTGCACGACTATAAATGGGTGCTGAAGCATGATTTGGATGAAACTCTCACTTCAATGGTCTGATATGTAAACTGTCTTAATCTTTTGAAATGCTTCAGTGAATGTTGTTTTGACATTTTTTGCAATGTGATAGGTACAAGCGCATATTATTAAGCTGAGAAGACAATTGAGTATGATGGATGGGCTGCCTCAACTGTCGAAACCACCCACTGGTTATGAATTTACATGATCATAGGCTGTTCAGAGTGTGGTGGGTAGTACACATGGTCACCCATGTATATAGTAGAAGACATGATACATATAATGTAATGTATACATCTTGGTAGTTCTGTTCTAGGGACTGTCTATTGTTGACTGATGTTTAGCATATTGAAATATGGATGGTTATGTAGCATCGCAGAATCTGAGTAGTGTATATATGTGCTTTTAATTTCTTGGTATGTTAGGATAGATAATTTCCCACTTGGTATATTCATCTCTAATGTCATGGGATCTGGTATTATTACGAAACTGAAGCCAAGACATTTAGGATATGCTTTCAATTTTAGATTGAAGAAATAAAGATCCTTTTTCTAATGTGGAACTAGTAAATAGAAACAATTTAGAAGGTTGGAGTTCTTTTTAATTTATTTTATTTTATTTTGGGAATCGGGAGAGCTCCTTGCTATGTCTCCTATGAAGGTGAGTTATGGCTCAGTCATCCTTCCAAATGTTGTGCTTGTGATTTGAGGAGGTACAAGTTCTTTAATGATTCTAGCTAATTCCATTTTAAGTCTTCTATCTAAATGAGAATAGCAATGGAAGCGCCCTTCAAGAATTGCAAAAGTTCACTGAATTTTTTAGTTTAAAAATTATTTCTAGTAATTTATTTCTCCTTTATAGTTTAATTTATATTTAGAATACTTCAGATTGTCCTCTCATGGTAGATGACTCTTATTGTTTGTAATTGGCGTTTCGTACTTATAAAATAAAAATAAAAACTGGTGTTTCCTGTTTTTGGGCATATTAAATGGAAAATAAGGAACTGATTGTTGCTTTAAGTACTTGCAGCAAACATTTTTTTCCCTCTTGAAGAAGAGTTCAGGTTTTTTCCTTGAATATGAAACATGTGTAATGAGGAACATTACACACGGCAACCGTTCTGGGTTGCTTTTATTGTCTATAAATTGTAATTGGTGTTTCATGCGTACTGGGCATATCAAATGGAAACTGAGGAGCTAAGTGTTGCTTAAAGTACTTGCAGACTTGCTGCGAACAGTTTTCCTCTTAAAGAAGAGTTAAAGGTATTTTTCCTTGCATATGATGTAATGAGGAACAGTCACATGGCAATCATTCTGCATTACTATACTTGATACTTTCTATATGTTCTTAAGTTGGTAGTAGCTTGCATAAGTGACTGCATGACTGCTTTGCAGTATACAATCACACGGTATGTTGGCAAGTTGTAGAGTACATGATCATGTGGCTAGCTACAAATGCTTTCAGGTACATCTGGGCAGGATTTAGAATGAATCCTTATGGGCCAAAACTTTTGATTTCAATTGCATCACTTTTTGTTGTTATTCATCATTTCTCTCTTTTTGTATTTGCATGTAAGGTTTCATCCTTGTCTTCAATCTTTATGGAATTTTTTAGGTCTTGGGTTGTTTGGAAGCAACTAAATAGGATAATGACTCTAATGGTGTTTAATTAGTATCTTTGGCACATTTCCTTATGATTTTGTTTTCTATATAAAATGTGAGGGTTGATTAGCCAAATGGGGGTTTTGTTTGGCTGATTGAGATGCATGATACTCCAGTCCTCAAGCAGTAGGTCTTGCTCAGCATTAGGTGATTCCCATACTAGATTGTTTGATAAGTGCATGCTTAGTGTAATTGTAGTTGGATAATGATCAAAATATACTTATAATAGATTGTTTGAAACATTTAGGAGATATTGGAATGGGCTTGGGTGCTTCTCTTAGGATTATTTCTGTGCCTTCCTTTTTAAAACAGAGTAGCCCTGTGGCTAATAGCTTCTGTTAAATTTTTTAGAGATTAACATGTCTTAATTTTGACGGATGTGATATAGCACCAACTGGTGTAGATTAAAAAGTTTATGCTGAAAGTTTTTTTTTTGGGTTGAATTGACCTCTCAAAACACATTAAAGGGTCCAATATTCTTTATTGATCCGATTATAGATTCCTCTAGTACACTCTGACATCACCATGAGAAGTTGGAACACCAATCCTGCTCAATCATCCTAATCTCCCTGTAACTTTATTTTGGCCTTTAAATTGGGGAAGAAAAAAAAAATTTCGGGGTCTGTAATTCTTTCATCATGTACAACTTGTCAAAAAAAAAAAAAAAATTCTTTCATCATGTACAGTGCATGTTTCTCTCTTGGTTGATGTTGCAAACATAATTTAATCTATTTTCAATGTCTCTATATCATAATGCATGTAATTACAACAAATATTTTTGTTCCTATGAATCATGCTTTCATTAATTTTTCACTGTAAAAGCAATATATTGGAAGAATAAATGAAGCTAACTTGTCAAATCACTTTTACAGGAACACATATATGAAAGAAATTTCTAGCTTGTAGTTTGAGATGATTAGATTAATAAGCTGATGAAATTTGTGGTCTTAACTGTTTTGCTTTATAGATTGGAGACAAGGGTAACATGGCCACCACATGTTCGTCTTTTGATATTGTCGCCATCCTTAAGAAAATGCCTTCTGTAGATTAGCTATTATGAGTTCTGTATTTCAGTGACAATGATATGTTATCTTCTGAAGTCTATCCTTCATACGGTACCCCATTTCATTCATAGAATGTAGACGCACCTTTTTACTTCTTGAATCCGGATTGAGTTCGGCAAGTTGTACTCAAACCAGATTGCTTGTGTTTTAAAAACTGGTTGAATTGTTATGAAATTTGTGTTGCCATTCCAGCAAATGGTAGGTAAGTCAGCTTTAAATGATGTGTAAACATATATCTGAGTTCAACCCAAATAAATTTCTAAACTTGATGTCAAAGATGTGTTAAAACCAATCTTATTATGTAGAAATGCAGAAATGTGAATATAATGGAATGCCATAAATACAAAAGGTAAGCAAAGGAAGAGAGATGGCTGACCATGTGGCTATCAAAGATGGCTTTGCTGGCATTAGAGCATGGGAATCAAAATCCGTCTCACAAGATGAGACCTGAAACTGAAATACTTGTGGTGTTCGATTTTAGGAGGAATATGCTTAGTTTGCATGTATCCTATATCTTGAAGTTGTGGTTTTTAGGTTTTAGCAGAGCCACATGTGTAGTCCTATAATGTTGAGAGTCTTGAGACATTTCCTAAAGTGACTGGTGCATGCAAGTCTTGTTGGAGATGCAACTAAAACTAAATCCTCCTACATTGGTCTGTTTCGTATAGACTCCTTACATCGGCCTGTCTCATACAGTCAGACTCTCTCATATAGGATTTATTTATAAATCCAACAAGACATTGAATAAATTTGATTTGTTTTTTTATAGACAGTATGACAATTTATGTGAGCTATGTGCCCTCCATGTCAACATAAAGTAATTTGGGTAGGGTACGAAATGTAGAGCTACCGGACCAACAAAATTTTTTGAAAGGGTTAATTATCTATTTAGATAACAAATAATATGCATGCTAAGCTTCGTTGAATTACTTTATGAATAAATTATTCGGTCTTCGTAGGGGACTACATTAGCAATACTAGTGATCTTTCACTCCAATAATAAAGTGGAGGACCACTGGATATTGCTGATGTGGTCCTCCATAAGGACTGAATAATTTCTCCACTTTATAAGTCAAGAGTTTTCTAACTCAATTGGTTTATACCTATAAGTGTTTCTAACGGAGACATTTAGAATTCAAATTCCCCTTCCCATAACTATTGATTTAATCTAACTCAATTGGTTGACACATATAGGTGTTTCTAACGGAGACATTTAGAATTCAAATTCCCCTTCCCATAACTATCGATTTATTAAAATAATAAATAAATAAAACTATAAGCTTGCTACATGAGCCTACTTGTAAACATTCCCTAGTTCAAAGCTAGTATGATTAAATTCTAACGAATTAAATTATTGGTTTCTTTTTAACTCGGATATGAGTTTTCTCCTATTTTAACTTCTCCATAGGATTTTATTGGAATTTTGAGAATTAGTGGTTTAATTGCTTAAGGGACAAAGTTTTCTTTCAATCCGAGATGGAGGAATCTCCTCACTCATCAGGGGTGGTTTATAATGACATCTATATGTATTAAATCACATGATTAATTAAATCATTTAATCAAGTTACAGGACTATTAAATATGTCATGTAACTAAAATTTCCCCCAAACCAATTTAGAGAAAGGAAAAAAAAAAATCCCTTTCTTAGGTAGTTAGCATTAAGTTACACTTTGCATAATATTTATTGTTACTAATTATCACACTATTTAATAACCTTTAATTGGATTAATATTTTGAAAATTCCACAATTGTATTATATATTTTATTTGTTCTTACTATGGCCACCTATTTTTGTATTAATAGGACTTTTTTTTATTGTCTAATCTATGAACTTATGTTTTATGTATACTTTTAAATGAGATAATAATTAATTTCTAATCATTTTGATATTTTGTAAAACATTTATTTATTATGTGGTTGTCATGACATCAATCACAATTATTATCATGTCATTTTTTTTTTTTTTTTGGAGAAGAATTATCATGGCCATTTGTAAGCATTTTGTAATGTAATTGATATAAAAAAAAATTGTATCTTTCATTCAAAAATTAATTTATTTAATTGTTGATATGATATCAATCATATTTATTAATACATTAGTTTCTTTTTTCTTTTTCTTTTTTTACAGTATTTTTTAATATTTACATGATATCACGAGGAAGAATATATATAATTTTTTTTTATTTTATGGGAGAGGAAGAATATATTGATATTGAAAAAAAAAATGTCACATTATGGTCTGCCACAAATCTATACAACTAGAAGGTGCCTAGAGGTATAATACTGAAGTTCCATGCTTTGGACCACCTGGAAGTTCAAGTTGCAAGCTGGAATGCGCCTCCTATGTATGTATTTGGATAACATAAAAGTTGCGGATGGGTTTCTTATTTCACGTTTCAGAATTTTTTTTTTTTTTTTTTAACGCATAAACAGTAAAATTAATACTATGCAGGAGACAATTATTACTGTTTATACACTGTAGTGCACTGTTTATATACTGTAGTAGCACTGTTTATGTATTAAAAAAAGAGCCTAGTACTATTTATATATTTAAAAATTATTTTGCTACAATATTTTTAGTAATAATCAGTTTTTAACAACTTTCAACAACAATAAATTATATTTAAACGGAAATATAATATATCAATATATATATATATATATATATATCCATTATAAGCAAATCCTCGCACGTTCCTGGCAGAGCCATTATGTCTTGGTCGATCGAACTCGTGGTCCAACGATACTTGAACTACTTGCAGCCGTAATTCTGCAGTTTTAATTTAACCAATACATCAAGTGTTTGTGATTAATTTAAGAATGATGTGTAGTGATAAATTACAAAATTTTACCATATTTGTTATAAATTAATGCCAAAATAACATTTATTTATTTGTTGTTAAAATAACATCGATCATATTTATTGTCATATTAATTTTTAAATATTTTTAAATATAATTAATAAAAAAAATTAATCATTATTTTTCTATATTTAAGCCAATGACAGACCCACATAGAGACCAGGGGGCCAAGGCCCTCCTCCAAGATGTAATTTACTAATATCTAAGAAAACTAGCATTTGGTCCCTCGAAATGATTAAAATATTGGTGTGTATATATATATATATATAAATTAAGTCATAATCAAGTATATGTTTAACAGTTAGTTTATTTCAAAAAAAAAAAAGTATATAAATTTTATATATATACCATAAAACTTGTTTTATGGTATATATATAAGAGCATCTCCAGTAGACTAAGCAAATTTTTGTACTGTTTGGAGAATGAACACTGACATTTAGCTTTTGCCTATCCACTTTTCAAATACACTTTCCAACAAACTCTCTATCATATTTTCTATCTCATTTAAATATTATTTATTCTTTTTTTAACAACTACACATCTAACAACATTTTTTTATTCAACACCTGATTATTATAATAGAAAAAAAAATATTTGAAAAATGAACAGTAGCTCATCAAGTCTGATGAGCTACTATTCATGAGCCACAAAAAAAAAAAAAAACCGAATATAGAGAGTCTGCTGGAGCATGAGCAGTGGCTTATTTTGTGGGTTTGCTCTCTAAAGTAGAGAGCATCTTGTGTTTAGCTCTCCTGTTGGAGATGTTCTAAAATTTTCTTTTGTACATAAAAAGAAAATGTCAAAAAATAAGAATATTAAATATAAAAAGAAATCTTGAAATTATTTTAAATATAAAATATAATGATAGTCAATGGGCTCTAACTCAACTAGTACTTTTTTTTGTTTTTCTCTTTGCAAGTTTTATGTAGAGGGTAATGTTGCAAATTTAAGATCCACTAGATAAGTGTGTAACTTACCTATAAAAAAAACATATACATTGTGAACATCTTACCAAAGCAATATGTCATAGATCAATGTGATTTCTTTTAAAATGAACTTTATTTTGATAATAAATATCTTGTGGGATTTTTTTTTTTTTTTTTCCATGTCTATTCTTTTAGATATAGAATAATTCAATATGTATAAGATTGAGAGATTAACCACAGCCCCAAAAAAAAAAAAAAAAAAAAAAAAAAAATTCTGGCTCCACTACTAATTTAAAACGTGAAGTTGGAGCACTTTCGATTCCAAGTCATAACAAAGTGGTGCCTTTTTGTCTTTTTGAAGTAATACGTGTCCAAACCTTGGTAGATTAAGCTGGCTGACGCTATCAGCGCATACCCTGTGCCTACTGCATAGTTTGTATACCTAATTCATCTTTATTCAAATTTGTAAGTTTTTCGAATTAAGAGTGAAGATAAGATATATATCAGAATCACGGTTCATCAACTTTCGAAAGTTAAAATTATTTTTTTTTAAAGGAAACAGTTAAATTCCCTAAGTATTGCAGTTTCAAAGTTTGAAAGATCAATAATGTATGTATATAAATACAATAATTCATATTTCTTCATGTCAATTATTCCTTCCCAGTTCACACACATAAGCACATCGACACGCAAAGAGACACAGATAAAGGTCCCACAATGTCAATAGAGGACGCAACAAGGTAGGGCATGCCCAATGGGGTTGGAACTAGTACGCCTTCGTTCATAGTGGCCCCAAAAAAGACTTGTGGTCTGTTCTTTGCCCCCACATTCCACATGACCTTGTTTCTCGCCCTCAGCTCCCTTCCAACTCTCCCAATAAATACCTATCTATCCCTCCAATCCTCTCTCGCCAAACCTTCATCTTTGTAGTCCCTTAAACCGTACTACTTTCCTTACAAGGTTTTTTTTTTTTTTTTTTTTTTTTTTTTTTTGAAAAAAGTGCTTTGAGAAAGCAAAAATGGCTCTCCAAAAATCAAAAAAACTACCTCAAACAGCAGCTTTGAAACAAATTCTCAATAGATGCTCCAGCTTTGGGAAGAAGAATAATGGGTACGATGCAGAAGGGCTTCCTGATGATGTGCCAAAAGGCCACTTTGCTGTCTATGTTGGGGAGAATAGAAGCAGATACATAATTCCAATTTCATGGTTGACTCACCCTGAGTTCCAAGGTCTGCTTCAAAGAGCTGAGGACGAGTTTGGCTTTAATCATGACATGGGCCTTACCATTCCTTGTGAAGAAGTTGTTTTTAGGTCTCTAACGTCGATGATCAGATAAAATTGGAAGTATGACAAAGATGAAGCGGCTTCATTTTGTTATGATATAAATAACTTCTACTCGAACTAGCCAGCGTGATCAATGAAGAGATTTAAGGGGTACTATAGTGGTGGTTTTGACCATAACTTCTTGACAACTTTTGTGCTTAAGATATTTTATTGTTGATTTGCATGTGTCTGGTTTTCCGCAGTGATGCGCTTTGTGTCCTGGAAAGAACTATTACAAATATTGTAGAGGTTAATTATTCATGAGTAATTCTCGTTTCTTTCAACTCTCTCTTCTGTCTTGATTATACGCGTACGTATGTGAAGTGTTTTGGTTGATTGATGAAGTAGCTAGAGCTTGCATTGCTTCAATCATATTACCAATAGTCATTCATCCTTTATGGATGGAAAGGTTCTAACTGATTGAAAAGACGCAGGCAATGGACAAAACCTCCAGTTGTATTAGTGCTCAATTTCTATCTAGTATCACTTTCAACATCATTTTTGTATATCTTCATTTGGTAGCGTGCTACTTCTTGTGACTTGCTTGGCACAATGTTAGTGCTTACGTACATCTTATATGTATGACTAATTGACTAGACAAATTTTTAACGTAGGTAATAAATAAAATGATATTAGTAATGAGTTTAGATAAAAATTTATAAAAAAATTGATGATAGGAATATTATAAATTTTATTATTTAATACTTACAATTGGGTACGATGCAAATTACAAAAAAAATTATTCTAAAATTTATTTATTATCTTTTTTATGAGCTTATTTATTATATTTTAAGAATTTATCAATCACATTTATTATCATATAGAGTATTAGTTTATAAATGTTATATTGGTAAAATATCAAAATAATTTTAATTTTTTTCTAATAAAAATCTATCAACTCAATTATTTTTATCGTTAAAAAACAAGCAAAACAAAATTTCCAGAATCATCGTATCAGTTAGAACTTAGAGTGTCAGGGTTGCAACTACATGGGCACGTAAAATTCTCTTTCGTCATTATTGACCCCCAATTCGAGGTGTTCATTGGCGAGAATGTGATACCAATTTTCTAGCACTCGATAACGACGTAATATGGTTCTGAAGAATGTATTGGCTATATATTGATTTGATGGATTCCCAATGTAATATAAGCAACAACTTTATTCTTCTGTTATCAACCAAGAACGATACACTTTCTCAAAAAAAAAAAAAAAAAAAAAAAAACCAAGAACGATACACATGTGATGTGACCATGAACTAAGGTTAGGTTATTTGGATTCATCAAAAAAAAAAAAAAAAAAGGTTAGGTTATTTGGCTGCTAATTTTTACTTAGAGAAAATAGACAGTGGAGATAAGTTTATGAAAATACATTTTGTCTCGTTATTATAAGCGTGGTAGATTAAAACATTCCCACTATTTCAATTTTTCACTTTCCCAATGTAAGGATTTCCATTTATGTTTTTACAACTTTGGCAAATTTAACATGTAATTTGTAAATATTGTTTACTTTTTTGACATATTAATTATTAAAAAATGAGACCACCAAATCCTACTCTTTCACATTAAATGTGTAAATTACTTTAATTATTCCAAATTAAAATCCAACATGGATTTAGTAGATGAAGAGAGTCATTTTAGTTTTGTAAGGTGATATTAATCATCAGCACTAGATTCAATGTTATGGGTCTCTTTCTTTACTCTTTACGGCATTCTTTGCTATAGGTCTCTTTCTTTACACTTTATGACATTCTTTGCTAGCTATAGCTATAGGTCTCTTTCTTTGTTAATCTCCCGCACAAAATTGTTTTGTTTGAAGGAAATATAGGTAGAGAACCACTTGCATTGGGATTTTGTTAATTTGTTAGGCTGAGTTGTAGTCTGTAGGGCATATTATGTTGGGTTCATGCACAAGGAACCTGCAACTTTTCTGTTCTCAATTCACTTAGCTCTCGAGGGCTCTCAATGCCACAAAAATATATTGCAAATCAAACTTATGTCTTCACAGCTTACCAAATTTAATTAACATGAAGAAAAAATATCAAAACTGTCTCCCTAAGAGAGAGCTAAATATTCAAGTTTGCCTTTTGTTTCCTTTGTTTGTCTGTGACATTAATAACTTGCTGAGTGCATTTCTTCATATCCATCTGTTCCCCTCTAAAAACACGAGGATTTCAGCTTTCAGGAAACTTTTGAAATGGGCCATGATAAGATGGGTACTATTCTTGCATGTGAGTTGTTGATTTATTGCAAAACAAAAACAGTGAACCTTTTGTCTTTCGACCCATCAAATCGATGCGGTTTAGATCAAGCTTATTGTCCTAAATGCTAAGCCAATTACCACTTAGCTTGTCAAATATCTCTCCAATGTTGCTGTTGTTTTCTGTTTCTTTTTTGGGTACGCGGACCCTCTATGTTGGGTAATAAAATCTTCTCTGGGATTTTGGTTTTTTTACTAACTAAGCAGGGTGCAGGCACATACCTGCCATGGAAAAAGAGTAGTGATTGAAGTTAATTCTAGAATTTAATGGTATAACAAAACAAAAATATAAATCATTTAATTTTTAAAGTATATAGAAATTTACATTAATCAAAAGATACATTAAAATTTTGATAATTATGTTATAAAAAGTTAATTTCATTTGTATAAAAATTTTGATCAACCACAAAGTTATGGTAACTATTTAACATATAAATATCTATTTTATTATAATAGTTTTTCAGTCCCTATTTGCTAAATGCAATCTATCCATTCACTAAAAACTTCTAAGAATGATAATGAATATCGTCATCTTCCAATAATAAATAATTGAGTTTTGTTAAGAAAATTATATATGTGTGTGTGTGTGTGTGTGTGTGTGTGTGTGTGCACGTGCGTGTATAAGGGGAAATTATAGTAAACCCACATGTGGCTTGGCTAGTTTTCATTTTGCCTACTTGTGGTTTAAAACTTAATACTTTGTCCACCTAAACTTCAATCCATTTGCTCTTCATTACCCACTTCACCCTCAGACGTTAGAAAAACACATTTTTAATACAAATCAGAACATAACACAGATCAAAAACACGAACCATTGAAATTTTTCCTCACGAGCCCTAGAAACATGAAAAACCCCATTTGAACAAAGACGCAGAGCTTCATTTTTATCAATTTCATGAAGTGGGTGGAAAGTTGGGTTTTTAAAGTCTCTTGGTGGTTCTATTGCAGTGAAATTTCGGATTTAATATATTCATTGTCCATATTTTTAGTTTCACTAGCTTTTGTTCAAGTGGGTTTTTAATATTTTTTTGAATGATTCATTTCACTGTGAAGGCTCTGATAATGGGGTTTATTTCAAGGACTAGATTGCCATGGCTTTTGGTGGCCTTATTGATGTAGTGATTTTTGTTCAGTTGTGGTGGGATTAGTGTTTGGATTTTGAGAAAATGGGTTGTGCTAACTCTAAAACTGATAAAAATGAAGCTTTGTGTCTCTGTAAAAAACGAAAGAGATAAAGGCCATTGATTCAAGGTATGCTCTAGCAGCTGCTCATGTCTCTTACACACAATCCCTTAGAAACATTGGCATTGCTCTTCAGCAGCATGCTGAGGTCGAGGTCTTGATTAGATGGGGTTTTTATGCAAACAAGGAAATCTGATGTTGGGTTGAGTAATAGTGGGAATTTGAGTTTTGAGTCGAGGGGGGCTTCAAAATTGAATGGTATGTTGAAGAAGTTGTAGGGCATAGATGATCTCAGAGGGTTTCTAATCAATGAAATGTTGTTGATGAACATGTGGAAGAGAGTAGCAGTGGAAAGTCTTTAGATGAAATGTATTTAACAGATGATGAAAAGTCTTTGGATGAAGTTCTTAAGCAATCAAAAACCCTAACTTTTTTATTTTTGTTATGTTTGATTTTCCCTAAAATATGTTTTTCTAACGGCAAATGGAGAGGTGGGTAATAGATCCCTAATGGAAGTTACTTCAGGTGGGTAAAGTGCTAATTTTAGAACTATGGGTAGGCAAAGTGAAAACAGGTCTAACCACAGGTGGGTTTACTATAATTTTCCCTATATATAGAGATAACAAAAAGCACGTGTCATCAAATTTTCTATTAGATAAATTATAAGTTTTGAAAATTTAAACCTAGAAAATCAATGTTCTTTAGATAACAAATAAAACTCCTTATATCATCATTTTAACTTTCCAAGAATTACTACTTTCAACTTTCCAAGAATTACTACCATCTAAAACTCAAAATACATGAAAAAAAAATTTGGGATGTTAAAATTTAGTGGGAGTATTTTAGACATTACACAATAAAATATTTTAAGAATCATAAGTTGTCAGTAGGATTTAAATGAGAGAATAACAATATGACATATTTGCTCTTTTCCAAAATATTAAGGAAAAAATTGCTTGATTTTAAAGTTTAAGAAGGAATTGTAAACTACCTGTTGATGCTCATTTTAGGAAGCCCAGTAAAAGGAAAAAGCCCAGCAACATGGGCAGAAATGAGTTAGTAATTGGATAGAAAAGTCATTAAGTCCTTGCGGCAGGAATAATAGATCATAGGCATGTAAAATAAATAAATGGGCCTTAAGAAAGCAAACGTGCCTAAAAGAGCCCGGAAAGAGAGAAATTGCAAACCCATGGGCAGCATGTGATATAGAAAAGTGAGAATGGGTCACAGTAGGTCCAAAGTAATGCAAGTAAAGAAAGTAATGGGTTGATGAAAAATCCATAGGCCCCAAGGATGAAGAATAAAGTAATTAGGACAGGGAAGCCCAAAGGAGTTAGTAAAAGCTTATGGGAACACAGAATTGGAAAGGGCCGAGGATACCCAAGGAAGGTAAATGGGCCAAGGATGCTCAAGAAGAAATAGGACACAGGAGCCCTCAAGCAATGTAACAAAAAGCGCAATAACCATACTGAGTCATTGAAAGAAAAATAAGCAGCAGGCCCAAAGAAGCCTAGCAGGCTTGGGTCCAATAACATCACAGCAAGAATGGCAGAATAGTGTAGTAGAAAAATGAAAAGACTGCAGAAAAGAGCAAAAGAATGAACTGAAGGAGGAAAAGCCCACAGTTAAGTAAAACCTAACCCCCGAAGGGAGTAGGCCATAGAGAATGAGGAATCAGAAAGTAGCCCATGCCATAAAAAGTCAAGAATAGGCGGCAGAATGTGCAGATGAGCCTCTAGACCATGGCAAACACAGCGGGCAAGTTTTGGACACATGCAAAAGTTGAGCACACGCAAGGCCCAAGCTTCACCAACCTGTACCTAGCCAATATAGGAGGTGATGGGTCATGAGTCAGAGGTAAGAGTGTATGGCCTGATGGTGGGGAGAGGGGAAAGTCTATTCTGGGGTTCCTGCTCAGGCTCTTTTGGAGGAGATGTCCTGCTGGGATGACATACCATCCAAAAGAAGTAAGGATGAGCTGGAAACACTAGGTGCATGTCATAAGGGATAGGAAAAGAGAGAGCACCCACACCGTAGCAGGTAAGAGTGCCACGACAAACAAACAAACAAAATAGTTTTCTTTGTTTGATGGTACGGCCAGCACAGGTAAGTGGTGGTGGCTAGGCGACTGATAAACCAGTAAGTTGTTAGCAATGACACTCAGACCAAACAAAGGTAGTTAAAAGCTAAAATAGTAAAATCAAGTCACGGCAAACATTATATAAAGGACCCATGTTGTGCACAGGAGGGGCATCACGAACACGGTAATTGTAACCTCTAAAAAAAAAAAACCACGAAATAGAAACAAGTATTGAGAAAAGAAGAGAAAAAGAAAGAGAAAAGGAAAATTAGAAAAGAAGGAATAAAAACAGAGAGTTAGAACGGCAAGCATGTACCAATAGGTTGATCCTCTGTTTCCCTCTAAAAATCCTACTCTCTACCAAAAGCAAGGGGATTCTTTTGGGCACAAGCCATTCAATTCCATTTCCCTCAAAGTGATTAATTTCAACAGCAGGATTTTCCCTGAGAGATTATTCACATTGAGGAAAATGGTTCCCTCCTTGGTCTTGGTCCTGTGATATAACTTGGCATGACAGATTGATCTTTTTCTTTCTTTAGATAACTCATGTCTTACTTATTTATCTCCACCATTTTCTTTACAAGGTGTCTCTTATCATTGTGATTATCATTTTAATTGGGGATTATTCATTCACTTTGTCTAAAGACAAAAATACTTTCTTTTATTATTATTATCATGTCTGCTTGCCATGACTCGTCCGAAGTAGCTCTGCCTGCCATGGGCATGTGAACAAAGTCCTTGGCAAACGAAGCATAGTTTGTGCACAAGCCGAACCAAAGTGTATTGTAGTTGGACAGATCTCAACTCCCTTACTCAGAACACTTGAGCCCAGTACGGCAAGGGGCAGTCTAGCCTAACATTACAAAAAGGCCCACCACACTACCTTAAACATAAAGGATGAAAAGTGTTTTTATCCTAAGTTTTTGTTTTTGTGTGTAAAACTATGTGTTTTTACTTAAAATGGTGCGCAAAGAAACAAATACAAAAAATCAACCCAATAAAATTGTAAGTAAAACTATGAATTTTGGCTTAACAAAGCTACTAAACCAAAAAAAAATTTCTAAAACCACAACAAAATGGCACAACATTTTCATAATACCTTTATACTTTTGTTATAGTTTATTTTGACTTGTAAAGAATTGACAGCTCAGTAGTTTTGAAAATATTGTAACGACAACAAGATGTTTTAACATTTTCACCAAAAAAAAAAATGCTATATCCACTACATTTTCATAACAAATCATAGGTAGTAAATTATTATAGATTGTTATTAGTGGGCAAAAAAGTAGTTTCATTGGTAAGTTTAAATTGGAAGCAATAACAATTTACTACCTATGATTTGTTATGAAAGTGTTGTGAAAAATATTGTGGATGTAGCACTTCATTTTTTACAATACCTTTATTTTTAGTTGTGGTTGGTTCCAATATAATATTTTATTATTTTATTTTGACATATAAGAAATTAACACCTCAACAATTGTGAAAATATTATATCAGTTTGTTGTATTGATATTTTATTATAATGTGAAACAGTTCTAATTGGACAAACAAAAAATAATGTTGAAAATTTATTGTAGTTTTATGCATTCACAAAAAAAAAAAACAAAAAACAAAAAAAAAACAAAAACAAAACAGCCAGCAAAATAGTGAAAATTGAACAAACCAAAACTACTGTAGCAAAGTTACCGTAGCTTTTCCCATTCACTCTTTTTATATATAGATCTTGAACCATAAAGAATTGACACATTTGTGTCACAACATTTTCACAATATCTTTATGTATATATTATACTTACAATGTAAATTTATATCATAGACATATAAAATTGGCAGATTTCGTACACATTTGCAAAATTTGTATAGTATTTACCTTCTTTTTTGCAAATGTGTATAATATTTGCGATTTTGTATGTATACAACATAAGCTTACAAAGTAAACATACAAAGATCCTTAAAAAAAAAACACAAAAACAAAAAACAAAGCTCAAACTAAACTGGTGTACAGCTTGAAAACAAAAGGCTCACCGATTGAATAAACCAAAGACACTATTTATTGATAAAAGCATATCTTTTGCCCTTAAATTTTTTTTTTTTTTTTTTACTTCTCATTTTAGCGTTTTATGCTTCAACTTTTTTATTTTGACTCTCCAAGTTTGATTTTGTTTTCATATTAGTTATATCGTCCATTTTCTTTATTAATCTAACTATTAAATCTTATTGGTGCTTAATTAACTATTTCATAAAATACTAGCATCATTCATAATGTCCCTCATCCAAATTATTAAAAATAATCTTAATAGATAGAAAATTCAATGTTTTATAAAAATATGAACATGTTGATGCCTTATATAAATAGAAAAATAAGAAACTATGAAATATTGATTTTGATCATTTAAAAAAAAACAATTATATTACCAAATTCATGTTAAAGTGATTTCATATAAATTAAATACAAAAATTTTTAATTAGTGTTTAATAGTTTAAATATATATATATATATATATATATTGATTGTAAGGTCATATTTTGTAATGGACCCTAGACAATAGAATTTGTAGAGCATGGGTAAAAAGGCTAGGCACTAACAAAGCAATGAGAAGGTGCTATTTAAATTCCTAGGAATATTAACGAGGGACCAGAATTTTTCAGGGTCTTCGCCATGATTTCGATAAAGCACCGGTGAGGGTCTTAGCTGTCTATGAGAATTTTCTCGTCTTCGGCTCAGTCCGAGGACCATGTTCCCCCAAACTGGCCAGCCCCCTCCCTTAATGGGAATCCTTTTGTTTATATAGCCTCGTTTTAGTTAATCTTAACCATTCATTTGTCGGTTATCTGAACTCTGCATAAGGGCTGTCCCATCATCTGCTTTTACAGGTTTTATGTTAGTTCTCAGTCGTCTTTGCAGGATTTCTATTAGTTGGAGTGACCAAGGCATCTGGGCTCATTGGTCACATCACCGTTAAAGCGGTCAGAATGTTGGTGGGATATGTTTAAGGGATGAGGGATATTCTCCCTTTATCAATCGTTGGTGCGCCGAGGAGGTGAGCATTCTCGGTGAGGCCTTTGGACGTCTTGGGTCTCTTCCCTGCTGTCCTCGGCATGGGCCTTGGGCCGGATATAGTGGGCCAGGGTGGTTGATACTTGGTGCCCCACATATATAAACCTGTACTTTTAGAAATATTTTTCCATGCATAAATAAGAGTTTTTTAAAAAATGTGTATATATATTGTGGGAGGATGAATGTGAGCTCGGGATGAAAACTAAAAACCCAATAGATCATTTTTAAAGAAAATGGGGCCAGCCCAAGATAAATATGTGAATGAAATAGTTTGTTAGATGAAGGGAAACCATCCGGGCCCACTACCATGGAAGTCCGGGCTAACTTCCTTTCCCAAGGTTCATTATCGAGGGGATGGGCAAAACTTTCTCTTTTGGCAAGTAATAAAGGAACCATAGTTGACCAATCCCCTTCTAAACCAAGATGCCACCTTTTCTCAGACTCGTCCCGAGAAGCACAAGGAACAGATAAGAACCAATAAAACAGTCACCTCCACATTAATAAGGTTTCTCACCTAATCTCTACCACATTAAATGCTAGATGACTAACTTGAACAATGGAAACCCCCCAACAGTCCTCTTTTATGATAAAAAAAGTGGTAGAATAAAGGGATGATAGGACAAGTATCCCCTAAATCTAGCTAAGAACAAGCCAACTGGGGAGAAAAGGGATGGGGGAGGGGGGAGGGGGGGAGATGCTTTTTAAAAGGAGGGGAAGAGGAAAAGGCTGGGGGGTCAAAGAAATGAGAGAGAAAAAGTTTAGGCAAGAACAAGAGAGAGATAGTTCTAAGGGTTTTTAGTCTTTGAACCTATCTCATGTCAAGAACTTCATTCCCATGCATATATATATATTTGATTCGATCACTTTCCATCTTTAATTTGTTGCTTAGACTTCCTATTATGGATCGTTTCTCTTTCTTTAGAAATTAGTTGCGTAGATCTTATATCAATCTCATTGAAAAGTTGTTGGTTGTTTTTGACCTTACATATACATATAACATATATGATCGATATAGTATATGTAGTTTACTAATTATTCTACTTTGATTTTAGCTTCACCTAAAAAGGGTGTAAGTTATACAGTACAGTGTAAAAGTAAAACTACTCTAACCTCTCAATTATATATGCTTATCAGAACATCACATTTGATTGGTTGACAATAAGTCTTGTATCGCTTTTTATAGATTCATAGATTCACATTCATCACTGTAATTACTTTTATTTCTCATCAAGAACTTGTTAGTTTAAAAGGTTGTTAAAAAAGTTTCATTTTTTATTTTTTTATTTGTGTATAATTTGATAGTTATCATTGAGAATGAATGATTTAAATCCGGAAACATTATGAGATGCCAATTGAGTAACTAAGTCCACATGCTATTGGCAAAGTTCCATTTATTTTTTAAAAGAACAAAAACAAAAACAAAACCAGGCCCATATATCACTCGTGTTCATCAACTGCCTCGTTTGACAAAACTTGCTGCGGCGACGTACCCACCCTGTAACTCCTCCAAAAGTCGTGCAATTAAACATTAGTAATACTAATAGATAAGCCTAAAGTCAATCATCAATAATTCGGCTTGGTAAATCGCTAATACAATTGTGAATCATCACTTTCTTTTTAAATAATTCAATAATTCGTCGGATTTGAATCTATATGTCTCATTAAAAATATCAATAAGTGCCAATTGAGCTAGAGACTTTTGACTCCAACAATTATCACGGGCGTTATCTCTCATAACTTGTAAATTCCACAGTGCCCTCGTATTTGTGAGAGATGCCGCATTTCGCGAATGTACAACACACACACCTTCCTTGGGCAATCAACCAGCCAACAAAAGAATCTAAAACTCTAGTTATTAATCAATTGTACAAGGATTAATCATAAATATGACAACACTGCAACTCAACTAAACTTAGCTCAGGAAGCCATGCAAAAAAGTATTGCCCAGACTTCCGACAAGGAAGCCGACGGCAGTGAAAATTAGCTTTTCGATCAAAAATGTAATACTTGCAACAGTACTTTACATCTGATCAGTATCTCTGAAACAGAATGGAGTCAATAGACATACCCATGACTCCATTTTGGCCAAAATGACAACATTGCCACCACCATGATGTCCAAAATTTCTATCTTAATAAAATTTCCTGTCATTGACATAATGCAAAAATTATTCTGATTAACAAGATATGCTAAATTTGGATAATCAGTGTAAGGTAAAGAAACTCCGTCAGCAGAAATAGGAACAACTAAATTGGAATAATTTCAAAAAGTGCATAAACCAATTGTAATAAAAATAAAACATAATGACATTCCAACCAAAATTTTGACAATGAGGTTCAGCAACTAGTCTTAGATGATAATCAAGATACACGGCAGATCTGAAGTATAAAACTCTTATAAGCACTCTTATCAGCCTAAAATTTTCAAGCACCCTTATCAGCTTTAGAAACAGATGCAGCCGCTTGTCCTCTGAGCCGACCAGTCCTCCTTGCAGCAATGAGACCAACCTTTTGACCAGGAGGTGCATCACGCCTAACAGTACTTGCATGCCCAATATGCTGGTGGTTACCTCCTCCATGAGGATGCTCAACTGGGTTCATAGCCACACCACGTACCTTGGGCCAGCAATTTCTCTTCACTCTGAACTTGTGGTAAGCATTACCAGCCTTGAGAAGAGGCTTCTCAGTTCTCCCTCCACCAGCAACCTGCCCAATCATAGCTCGGCAGCCACTTGGAACAATCTTCTTAGCACCAGATGGGAGTTTGACCCTGTTAAATTGAGTAAACAGACAATCCAATGATCAGCTACACAGATGGTGTCAGCGCAAGAAATCACGTATTCTCACAAGTTTAGCAAAAGTAATCAAATTTAGATGTTTAAAATAATCAAAAACTCCAATTATTAATCAATTGTACAAGGATTAATCATAAATATGACAACACTGAACTCAGCTAAACTTAGCCCAGGAAGCCATGCAAAAAAGTATTGCCCAGACTTCAGACCAGGAAGCTGAAGGCAATGAAAACTGGCTTTTTGATCAACAATGTAAAAGAATATGCTAAAAACGCAAATCATGCAAAGTCATCAGGATTTAACACAAACATACAAAGCTACAATAAAAAGCATTACAATCTTTAAGGTACGAACGATACAGGAACTCTATATATGTACATAGAAGATGATAAATGCATAATATCAGTCTGCAAATTGGTACAATTGGTTCAGTGCAACAACATGGAGTTTCAATTATCAGAATCTTATGAATATATAGGATTGGAGCGGTAAACCTATAGTCCCTAGTCCCCTTCTCTTTCCCACGATCTTATAAGGAACCCAACACTCCAACCATTATATTATTTATCATTGTGCAATGAATTTCATTTCAAAAAAGATTAAAGACTCACTAGTCTCTACATCAACAAACGTCTACCAAATACGCAAACCAAATGACCAAAAGTTTCGAGTTATGCAAGAAGAGTAAACGTTAATCAAACAGATCATTCACAAAGGTACCTAGCATTAACAAAAGAGCCACATAACAGAAGATGAATAAGCTCCTTTATCAAAAGCAAGCATATGCCATTCTATACAAGGAGTAGTAGTTAGAACATTTGGGCAAAAACGCATAGCTCACTCAAGCAATTCATATTAGAACCAAGTCTAATCCAACAGCAAGACGATTTCAATCAAAAAAGCAATACATTTAAAAGCTCATTAGAAACGACATTTTCTACAAATTGTAACAATATAAAACAATTAATCTTAAACGACAAAAGATAGATACCTGCTAGTGTCGTTATCAGGGTTGTGGCTAATGACAATAGCGTAATCACCAGAACACCTAGCGAAGACACCACGGTCACCCACATGGTGCTCAACGTTGCAAACCACTGCTCCTTCGGGAATAGATCTGAGAGGCAACACATTGCCAACAACAAGAGTAGCCTTTTTCCCACAATACACGAACTGACCAGTGTACATGCCCTCGGCAGCCACGAACAGCTCGTTCTGCTTCTTGTAACGGAATGGGTGACGGAAAGTGATCCGGGCGAGCGGTGCACCGCGACCCGGGTCGTGAATGATCTCAGTGACCACGCCCTTCAGGTACCCATTGCGCTCACCAAAGTCGAGACTGCGGAACCTCGCTGGTCCCTTGCGGTGGTGGGTGTGGGACTTGAACACAGACCCGGCACCCTTACGTTGAGCTCGGATTACACGACCCATGGGAACTGGGAACGACTAGACGGCTGAGAAATGAGGAAGAATATTGAGAGAGAAAAATATAGCGGGGATATTAGGGTTAAGTATAGCAAGAGCCAAGCCATGGTTTGTTTCGTGATGGGTCGGATGTGAACCGGCCCAACTGGACTTCGGGTTCAGCACAAGCAAACACATGAGATGTTTAATGTGACTTAATTTTTATTCAAATAATAAATCTTCTTTAATTTTTTTAAAAAAAAATTTGAGAAGGAAATATTTAAAATTTTTTTTTTTTTTTTTTTTGAGAAAAACCCCCAATCTGGGGAAATTTTATTCAATCAAGCAAATCTTTGGAAACAAAATTCAGAATAAAAGGAGGAACATCCTCCAACCAAACACGTAAAGGAAAAGACTTTCTAGCCTCCCTAGCTAAAGCATGGGCAACACTATTACCCTGCCGCCTTACATGAGAGACAGAATGAGTTTCAAACAAACCAGCTATAGACTTAAAGTCTTTTACTAAATGCCCCACAAAGGCATTGGAGTAATCTTCCTCTGTAATACTTCTTACCACCCCTTCTGCATCACCTTCAAAAAATTTAAGATGACATATATACTTTTTGTAGGAATAAGGGCCCAAAATTGTATATTGGGTCTTAGGCCTTATCCGAGAATGTTGGCATGTCCAAGAAGGGATAGTTAGTTGAGGAACTCCAGTTTAGGAGTCTCATAAGTAAGGAAGAAGTAGAAGGCGATCCAAGGAGGAATCCCTTCTCGGCTACGACAAGTATAACTTAGATATGAATTCCAGCGATGAGACTGACCTCCATCAAAGCTCCAGTGTTAGTAGCGTGTCTCATGAATACACAAAATGGAAGGGAACCCAAGAAATATCTAAGGAAAAGTTGCTACCTCCACATTAAATGCATCGCAACTATTTTTCTGGCCGTATTTATGTGGAAAAGACTGCTAAACAGTGCTTCCTTAGCTACCGCAACACAAAGAAAGCCAAAAGGGGTGTCTGATGGGACAGGCACTCAAGTAAGAGCTTAAATGATCAACAAGTGTAAGATCAAAATGGTCCAAAATAGATTATATAATGTGAGAGATCCTCCATGGGAGAGGGATCGAGAAAATAGAGAAAGAACACTCTAACAACCAGAGTTACACTTGTAATCAGCTTCATTGAACTCTATTAAGATTTGTCTCTTCAGACAACATATTCACCCAATCTTACGCGCATTGTTCTTGTATAATTGTCTTTCAACCCCATTCTTTACAAATTTATTATATTAGGCTCATTAACCCAAAATCCCATACATATTGGGCTTGAACTGTGACCCTACACTTTTATTATATGTGTCCATTAAGCATATTCAGCAAAAATAAAAATAAAAAATAAAAAAGGTGTCCATTAAGCATTTTACCTTTTTTTTTTTCACTTAGCTTTAAAAAGAATTAACAACTAGATTTTTTGAAAATTAACTTTTTTTTTCTCACACATTTAGCAAATAAGCAACCAACCAAAATATATGTGGTATTAGCACTAGGTCCATGTGATTGGACATAGTAAAAAATCATCTATAAAGTGAAGAAATATTTTAAATTATAAGTTAAATGAACAATAAAATTATTTATTAAAATTTATAATAAAAAAAACACAATTAAATAATGTCACCGAAGCACATTGTGAAAGACTAGGTTTTTTTCAATTTAGTGTCTTAGTTTGATAATAAAAAGTAATCATCAATAGTAAAACCTCCCCCTCTATCTCTCTCAATATATTTTTGTATTTTGATCATTTAATTTAAATGAAATTCTATAGAAGTTTCAAGTGATTAATTGGTTTTTTTTGTAGGGAGATTCCTCCCATATTTTATTCAACCAATTCTTTTAAAGAGAAAAATACTTTACTATTTTTTTTTATAGAGAAAAAGACTTCAAATAGATAAACTAATTGGATCCCTTAGAGCATCCGCATCTGAATCTCATATCTCATCTTATTTTACCATCCCAAAAAGCTACTTTATCACTTATACCATACCATTTTTCAATACACCCAACATCCTAACTTTTATTTTCCTATTCTACTCATTAAAATAATATTTTTACACAATAAAATAATATATCCTAAAACCCAAATAAAAACAAAAACCCAATACCCAAATAACCTCTGCAACCACCTGCAACTACCACCACCACAAAGAACATACCCAAATTGTTGTTTTCTTGAAACCCTAGAAACACTAGCCACAAACTCATGGCCATCGAAACCCAGAAACCCATAGATTAACAAAATTAAAATCAAAATCAAACCCATAGATTAACCCAGAACTCCAAACCCGCCGATCCACCACGATCCTTGGCCCCAGAGCCGCCACAACCCACCATAACCCGCCACAATCCACACCGATTCAAAAAAATCGGACTCCATTTCCAAATCAATCGAGCCAACACACACACACACACAAACGATTCACAAAAATTGGGTTCATTCCCTCAAATCTAAATCAATCAACTTTCACATTAATTCACACAAATTTTTGTTTATATCAAGAATTTCCCCCAACACCCAAACCAAAACAGAAACAAAAAAAACCCCACAATATTTTTGTCTCACACACCAAACAGTTAAAAGCAAACCTTGCAAAACGAATTAGAGGAACACAAAGTGACCGAAGAACAACCATCGGTTGCGGTTGCAGTGGCGGAAAAGGCTACGATCACACGCGTGGGGGGCTTGGTCAGGTGGCTTGCGGTGGCCTGTGACGGTGGCTTGCGGTGGGGCCTATGACAGTGGGTACGGCTATGGTGGCTCTTCGCCCATCAACACCACCAAAAAAAAAAAAAAAAAAAAAAAACACAGCAACCCACTATCAAAAATCAGACCCACCACCGTCGAAGCTTGAAGGAAGCGGATTTGCCGCTGGGAAGCTTGAAGGAAGTTGATTTTGTTGACCCACGCGAAGAAGGAAAAATGAAAGAGAGAGAGAGTTGCTGGAGAAGGAAAAAAGCGGAGACCCACCCACCACCGATCTAGAAACCCATCGCCGATCTAGAGACCCATCGCCGATCTAGAAACCCAACGCCGATCTAGAGAATTGCCGAAGAGAGTGAAGATATTGAGAAGAATCAGAGAGCAAGAAGAAGAGAGAGCAGAAAGAAAGAGAGAGAAAAGAAAGAGAAAAAATAAGAGAAGAGAGAGAAATTACCGGGTTAAAATAAGAGAGGAGAGAGAAATGAGAATATTAAAAAAATTATTTTTTATACTATTCAGCTACAGTACCATCTTACATTTGAGATGGTATTATAGCTAAATCTCAAAAAAAAATTGGCATATGCAATATGGCCTTCCAATTGTGGATCAATTTTTGGGCTTTATGCTAAATGTACTTTACATTCAGCATATAATAGGCCCATTGTTGACGCTGTTACTTTCCTCAAAAGAAAAAGAAAAAAAAAAAAAAATCCCTTAAATACATCAAGTGGTTATTACTAAAATGGACCCGTCGGTTTTGAATGGGCTCTTTTCCCATTGAACGCGGGCTTCCTTCTACGTTGGGCTTTAAAACCAAAACCAGAAACAACAAACAAAACAAAACAAAACAAAAATCCAAGCCGAACTCCAATCTATTTTTTCCCGTGTCAATAATTTTCCCTCAGAATTCCGTTTCGAAAATTAACGATTCTCATAACTGCGAATTTGACCAGCTCTTTCTCTCTCTCTCATAGAATCTGATAAGCCAATGGTTTTTTCACAGAGCAGAGGCAATCTATTAATCTTTCTTCTCCTTACTACATGCGTGATTGATAAAGCACAATGCATCAGAATTCCGGATCGGATTTCGGAACCCGCGAGGGACCCACCTAGCCAGCAGCCCTTGAAAACAGCGGTTTTCGCGCTCGGTAGCTTTTGGAGGTCCGAATCCGTGTTCGGGTGCTTGAATGGGGTCGTACGGACCACAGTTGGTTATGCCGGCGGATCCAAATCCAACCCGGAGTACCGAAGCTTGGCCGATCACGCCGAGTCCGTCCAGGTTTCTCAAACCCCAAATTCTCAATTCCTCTCTTTTTGGGCTTTTTTTTTCATGGAATTTCTGTAATATAATTCTACATTGGTTTGTTAATTGTTACTGGTTTCATATTGAGCTTGAGCTCGTAGCTAAATTAGATTTTACATGTTTAAGTTTTGTTCATGTTCCTCTTGAACAAGTTTGAGCTTGTTCTTATAACTTTTACTTTTCCTATATCTAGTGACTAGGACTAAAATTATCAATGCATTATAGATAATAATTCGATGTGATATGAACTTATTTACAAAGTAACACAATCCAATCTCAAGTCCATATTAGTATATATTTTTTATACATGGAGTACATGTACCCGTATAGTATTTTATATATATATAATTGAAACCCATAATAATAGGCTTGTTTAGGAACACATTATTATGTTTGAGCTTGGCTTATAATATTCGAGCCTAAAATTAGGCTTGAGCTTAACTCATTTTCCAAATAAATGATCATAAACAAGCTTTTTTGAGCTGTTCTTAATCAACTCGGTTAATTTATTGCCCTATTTGTTGCTGGATTAATAAGGGTTGTTTACTGGTCAACATATTGTATAAAATTCTCTAGGACGGACCTTTTAAAAGCATGTTGGGAAAAATTATTCAATGCAAGAGCTATATGGGAATTTTTTGGCATGTCTAGGAATGATCATATCATATGGATTTTTCTCGTTTCAGTGGAATTCATAGCCATATCATATGGCTCATAGCGTTAGGGACTAGCTTTAGTGTGAGTGAATTGATGGATTATTCTAATTCTTTGTGCACTATTTACGGTGGAGATGTGGACTCGAAAACAATTGATAGGTGACTTGTCCACGGCTCATTTTCAAGTGGTTTTAATTGCCTTGGCCTCTTAGGTGATACTCATTAGAGAGTGGCATATCTTTAGCACTAATAGGGGGGAAAATGAGTCATTTGGATCATTCCACGTGTATTGTGAAGATTTTTTGTGAGCTCCAGCTTTAAATTCTAGATAACAGTGTTACACTTTGTTTGGCATTTTTAATAGAATGAATACACATTTTCTTTTGAGGAATTCAATACATACCACCTGTATGTAATGTCTTCCTCCCTATCGAACAAATTGTTATTACCTTCTCTTCCCCCCAAAAGAATACCAAGTTTAACATCAGTTTAAAACTTTACAGTTGCGAATCTCTAGGTGTTGTATGCCTAAATCTTGTATTAGAAGTTCAGTCATCTACCGACTCTGTTAGCCTAAATTTGACTGGTGTATTTTGAATTCTTCTTTATTAAATTGTACATGAACTGGGTTCACCATTGCCAATTGTATCTGTTTTGGGTTGGCATGTAAAGAAGGCTGGCTGTTGGAGCTACATTTACTTTGGATTTTGAATAGGGATTCTTGTCTCATTTGCTTTCATATCACTTATTTATGTGCTTCTCACTTGGAGTTTATTATTTTGCGTTTTCTTTTTCTGTTTGAATGATAAGGAAGTTTGTCTAATATAGCTTTTTTATCGCTGTAAAAGGTCGAGTATGATCCCAGGCTGATTAGTTTCAAACAACTTTTGGAGGTTTTCTGGTCCAGTCATGATTCTAGGCAAGTATTTGGGCAAGGTCCTGATGTGGGTAGCCAATACAGGTAACATTGATGACACCTCCAAAAGCAGATCCATACTTTCTAGAGACCTCATATTTACCAGCGAACTTCCCATATTTTAACAGGTCTATTATATTTACTAATGGAACTGAAGAGTCTAGAATGGCTGCTATCAGCAAAGAAAGAGAGCAAACTAAGTCAAGGAGCAGCATTGTGACTACTCAGATTCAACAGCTGGGAATGTTTTATCCCGCAGAGCCTGAACATCAGGTTTAGTATTTTGAATTATTGTATGATATTTAATATAAATTTTGCAGCTTATCTTCTAACTGTCTAACCTTTTAAATCATCACACTGCTAAGTCCTCCCAGATTTCTGGTGTTGGAGCACTTAGGATGGTCTGTGAATTTGAATTTTAGAGTTGGATATAAATAGATGTGATTATGCAAAATGCCGTTTTCTTTAAAACTTAATAACAAGAAACATGAAGCAAGAAGATGAACTTCCTGAATTTGGTGGTGAGCTAACTTCTGTTTATGAAACTAATCTTTATTTGTTCATTATGTGGGGGCAGTCATGATTAGAAGTGGATTTGTTTAGCATCTGAATTTTGGAACATTTATGAGGTTTCAAAATTAGGGTTTTGCTCATCTTGTCATATTACTGAAAAAGGCCTGTGATAGTCTCACTTTTTTTGGGTTCGGAATTTGACCATCTTTTATGAAGTGATTTGTTATGTGAGTCTGCTGTAGTTTTGTGTAGAAACTTTACTTTCACTACTCAATTGTCATTTATACACTCATTAAAAGAGCATTGCTGAGATGTAGTTTAACTTTGAAAGATGGGAAGTCATGTAGCATTGGTAAATTCTGAAATTGCTTTATCAGATGTTAATTTCAACAATCTTTATTGAATGTCTGATCAACTTTCCATCTTCTAAAATTTTCAGAAATTTGAGCTCAAGCGAAATCCCTTCTTTCTTCAACTAATTGGAAACCTGCCAGAAGAGGAGCTTGAGAGGTCAAGTCTAGCCACAAAGCTAAATGGCTATGCTGCAGAACTGTGCCCTCCAAGGGTTCAGAAGCAGATTGATGCAAAAATAAATGACATTATGAGAAAAGGTTGGCCCATTTTAAGAGAATTGTAGTTTAGTCTTTTGGGGTATTAACTTTAGACAAATATGCTTCAGCTGACAAGCTCCTGTGATCGCACAACAATCAATTTGAGCAATTTGCTGGAGCGTGCTGAATAGTTGGAAATTACAAGCTATTGGAAAGACGAGCTAACTGAGTTCATTGATTCAACCAGCAGGCAACAGGTATTAGAAATATAAGTGCTCCTCAAATTTTACCAGTAGTATTTGCTATTTGGTTGATGGAGATTTTAACCTCATAGGCATGCGATAACAGTTCACTGTTAAATCATTGGTTTGTGTAATTATTAATTTGAATGAGAGTTGTCTTTTTCTTCTTCCTGAGCGTGATTGTGTTTCTTATATCTGAGCCTTGGCTAGGTTTGGTGTTGTTTAAATTGTCATTAAAAGGACTCTTTTTTTTTTTTTTTGGGAGTCTTTGTTTTGATTGGACGACTTTATGTGCAGAAACATTAGATTAATTGCATTCATATGGGTTATTGGAGAAATTATATAGTCCTCTGGTGGACCACGTCACTTGTTTGTCCACCATTTCATTAAAAAATTCTCACTTGTTTAAAATTTTTGAATCAGTAATCAGTTTTTGTTTTAATTTTTTTTTTAATTCAGCAATTTTAAATAAGTGGAAGTCTTTAAGTGAAATGGTGGATCACATTACTTGTCCACTATAAGGACCTTATAATTTCTCGGGTTATTGGGTTTCGGTACGAGTAAAATTGCACCGCAATGGCTTTCACATCTGCTCTTAGAACATTGTCCCTTGGTTATGTAACTTTTGTTCTGCGAGCCAACACAAGAAAGAATAGTTTTGGAGTCATCCATATGGAGCCTTTTTTAAAAAAAAATTTATCTGATCCTTGTACTTTTATTTCTTCTATTAACAAGTGGAGAAAGTCAATTACAATCCTGCAATCTTTTTTTGATAATCACAATTCAGCAATCTAATCAAGAAGTTATGGCTGCGCAAAGCGAGAAAATAGATCTTCCCTAGTGTCGAAGCATTGGCGGCATGAAGTGGTCTTACCTTTGGAGAAAATAGATTTTCTACCTACTTGCAGTGATTGTCTCACACATTTCGCTCAAACAGATGTGAGTACGATAACTATCTAATTAGAAATGCACAAATCAATAATAAGAACAACGGGAGCACAATAGATACCTTATTGTTGGCCGTAACCCAAATTAGAGTCTAACAAGTGCAATACTTAAGTTAACAAACCAACGCCTAGTTCATGCCAGTCGTTAACGCACTTATAAGCATAGAATATAACCTCTGAATTTCAAGAATGTGAGAACATGTCTCCAAAAAACTACAAAAGTAACCATTCCTCTTGTTCACGTGCTTTGCTTATTATCTTTGTACAAAGAAAAGTTCCTTTTATTCACTGTGCAAGGGACTATCATAAACATTCAAGCGATTGTCTCATGTTCTTGAATAAACACGCGAAATATTTATGTAACTTAATTACTCATGCCAACTTAGCATCCTTTTAATCATTGCGCTAGGGACTATCGTAAACGTTCATGTGATTGTTATATGCTTTTCTTGAAAAGACATATAAGAATTATGTCTGTAGTTTAGATAATTATACCAACTTTATTTTCAATAAAATGACGCTACTTGTCTCTTTCTAAATGTTTTACGTTACTGTTATTATTTCAAATAAGAACTTCATATTATTATTACTATATCAGATAATATGATTAAAAGTTTTGGAGTCATATATATATATATATATATTTTTTTTTTTTTTGGTAACAGAGACGATATATTGCAAAGAAAAACTAAACAGCTACATCATGATCCGGGCAAAGCCTGGTCATATACAAGCCATGAGAATCTTCTTCCATCACACTTTCTAAGTCCACAGGCGGACTTTCAAAGGAAATAAAATCCAGATTCCTATCAGTAGCCATCCTAGCAAGCCTATCAGCACACCGATTAGCCTGGCGGAAGCAGTGCTTGAATTGAATCCGTTGAAACCTGCCAATTAGCTGCTTGCAGTCATCCAAAATAGGGGAAACTACATTATTCTCATAGTCTGAATTTTGGAAGATATCAACAATAGCTTTAGCATCCAACTCAACAATAATGGAAGTAATACTTAAATTGCAACACAACAAAAGACCATCTCGCAGCCCCCACAACTCAGCCACAAAGCTATTAGATAAACCAATACGTCTAGAAAACCCAGCAATCCAACCACCTTGATTATTCCTCACAATACCCCCACAACTAGCTAGACCCGTGCTGCCCATAACTGAACCATCAGTGTTCAGTTTGCTCCATCCGTCTGGTGGTTTTTCCCACCTCACTTCCTTCACAATGTATCGGGTTGGACCTCTATTTGAGCACACACAGTACAGAAACTCCCTGGTTTGCGCAATGATGTCTGCTGCCAGCCTTGAATTGGGATTCTTCCTATTGAACACAAGGTTATTCCTGCTTTTCCAAATATTCCAAATTGCAAATGGATAGATCATCTTCCAAGGGGGTTGATCAGGACGTAAGCTGCGATCCGTCTTCCCATTCCACGTAAGCCACTCATGCAAATCTGTCATCCAAAAAGCTTGGTTAGTGTTGTCAACACCCAACTGCCTCCACACGGCCTTAGTCCAACCACAGTCTCTAAGGGCATGCAAAATTGATTCCACCTCCACTCTGCAGAAAGGACACAGCTCTTCATCACCCAAACCTCTTCTGACCAGGCAAGCCTTAACTCCAATGCTCTCATGAGCACACCTCCAAAGGAAAGTCCTTATTTTTGGGAGGGTTTTAGCTTTCCATATCCAACTCGCAGTAAAGGGAGGACCAGGATCAGAGATATCAGCAAGACAATAGGCACTTTTGAGATCAAAAACACCCCTTAGATTCTCCATCCAAACTAACCTATCCTTACCTCTACCTGTCATAGCTATAGGAGTAGCTTGAATCATCTGCTTGATATCCATAGGGAGCTCAAAAGGAATACGATCCCAATCCCAACCCGAATCCACCATAATATCTTTCACTGCCCATTGTGAAGCTTCCTGAGTTAGAGGCCCCTGAATTTGCTGCCGGAGGGGCCCTTTTTTTAACCAATGCCCTGACCAAAAACTCAAATTACTCTCCCTCCCAACTGTCCACATGCTTCCTTTGTTAAACACCTCCTTACCTTTTTTAACCGCAGCCCAAATATGAGAGCAAGGCAGCCTATCTGCATTGGCTGCATTCATCCTTTGCTGATTGCAGTATTTCTGCCTTACCACTTTGGCCCATAAAGCTTCTTTCTCTGTAGCTAACCTCCAATTCAGCTTTGCCAGCAGAGCAATATTCCGCCCCTTCGCTGTCTGCAGTCCAAGTCCGCCTTCCTCCTTGGGTTTGGTCACCTTTTTCCACCCAATCCAGTGCATCTTCCTGACTAAATCCGAGGAGCCCCAAAGGAAATTCCGATTAACTCGGTCAATGCCTTCAAGAATTTTCCCAGGAAGATGAGTACACTGCATAACATAGGCAAGTATCGTTGCTGAAGAGGCTTGAATGAGAACTGACCTACCAGCCAATGAAAGCAGATTTGCTTTCCAACCTGCTAGCTTGTGCTTTACCCTATCCAAGATGAAGTTGTAGTCTTGAGGAGACGTTCCGGGCTGCTTGATAGGAAATCCAAGGTACATACCAAGCTTTGGAGTAGAGATAAATCCAAGAATATCACAAAGCGATTCTCTAGTATCTCTATCAACATTAGGAGAAAAATAGACTCTAGATTTCGCCTCACTCACTGTTTGACCCGATAAGGCACAAAAGTCATCGAGGACATCTCTAATGGCTGAACAATTAATATAATCCGCTTTTGCAAAGAAAACTAGATCATCCGCAAAAAGCAAATGCGAAAAAGCCGGGCCACTTCGAGAGGCCTTAACAGGCTGCCAAAGGTTTTGACTGCATTTCTCTTCAATTAGTTGACCAAGGAAATCCATGCACAAAATGAAAAGGTAAGGTGATAAGGGATCTCCTTGCCTTATCCCTCTAGAGGGGTATATCGGGTCAAGAGCTTCGCCTTTAAATAACACCGACGTTGACACCGTTGAGACACAACTCATAATGATATCAATGAGGTCTGAAGGAAGGTTAACTCTAATAAGAGTTTCCCTTATGAAGCTCCATTCTAGCTTATCATAAGCCTTCTCCAAATCTATCTTCAACGCTATATACCCAACTCTCCCTCTCTTCTTACTTAGCGTATGAATAACTTCCTGCGCTATAATGGCATTATCAACTCCCTTCCTACCCGGAACAAACGCTGTTTGAAGAGGCGAGATTAGCTTATCCAAATAAGGTCTCAATCTAGCAACAATGATCTTGGTTATAATCTTGTATCCGGTGTTGCACAAGCTTATAGGCCGATAATTTCCTAGGGTTTCCGGACCTTGAATCTTTGGAATGAGAGCAATATGGGTGCTGTTTAAGTAATCTGGAACTCTCTTCTCAATAAAGACCTTCTTCACTTCCTCAGTAACAGACTTACCCACAATCAACCAAAATCTCTGAAAAAAACCTGCATGCAACCCATCCGGCCCCGGCGCTTTAAAAGCTTTAAGAGACCATAAAGCAACTTTAAGAGACCATAAAGCAGCTTTAACCTCATCCTCTGTGGCAACTCCACTAATGCTGGTTTTTTCTTCCTCCGTTAATTTGGTTTGCCATTGAGACCTTTCGGGTGCTGCCCTGTTGGCATAGTGCAGCGAGGTGGTGTAAACTTCATTAAATCCATTCCTCACAAACTCCTTAACTTCATCTTCTTCCGACAACCACTCCCCCATAGCATCTTTAATTGCCACAATCTGGTTTCTCTTCCTCCTAACTAGCGTTGATACATGATAAAAGGCAGTGTTTCTGTCACCTTGTATCATCCAATTGACTCTCGACTTAAGAGCCCAAAGCTCCTCCTCTTGATTCAACACCATATCAAGCTCCTTTAGAAGATCATTCTCCAAATTCAAAAGAAAATTGGATGGCCTAATAGACAAAGTACGTTGAATACCATTAAGCCTTGCCATGATGTTTTTCTTCCTAGCAAAAATATTACCAAACTGCACCTTGTTCCAGTTGGTGGCATCCCTTTTGAATTTCTTAATAGCCACTTCAAGAGCATCCGCATGCCTCCAAGCCTGATTAACAACATTAGGGAATGTGGGGTCCGACAACCAGCAAGTCTGGAATTTAAAAGGCCTAATGCCACGCCTATGGACACTAGGAAGAATTTGAAGCATAACCGGGCAGTGGTCTGAGTGACACCTAGTGAGGTGCACCACTCTGGCTTCAGGATATAAAAGACACCAGCTAGGATTAACGAAGACTCTATCGATTCGTTCCTGAATAAGAGCTTGCACTTCCCTCCTATTAGTCCATGTAAACCGAGGCCCCGAAAACCCAATGTCAATCATGCTGCATTTGTCTAAACACTCCTTAAACAACAAGGATCTATTTACACTAACAGCCCTTCCCCCAAATTTATCTTCGGCCTGAAGAGGCTCATTAAAATCCCCAGCTAGGACCCAGGGCATATTATGCAGTTCAGCAACTTTATTGAGGTTATTCCATAAAATGTGCCTCTCAGCACTCCTAGGACTAGCATAAATTGCAGAAAATAACCAGTCCTGGTTAGAGTTTCTAACCTTAACCGTCACATGAATCTCTTGCTCCGTGCTCGTCAGCGGAGAAACCATAACTCTATCTGAGTTCCAGAGCAGCCACAATCCACCAGCGTATCCAATAGTATCCGTATGAATGGCACCATCAAAGGGCAATCTGTCTGTTATCTCCCTCGCCCTATCACCACCCACCTTAGTTTCCATGACCACTAGCATAGCCGGATTTTGAATACGGACCAGTTCTCGAATATGACTGAGAAAGGAGGGCTTCAACGCGCCCCTACAATTCCATACAATGACATTCATTAAAACGATGATGAGGAGAGGGCACTTATCAGTAGGAGGCAACGACTTCACCTCCTCCATCAAAATCCATTTGATTCGCTTCAGCATATCTAGAGACTGTCCTTCCCCTGGCATCATCGTTAACTTGAGCTGAATCACGCCCATCTCCATCTCCTGAGACATTACACGTAGCCTGGACACCACATTTGACTGAAAAGCTTGGATTAGCTTCGTGGCATCTCTGAACATCACCAGTACTGTTGAAATCCGTGGCATTGCTTCCCAAATCATTCGCCACTCCTCCTCCATCAACAGCATATCCATCAAGAGCAACCACCATGGCTTCCCCGCCTTTACCCACACCGGATCTGTCAATGCCATACCTCCGATCCTTACCCTCTTTGCTGTCAGAGAGAATATCTACTTCCATGCTCTTCGAATCCACCCCATAGCTCGCTTCAGATTTGCACAAATTTTTCCTATCCCCTCCCCTGAATTTTCCACTGCTACCTTCTCCAAATGTATACCCCACCTCTGGCCACGGCATGCTTGATAGCTGATGCTGAGATGCAGTTCTTGGTTTTGACTCTCTCCCTGAACTTGACTTGCCTCCTCCATCTCGGTTCACTTGGTCACCACTAGAGATAGGCTTTAATTTTTCCTTATGTCCGTGCACACTGAAGCTGCTCTGATCTCTCACCGCGGCGCCTATTGCAGGGACTTGAGATGCCCTGGCACGAGCAAGGGCTTTCTTAGACTTAACCGAAGCTTTCAGATTGGGCCTAACCTGAACCAATTCATTTCCATTCCGAAAATCCACATTATCCACATCCAGCGTCCCTGGGCTTACATCCGTAGGAGTTTGGGCTTGAACAAGCGTGTCGGTCCGTATGGTTTGAAGGGAGCTCGCCAATTGGGCTTTGTTAATAACTCTCAAAGGCGATAGTTTTCGTTTGGCTTCTCTGCTAGGCCCATTGTTGGGCTCCACCAGGTTGGCACTGACTCCATTCCCACGAAAAACATGCATCTGCCTCAACTGGCCATTGACACTACCAGAAGGGGTCCCTCCACTTTTTGTCCCATTCTTTTTCCTGCTAACCACTACCCACGGCCCGTACATTGTGTCCTGCGTACCTTCATGCACGTCTTTGGTGGACCCCTCACCAGTCTTGGCATTATCCAGCCCATGCTCTTTGCGTGACTGCTCTCCATTGTCCTCAACAGTCACCGTTTCCACCTCCGGCACCTGAGAACATTGGCGTATCGTGTACGGGCAATTTTCCCTCCGATGACCCATTCTTCCGCAAGAAAAGCACAATTTCTATATACCCTCATAGCATACCGGTTGTTCAAACTTACCAATTAATATTGCTGTGATCAAAGGCTTGTCAATATTAATCTGAACGCAAAGTCTAGCAAACCTTCCTTTAGCTTCAGAAGCAGTGTGAGCATCTATTCTTAGAACATTGCCAATGGACTTCCCAATCTGCAGAAGAGCTTCCACATTGTAGTACTCAATAGGAAGTGCATTGAGTCTTATCCAGACTGCAATCGAGGAAACACTTGCTGATTCTGGTCGAAAATCCGGCTCCCATTGCCTAATGGAGAGGAAATGCTCACCAATAAACCAAGGACCCTTACTGAGGATATTATCATAGTCTTCCTTCAATGATAACCTCACAAGGAAAAAGCCATTTTCCAAACCCACACAGTCCAGCCTACCAGCAGGTTTCCACATGGACATAAGTCTACTGTGCAGAAAACTGAACCCAACCGTCCTACCAAAGACCTTGACAATGATTACTTTAGCCCATGGAGTGCGAATGTGCTGCTTGAATTCTTTAGAGAACCTGACAGCAGCTAATCCTTCACGGAGCACCTCTACTTCCTCATCTGAGTCTACATCATCTTCCATACAATCACCAAAATTAAAAGCCTGGGTGAAAGCTCCAGGTATTTCACCAACAAGCTTATCCTTGAAGGATGTGGCCCTGCCCCATAACCCTTGACCACGGCTAGGAGATGAAGATCCCGAATCTAGACCTCCTTGGAAGCCTGCAAAGCTCACATCTTTAACTTTTTTATTGCTCCGTGCCAACTCGTCTTGCTCTTCGAGAGAGAGAGAAGGTGGCATATTCTTTTCAATCAAAAACCGGACCTTATCCTTTGGCCGACTTCTCTTCCTGTGATTATTGCGTTATGTTTTGGAGTCATATAGGTTAAGCCATGCGTATTCCAATTGAGAACTAATTCAAAAAAAAAAAAAAAAATGGTAGAAAGAATTAATTCATGATATAATATTATTGTTAGTTTGTAACTAAAACGGACCTTTCTATCTTGAATGGCCTTTTTGCCAAGGGAATATGGGCTTCCTTTTCGTACTTTTTTTCTCATTCGGGCAAGCCCGAATTCGGGCCCATTGATAAAATATATAGGGTCTCTTCCCTCTAAACCCTAATTCCCTGTTGGTACTCGCACTTTCTCTGAGTCGGCCGTCACCAGCAGTGCCAGAGCCAGAGCCAGAGCCAGAGGACAGAGAAAAAGGCTACAATGGGTCGTGTAATCAGAGCTCAGCGTAAGGGTGCTGGCTCTGTGTTCAAGTCCCATACCCACCATCGCAAGGGACCAGCAAGGTTCCGCAGCCTCGACTTTGGTGAGCGCAATGGGTACCTGAAGGGCGTGGTCACCGACATCATTCACGACCCGGGTCGCGGTGCCCCGCTCGCCCGGATCACTTTCCGCCACCCCTTCCGATACAAGAAGCAGAACGAGCTATTCGTGGCCGCCGAGGGTATGTACACTGGTCAGTTCGTGTATTGTGGGAAAAAGGCTACTCTTGTTGTTGGCAATGTGTTGCCTCTCAGATCTATTCCTGAAGGAGCTGTGGTTTGCAACGTGGAGCATCATGTTGGTGACCGTGGTGTCTTCGCTAGGTGTTCTGGTGATTACGCTATTGTCATTAGTCACAACCCTGATAACGACACTAGCAGGTATATCTCCTTTGTAGTTTAAGATTAATTGTTTATACAGCTGCATATTGTACAAAATGTCTTTTTTAATGTATTGCTTTTGATTGATTACTTTTCTAATAGTTTTGTTGTTGGATTAGACTTGGTTCTAATATGAATTGCTTGAGTGAGCTTTGCGTTTTTGCCCAAATGTTCTAACTACAATTCCTTACATAGCATATGCTTGCTTTCGATAAAGGAGCTTATTCATCTTCTGTTACGTGGCTCTTTTGTTAATGCTAAGTACCTTTGTGAATCATCTGTTTGATTAATGTTTACTCTTCTTGCATAACTCGAAACTATTGGTCATTTGTTTCGGGTATTTGGTTGACATCTGTTGATGAAGAGACTAGAGAGTCTTTAATCTTCTTTGAAATGAAATCCATTGCAAAAAGATTAATAATATAACGGTTGGAGTGTTGGGTTCCTCATAAGATCGTGGGAAAGAGAAGGGGACCAGGGACTATTGGTTTACCACTCCAATCCCATATATAGAGTTCTTGTATCGTTTGTACCTTAAAGATTGTGATGCTTTTTATAGTAGCTTTGTATGTTTATGTTAAATCCTGATTACTTAGCACAATTTGCGTTTTTAGTATATTATTTTAAACATTTAAATTTGATTACTTTTGCTAAACTTGTGAGAATACATGACTTCTTGTGCTGACACCATCTATATAGCTGATCACCGGATTGTCTGTTTACTCAATTTAACAGGGTCAAACTCCCATCTGGTGCTAAGAAGATTGTTCCAAGTGGCTGCCGAGCTATGATTGGGCAAGTTGCTGGTGGAGGGAGAACTGAGAAGCCCCTTCTCAAGGCTGGTAATGCTTATCACAAGTTCAGAGTGAAGAGAAATTGTTGGCCTAAGGTACGTGGTGTGGCAATGAACCCAGTGGAGCATCCTCATGGAGGAGGTAACCACCAGCATATTGGACATGCAAGCACTGTTAGGCGTGATGCACCTCCTGGTCAAAAGGTTGGGCTCATTGCTGCAAGGAGGACTGGTCGACTCAGAGGACAAGCGGCTGCTACTGCTTCTAAAGCCGATAAGGGTGCTTAGAGATTATTATTCTTTTTTTCTGTTAATTGTGTCTTTTAGATATCTGGATTTTCCCATAGTAGATTAAAATCTAGACTAGCTGGTGAGCTTTGTTGCAGAAATTTTGTTTGGGTTGTGATAAACATCTTATCTATGACATTTGGTTTATGCACTCTCTAAAATTAGTCCAAATACACTATTTGTATTTCCGCTGAATGGATGGAGAGAACTCTTCACTGATACTATTTGAGTATGGATTGTGCTTTATGTAAATTCTTTTCTTTGGAAACTCTGGAAGTTGCAGTAAATTGTAGGACATTAAGGTGGGGGGAGTGTCAGATACTCAGATGTGATGTTGTGGCCACAATGGAGGTATGGTGATTATCTCCATTCTGTTTCACAGATGCTGAAATCCAGATGTTATAAAAGTGTCACATTGATTGATAGAGAAGCCCAATTTTTCATTGGGACTTGGCCTTTATTAGCATATGGTTATGACTTTGAGCTATTCTTTCTTCTGCAAGAGGATTTTAGGTAGATGCAGCAAACGGTCCGGTCGGGTCAGTTCAATCGGGTTGCAAGTCAAAATAGATTCGGTCAAAATCAGTCATTTTAAGCATATTAAAAATGGGTTTGAATTGCTAGTCAGGTCGGGTTGACCTGTATTTTTTACATGAATTTTTTTTTTTTTTTGAAAACATGTATTTGCCATTTTAGAAAGTCACGTAACAAATTATTTGATGTAAAATGTACTATTTTGAATTCACTACTCATATCAAGAATGAGCTTAGGTAAACAAATTAATTCTTTTTCAATAATCTTAAAATTATACAAATCTTAACATTACTAACCAAAGCAAATAGCACAAAGATAAGTAACATAAATACACAAGTCTTATTTCTACACAATATCAATGTCTCAAAACATAAAACAAAATTACAATGACTTGTTGGATAACTCATTTGGCAAGAATAAAAACATTTTAGAATTTTAGAATTTTGAAAATTAATTTTATAATCTATTATTAATTATGATAGGCTCTCTATTTTAATCTAAGAATATATATTAAAATTTGATTATTTACTTATTTCTACATGCACTCTTTTATGATTATCATGTCATTGTTAAGTAACACACTCTATTTATTTTGAAAAGTCATTTATTTTAGATATGAATTGTTAAAAAATAGGCCTAAGCATTTATAATGTATGTTAATTTCATTGATATTTTGGCTTCACTCTTTTCGCACTTATAAATGTTTCTCGCACATGTCTACAATGTTAAATATATGTTTTTAACTCTACTATAACTAGATTATGTTAGCATGTACTTTGTTATTTGATATCTAAATTTTTTTACTCATTATAGAGTGCATCAACCATTCATCTTTCAACTCATTTGCATATAATTATGTAAAAGGCTCAATTGTTTCCTTAAAACTCACAACAAACAATTAAACCAATATATTCTCAATTTTTTTTTTTTTGCCAAAATATATATATATATATATATATTTGTTCGGGTCATGGGTTGGGTCGGGTCACAGGTGAACTCATTTTTTCTTTGATTCAAAAAATTAAGGTTTGGGTGGGGTATTTTCGGACTGTGTCAGCAAATTCTTACCTATTTTGCCGTGTCTAATTTTAGGGTCTCTTGTGTTGTTATAGGACTTAAATGCTTCGCCCTTCGGGCCTAATTGACTTGATTCTTGAAGAACACTTTGGATAACAAATTAATAGTAAAAGAAAGAAGATAAAATAAAATAAGTCAAGGGAAAAAGAATAAAGGAAAAGAAAGTTGATGTCAAAAATTAAGTTTTTGTTTCCATCTAAAGGATTGATAAAGCTTGATAAGATCTGTAAAGTTGATTCTATTAAATAAATTGCAATTTTCTGTTGTTTCTATTAAATGAAAGACGAACTTTGGTTGTAGCCTAAAACTACAATTTTAGTATTTTATTCAATATATTTTTATTGGATATGAATTTTTTTTTTTCTTAAAGCCTCTATGCTTGCAAAATTTTCAAAAAATTAAAGATTAATAGCTCTATTATCAATCAATAGTTTAAATTACAGGTTTTTGTAGTTTAAAATTATACATAAAAAATAAATTTATGAATTACATAGTAAATAACTTCTAATTAGCACAAATTTGCCATGTGTTAAGAGTATAAAAAACATGCAATCCAACTATTAAATTTTCAAAATATGTAATTAAAAGAAGTTGAATCCTTATGTTACAATAAAGTTTGTAGCCACATTTTGTTTTTTTGGAGTAGAAGAAGAAATTACATGCAACCACTTGCGAATTAAACAAAATTATTATAATTTGGTAGCCTAACTTTATATATATATATATATATATATGGAGAGAGAGAGAGAGAGTAAACTATGTAACAACACTTAATAATTTTTTATTGAATGCAAATTTATCGTTGGATTGGATTTTTTTTCTTATACCCTACATGTTTAAAAAAATTCAAGATGGTCTGAAATTGATAATTATGTTATTGATCAAATACTTAAATATATAAATCAATTATAATCTAAATTTCCACTATAAAATTATATATCGTACACATATAATATATGCATTTGTTTTCATATATATTATTTATTCTATTTAAAATGACTTATGATGAATTTTTATAAGATTTATATAAGAAATAATGATTTGGATGTAACATTCTTGCTTAAATTAATTTTCTTTGGCAACAATTAAAGCTAGGTAAAGATAAAAGCAAATTGAATTAGACACAATCAAGAATATCGAAGATATTCTTTAAAATCTTCTCCCCTCTCACCTTGTGTGTGTGTATTAAAATACTTAGTATTCTAAAAAGAAAAAACAATGGGTAATCCCACATTGGAAAATGAGTGTGAGCTATAGAGGTTTAAAGCTTGTGCTGTGTATCCAAGAGTTAGGCCATTTTGGATATACACTACTGTTAGTTTCTTTAAAACATTCTCCCCTCTCCCCTTATGTGTGTGTGTGTGTGTGTGTTAAAATACTTAGTATTCACAAAAAATATATATATATATCGAAGATATGGTCACAATTTATGTAAAGTTAGGTAGGAACATAATATTAAATTCAAACACATAGTTGCAATGGTCAATCAAGCAACTCTCTCTCTCTCTCTCTCTCTCTCTCTCTCTCATTTCAAGAGGCTTTTTACATTTGCAACATTGACACAAAACCAGCAGCAACATTAACTAAGTCAACAACCCTAATCCTCTTGTAACTATTAACTAATTAATTAGCTAATTTGATTATTATTTTAAGCATTGACCAATAGGATTTAGACACTTGTGAATCATCTAGAAGGATGTCAATGACAAACAACTAGTATAAGTACCAGATTATAGTTACTTTATAATCAGTTTTTGTATGTGATTAAAAATAAGACTTGAGGGATTTTATTTGAGAACTTTGTGATTTTTGTAGAGGTGCCTAATCACCTATCAATGTGTTTTAAGCAACTCACCTTTCATCTAATTCTAAATCATATCACAGCCCATCACCTTCCTTGCATCAACTTGGTATAAGAGCTTAGAAACAATGAAAGGGTTGAGTTGTTTAAAGCAATTAATAGGTGGATAAGCACATCTGGAGGAACAAATAGTTCCAAAATAGCAAACAATTCATTCAATTACCAAAATGGATTACAGAATGAGAGACTACGTGTATTTATAAAACTAGTTTGAAACTAGCAGGCACTCACTGTTTGAAACTAGCAGCCACTTGGATGAGTGCTAAGTGTCCTAATCCTAATAGCTATAGCTTAAACAATGATTTATCTAACGGACTAATCAGATACTAAATGATAAGAATGGCTGCTGGCTTGTAACTACCTACATCCCCTTGAAACAATGTTGAACATATGAAATGATGACTCAAGATGCTCCTGCATCTCTCTCTCTCTCTCTCTCTCTCTATGTAATATAATTGAAGTTTTTTTAGAAGGATAATATAATTAAAGTTGATTCCTTGTATAGTATCCATAATAAGTATAATACATGGAACATAACGTAATTTTTTATAAAAAAGAATATTAAAATGGAGTGCATATAATTTTTACGGAATGAATGGGAACAATTGTAGCTAAAACCCATCTTGAGAGGGGAAAGGATAAGTTAATACGGTTAGATTTTTGGGTGTTTTTTCTTTTTTTGGTTATACATATTTAACTCTTATCGTTTTTATTTTTTTGAGAAAATTTAGGTAATCTTGCATCTCTACTCTATTTCAAGTTAATTTTTTGTTTAATGGGTAGATATGATATATTATCTTATCAATAGGTTATAATATCTTTCTTAAATAGGCTTTGTCTCACATCGGGTGTGTAAGTCTGTGTGTGTATTTTTATCACTAGTTCCACACAACTAACTGTTACATGTGGTTTTAGTTGTGGCATGTTAGTATATAAAAAAAAAAAAAAAATGTAACTTGTAATAAAGTAATAATTTATAAACTTAGCAACAATTATGAAATTGATTGTAATACGGAGTATATTGAATGTGATTAGGATTACTATTTTAGAGTTTCTCAAAAAAAAAAAAAAAAAGGATTACTATTTTAGTAGATGCCAGGAATTGCAAACGATCTAGACCATCAGTGTTGTGGTTCCATGTGGGCCAAAGAGCCCAGATCCAGTATACTTAGAACACAAATTAACCCACCTTTATAAAAACGCACAACTTGTAAAACCAAAATCCTAGTAGAAGCACTGCGCAGACAAGACTAAGCTCAGATAAACACTAACACAAAACCCTTGAGCTCGCGATCCTGAATCGACTCTGCCAAAATAGATTCCTCCGATCGCAAGCGAAAGAAAAGCTCGTCGTCGATCTCATCGTCGAGAGACAAGGACAAGGACAAGGACAAGCACAAGCAAAAGAAGAAGACGAGAATGTCGTCATCGAAAACGACAACGACGACCAACCAGGTTAGAGCATCGCACATACTGATCAAACACCAAGGCTCTCGAAGAAAGGCGTCGTGGAAAGATCCAGAAGGCCGTGTTATCATGAACACCACCAGAGATAGCGCCGTGTCTCAGCTCAAATCCATCCGCGACGACATCGTTTCGGGCAAAGCCAAGTTCGACGACCTCGCCACTCGCTTGTCCGATTGCAGCTCCGCCAAGCGCGGCGGCGATCTTGGTCAGTTTTTACTTTTTTTTTTTTTAGATCTTGAATGTTATCGTTGAAAGCAATTGAAGAGGATGGGTTTGTTTGGTTTTGAATTATATTGTTGTTGTTTATGTTAAGGTTAAGGTTTTGATGAATAAGGCTATGTTTGGCAGGAGAGAAAATTTAAACCATTTTCACTTGTGTTAATTACAATAAGTTAAAAGATAATTTCTTGAAATGCTTGCTCAAGCTAGGTAAAGTAGCAAAGGGGGCGGAACTTTGGTAAAAGATATAAGTGGAAAACTAAGAAAAGGGCAAAAGAAAAAGTGAAATTTTTTTTGTTCTTTCATATTAATATGGAAAAACTAAGAGGAGAAATAAATGTTGCGAGTGATAAAATTTAACAAAAAATGGGAAGAATTGTAAATGCGGTGCTGTGAAATTATGATGTTGTTCTTATTTTTATGCAAATTGTGTTAAATGTTATCAGCAATATCATGTGACAGTCATGCATTCTGCTTTATGTTTCTAAAACCTTGTATTTCATGTTTTATCTGAATTTGTATCGCACATATCTTGAACCAATGGTGTGTTGTAACTATCACTGGCGGAGATTGGGGGTTTAAATTTTTCTCAATTGAACTGCCCCCGACACATGCACAAGTGCATGTACATTTTAGTTTGCTTATATTTTCTCAATTGAACTGCCCCCAGCACACTCGCGTACATTTTAGTTTGCTGAAATTTTCTCAATTGAACTCCTCAACATGGACACGTGCACGTGCAATTTAGTTTGCAGAATTTATTGTCAGCTCTTGACCTGATTTCCTTATTTGCTCAATTTCATTGTCTTATCACTTGATTAGAACTTTATTTAATAGTACATTACACTTGCACCCACTAGCTCGCCATGCACCCATTCTTTGGGAAGAGTTGTCCTTTGAGCTAGTGCTCATTGGCAATTCGAACTTGAAGATAAATGGAAAACGTGCCTTTTGAGTTGTTTATATCTATGTTCTACATGTTTTTTAAGGTACTGATTATTTGTTTCAAATACTTAGGTGTCTTACATTCTGATTGATTTCAATATGACTTCTCTTTCAATTTCATCCATCAAAATTTATTTCGATTTGGCAATTTAGGTAAGGGTTTTTGGTTTTCCTGTTTACTAAAACTCATTTTTTCCAGCACTTTTCTGCAACTTTCCTATTATGATATAATCTATTTTGTTTAGATCAATCATTCTTCCCTTTTTCCTGGGGGATTTTGTGAAATATCTGCCTTGTCAATCTCTACAAATAGTATTCTTTATGGTAAGTAAATTTGTAGTAACAATAATATTATCTATAATGATGTGGCAACTTCCATTTCGGACTTTTTTTTTTTTGTTTTGTTTTGGGTTGGGGGGGGGGGGGGGGGGTGTTCTGATTATTTGAGAATTGAGATAGAACCTCACTATCATGTCATTGCCCCAAGTGCAAAGATAGTAGTTTCTCATCTTCCTTTTTCTCCATTTCCCCCTTTGCTTGTAAATGGGTTTCTTTTCCATTAATTGGTGATGTTAGAATCTGGGGCAATCAGAATTGCATTTACACAAACAGGAAATTATGAATATCCACATAACGCACAAAGTTTAACGTGGTTAGGCCATCTCCATGACTACATCTATGGGCAACAGCCAGCAAAATCCATTATAAATAGTATGGATTACAATTTCAAACCAAACTGTACCTAAAAACTCACATATAACACAGAAAATCTCACAAACACAAAGACACTCAAAACTTTCACAAACTCAGTCCAACTCAAATCCTGTTACACCCAAAACAAACATGAAATACCTACTAACAAGTTTGCTCGTAAGGCATATTCCTTTTCTGACTGCAAGGACTTTTGTGCATGGCCGTGAAGTATCTTCCTACTTATCTTTTTCAGTCTCTTTGACATAATTTTGATTTTTCCATACTACTTTTGGAGCTTGTCTGATATCAGAAATGGATACCATCACAACTTATACTGGTCTAAACAAAGCTGTATTTTAAATATTTGCTGCAGGTCCTTTTGGCAGGGGCCAGATGCAGAAGCCTTTTGAAGAAGCAACTTATGCTCTCAAGGTTGGTGAGATAAGTGACATTGTGGATACTGACAGTGGAGTCCACATTATCATGAGAACTGGTTGACCATTTATGGAGAAACTGTTGGGCATATTTGAACATTAATTAGTGTGCTGAGCGAACAGATTTATGTATCTTTCTCAAATATAATTTGCTCCTTGTCAGAGCAACACAACCCTCGCATGAATCATTGATGATTTGGTACTAAAAAGATTGGTCTGACCAATGTGTTTGGGAAGTTTATGTTGTTTCTTATAAAACAATAATTATTTCAAGTTCTTGGTTGGGATGTTATGAACTTATGGTTGTCCTAATGATGAAAGCTTTCGGTTTGATTTCTTTCTTTGTGTGTCTGTGTCATTTCATTCATTTGAAGATTAATTACTGCTGCATAACTGAGTAATTCTGAGAGCTTGACATCCATTTAGTCTTGGGTCTTTTAAATGCTGATATATATAGTGTTTGTTCTATAATAATTGTTCTTTAACAAGAATTCATAGGTCTTCTAAGTACTTGAAGCTGAGTGCATGGGACTATAATAAATAGTTTTGGATCGCAGTACACGAAATAGTAGGTGTAGGTGATATTGATGGCTAAGACCTACAAGTCTAAAAAGGCATATCTTTGAAATACTAGTTGATTTTTGTTTTGTTTTTTATTTTTAATTTTTAGAAAACAAAGTTTGACTATAAATTTGGTTGTAGTCTTAACCTACAACTAACAATAAAAAGATGACATCTATAACTATCATTCTCATATGACTTACTAAATTACATTTAAGTAATTGTTTTTTTTTTTTTTGAGAGAGGATTTAAGTAATTGTATGTAATCATTTTAAGTGAGTCATGTCATGTGCATTGCACATTATAGGGACACATTATCTTTTTATTATTGGTTGTAGTCTCTAAGGTTACAACCAAATTTCTAATCAAATTTTGTCCATATAATTGGGTGTGATTATATTGATTAGTGATTGTTTAAATATTTTTAGCGATTGTTTAAATATTTTAACTTAAACGTAGAACTTGAGAGTTTCAACATATGTATGCATAAATAAAAACCACAACATAAATAAATAAAAGATACTAAAAAATACAAATTAATTTTTGAAAATGTATATGTCCTGTCATTAGTCATGTATGTTTTATTTGATCTATTTTTTTTGGTGGTAAACTACACCACCCTACTTTGAGGTTTTACAAAGTTATACTCCACCCAAATTATACATGAAATAACACTCCCTCTTGAGGCTTGTATAAATGCAACAATGAAGTCCAAACCCTTTTAAACTGTTATTTTATTAACAAAATATTCTATTTTTAGAAAAGATTCTTATCCAAACTATGGACAAAATGAAACTCTCATCCCTTTAAGGTTCTTTATAAAAGTAGAACATTTCATTAATGAAAACTAAACAATTAGATTTATACAAACCTCAAGGGAGGGGGGGTGTCATTTCATAAACCTTAATGAAGGTTGGTGTAAATTACCTTTTTTATTATTATTATAAAAATAAAATTAAATAATAAGTTACATAGATGGGCATTAAGCCTATATCCTTACCCTCTATCTTACTTTTTTCAAGGAGAGGAAGTTCCATTTGAATTAGAACTCATTCGCATATTAGTTCATTCTTTTTTTTTAGATGATATGGAATCTCACCAAGAGAGGGTCCTTTGTACAATTGTACTCACCCCAAAGAGTAAACTCTTGATTCACGACCCCATTTGTCACATTAGGCATAATGCATTTCTACTCAACTCACACCTTTAATGGGTAATCATAAGAAAAATTAATAGTAAATGTCTAATTATTGGGACTTTACAATGAATGTAAGTCTTTTAAGGTGAAATCACGTTAATTCATTGGGTTCTCTCTCTCTCTCCTATTTCTTGTTTCCTATTTTGGAGAGAGAAAAATAGCATTGCGTAATGTTTGTGGGGTTACGGTTAATACGAGGATTGTAAAGACCAACTTGCCAACAAACTATATACAAACTTTTGTGTTGGCATTGCAAAAATAAGAACTACAAGACTTTACTTATCCTCCCCCACACCACACCACACCACACCCCCCCCCCCCCCCAAAAAAAAAAAAAAAATACAAGGATTTTATTGACTATAAGAGTCTGATTGGTTGGAGTGAAAATAGAGATGAGAGAAAATGGAAAAGATGAATGTTTGGTTGGAAAGGGAAGGGGGGAGAAAATGGTGGGACCTTATAGTTCTCTCAGAGCCCAACAAATTCCAGCCCTCATTTTGGAGAAAAATAGGAGAGAAGAGAGGGAGCTTATGATAATTATCATTTTGCCCCCACTCCTTAGGGATAACAATTTTGCCCCACCCCTCCCTGCTTCGGCTCGCACGGATTTTCCCCACCCCGCAAAGGTGGTGGGGCAAGAGATGGGGCAAGATTTTAACCCCGTACCACGGGACAAGACGGGAATGAATTTAAACTTTTTAGACCCACCCCAACCCTCCCCATCCTAGCCCCACCTTGTGTTGTTAAGGGTTATAATTGTAAATTTTGCATAGTATAAAACCCTATTATTTAAACAAACATATCAATATTAATTTATTTTATTCTACCCAATGTGGTTCTTTGCCTTTATTTTGTTATGTGTTATATTATGAATTATTTTATTTTATTTTATTTTTGTGATTGTCTTGTTAAACACTTGGATATATTATTCAATTTTTTCTAAAATTTGATTTGATTTGATAAGATAAATTTAGTTGTAATTTCAAATATATTTATATTAATGAAATAGGTTTCATTAAAAAAATTATACTAGTTGTAAGGAAAATTAACAAAAAATAGAGTTTTACGAGGTGGGGTGGGGCTTCGTGGGGCCCAAAGGGGGATGGGGTGAGAAATTTTTCCCCGTCATGCGGGGCGGGGCGGGGCGGGGATGGGGCAAGACAAAACCATGCGAGGCAAGGACGAAAACCCCATCCTTCGGCCCCACCCCACCCCATTGCCATCCCTACCACTCATTCCCTCACTATTTAACGATAACTCTCTCCTCATTTTTTTTTTCATTTGAAGTTAGCAATTGGAATAATTTATCTATACCCAACTCCAAATTTTTTTTCTCTAATAAAATACTTATATAAAAAATTATTTAATAGGGGCATGAGAGTAAATTTTTACAAACAATATTTTCTATCTCACCACCATTTTCTATTATTATTATTATTATTATTTTCATCCTTTCAACTAAACGGACCCTAAGGCTAAATTAGGGGAACCCAAATGTAGTTTAGCCAACGTAAAATAAATTTGTCTAATTCCACTTCCAATACACATGAAAGTGTCCACATGTAAAGACTAGCATGTAAATAAGAAATTAACTTGTCCAATCATATTTAAAATAAAATAATAAAGAAGAAGAAGAAGAAGAAGAAGAAGAAGAAGAAGAAGAAGAAGAAGAAGAAGAAGAAGAAGAAGAAGAAGAAGATACCATCCCGACAACCTAGATTCATTCCTTTTACTAAAATGCATAACATTTTATCTGAGAAGCATGCGCACCCCAAAATACCTTTGATTTTAGAAATAATTTTATAGATTTTACTTATTTTAAGAACTTAAAGGTAAAGATGTTAATTTATTAATAAAATAAAGGGTAAAATACTATTTTAGTTCCTAAATTTTACCAAAAGTTTATTTTTTATTTATAGACTTTAAAAAGTTCTTTTAAAAAGTTATTTTACCAAAATTTATTTTTTCGTTTCTAGACTTTAGTAGATTAGAGACCAAAATTTGATGAAAAAATAATTTTTTTTAATAGTTTAGGGACAAAAAACAAATTTTTGGTAAAGTTTAAAGACAAAAAGTAAAACATTTTCAATAGTTCATGGACAAAGAATGAACATTTTAATAGTTTAGGAATGGAAAATGAACTTTTTAAAGTTTAAGGATGAAAAATAAATTTTTGGTAAAGTTTAAGTACCAGAACAACATTTTACCCAATAATAAAAATTCCAATCTCAAAAATAACCCCCAAAAAAAAAAATGCTAGAATTATCTCCTTACAAAAAAAAACCTAAAGTCACATTTTTAATAATTGTGAAACTCTTCTAGACGATACAAATTATTAAACTCCAAAATTACTACAATAGAATTCACGCCTTGCATATTATAAATCCATATACAATAAATCCAAGTAAAACCCACGTTCAACCCCATGTATATGGATTCCTTATACAGAAAGCCCATGGTCAGTGAGAACACATAAGACAGCAAAAAATTTCACTCCAATCATTAACAGTATGCTCCTAGAATCAACATGATTGAGTCATGATTGTTGATGCTTTACACATATCATCCTCATCATATTTACAGAATTTTCATAAATAACTTCCACTCTATCCAGTATTTCTACTATAAGACTATAAAACCAATTGAAAGGTCTGATATATATTAAGTCCTCACAAACATTTACTCTTAGTACAATCACTCTATATATGTCCTGATGTCCAATACCAGAGAGCAGAAAACCCATTTTGGAAACATATGTTGTACGAAGAATTCCAAGACCTACTGATAACCATTTAAAGGAAAATCAAAGCAAGTATAAAACTAAGTAGCTAAATTGATGGCTATAAAATATTGGCATAGTAGTGAAATTGTCAGCAAAATTATCATGCACCAACATGACTAGAACCACAACATAGGTTGCATTTGGTTGGAGGTGAAATATGAATCATAAAAAAGAAATGAGAGAAAATTGGTTTTGAGATTGTTTGATAAGAAGAGAAAAGTGAGAGGATTTTTGGTGGGGCTTAGGCATTTTCTCCTCGGGCCCACCAAAAACTAATCACCCTATTTTGAAGAGAAAACATGGTGAAAGCTTAATGCTAATTAATGTTAATAAATTACACCCAATTGTTAATACCTTTCACCTACCCCTCCAGCTAGTCTTTATCACCTTCACCACACAATTCATCTCCTTTTTTCTCTCTTTTGCAACTTGTCTACAATCTGCACAGCTCTACCCATATGTCTCACCCAAAATTTTTTTAAGTTTTGAGTTTGACTGGAGGTCAATTTTTTTGGCATGAACTTTCCTTTTTAATAAACTCGGGTGATTTTTTTTTTTTTTTTTGGTTTGTTGTCTCTCTCTCTCTCTCTCTTTCTCTCTCTCTCTCTAAATTGGGCATTATTTTTTTAATAAGGGCATATGAATAAATTTATACAAACTAATTTTTTCCATCTTTTAACTTTTCTACCCCAACCAAATACAAATGAGAGCTATAATCTATTATATCCATTCTCCATTTTCTATTCTTTTACTTTTTCATTTCTCTAACCGAACGAACCATTAAGCTCAAAATTGGAGCAAAAAGTAGATAAAGTTAGCACATGCGTACACATGTTGAGTTTAAATGGAGTTTTGTATGAATTCTTTTCATGTATTAAGTAAATACAAGAAAGAAAAGCATTGTGAAATCGAACATACTTGGATTTTTGGGCAGCAGCTCTTGGGTCAAGAAAGTCGAGGGCCTGTTTGGTAACGATGTTCAAACAATAATTTTTAATGTTTAAACACTAAAAACTGTGGGTCCAAAAAAAAAGAGCGTGTTTGATAACGATATTTTATTATGGGTGTTTGAGTTACAATTCTCAAATTAGGGTGTTTAAAATATGTATTTTGAAACTCATTCATACAAGTTCTTAGTTTTCAAATAATGTTGCTAAATGTTTTTTTTTTTTTTTTATTTATTTATTTTTATTTTATAAATAAGTTGAAAATTGCAAGGCCCCATTTACAAGACCAAACCTTTTTTTTTTTCTCCCACAGACCCACCTCTTTATCATTCCCTATTCTTTTTTCTTTCTTTTTCTCTCTCCTTAAATAGAATAGTATCATTTTACCATATAAGCAAACACATACTCATACTAAACACATAATTATATTTTTTCACATTTTAAAATACGTTATTTGAAATATATTACTAAACACATTTTTTGCATTATGAATATTTTAAATACAACAACATTTTTTAAACTACAATTTTCATATCATTTTGAACACCAATAATTAAACACGAGTAATATTACAGACACAAACTATTTTATAATATTTTTACAAACTGCTGATGTGGCAAATCTTACTAGTTTTAACATGGGCCCATCACTTTTTTTTTTTTTATACAAGATAGAATTCTACTCTAACCTAATCTAAGTGAATATGTGTGTGAAACTCCCTCTTAGAAACTTGAACCCCGATCCTTGCCCCTCACACCCCAAAAGTATTTATATTTGTAGAGTGACAATTGCACCAAAGGTGTGCAATGGTCACATTACATTTTTACTTGCAATAACTATTTGGAAAATACTAAAACCATGTAAGCAGTTTGTAAAAATATTGTAAAATAATTTGTGTATGTAACTGTGGGTGCATTTTTTGCTTCAAGGCCAAGGGTTAGACCGGTTGGAGCCATAGGCAATTTTTGCTTGTCCCACATTGGAAAGATCTCCTCTCTCTTTCCACCTTATAAGGGATGAGCCAATGATATTAGAATACCACTAGTTTGGAACCTTTCTACCTTATAAGGGATGAGCTAATGATATTAGAGTATCACTAGTTTAGCATCATCTCAATAAAGCCCAAACAATAAATATGTAAAAAAAAAAATCGTTAACACTTGCCATGCATTCCACGCGAAATTTAGAGCATACGCAGTAGCAACACCAACTCACCAAGTCCACAAGCAATCACTACAAAAACAGGATGAGAAGAAAAAGCAAAATCCAACAAATAAAACTAGTAATAACTAATAAGCCCTAATCAAAAAACATAAATTCATTATGCAATTTGGAGAGATGGAAATCCTATATATACGTAATTATATAGGCCTTAAAAATTTATTTTTATTTTTATAAATGGGTAAGGCTGGACCTTACTAGATAGGGCCAGTCATATCATCTTGCAAATAAGATAGAAACGGTGGGCCAATTTAATTGCAGCTCTAGGAAATTTTTTAAGGATGGTTACTAAAAAAAATTAAATCAGAAAATATTTAATAAAGAAATAACTTTGATGTATGTCAAAAAAAAAAAAAAAAAAAAAAGCACAAATACATGAAGTATTACCATTTCTTTCTATTATCAAAAAGAATGTTGTGGATATAACATTACTCTTATTTTTGTTGTAAAATGCATTTTTGTTGTTGATGTAACATTACTCTTATATTTGTTGGGCTAATTTTTATTGTTGTTGTTTAATTTTTTTTGGTTTTTTAAAGAGGTTAAGGATTATATTTGGGGGGCAAGCATTATTTATGAAGTAATGTTATCTTCATAACAAATCTTATGCGACCAGCTATTATATATTGATGGGGGTAAAAAAGTAATGTTAGTATTAGGCTCAAATTAGAATTAATAACAGCTTACTACAATATTATTTCTCAAGTTAGAAGCTGCAATTTGTAGTAAAATTATTGTGAAAATATTGTGGATGCAGTATTATTTTTATTTTTGTTATTGCCAAATTCTTGTGATTCTCAAATCAAAGTGTTCAATATTATTATTATGGTGGTCAAAATAACTTATTTTAGTATATAATTTTTTTGATTCAAGTATATATATAAATTTTTGGCAAGTGAGGGTAGTCTTGTGACCACCTGAAATATATATATGGAGCCGCCACTGGGCCAATCTAGTTAGTATATAAAGAATTTTGCCCCTCACATTTCCTTTCATCTCGATTTTGCCACTACCATAAATCATAAATCAGGAAACCTCTCTTTTTTTTTTCTTTTTTCTTTTTTTTCTTTTTTAATTTTATGGGAAGGAAACCTCTCTTCTCATCTGTTAATGAAAAGCATCCATAAGTATTATGTCCGTAAGTACGTCATATAAAAAAATAAAAATAAAAACTACATAGAACGTTTTCTTCATTTTACAATTAAAAATTATGTTTTATGAGTCCCACTTAAGACTCAAAATTTTGTGCTTTTGATATGTTTTCATGCATATTGCTATCAAGCAACATTATATTTATACAAATAAATTTTCTACTACTGTTGTTTAGTTGTAACTCTCTTTTGAGAGGGGGAGTTGTGATTCTTGTTTGGGCACACCACTAAATCTCTTTATTGTTTACCATTGGCAATTGCCCAACTTAATGATTACAAAAAAATTTATGAAAAAAAAAAAATTGTAATTATGGACTTATTGTTGCTGAAGATATAGATTGTGAATGGTAAGAGAAAAAGTAATAAATTCATATGTTAATTGTGTTCACCATCCATAGTCAATGTAATGACCCAAGATAATGTGCAGGATAAATTGTTATTTGAATTAGAAGTACTTAAATTTAGGCTTAGTGATAGATTTTTATCAGAATAAGGTAGTAACAGATTAGCATTGTTATATGCTTTTATTCAAATTGATCCCTAAAATATAAGATATAATTAGTTCTTATGTTTTAGGATTTGTTGAAGAGGTTATCTCATGTTTGGTTATTTATGTACATTAAATGCATCAGTGAGAATTAAGCAAATTATCCCGATTTACAACATTACCACTTCAACAATTGTGAATTTTGTTGAAATTTTTTTTTTGTGTAAATAGCATTATTTTTCAAAGCAGAGCTGTGAGAGCTTATGTACATACTAACTCTCCACTTAGTGGCTCCCATATAATCATAATTTTTTAAAAGAAGCCTACTTATTTATATTTTTTTGTTTAGTAATCAAGTCAAACTTAAGTCTAACGACTATTAAACGAACAAATCTTAAATAATTGTCTAAAAATATATTTATATAGACTTAAAATTGTAATGTGTAAATTTATAAATAAATTCACCTAATCAACTTATTAAAATTCATAAACAATTTAGTTTTAATTAAAATTCATAATTTTGTACATAGGCAAAAAAAATTAGTCATGATTTTATTATATATAAAAAAAATAAATTAATAAAATAACTCATGAACAAGTTCAAACTTGCTCGATTAGAAAATGAACAAAATTTGATATTTGAACATGTAATATTATTTAATGAGGCTAATATTACGTTAATTTTTTTTTTAAATGAATCGACCTATTTAAATTTTAGGTACATTAATCTCTTTATTTGGTTGTAATTTAATTATTAATGGATTATTTTTGTTTTCTTTCATTTTAATGATATGAAATATTTACTTGTAGTGAATTGAAATTATAATTTTATTTTATTTATTTATTTATTTTTTTTGTTTCTCAAAAAAAAAAAAAATTATAGAAAAATATGACAATTCCATTAATATATAATTATTTATTAACTATGATTAAATTTTTTCTAAGATAAGTTTTACTTTTAATTTTGCTTCTTAAATTGAAATCCGGGTTCCTCCACTACTCCTAGGCTGCAGATAAAAAGGATGTATTCTTCGACCAAAGGCACTGGCGTCAGTGATCACTAGTGGAGTCTCCCTCTCTCTCCACTTCCCTTCGAATTTTCATTTGTTCCAAACAGCCCAAGCCTGGCATGATGTACTCTCAAGGGTCCCCATATTTAAAAACATAGTAATAATAATAACAACAACAACAATAATAATAATAATAATAAATGCTTAATACTAGAATATATAATATAAAGTTAAAAGAAGTTGATCGATTAATTGAATTCAACAAAGTTAAAAGTTAGCGAACAGAATTGAATTTTAGACAAAGTTAGTGAACTGAATTGAATTTTAGACTCTGAACCATCTAATCTATGTAGCAGCTGCTCCAATTAAATGGAACCAGAGCAAATTAAAAATGGACAATTGATTAAAACTTGCAAAAGAGATTCATTAAATTTTTCAAAATTCTACCCAATTAAAAAAAAAATTCTTTCAAAATCAAATATCGGTTGCTTCCCTAATTTATACGTGAAACCATCAAATAGCCCTCTCTATCCTCACAATCTGTTCTATGGAAATTGTATTTACAGGCCCAAAACACCAGTGAAAAACCGTCTCAGCAGTTGGTAGAAGAACCTGGGTTATATCCTCCCAGTGATTTCCCCACTTAGTCTCATTCTCTTTGTACTCTGGGCATCTAGAATGCCACCAGAGCGCCACATTTCATGCTTGTAAGGACATTTATTACCATTTCGACATCCTTTTTGGCTATTAAAATACACACAAGGTTTTTGATTCTTGGCTTTCAATTCTCCATGTTTAATATTTTGTACCAGTTTCAAGTCTTGGAAGTGATTATGACCATTTTGAGCATGAATAGGTTCCTGAATTTGCTTTTCTCCACCATGTTGCCTAATGAGGTTCTTATAGTAGTTGGCATCCTTAACAGGTTGAGCTTCCTTGACCATGAAAGTAGTAGATATTGAAGTGGTAATTGGTTTGGTAGATAATGCATTTAAAGTGGGCCGCACCTGATTTGTTACAGCATAAAGTTTTCCATTTGCCGGGGTGGTCGATAAGCCTAGGTTGGGTTCAGAGCAGGACAGGGGAACTGATGAAGTGACGTGCTTCATTCCATTGGGGATACAAGGCCTTTGTATTTCAGGTTTTGAGACTGATGACATGTGAAACAATGGAGTCGAGGGCTTTGGCACAGACATTGGTGGAGTTCCTGTGTCGGTGGTGGGTGCACTTACTATATTGACAGGTGCAATTACTGTATTAGAAGTTGCACTAACTATATTACCGAGTGCACTTACTGGAATTACTGGCGGCTGAGGATCATTAATCAATTTCTGGATCATTTTTGGGTCGCTAAGGATTTTAATGAGCAAGTCTGTATCAATCAAGCTTCCCTGCTGGTTGCTTTTCATGATTGTGGCAATCATGTCTACACCTACACTAGGTAAGATTTCAAGTGCAGGTTTTTCGGTGGAAGGAGCATCTGGAGAAGAAGATTTTGGAGTGTTTAGTGTTCCAGATGCTGATAGATTTTGGGGCAATGCCATTGGCTGTGAGCAAACAGGGTTATTCATGGGTACTGTCAAATCAGAAGGGGACTCTTCTTCAATAGGGGTGATGGGGACTAGAGGAGTGAGGCTATCATCATAATGTTCATTTTCTATGTTCAAAGAAACTGAAGGACTGCAAAGAAAAAAAAAAAAGAATAATAGGAGGAGGGCGTCAAACTCAACCATAGAAAGGATAACTGCAAATACAGAAAACAGTTGCAGAGATAAGAAGGAAGCTTAACCTAGGAGGAGTGGCCGAAAGTCTTGGATAAACTGCTTCAAGCACTCTCATCTCCCTTAACTTTTCAGCCTCCACCTCTGTGCTTTCCTCACCAGCCACGACTTGCCAGTTACAACTCATAACAAACTGTTCACATAAAAGTAAAGGAAGGCATACATCAATGCAGATTCAAAACCAAAATTACAACATGTGAATAACAGGCCGACTTTTGCAGGACATTAAGAATTCTGATGGCATGGACACTAACAATCTGATATAAACCTACCTTGGAAGGGCATTTCCATTTAATCTGAGGGATGTGAAGAAGTTCTTTCTTCAAATTACTTTCAGGACAGCCTTCAAACCCAGGTGGCAAATCATTAGATTCAATAGCATTAGAATGCAACATCCACGATGTCTTTGCTTGAAGATGATCTTGATATTTCAGGCCGACTTTTGCAGGACAATCCTCAGATGAAAAGAGCTTTATCTATTTAAAACCATGAATTAGTATAGCAAGAACTAAATATCATTCAGCATATTATAAATTATACATTACTGAGCAAGATGCTGGCTTCAACAAAAATTCAAACGAAATAAAAGACGGTAGCAAAACCGCATACAGAAGGATTAGGATAAAGAATATTTGGTTCCTTCTGCAGTTTTGTTGATGACATGATCCATAATAAAATACTCCCCCAGTGCCAAACAAGCATAAAAGAGAATTACAAGTCATAAGGGAAGGCAACAAACATCTGTAAAGCATCTACCAAGCCTTACAACAATTACTTGACCAAGTCAACAAGCAAGGCTAGTCATTGGTTCTTAAAATTTTCTAACCCAATTTCAACATTCAGTAGCATTAGGGCCTAAATGGTGGTAAAGAAACATACGTAATAGTCAAAAAGCCAAGGTAATGAGAATTACACCTCATAACTTCCAATTAGTGGACAAATAATCTACCCATAAAAAAACAAGAACCATAATTATCTGCCTGAGCTACTACTTCCATTTTTACCTCAGAAGCTTCCTATTAGATTGAACATAGGATGCCATATACATTCTGTCCATTTCTGCATTCTCCCTCTCTAAATAAATTCACTAAGACCATCTGAATCTTTATCACGAGATTTAATGATTTATCACTTGCCCATCCTTTGCATGTCCTCACCTAACTAGCCACCAACTTTGCAATTAATTTTTTTTTATCTATCACAAATATGTGAATTCACATTTAAAAACAGGACTCACTTTCCATCATTCTGATCCATAAATGATCTTTTCAAACCCTTTTGTAATTTCTCCTACAATTCCATAAACTATAAATCTTCAACCTATTGTCACTCTACAAGATCATGCCGTGAGATTGAAAATTTATTCAGAAAAACACTCAAGTCAGTTGTAAACAGTTAGGTTGTGTGTTCAAGACCCACTTGGTGGGTGTAGCTAACCAAACAAATAATCAACAAACCTAATGTCCATTAACTACTCATATAAAATGACATACGAACATAATTGCATGGCAATACAATTGAAAACATAGTGTAAAAGCCTTAACACAAAATTTAATGCATTATTCATTCTCATAGGAGTTTCCTTCTTTCGCTAACCTCAAACATCAACAGAAATGATTTTAAAACTATTTTCACAGAAAGTTGCCTAAGATTAACATTTGCAAAACAGGAAACTTGTACAGTTCCGATCAATTTAGATGGCTTCTACCAACAGACAATTAGGTGATTAATATCATGCCTAATTTTATCTTTTTCCAAGTGTCATGTTCACTCTTTCAGTTAAAATTGATGGCAACTTGCGTGGCAATTTAAAAAAATCCAATTACATGAAGTTATATTTAAGTAAACTGTTCTCTTCTTTTTTCTTTTCTTTTTTTCTTCTTAGAAAGAAAAAAAAAATTGTGAGGGAGAGTGGAGTACTTTATTTATTTATTTTATTATTATTAAGATTTTATTGAAGAGGAGTTAGTATTGACATAGTCACACGAGTGTCCCATTATCAATTATACGTAAACACATGACCAAGTTGAAGTTAATTATCCTTAAAAAAAAAAATTTATTTTTGTTTATTGGTCAATATAACCATGTGTTTGAATTTGATTAGAGACCCTAATATAAAACTAAGATATTGAAATGCATACATTTCAAGCAACAAAGTCAAAATTTTACCATTTATTTTTAACGTAGAGGCTGAGTGATTTCAAATTAAATGAAATACATATTATCATGACTTATCAACAAATTAGACTAAAGTATACTTTTGACCCTTAAAGTTTGGTGTTATTTTTTTTTTGGCCCTTTACATTTCAAAATTTTATTTTAGCCCTTCATGTTTGATATAGTTTTCTGGTTGACCCTTTACATTTCAAAATTTTCATTTTCATGAAGTACTAAAATGTAGATGAAAATTTTGAAATGTAAAAAGGTCAAATAAAAAACAAAATCAATCACATGACAAAATAAAAATTTTGAAATGTTAATAGTCAAAATAAAAAAGAACCCAAATTTTAATAGCTAAGAGTGTACATTAGTCAAGAAATAATTTAATTTAATGAAAAACTAATGACGGCCAAAGTTCAATATTACAGACATGGAGTACACAAATAATTACATCATTTAGCAAATGCATTATGACGTATTAAATTTAATGTATGAATCATATACCATTTTGATCCATTAACCATTTCCACAGGCGTAAAACGCAAAATCTCATGGTTCCTTTCTTTTTTTTCTTTACCAGAACACAAAAACGTACTTTGATGATTCTTAAAGATCTTTGAAAATTTTGATTCGTCCCCAATTATATATTCTTGAGTATATTTCCACAAAAAACAAATTCTTGAACATTGAGATTTTTTTAATTTTTGATAGGAATATTGAGAAATATTAGTAAAGTCCTGAAGCCCAGTTATTCGTACCATGAATTTATATTTGATAAATAGTGAAACACCCTCGCTTGTGATTTTTGTCACGATTCTTGATATATATACATTAATACAATTTTTTATTTTTTATTTTATTGGAGGAATCTAGAACTATACCATTCATAATATTATTTTATCAATAAAGACTCTTCCAATAATAGATGGAGCCAGCTGTCAAAAAAGTATGAATGGAGCCATGAAAATTCTTTAGTTACAAGCAACCCCTGATATTCCTCCTCGATTTAAATATAGATTTTTTTATTAAAAAAAATTAGGTTTGAATTGACTCCTCGAATGCTTCTGTACCCTAGAATTTACACGGCACGGCATATTCATGTATCTCAGCCAGTGCAAAGAGAGCATTGCAAACACTTTTTTTTTTTTTAACAAATATTTCCTTATATCCCCAATTAATGCAAAAATTTCTAGAAAAACAAATATCAATAACTATAGTATTAATAAATTATTTAAATTATAAATTTTATAGTTTAAAATTATACATAACATATAAACTTATAGATCATACAATATAAAATCTTATTAAGACAAATTTAACATATGTATTAAAAACATAAATAACATGCAATTTAATGATTAAAATTTCTAAATATGTAGACATTTTTATTTTATTAAAGTTGCATAGTGAAGATTACAACTAATTTTGTAAATATACTTTTTTTTTTTTTTTTTTTTTTTTGGTCTTGGACTCATAAAGAATATAGACTAATTGCAAACATAGAGCTGATGAATATTTGGGAGACATGATTGAAGTTTTTATTTTTTTGATAGAATATGATCGAAGTATTAACTTTCGGTAGATCATTTTAATAAATTTATAAGTACCATTTAAATAAAAAATGATTGCTTGGATTAATAATCATGGCACAAATGCCGGCACAAAATCACCATCCTTCATCAATATTTTGTAGCAACAAAATCAATCCTCTTTTTTTACCAATTCAACACCTATCACTATCAGGAAGCTCCAAATTTTATTAAATTTAATCAAGTGTCATAATTTTGTATTTGATTTTAAATTATTGAACTATTAATCTTATTAAATTAATTCAGTAGCAGTCCGTGACTGATCGCTGATTTAAATGAGCACCTACTCTCTCTCTCTCTTTCTTAATTTTTTTTATTTTTTTTTTTTTTGGGTTGAATAGTTTTTCTAATTTTAATTGCTATCAACCTATCATCTTTTAGAAGTATTTGCCGCATCATTAAAATAATAAAATCCATGGAAATAAAGCAATAAACTCAAAAATATTAACAGATTACAGATTTATCGGGGAAAAAGCAAGAAAAGAAAAAAATATACATAGATGGAAATTCAAACCGATTATAACCTAACTATACATATTTAAAATTTAAAAAATAAATAAATAATTAAAAAAACAAAAAATTGGACTAAAACAATCTGATCGAGGACCTGATCCCTCAGTTTTTAACTGGAAAAGATTGAATCGCGTTCAATCGCGAGTTATTTTAACAAAAATAAAATTTTATAAATTATTAAAAAATAAATAAATAACTGAGAAGCCCCTCTCATGCAATAAAATATAAATCGTAAACATACAGTTCAAGGGATTAGATTTTTAGCGCTTAAAAAAAAAAGCTTCGAGTAATTGAAGAAAATCAAAATCAAAGTTTCGATCTGAGATATTGCGGTTATACCTGACAAAGCTCAACTCCAGGAGCCCACGAAACCTTGTTCGATTTCCTCGACCGCTCCATATATTAAATCGAACAACCAGATTTACAATCGATCCGTGAAAATCTGAAATCTAAGAGTAATGCAGAACTAATCTATTTGATTAATTCGAAATCAAATCTGAATACCCTAGATATTTTAAGCCAAAAGAAGAAGAAGAAGAAGAAGAAGAAGAAAAAGAAGAAAAAAGTAACCAATAAAGAAGAAAAAGAAGAAGAGAGTGTGATTGAGACGCAACTCTAATAGGAAGGGAATGGAGGAAACCCTAGATTTATAGCGGAGCCACTATTTTCGGCGCGACCTTTATGAGGTGGAGGTTGTGATTTGTGAATGTAGCGCTGTATATATATTACTCTATGATGATATGTGCTTTGCTGGCTTATCAATTGTGGATGGCTTTGCTTACGCTGCCGTTTCGCTGCTTTTAGACCTTTCTAGTTTTTATTTGGTATCATGAGTGGATTGTGCCGTATCCTATGCGGTTTAGTGTAATGTCGGCTATTATTATTATTATTTTTGTAAATAAATAAATAGGCAAATTACAACTTACCACGTGGTTTGACTGAAATTTTAATTGTATATTTATGTCTAAAATTTGATACTTTACTTACTTGAATTTTTTTTTTTTTTTTTTATCTGTACTCACTTGAAATTTGACCGAAATTTAAGTTGCTAATTTTTTTTTTGTCACGTTAATAGTTGCCTTTAAGAAAATTGTTAATAAACTACATTAGAAAAAATATGACATCACTTTTATGGAAAATATAAAAAACTATCAACATAATTAATTGGGCATTTGTTAACATTTTTTTTTTTAAAGTTTCAACTTATGGCATCAGCTCCTGATAATAAAAAAACTATCATCAGAGTAAGACGTCAATTGATTTTTGATGAAGACGGAAATTAAACCTGAGATATTTTATTCAACAATAAGAAAATTTACTAGTTGAACTAATTGAAACCCACTTTTCTTGTTAATAAATGAAAGTGATTTACTTACACCACTCCACTTAGTAATGGGAGAGGGATAGTCTTTTGGCCTGCATTATAGGTGAATGATATCATGATATAAAATAAATAAATAAAATTCTAGAACTTCTGATTATATCAAGCAGTTATCTCCCACTTTCTCAAAAAAAAGAAAAAAAAAAAGCAGTTATCTCCCATAAATTTTTTTTTTTTTTTTTAAAAGTAGTTATCTTTTTCTCGCACAAAAAAAAAAAAATCAAGTAGTTATCCTTCTAATTTTTTATATAAAAAATAATTTAAAAAGGTATATTTTGTTTGTAATATGTTGTTACACTATCTTAATTACTACGGAGTAATATATATTGTGGGGCCAAAGAATTTGGCAACCCCGGCCCACTTTATACTAGGCCCAAGGCCCACGCCGAGGAGGGAAAAATGTCCGAGAATGAACGAAGAAAGTCCAAGTTACCAAGAAACGTCACCAAGGACAATCCTGTCCTCGACCAACCGAGACCATAGGAGAGAAGAGCGACACGCCTTCAAAGGCAGCCTCCCATAGCATCCCAAGAAAAAAGACAAATACAATGGGTTAGCTATGGGAGCATGGTGGAAGAGCAATTCAAGGAGAAATTGTCACCTCCACATTAAATACCCACAACTAACGTTCTGGCCGCATTAATGAGGAAATGACCCCTGAACAGTGCTACCTTAGTTGCTGCAATTCACAGGAGGTTTGGGAAGATGGCTGATAGGACAAGCACTCGAGTAGTGACCTGCATGACCAACAAATGGAGGGCCAAGATCAACCGAAAATGGGATATATAATGTGAGAAATCCTTCAAGAAGGGGGGATCGAAAATTAGAAAGAGAGAACACTATAGCAATTTGTATCATCTTTGAAACTATTGTAATCAAGCATTGAATAAATAATAGGAACAACAAGCCTACCGGATAAGGTCCAAGGACAGAATTTCACACTTTAGTCCACGTTCTTATTGTTCAATCCACTCATAACAATGTCTAGTTGTTGTAACCCTCACTAAGGCCTAGTTCTTGAACCCATTCTCTATTAAGTTTATTGTATTGGGCTAGTTGGGCCTGAGTCCACTCATCCAATAGAAGAAGTGATCAAACCCAGTCCTTACATATATATATATATATATATATAAGATAGTTCAGTTTAACTTAAACAGCCCCTTCTAAAAAAAAAGTATTATTATTGGCCGTTATTGATAGACAAAAAAATAATTTTAATGATAGATTTAAATTTGAACTAATAACAACTTATCATCTATATTTTATTGTGAAAATATTATGGGTAAAGCACTTCTCAATATTAAGTAGCTTTTTATGGTAGTTTACTTTAGGTGAAACTCTTTTTTTATAGATATATATGTACAAGATATAAATTTTACTATAATCTAATATAAGTGTATATGTGTGTCTCATAAAAAAAAATGTATATATATATGAGACTCCATCTTAGAGACTTGAACCCGAACTTTACCCTTCACCCCACCCCACCCCACCCCACACGAATTTTGTATTTGTAGAGTGATGTGCGCAGTGGTAGTGAAATTCTATTACTTAAAATTTTAAAAAATTAATTAATTAATTTCTATTCTAACAAAATTTTCGTTACCAAAAGTTTAAAGAAATTTAAATAAAATTTAATACTTATTTGATTATTCTATATCATAATGTGTGTTTTGATATGGTAAAACTTACATTCTACTCAGTACTCACCTTACTTGTACCAAATACTCGAAATATAAATTTAAAAAAAAAATACTCATAAATATAGCTATTATACAAAAATAAAATAAAATAATAATGGGTTATTTTACATTGGTTCACGAAGTAAAAAAAAAAACCCACATGCATATAATTTTCAATTAATTTGTACATTGCAGAAGCATAATTCTAGTATTTTGCATCAATTTTTGGTTTATTGATTTTAAGCAGAGATTTACCCATTTCAATTCATGAATTCTTTCTTGTCATAAAAAAAATTTAAAAGTATCGTGTATTGTGTGGAAATCTAATTGAAATTCTATAGTTTAATTTATTTATTTATTGATTATAATTTGTTGAAACTTTATATATATATATATATATATATTTTAGATGTAACTATGTTTTTACACAATAGATAAAAATAAACGGATTTTTTTTTTTTCTTATTGATGCCAATAAACGGATTTAAACATACGCATTAAAAAAAGTGAAGGTCGGACGAATTTCCAAGTGATATTATGTGGTCCAGTACCTATTTTCATCCAACTTATTTTCTTCTTCTCGTTCTCTTTTGTCTATTAATTATTTAGTCCTTCTCAAAAAAAAAAAAAAAAAAAAAAAAAAATCATTAAGCCAATGATTCCAATTTCTTTTTTTCTTTGTTTTTTGGGGGGTGGGGGGGGGGGGGGGGGGGGGGGGTGATATTGAATCAATAAGCTGAACAATGAGCAAAATGCGTCCTTCTATTTTACGTTAACATAAGTTTTTTGAGTTCTTCTCAAAAAAAAAAAAAAAAAAAAATTTAAGTGGCCTTTCTCGTTCCCTTTATTTTACCTTAGAAGTCCAAACAATCAACATTAATTGAGCCTTAAATTTGACCTCATTTCCCACACCCCCCCCCCCCCCCCTCCCAACACACACACACACACACACACACACACACACACACACACACACACACACACACACACACAATCAACATTAATTGAGCCTTAAATTTGACCCCATTTTCCAACCCCCCCCCCCCCCCCCCACACACACACACACACACACACACACACACACACACAACCCTTAAATTCGACCTTTGGCTCAATGGATAATTATAGAATACTTCCGGAGTACCATAAATATCCTACCTCTCACATAATTGTAGGTCCCACTAATTAAATTCATAGTCGAACTCACAATTTATGTGAGAGTGAGGAGTACGCATTTATAGTACTTCCAGAGTATTCAATAATTTTTCGGACACAATTGTGTCAAAATGACTGCAATTCTTGGATTGTCTTAACTCATAATACAATTTGTATCATGAGTAATGCTAGAAATACAAACTTTTTTACAAAAAATTTTACAAACTGCTAATGTGATGAGTGGTTATTGGTAAATAATGAAAAAATAATGTTAATAATGGACCTAAATGAAAACTAATAAGAAGTCGGCCACATCATCAATTTGTAAAAATGTTGTAAAATAGTTTATGATTGTAGCATTACACTTGTATCATTGGCATGTGGAATGTGGAATGGGGGGTAATGTAGCCTTTCATATTTGCCTTTTTGAGCAGCGCAATGATTTCAGAACAATTAATGTCATTTTGTCGATACAATTAACAGAATAAATATAACTTTATAAACAATCAATGTCACTAGATTAACACAACCATCAAAATAAACGGTAAGACGCACAATACTAATTTTAATTTTTACATATACCAATCATGGATGAGTGACTCTTTGGGTTATATATAGAACTAGTTGCTAAACAGTGCAATGTATGGGAAAGCTATTGTGTATAAAGATGTAAGCTATTCTTTTTCTCTTCCTCTTTGCTTGTACATTAGGATTCCAGTTTTATAGCTTCCTATCCTTGATTTGAAATATTAATCTTGATATGAAACATTAATTTACATAATAAAAAATAGAAATCAAACATAAGTTTAAAATAAAATGAAGAATTAAATCTTTAACATCCTCAATTATCCACAAAATGTATGAAACACAAATTTAAAGAACTACTTAATCCATATTTAAAATAAATTGAAAGACAACTTTAAAGTTTTTTTTTTTTTTTAATCTTTTTTTTTGTTGCTTCGTAGTAGTCACCGAATATGTCCTTTTGTTTTTCTTGAGTATAGATGTTAGTCTGAGTTGCACATTCCTTTGAAGTATCACTAATGTAAGCCTGGCAATAGAACAGGTTGAGGAATGTATTACAACATATACAAGTTAAATATCATATTTGTAATTTTGCTAATTAAAGAATACGTACTTCTGTCATTTTATAGAGCTAAATTGCTTTGTCAGTTTCTTCAAAAGATTCAAAAACTTTCTTGACGGTGTAGAATTCTCATCCATACTTGAGATTATAGTCATTTAGTTGTATTTGGAAAACAAATTCTTTTCCATTCGGATTTTCTATTTGCACAGAAAGGACGACTTCGATCTTCGAGCACCTAACAAAAGTAATATTTTTCAAATTGTCCACTCAAGTAAAGTTTAGTAAATATAAAACACTAATTAATTTTATCTTCCATATTCTCACCTCTAAACATTTGTTCAAAAGGTCTTTCACTAATATGTTGTAATTTTTCTGCTTCTGAATAAAATAAAATGAATATGGTCATTCTTAAGTTATCTTCAACTTTTAATTGAATTCTATACCTGATAAGAGAAATGACATATATAATGTTAATATCATATTAGTTATTGTGTATTTTAATATAAAAAGTAAATATTTTTATTTTGTGTACCTTGGGATTGGGAAGCATGCCTTTTTGTTGCAATTGTTGCACCATAAAAATTCATCTCTTGATTTTACTTTTTTACGACATACTTCGCAACAAATAAAATACCAACTAGAATTATCTATCTCAATGTTTATAATCTTTCCTAACAGGTAAAGATAGTTTTCTAGAAATTGAATTAGATATCAATCAATTCACAATTTTATAGTTAAATTTTGTAAAAAAAGGTTTATAGTACAAAAAGCAATGTTAAGGACACAATGTTATTGTTCAAGGTTTTCTTTTTTCTTACCTCATTACCAGAGTCCTACATAACTTTTGTTATTTCACTTATGGTTCTTCCGTTGATGTTCATCTCTTCTTGAATTGTCACTTGTTATTTGAATTGCTTTGGCATTTGTATTATTGGTTGGTTATTTTCCACCAGCTTGTTATATAACATAAAGATATTAGACATAGTATTGTAGAGATTGTAATACATTAAAAATGTGAATCCAAATCAATATAAACTCTTGTTCCACTTGTTGACAATAAGTTATACTCTCTTGTAATGCACGGGATTCATTAAAAAAAATACAATTATCTATATATAAACTTATATCTATGGTACAATAACGAATACACTGATGTATATATGACATTGTACAATTCAACATTCAGCTTGAAATGCAATGGCCCTTTCTTTCATCCAATGTAAATGCACTGCATCTCAGGGCTGGCAGAGCCAATTAAATTGACCTTATTAAATACTTTCGTACCATCACAAAAAGGCCATTCATGCATAAATGTAATGATTGACGTTGAAACTGAAAAGATGAGCTATAGAATTGAGATTGTTAATTTCAGGCCCATCAGTGGACCCTCCTATCACATGTAATTGTTGGACACTTCTTAAGCAAGGAAGGTATAGACAATGCACAGAACACATGACATCACAGCTTCAATATTTATAGATTCAATTTATTTACAAAGGATCCATTGTCTCTTGAAGACTTGAAGTGCTAGCTGGAAGTTAGGTTAGCTACCTCTCATTTTATTCTAAGATTTTCGTAGATCATTTATGGCATGCAACAAAGGGCGCAAGCAACTGCAGCAGGATTTGAAACCCATTGAATTTAGATCAAATATTCATACTTATAACAGTAGAATAATAACTGTCTGTCAGCCATCAATATCACAAAGTTTGTGTTGGATATTTAGTTAGATTTCCCAGCAAATAGAAATGAAAGACAATATGTTTAAAACAGGGCATTCCCATCACGATTAGAAACCTAAAATAAACTTAAAAGCTCAAGTAACCAACACCCAATCGTGCATAAATCACAATAAGAATTCAGACATTGGTAGCCATACATGAAGCCAGATAAGAATTTACAAAATTAAATCCAATGACCTGATTATTGGAAGCACCTATCCAGAGCTACACGTCGTAGCTATAATGATATCACGAATGTGCAAAGACTAAATTACCAGAGCCAGTCAGGTATATTATTTGTAAAACGGTACTTGTATTTTGATATTCTCATACCCTAACACTATCAACTACTAATATTTTATATGGCAAATACTTCTGATATAAAATAGACTTCAAAATCCAAATAGAGCCACAGTATTGCATATACAGTTTAGATTAAACTTAATAAACCAATAATGATATAAAAAAAGACTCCCACAGATACACACAATCTACTCCAACCCTACCCTAAACAAAAAATCTACAAGGAATTCAATAATCAAATAGAAAATAACAAACTGAATCCGAGTTTCCAATCAGTTATACAACTTCTTAATTGGATGCTTACATAATAATTCAGCCAAAATACTTTGTATTTCAAACAATATCTTATACGAATTAAGAAACTCCAACCAAGGCTACTAATAATAACAAAAAAAAATAAAGAAAAGTACAAATCTCCAGTCAAATAGAAAAAGGAATTAAAATACAAAATAAGAAAATGTGAGAACCTGAGAAGAGGAGGATATAGTATATGTATACTCATGGATTGTCACATCATCTCAACCATCATGGGGCATCATTGAAGTTTTATAGGTCAAACCATATACTGTGTAACCCCTTCCTGAATTTGATATATATTAAAACCACACTCAAAGCCAGACTACAGGTTTACAAATATCCTCATACTTTTGCTTTAAATTTCAAATTCACAAATAATAATAAAAATTTCCAACCAAATTCAAAATTATAAAACTACAAAATACAATCAACTCTAGAATACAAACCAAATTCAGAATTATAAAGCAAGAAATAAAAATTTCATCAACACATTTTTAATTCCCTATTTCTCTATAATGAAGAGGCAGAAGGCTAGCATTTCAGGTAGCCAAATAATTATTCAACCAAACAGACGATTAAGCTAAGGTAAATCAAATATGCTAAAAAAACCTAATAGCAAATAAAGCAAAACTTGAAGATAAAGCAAAACCTATGGGATTGTTGTTAGATTTTGAGGGTTGGGAGGCTCTTCAATACTATCTCCACTACGAAACCCATTCATATCCACAATATTTTCTTACAAAACTTGTAGAATTTGATTTTCTATTAGTGTTTCCTTGACTTCAACAAAAAAAAAAAAAAAAAAAAAAAATAGAGGGGAAAAAAGGGTTAGGAATTGAAATCCCTATATTGACAGAAAACCTAATTGAAGACAGTAGGAAAAGTGATTAGTCATAGATTAATTGAGAAATACTAAGAGAGAATGATTTGATATGGCATCCGTGTCGGAGATTGAAAACGTTGGCACCCATGGTTGAGCTTGGGTCTGCGTTTGAGAAAGGAACACCCATGGTCGTGCTTGGGTCAGCGTTTGAGAGAGGATAGATAACAATCTTTTGCTTGATTTGTTGTTTCTTCGTTGATAGATGCCTCAAAGAGATCTGTTGAGTTCCAAGTCTATCATTTTTCTTAGTTGTCCATTTCCAACGATTTGCATAACAATCAATGTCATTTTTTCCATACAATTAGCAAGATAAAATATTATAATTTCATGACAATCGGTGTCATTTTGTTAATACAATCCTTCAAAATAAAATTTTAGAATCTCATTATAAAAAAAAGATAGGAGTAAATAAATAGTGAGAAGCACGTACACTAGTAAATTTACATATACCGATCACAGATGAGTGGCTCGTCAGGTTATATATATTGATGCCTCAAGAAAGAGCCATTGAGTTCTGTTTAGTTTTCCAACTCTGGATGGTTCCAACTTCCAACGCTAAATGGCTTATCAGGAAAGTGAAAGGAAGTGAAGACTCAAGAACGTAATTACAGAGCACAAAAATGAAAGGAAATGGCTTTGGTGCTTATTGGTGGTCTCATGGTCCAGTAGCCGGCCGGATTATGATAGTCATTTGTTTAGGAGGAAAGGTAAGTAGTGGTAGTCACATTTACTCTCAGTGACTTTGTGCGCGTGAGTGCAAGAATTTTATTAGTTGTGACATGGATTCAGAATAATTATAGAAGAATTTTAGTTTCATTACCCATTAGTAACGGGCAATAACCATTGCGCACGGTTGACTTGATGATCACTTCATAAGTATAAATATTTGTGTGGCGTGGCAAGTATAAGTGCTTGTGGGGTGTGGGATATGAGAGGCAAAATTTTATGATTTTATCTCAACTAAAAAATAAATATTTGTTAATGAACCATTTTAAGAAAGTTTTAATATCACTTTCATGATAAATATAAGAGGAAAATTACACTTTGCCATTCTAAATTATACCTTAAATTTTACATTTTACAAACTCAACTTTTTGAATGCATATTTTGTACCCTAAACAATGACCATTATTACACTTTGCACCCCCAATGTTAAGTTTTCTGTTATGTAAGACAAAAATTTCAAGCATGTGACTCCCACATAGTCTTGCTTAAGTGGCACAAAGTAAAAAGACCAAATGTCCCTCTTCCAAATCATAAATCAAAGAAAAAAAAAATTCTTCACTTCTTACCTAGCTCTCCTCTTCTGCATTGCAGCTTCTCCTCTCTCTTGGCCAACAACTCTTCTCTCACTTCTCACAAAAATAAAATAAAACAATATAATAAAACCCTAAATAGTAAGTACCCAAAAAAAATCATCCATGGCACCACCTCCCTTCACCGACAGGTTGATAAGTTTCAACCTATTTTACATGTGGGTAAAGTTTCTCTTCACTTCTACACAAGCTTGGCTATTTTTGGATTATGTGTCGTCAGATCCCACGGCTTAATGGATTGAATTAGTTAGCATTAGGCCCACCAATTTTGCAAACCACCTCTTTCATTTATATTTTTACACATCAGTCTTCCATGTATTTTTTTTGTTTTCTCTGTGCAAATTCCAAGTTTCTATGAGCAAGTTTTTGCTTCAAAAGATTTGAAGGAAAAAAAAATATATTGATGGTGAACCAAAAATTTAACTCCCATTCATATATGAGGGTCGTCCGAGTCAAGAAGGCAAGAATGGTTGTACCTAGCAAAATGGTCATCCAAAAGCATATGGGTCATCCATAAGGCAAGCGCCTGGACGACCCCCAACACTTGGAAAAATCCATAAAGGTTTATTTACAAGAGCCAATAAAATTGAACCACATGTTATTATTTCAATGCATGAGTAAAATCTTGTTTCATCGCTATAACTTCCTACTTAGTACTTAACTTCCAACGACAGTTATAGAAAAAATATTCTAACTCCTATAGCGATTGTGGAAGTTAACCTTGAACCCTCAGATCTCCTCAAATATAGAGGAAGTTACAAGACAAGTAACCGCTTCAAGAGCACACTATATAAACACTCATTCACAACAAATGAAGGGAAGTTTGAGACAACTCCCAAAAAGTTGGAACTCCATAATTTAAGAGAGAAACTAACTTAAGCATCGAAGGGTTCTTGATCGGTTAGCCCTGGTCTTCTTTGATACTTTGTTCTTCTTTTCAGGCCTTTCAAGCAATTACTAGATTATTGAAGCTCGAAGCATTCAGCCTACTAATTTTCTGTGCATCATCAGTTGGCATCGTCTATGGGGAGGATTAATTTTGTGTTTTGCAGTTTATCTTTCTCCAACAAAAGGCTGCGTGATTCGGACAAAATCAAGGACCACTAGTCCAGGCCACCAGGAAAGTAGGGATGCCTTTAGTAATCCCCACCGTGATCGACAGTCAGCGCCTGTCACGCAACCGCCTTCCATCCAGTATGTATAGTCCATGGCAGCCGCCATGGCAGAATTCACCTGTCAGAATCAAGAGTTGACTAGAGAGATTAGTCTAAGGAGGCAGCGCCATGAAAGATATGCGGAAGGACAAGTCCAGAGTCAAGAAGATAGAGGAGAAAATGCTAAGCCCGAAAACCAGTCAAGGGGTACTGCTTCACGAAGGGTGCCACACTTGGAGAGGGATAATGGATGAAATGAAGGAGAACATGAGAAGGAAAAAATCCCGTAGATGATTTAGTTTATCAAACAAACTCCCTTTTCACGGCTTCCATCAACAATCACTCCTTGCCTCCTAAGTTCAAAATGCCTTCCTTAGACTTATATGATGGAACGCGCGACCCTTTTGATCATATTGCTACTTTCAAGACTACGATGCAACTTCAAGGGGTTCAAGACAAGATTATGCGTAGGGCCTTCCCTACTACCCTCAAAGGACCAGTACGAGTATGGTTCAGCAAGATACCTCCAAATATTGTGAGTTCTTTCGAAGAATTAAGTAAGCTGTTTGTCAACAATTTTATTGAAGGACAAAGGCATAAACGTTCCTCATCCAGCCTGTTAACCATAGAGCAGGGGAAAAATGAAAGCTTGCAGTCCTTCATTACTCGTTTCAACAAGGAAGCCCTGACAGTGGATGATATGGATGACAAGTTCTTATTGGCAGCTTTCCATAATGGAGTTAACTCTGATTTATTCATCTATAAGCTTTATGAGCAAAAGCCTCAAACCATGGCTGAACTCGTCCATTCAACCTAAAACTTCATGAATGTAGAAGACGTAATTATAGCTAAGAAAAGGAAGAGAACCGAGCGAATGGAAGCAAATCTCCTACGCCATCCTAAGCATGGTCCTCGTCCAAAGAAGGCACAGACGGGAGAGAAGAAAGATTGAGACAACAAGAAGGCAAGCTCTTTAGCACGGAGTCAGTAACACACACCCTTGAACATGCCACTTGAACAAGTGATTATGCAAATCAAGTATGATCCTTCCTTGAAGTGGCCGGAAAAAATGAAGGGAGATCCCAACAAGTGCAATAGGAACAAGTATTGCTGCTTCCATAGAGACCATGGGCATGACACGAACGAGTGTTTTGATTTGAAGCAGCATATAGAAAATCTCATCAGGTAAGGAAAATTAAGAAATTTCCTTGGACAAGAAGACAAAGACGAGAAGTTGAAGTTGAAATCTCCCCCCTGTTCAAAGATTGCAAGCAATTGGCTAGTCAGATTCCTCGTCTCTGCATCAGGCACATCTATCGTGAAGCAAACAACTACGCAGATAAATTAGCTAGTATAGGTCTGAACCAATCTTTGGACTTTGTTATTTATTCATGTCTGCTTGTGGACCTGCTTTGGGTGCTTTGAGGCAGACTACCAAGGGTTGTATTCTAACAGGCTGTGCCTTGATATGCTTGCTTCCTTTTAGTTTTTATGTTTCAATGATATTCCAGTTTACCAACAAAAAAAATTCATCACATTAAAAGCCTTTTCATTTGATTCATCACTGTGAACATTGCTATTCTAAATCAAATTTATATCTCTTCATAAATATCATGGTACACTGGTTGGAAAATTTAGTGTGAAACAATGAAAAAATATTAAATCAAAGTATGCTTAGAGGCAAGATGAATTGCTATCTTTAAGACAATATTTGTTGTACTCGAACAACTTAAGGGTTTTGCACAAATCATCTTTAAGATTGAACTAAGTTTGAATCCTACAAGTAGTAATCTCGGAGAATTCGTATGGATTTATATGTTTGGTGTATCAAATAATGTACATCTTTTAAAACCATTAGAAATATGTAAATAATTGAATATGTATGATGTACGATTATGTGTAGGGTAAATTTCATTGACATCACTAAGGTGTAGAGAAATTAGACTTGTTATTTATGATTTTCAATAAATAGTGCTTTTCCCCAAATGACAAAAATAATTGCCACTTTAAGTGGTGGGAGAGAGACTAGAGTGTCAATTATTTAAACAATTTGGAGGAACTGAATTTCATTTCTTGAAAATTAGAAATGGTGAAAATGCACCTTTTTTTTTTTTTTTTTGAGAGAGTTTCAACCTACGGCGTCCGCTCTTGATGATAGCTCTTTATCATCAGACCAAGACACCAATCAATTTTTGCTGTAAACAGGGATTGAACCCCAGATCTCTTATACAACTATCAGAGACTTTACCAGTTGAGCTAACTGAAACCCACGTGAAAATGCACCTTTGAAATATCACTTACGTTGGAATAAGCACCCTAATGCTATGTTTGGATGTTAGGGGAAGGAGGGAGAGTAGAGTAGAGGGAGGGAGAGTAATTTAATTATCTTGTTTGTATGTTTTTTAAGGAAGGAGAGGGAGGGATTTGGAGGGGTTTAAACTACTTCTAACCCCTCATTTTTAATTCACCCAAATTGGGGAAATTTTGAGGGAGAGTGGAACATAAAAATGCTTAACCAAATAAATTATCAAATTTACCCTTACTATATTAATAAAATTACAAATGAAAAGACTAATTATCCCCCCTTACTTAATTTTAAAAACATCAAAACAAGGTAGAAAATAACCATTCCCCTCTACTCTCCTCTCCACTACTCTCCTTCTCTCTACTCTCCTTTTTTTCAAAACTTTCAAACATAGCATAAAACATTTTCAGAGTTGTTACTGGCCATTATGGACTCAAACATGTATTTTTCCTTCTTGTTTTGCAAAATCATACATTTTATTACTATGTTTCTTGAGGGAATCACCCTCATTGCATGAGTGAGAAGGTCTTGCTAAAGCGAGCTCTTAAAAAATTGAAGGTTTAAAAGTTCATCTTTATTTTCTTTATCTTTCACTTGAGTAAGGCCAATTTAAATTGTTCCGCATGTCCTCCAATTTTGTAAAGGAATATGTGAAAATTACTATTGACTTCACTACTAATTTATTTCTTCCTAATCGTAATCCCTTATCTCACATTATATTTGGAGCATTTGAGATCAACCCACCACATTTTATACTTAATCTAGTAAGTAAGTTCATTTGTGTTTTGCAAGAATGGACCATGATACCGAGCATCCAAGTGAATAACTTGAGCAAAGCCGAAGTCTTTGGAAAAATTATAAGATCCACATAGTAGACAAGTGATGTGGTCCACCATTCCACTTAAAAACTGCCACTTGTTTAAAATTATTAGTTAGAAAAAAATTTTAAACAGAAATTAATTACTGATTCAACAATTTTAAACAAATGAAAGTTTTTTAGTGAGATGGTGAACAAATGACGTGGTCCACCAAAGGACCATATAATTTCTCAAGTCTTTGATGTGCGGCTCTTCTCAATTTCGAATCACTCAACGTACAAAAAGAAAGTAGATTCATTACACTTAAAATTGTCTCTTTTTTACAAGGCAAGTCCAAGATATCTTTATTTAGCAAAAAAAATAAAAAAAGTCCAAGATATCTTTTACCAATTATTATAAATTTCAAAGAAGTTTGTTAAATCAAAAGTTTTTGGTTAGAGTAGATTGCAAATCAGAAAAGCAAGTTTTAGAGAAGAATGTTATAAATATTGCATCAAAACAGGTATTCGCGGAATGGCAAGCTATCTTATCAAATATTTTTTTTTTTTGAAATCGAGTTTATAAAAGAAAGTTGGCGGAAATACCATTTTCGTCCTTACATTTTCACACGATTCTCACTTTGGTCCTTAACTTTTTTTTTTCACCGATTTTAGTCCATATTCTAAAAAACGCGTCTCATTTTTTTCCCCACTATCAGTGCCCTAACGGCAAAATCCTAGGTGGCAGACGGAAGCTGACGTGGCGCTAATGTGACAATTAAAATATTATTAAAAAATATTATTTAGCTTTTTTTAATGCCACATCAGCATTTTAAATTTTTTTAAAAGCCATGTCAGAAAATTTTAAAAAATAAATTAAATTAAAAAAACCTTAAATTTAATTTAATTAAAAATTTTAATCAAAATATTTTCTTAATGTTCTTAGTGTTCTTCAGCTTGTTCTTCATTTTACAATTTGTTCTTCATATTCTTCCCAAATCACTAGGACATAAATGAAAGCAAGAAGAAAAAATTAAATTAAATGCTAACAAGAAGAATGAAGAAACCAAGAACTCAAATCTCTAGCAAATCAAGAACTCAAACCCAGCAAATCAAGAACTCCCAAATCAAATCCAGCAACCGAAGAACTCAAACCCAAATCTTCAGCAAATCAAACCCACAAACCCAGTAAACAAACCAATCTCCAACAAACCTATAAACCTATAATCAAACCTAGATCCCAAAACCACCACCACCACCACCACCACCACCGACCAACAGATCTTCCTTGTCAACCAAACACAAACCCAACAACTGATTTTTCTTGTCAACCAAACACAAACCCAAACATCAAAAAGAATACAAACACAAACCCAGCAATCCATCTTCAAAAAACCTGCAATCCATCTACAGAAAACCCAAAAAACCCAAATCCAAACACAAACCCAAATCCAAATCCAAATCTCAACCCTTCTCATCTCTCTTTGACTCTGCCGACACTCTCAAAAAACAACAACAAAAACAACAAGAATCACAGTCAAAACCAGCCTTCAATATCGAAACCTTCATGACCCAGAAAATCAAATCCATCAACGAAGCTTTAGACGTTGCCATTTCACTCAAAGACAAAGAACCCCGCGAGCTCCACGAGGCCATGCGCTATTCCCTCCTTCCCGGTGGCAAGCGAGTCTGCCCATTCTTCTGCATCGCTTCCTGCGAGCTCGTCGGCGGAACTAAATCCATGGCCATGCCCGCCGCTTGCGTCATCAAGATGATCCACGACGCGGCTCTCATCCAAGACGATCTCCCTTGCATGGACAACGCTCATCTCCACCATGGAAAGCCCACCAACCGCAAGGCATTCGGCGAAGCCTTCACCATTCTCACCAGCGATGGCCTCTTAGCCTTAGCTTGGATCTAGGGTTGTGTTTGGATTTGGGGTTGTGTTGAAGGAAGATCTTATTTTATTTTTGGGTTTTTGAATTTTCTTAGTTTTTATTTGTATTTCAGTTTTTTCCTTTTTTTTTCATTTAGTTAAAATTTACAAATTAATTTTTTGTTTTTAAAAAATGACGTGGCATTTATGGGTATTATTTTAATATTTTTAATTTATTTCGTTTGTCAGCTATGCAATTTCCATCTCTGATGTAACGGTAGGGACAAAAATGAGACGCGTTTTCTAGAATATGGACTAAAATCGATGAAAAAAAAAGTTATGAACTAAAGTGAGAATTGCGTAAAAATGTAAGGGCAAAAATGGTATTTCTGCCAAGAAAGTTAAAATAGTTTCCTAGTTTTCTCTCACATGATGCAGAACAAAGATGTCGGGTTACTCGGGTAAGAAATAGTCTCAATTGCCAACCCTTTAATCACCCAATAGTCATATATGTATCTTAGAAATAATCTTTCCTTTTTTTTTTTTTTTTTTTTTTTGCTGAATTAGAAATAACCTTTCCTTAATTATTGGTATTTTTAACTTGATGATAAGGACCATTATGACATAGTGATTGTCATATTACTACAGTATAACCAAAAAATAAAATTAAAAAAAAAAAAAAAAAAGTCATAATTGAGCAGTAACTGTTCAGCACGACTCACCAATCACCACGCACCGCACCGACGCCCCAAGGATAAAAAAGTCAATTACTAACATGGTCCAGTTCCTCCTTCCCTACATTGACCATAGTGAGGTGTCACCACACTATTAGTCAGCTGAGTAACCGGAGAAACCGCGTACCATTCTTCTTTGAATCACTGTTAAATCTCCCAGTTCATCTCCTTTAATTCACAACAGTCCCTCTCTTTCTCTCTCTCGAACACATTTTTCCCTCAGACCCGACAAATCAAACAGTCTTAACAACAACAATGGCGTCCGAGATCGACAATTCCAGATCCGGATCTACAACCAACGGCGAATCTTCTCCATGCGCGCCACACAAAGTCGCACTCATCACCGGAATCACCGGCCAAGACGGTTCCTACCTGACCGAGTTTTTACTCGACAAAGGCTACGAGGTACACGGCTTGATCCGGCGGTCCTCCAACTTCAACACTCAGCGAATCAACCACATCTACATCGACCCCCACAACGCCCACAAGGCTCGAATGAAGCTCCACTACGCCGACCTCACCGATGCCTCCTCTCTTCGTCGCTGGCTCGACACGATTCTCCCAGACGAGGTTTACAACCTCGCTGCCCAATCCCACGTGGCCGTCTCGTTCGAGATCCCAGATTACACCGCCGATGTTGTCGCCACTGGGGCCCTCCGTCTCCTCGAAGCTGTTCGATCCCACATCGCCGCCACTGGGCGCAACCATATTCGGTACTACCAAGCTGGATCGTCCGAAATGTTCGGCTCGACGCCGCCTCCGCAGTCGGAAACGACGCCGTTTCACCCTCGATCCCCTTACGCCGCGTCGAAATGCGCGGCGCATTGGTACACCGTGAATTACAGGGAAGCGTACGGGATTTTCGCGTGCAATGGGATATTGTTCAACCACGAATCGCCGAGGAGGGGCGAGAATTTCGTGACCCGGAAGATCACGCGCGCGGTTGGGCGAATCAAGATTGGGTTGCAGAGCAAGCTGTTTCTTGGGAATTTGCAGGCTTCGAGGGATTGGGGTTTCGCTGGGGATTACGTGGAAGCTATGTGGATGATGTTGCAGCAAGAGAAGCCAGATGATTACGTGGTGGCCACGGAAGATTCTCACACTGTGGAGGAGTTCTTGCAGGTTGCGTTTGGGTATGTGGGTTTGAATTGGAACGATCACGTTGTGATTGACAAGAGGTATTTTAGGCCTACTGAGGTTGATAACCTTAAGGGAGATGCAAGCAGGGCTAAGAAAGTTCTTGGTTGGAAGCCTAAGGTTGGGTTTGAGCAATTGGTTAAGATGATGGTTGATGAGGATGTTGAATTGGCTAAGAGGGAGAAGGTGCTTGTCGATGCTGGTTTCATGGATGCACAGCAACAACCATGATCAGCTTGGTTCCTTCCAATTTTGCTTCAGATCCGCAACAATGGGGGTTTGGAAATGATTCTTTTAAGGGGTTCTTAGAGTTGATATAATTTTCAATTCAGTAATTTATATCGATGGTGTTTTAAGATGTTATTGTTATCGTGTTATGCATTGTTTGAATATCTGTAATTCCATTAATTTGATTGTAGCAAGTCCTACACTTGTTCTTCTTATTCTGCTTCTTGGAGTCACAATGTGGATGGGATGGATAAGATCATTATTGTACTCTGGGAAGTTTGAGATCTTGCAATTTTGAATATTGGAGCCTTTTTGGAGATGCTGGATCTGATCACTTCAATTTGCAGTAATGTAGTTCATTTATATATCTTTCTACATTAATCCAAATGGTCAAATAAGTTAGTAAAATGGTTTGTGTTAACTCCGTATCAACTTCCCGGATCAATTAACATGTTAACTCTTTTTTTTTTTCATGTTTTGTTAATTTCTTCTCAAATGATGTGTCTGCGGTTCAACTTCTTTGTCCACAATATTCTTTTTATTTTATAATATTGTCCACAATATGCCTGTATAAACGTGTAGGCATGCTGATAGAGTGATAGATTGATTTCAGTTTGATTTCTCATAAAGATTTTCTAGAAAATAAATCATTTTCCAAAAAAATATTGTATAGAAAATTACTAGAAATTTCCAATGTATGGTAAAACCTTAAAACGAGTCAGAAAAATTATCTTTTGCCTTTTTTTTATTTAGCTTTTTCTTTTGCTTTTTTTTTTTTATTTAGCTATAGAATTGTTTTCTACTAAATTTTTTGAAAAACAATTTTATTTTGTGCCAAACTAAATAATGTATGATATAAAATATTTTTTATCTCACACTAAACAATTTTCTTTGACCAATTATTTTTTGATACTACCAACTACAGGAAACCGGGAATAACTATATTCACATAAAGTTTTCCTTGAAACAAACAGAGTAACTCTAGTTTTTACTAGCTTTGGTACTTGTTTGGTCTTAGGAATCTGTCTTGACAGCTCGAAGACACAGAAATGACAACCCAAAGAAAGAGAAATCCAATAATCCTGATTTGTTGTCACCTTCACAGTCCTTTTCTTTTGCTTTTTAATTTTTTTTGAGGCTGAAGAAACTGTAAAAAAGCATTATAGAATTATTATATTTGTTGGTGGCAGACGTGGAAAGAGGTCTTCTTCCTTCTTAAAGAGTGACTTCTTTCATTCTCTTTAGAAAAGAAAAAGCCTACCGAGCTCCACAACTGAATAACTTTTATTCTACATGCTGAGCATCAATAATCCTTAAATTTTATATGATGAAATGCTTCATAGACTCAATTTTATACATGGGTTGTCCGATACCAGTCAGACGTGTACTGAAGCCACTCTGGTTAGCCACTGAGGATTAACCTCAATCTGAATCAATAAAAATCCTTGTAACTACATACAAGAACAAAACTATCTATTTAACTTGGCTACTGTTTTGTTTAAATCTCTTGGCAAAGAAGATGAAGTAGAGCTGATTTCTGAGTCAGCAGTGGCAATTGTAAATGGTTTGACAGATGAACGAAGAGATTCTGGCCCCTCTGAAGCAATTCTCTTGCACAGTGCATCGCAGTTACTAATAACCTCTGTTAACCTTCCTTTAAGTTCTCCAATGTCCACCTGCAATGCATGTACTGCATGCATTTTCAAGGTAAAAAGTCAATAGAGGTACACAAGCAATAAGGAGGCGCAGCATCTGAAAAGTTCTGGTTAATCTGTACTCCCTATGATGCAAAACTATGGTCCACATGCGACATGGAACTGAGATTCCACATTCAGTGGGTCCATCATGCATTTGTGATTGTGTGATATTCTGGAGCCAAATAAATAGCAGAAAATGACATTTTGTCTGATCAATTACCTTCTGATAAATGCCGTGAAGCTGTCTTCATTGCTGACACTGAGAAATTAAAACGTTGTAGAAGTTTAACTGCCAAAGCATCTGCAACATCTATTTTGTTTTCTATCTCTTCCTGTAACATTATACACAAATTACATTGTGAATGTAGTTTGAAAAAAAAAAAAAAAATCTTGGTTTCGTAAAGCAGTAAGAATAGCAAACAGGTTAATGATGCCAACATCTAACAATCCTGAATGCTAGCACAACAGATCATAACAAGAATAGGAAATGAGCTCAGATACCTGCCCCTAAATGCACAGTTTTCAAATCCAGTAAGGAACTCACCTTTCATCAAATGAAAAATAGTTACTGGGAAGAGCAATTACTAGAATCTCTAGAAAACATTTTTCTACAGAGGTTCACCACCTTCTACATGATTGACTGGGTTAGCACAAAATAAGAATCTCAGAAAGATTAATCTTTTACTCAAGCATTTTTATCCACCCACTAAAGCATCAAGACTAAGCCAAAATCCAAACCAATCAGTATCCATACACATCCTGCTTTAACCTTAAGAATCCGAATAGAATTTTACTTTATACAGTAATCGAAAGTAGCTTTGAATTCCTCTATTCCAACCGAGGATCTGATTATTTGAACCATTTTATGATTGTTGATTGACCATTATGCTTTTTCATGTCCATAAATAATCACCAAACTAGAAGTTAGGCCTTGGTGCGATAGCAAGTGCCTTCCACCTAAAGCAACAAGCTGCAAGTTCAAGTTTGGGAATTATCTCTCCAAAAAAAGGGTGTGGGGGGAGGGCTTGAGGCTATCTGCCAATCACCTCTCCCAGAACCTGCAAAAATGAGAGTTTTGTGCATTGGGTACGACCTAGTTTAATTAATCACCAAACCAAGTGTTTAAAAAGTCTTTGAATTTGCAAAACCTTGGTTTAAAGCTGAATTTAAATGTGAACCCGCCAAAATATGAGTTCCAAAGGATCTTGAGTTAGATCAAAATCCTTTTTTTAATGATTGTGAATCAGATCTGGATCCTATCATCATAGTGCAGAAACCAACTTGAATCTTAATTCAAATATGGATCCATGTAGAATAAATCAACTGGATCTGAATTAGGGTCTCAAGGATCTTCTGCAGATCTGATTTATCACATGCCTTATGAATTATGATATTGAAGTCATCTCCTTTTTCACTAAACACTGCTTGTGAACTCAAATTTTTTTTACGGCAAACCTGCTTTTTGCTAATCATTTGAGTCTTCTGCTCCTGCCAATCACGGTACATCGAGAAGAGCTCCACCAGCACCTTAGGATTCACAGTAGCTATATCAATCAGAGAAAATAAAGTAAAGTAATTAGTCTCGCAACTGAACCACATCTGGCCTAAAAAGTGATTAATAGCATTGCAACTATATAACTGAGAAAAATAAATACCCAAATACTCATTCACAGGAGCATGGTGCTTAATGAATTTGTGGTCAGTTGGTCTGTGGTATCGACAGATATACGAAAGTGATGGCTAACTTCCTTCTATGCTTTGCCTTAAGAATCACAAATGCATTCTAGCAGGATGTGACGTCCTTGCTATTGTTTATGTTTGTGCGCCACAATAAGTGAATACTTCAGACATAAATTCAGAAAACCTTTACACACAATGTGTGACCCGCTTTCAAAGATCATACTTGTAAAGGAGTTAGTACAATCTAACACCTTGACTTTAGGTACAAGAAAGCATTATTTTCTTGTGGTTGTTTGTTCATTTCTGCATCTATTCAATGGACCACTAACAGTTTAGAACTTAGGAGGCATTAAAATTTTAGTAAGGGGAACACCAAAGTTCTAGTAAGAACAACAGCCTGTTACAATCGAAGTATAATTATGAGAGCAAGGCAAAGGAATTCCTAAAGCAATGATTGAAAAAGAGGAGAAAAAAAAAGGGGTGGAGAGGATGATGTAAAATAAGCAATCCTGATGTCTTTTTCATTTAGCAAATCATCCAATGAATCAGTAATAGGTTTCACGAAACCACGTATGTGCTGAACTAGGACATTGAGAGGACATCTCACAAACCATTATAAATCGTCAACCACTCTCGCAAGTAAAAATGATCCTCTCCATTTGAAATTAAAATAGATCCATTCTATGTTTCGAATCAGATATTATAAAAGCTAACAGTATATCCACTGCTATACATTGTTAGATACAAAAAAAAAAATCTCAACGGGACGGACAATCCTCACCAACAGATAAATCAGCTCAACCAACTAGGGATATCTCATATCAGTTGCTTTGCTTTGGAGTAATTAACAATTTTACATCCCAGGGTTATTCACTAAAAGCTCTAATTTTGAAGTCATTTTGAGAATTGAATTCATGGGGGGGTTTTGATTGTAAGAAGTAAAAAAGTAAAATGTGGGCTTTCCTTTTCCATGCAGGATTAACTTCCTTCACTAGTTACGACTTTAGTATATATCTCATATATCCACAAATCAATGAAGAATATAAAGAGAGCTTATTTATTTAGCTATATAATTCGACAGAAAGCCCACCTGGAGCCGAAGAAGACGAAGGTTTCCTCACCAGTATGTCAGTTAAGCTACTCTCAGCCGGTGGTGACGTCAATATTGGTGTTGTCTACAAATTACGCATCAAAAACAACTTAGGAAAAATAATAAGAAGAAGACAACATAGTATCATAGAAGAGAACAACCAATAAAATTATTAAATACAAAACGCCCTAAAAAACAAAGGGAAGAAAAGACATACTAATTTGAGGGTTTTGAGTCTCTCTAATATTGGATCTGCGACCTCGGATCGATCGGACACGGTGGTGATTTCATCGACCGGACCCTTCATGGTAAAATAGACGTTAATATAACGATTGGCATTTAGTGGAGGGTAATCTTAGAAATGTATGGTGAAATTGAAGAGCTACCTGTGAGCTTGAGAGTGTGGATTCTGAGGTACCCATTTCTTTTCAGATTACGATCGAAACGCAGCGTTTCAAGAAACTGTGTCTGTGTCCGATCGTCACCTCGCCTATGGAGAACGGAGTATGCAAGTGATTTTGCAGCTAACTGCTTCAAATGTGGTGAGATCCGAAATCGCCCCGGATAGGTCCCGGTAATACGCCTCGAATCGACTTGACCCGATACACAACGGGTCGTCTAATCCATAAAACGACAGTCGTATATTTTTTAGCAAACTTATAGATTTTTTTTTGGGGGGAGGGGGGCATAAAATAATTAATAATATTATTAGGGGGAAAAAAAAACTACAAAGCATATATTATATATACCTTTGGGTTTACACTAGGGTTGTCCATGGGTTATGTTGGGTCGGGTTTAGGGTTAACCCGTATCGATCCGATTTAATCGGGTAAAAGAATAATGGACCCGTTTCCGATCGAATACTTGGGTCGGACCTGATAGCTTGGGTCATCAATTGGACGGTCGGAGACATCGGGGTGACTTCGTGTCTGAAGGAAAAACCCAGAGAAATCAAATCTAAAAACACTAGAAGTCTTAACAATCCACAATGTCACAATCATAAACCCAAAGAATCACAAACCCATGAGACTGAAACAATGAAATCAAATAGCACCAACAAGCTAACAAAACCAGAGATTTATAAGATTGAAAGTATAAAATGAAGAAAGAGGGAGAGATGATAATGAAAATGAAAGCGGTGGTACCATAAACAGGATCAAAAGGCCTACATATACATACATATATATGTGTGTGTGTGTGTGTGTGTGTGTGTGTGTGTGTGTGTGTGTGTGTGGGGGGGGGGGGGGAAGTCTAAAACGAAGAAAGAGGGAGAGATGATAATAAAGACTACCTTCTTCCATATGTAGGATCTGAAGGCCCCTGGTCTGAACGGATTCCTAGTACTTTTCTATAAAGAATACTGGCCTATAGTGGGTGATACCATAATCAAAGCAATGACATCCTTTTTTGAAGTTGGAAAAATGCCAAAGGAGACAAACAGCTCTCTAATTGTCCTAATTCCAAAACTTCCAAGCCCAACCTCTTTCAACAATTACAGGCCCATAAGTTTGTGCAATGTGGTGTAAAAATCATATCCAAACTTCTTGTATCTAAGATGAGGCCCCTTCTCCATAAGCTCATCTCACTATGCCAATCTACTTTAATCCTAGGCAGGTGGATAGTTAAGAACCAAGTCGCAGTCCAAGAGTTGTTGTATAGCTTCAAAACTAGAAAAATCAAAGCGGGACAAATGGCCATAAAGCTTGATATGCAAAAAGCCTATGACAGAGTAAGTTGGAAATTTTTACAAGTTGTGCTAAGGAACTTTGGTTTTAGTAACCATTTTATTAGCTGGATTTATGCCTATATATCTTCTTTTTCTTTTGAGGTCTTGGTCAATGGTGGCAAATCAGGCCAATTCAAACCATGTAGGGGCCTAAGATAAGGAGACCCATTATCTTCGTATTTATTCATAATTGGACAAAAGGTTCTCTCTAGATTGCTTGATAAAAAATTTAGGACTCGTTTGGTAAGAGATTTCTAGTAATATTCTTGTTGTTTGGTGGAAATATGTGTGGGTGAAAAAATGTATAGAAATACGTGTAATGTTGTTTAAACACTGAAAACTGTTGTTTAAACTACAGTAACAAACACCCCCTTAGCCTCAAAAACATTAAAGGTGTCAAGGCTAGCATTGGAGCACCTACAGTAACACATGTCATATATGCTGACGACATTGTGTTGTTCTCCAAAGCAACAAGAAAAGATGCAAAAACAATTCTTGAGTGCATTGATTTATATTGCAAATAGTCAGAGCAAAGCTTAAACAGGGCCAAATCTGGAATCTTCTTCTCAAAGCAAACCCAGCAGCAAACCCAAAGATCCATCAAACATACCCTCCAAATTCGAAGCCTGAAAAAATATGCCATATACTTGGGAGCCCCACTCTTCCTCTCTAGAGCACCTGCCAAGGACTTTAAGCACATCTTGGAAAAACTCGAAGCCAAACCTATAGGGTGGAGGAGTAAGACTCTATCTTGGCCCGGGAGAGGTACATTTATCAACTTTGTTATTCCAGCAATCCCCAGTTACACCATGTCCTCTTTTAGTTTGCCAGTCAAGACTTACTACAAAATGGATGCTCTCACTTGCAAATTTTGGTGGAAGCCAAATGACCTTGAAAGCAGATTCCTTACTTCATCAAAATTGGATAACCCTTGTAAACCAAAGTGCAAAGGTGGACTGCGATTTGAAAAATCCAAGGACATCAACAAAGCACTTCTTGCCAAGCTTGCTTGGATGATTGCCTTTAAAAGAGACAGTCTATGCATGTCGATTTTGAGAGCTAAGTACAAAGTAAGACAAGACTAGCTCCATAAAACCCCTCCCAAGAATGCTTCTCCTGTTTGGAAAGCCATCGAAAATGAAAAGAAAATCATACCTAAGGGTGCTTGCTTTCTGATTAGGGATGGAGCTTTAATCAACATATGGACAAGCCCTTAGGTGCCATGGCTAGACAACTTCACTCCGACCCCCAGGTTGGAATCATACACAGACACGCCAATGATGGTGTCTATGCTGATAAATAATATCACCCACACTTGGAAGGAAAGCTTAATTCATGAGTTGTTTGAAGCACAATCAGCACAAGCCATCCTCTCCCTCCCAATCCCAGTCAAGCCTAAAGAAGATAGGCTCATTTAGGTGCCAAATTCAAGAGGAATTTTCTCTATAAAATCAACATACTTGCATACCACAGGTTTCCTTAATACCAGTACCATCAGTGATTCTCAATGGAAAGGGCTATGGAAAATCAAAACTCCAGAAAGAATCAAATATCTCCTGTGGAGATTAGCAGCCAATGCTTTGACTACAAGAGACAATCTAAGGCAAAGGATACATGTCATAGATACACCATGCACTCTATACGGACATAAATTTGAAACAAGCTGCCATCTTTACTTGTCATGTCATGTTGCTAAGGCCCTTTAATTTTCTAGCTGCTGGGGCTAAAACCTGAGGAACATCACATCCAAAGCACTAAGGAAATCATCAAATTCGTACTAGAGTCCCTCGCCTAAGCATCCAACACTGATATCCAGCAATGGTTCATAACCTCGACTATGGCTTTCGTCAATGATGAAATTCGGTGCCTTAAAAATAGCTCCCTACACAATGGAAACCAACCAAACACCAATAAATCTAGCTTGAGAATCCGGGATAGAATCCTTGAGTTTTCCCTCATAGCCCAAGGCAATTCACAAACACTCCATCCTTTCGTTAATATCTGTTGGACACCACCCCCACAAGACTGGATAAAGGTAAATGTGGATGCTACCGTATCAACATCTTTGACGGCCTTAGCTACTATTGCAAGAGACCATGCCAACAAAGTGATACATGTATGGTCCAAGATGCACAGCCCCTGCTCCCTTCTCTAAGTTGAAGCCTCTGCTTTTCTTTGGGCTATCCAGCAGTCCACCATCAAAGGCTGGCACTACAATAAAATGTATTTTTAGCGACGAAAATTTTTGTCACTAAAAGTCCAATATTTCGTCGCCTAGTACCTTTAGTGACAAATTCTTCTTTTTAGTGACGAAATTTGTTTCATCGCTATAGTCCCATCGCTAAAAGTATTAGCGGCGAAAACTTTCAACACATTTTATCGCTAAAGATCCGAGTTGTTTTAAAATAAAAATATTGACAGAAATGAAAGGCTTTTCCCCTATTAAAGAAGGCCCTATGAAGTAAAGGAAAGTGCATGAATTCTTGGAAAAAGAGGGAGTGAGCCTATATAAATAAAAAAGTGTGATAAAGTAAATTCAAGGAATAGATAGAGTCAACGGTAAGACAAACAGCGCTGCATACATGTGAATTAGCTTCTAAGGTCGAGCAGTCTCCATTTTTCACTACAGGATTTGCGAATGAATGCTGGGTTGGGCCACCTCAAATGGCATGAGTCGCATGTGGGGAGACCAGCACATATGGTTTTTAGGGGGATTTGGTCGAAAAACCGGCGGCGCCTATCCGATTAGAGAGACTGAGAAATTAATAGAGTACAAAACTTATTTTCAAGCTTACCTTATTCTGATCGCTCAAAGGGCAATCATGGAGTCACTAAATGAAGTCCTCTGTTTCTTTTGGAGGTGCTGACCCACAGCGAGGCAGAGATGACTAAGTGACATATGAAATATGGCGACGACAACAGCATGTTGTAGAAAGAGATAACAAGTGGCGCTAAATCTTTTCCTCGTTAAAAATACTATTCAGCGACGAAACTATTTCTTCGTAACATGTACCTTATTTTATTAGATAATTGTTAGCGATGAAATATTTTCGTTGCTAAAACTATTTTTAAGAATATTCGGGTACTTATAGCGACGAATATTTTCGTCACTAAAACTGTGGGGTCAAAGAATTTGGCAAGCCTAGCCCACTTTATACTAAGCCTAAGGCCCACGCCGAAGAGGAAGAAATGTCTGAGGAAGAACGAAGAAAGTCCAAATTGCCAAGAAATATCGTCGAGGACAATCCTGTCCTCGGCCAACCGAGACGATAAAAGGGAATAGCGGCACGCCATCAAAGGCAACCTCTTAGGGCATCCCAAGAAAAAAGACAAGTACAATGGGTCAGCCATAGAAGCATGATGGAGGAGCAATTCAAGGAGAAACTGTCATCTCCGCATTAAATGCCCACAACTAACATTCTGGCCGCATTAATGAGAAAATGACCCTTGAACAGTGCTGCCTTGGTTGCTGCAATTCACAAACTTTATACACACACACACACACACACATATATATATATCACATCCTCCAATTTCAAATTAAATAATCAACAACAAACAATTATACCCAATTTCATAAGTTATTGAGCTAATATATTAAACACTCTATGTGCAACAAGCAAAACCTAAAATAACTTAAACTTTCATGGTTAACACTTCATTACCCATTTGTTTTAAAACAAGTTCATAGCACCCAAACCATCAAAATATCATATACTCACCTCTCCACACCACCAAGACCTCCAAATGCTTTAAGTATTGAAAAAAAAAAGTAATCAACAAATATAACTCAATCAAAACCTAAGGCTCTAAAGCCTAACTTTACCATCCTAAGATGAATACCCTACCCAAACGGGAACCAAGCAAACATACAAGAAACTTACAGGCTTTAACGTAACCAAAACCTTTTATTTCTCTACCACAAACAATGTGCATTTACTAACTTAATACAAAGCATTTCATTACCAAACCATGATAAAATTAGCCAAAGTAAAACACTTGTCAAAGAAAGCACATATGAACTTACAAGATAAAACACACAACAAAAGCTTTTAGTAAATTCCTTATAGTCTCAACATTCTAATCATACTTTCTGATTAAATTTGCAACAGGTCATCTCTTTTTAAAAATTTGTTTGGTCCACTTAGTTTTATCCAAAAAGCTTGAAATTAAATAATGAGAAGCCCTTATATGTCTAGTATGTACCATCAAAAATTCAGTTCAAAATAATTTTTCTATAATTTATTAAAAATCATGTAATGCATCTGACTCAAATCTGTAGAAAGTTACAAAAGAAAAATATTATAATTTTAACCTTATGCCAAAAGTTTTGAGACTTGATTAAACCTTAAAGCTACATGTGTTAGTACATATAAACAACTAGGATTACAACCCATAACCTCATATAACAATCATAACAATACAAGTCAAGAAATTCAATCTCATAACTCATATAAACAATTTATCAAATACTTGGTAAGCAAAAGACGCATGTGCATATTACTTGCACAAAATTTATAGTTAACACCACAATCACAACCACATATGCCAAAGACATTTCAAAATGTAATAAAACCTTTTTTCTAGAATTAACCCAATCTCCCATATAAATCAAAAACCCAAATGATTTCTCAAGACAACTCACATGGTTGCCAAATAACAAAATCCATTTCATAACTTATATAGGCAATTTGTCAAACACTTAGTAAGCAAAAGACACATGCTCATATTACTTGCACAAATTTATAGTTAACACCACAATCACAACAACATATGCCAAAGATATTTCAAAATGCAAGGAAACCCTTTTTCTAAAATTAATCCAATCTCCCATATAAATCAAAATCCCAAATGATTTCTCAAAAAACCCAACTCACATGGTTGCTAAACAACAGAATCCATTTCATAACTCATATAGGCAATTTGTCAAACACTTAGTAAGCAAAAGACACATACTCATATTACTTGCATAAATTTATATTTAACAACACAATCACAACCACATCTGCCGAAGATATTTCAAAATGTAAGGAAACCCTTTTTCTAAAATTAACCCAATCTCCCATATAAATCAAAACCTAAATGATTTCTCAAGAAACCCAACTCACATGGTTGCCAAACAACAAAATCCATTTCGTAACTCATATAGGCAATTTGTCAAACACTTGGTAAGCAAAAGATACATACTCATATTACTTGCACATTTAACACCACAATCATAACCACATATGCCAAAGATATTTCAAAATGCAAAGAAACCCTTTTCTAAAATTAACCTAATCTCCCATATAAATCAAAAACCCAAATGATTTCTTAAGAAACCCAACTCACATAGTTGCCAAACAACAAAATCCATTTCACTCCATTAAATTAAAAACCTCCAATAAGATTTTAAATGTACAAACAAACACAACAAACTACTTTTAAAATAAAACCCACAACATAAAGAGTAATCCTAACAATATAGGATAAAAACCCAAAGATATTAGAAGGTGGGTCATGGAGATTTGACCTTAGATTCATGTTAGGAGAAGTTAAACCATGGATAAGAGTTTGATGACTGAAACTCTTGTTGAAGCTAACCAAGAGACCAAGAGGGAGGAGAGATTTGGTAGAGAGAGAAAGATAAAGGGATGTGTGTGTTTGTGTTTGTATTTGAGTTTAGGAATGGCAACGGGTCGGGTTGGGTTTGGGTTTTTTGATACCCGGACTTGACCCGCGACCTAGACCCGACCCAATTGTTAAACGATTTTTTTTTTGCGGGGCCCAGACCCGCCCTACAGAGCCCAACGGGCCCCACGGGCTCGTCCAGCCACTTCTGCCGCCTATTCAAAAGCCCAATCCGATCCAATCTTTAAAAAAAAAAAAATTACAACCATATAAATCACAACCACAAACTGATTCGATCACAAACATAAACAGAATTACAAATCACACCCATTAAAAAAAAAAAAAAAAAAAAACAAATCACAAACATAAACTATTTTCAATCTTTAATATGATATTGTTTTGTTTCAGATACAAGTTATAAATTTTTTTTTTTTTTTAAAGAGAGGACAAAACAATGGATATAAATGATTTCAAGAACGGTTCTAGAGATTTCTGGTGTTGAAGTAATGAAGTGATGGGATTGTTGAAAGGCTCTATGCTATGACGGCGCCGTTTTAATCTCACTGTCAAATTCGCGATGAAGATAATGGTGTAACGCCGATAATGAATCGAAGACAACGACTACAATGACAACGATGAGAGATGACGACGGCAGCAAGGATTTGGATTTGTACTATGGTTTGTTCGAAGATCAACAAAAGTAGGTGGCCGGCAGCAGTGTGTGAAAGCCTCTGTGAAAGAGAGAGGGGTGGCTGAGAGGTGAGGGTTAGGGTTTGTAGGTGCCCGGCGACAGTGTGTAAAAGCCTCTGTGAGAAAGTGTGAGAGAGAGAGAGAGAGAGAGAGAGAGAGAGAGAGAGGGGGGGCGGTTGAGAGGTGAGGGTGAGGGTTAGGGTTTGGGAAATGAAATTGATAGGTGAAAGAAAGTATTTATATCTAGGGTTTTTTTTTTTTTTAAATTATTATATATGTAAACAGGTCGGGTATGCATAAAACCCAGACCCGTTCTGGTTTTTTTTTTTTTTTTTTTTTTAAATCCATATTCGACCCTATTATTTATCAGACCGGGTAAAATTCGGTCCATTAGGGTTGGGCCAGGTACCCGCGGGTTGGGCTTTTATTGCCATCCTTATTTGAGTTTGTGTTTGTGTTAGGGAGTGAATGATAATGGGAGAAGGAGGGCTGAAAATTTTTTAAGTAAGTGGGTGGGAGAAATGAAATTTTATGTGGGAAATGAAAATTTTTTTGCTGAAATTTAACCCATTTAAGCTATACTCTTTAGTGACGAAATTTATTTCGTCGCTGTTTCTAATTCTTTTGTTACAAATTATGATTTCGTCACTAAAGCTGCCAGTTTATATGCATTGGACTTTTGGTGACGATTTAGTTTCGTCACTATTGGTTACCTTTGGCGACGAAATAAGTTTCGTTGCTAATACTGTTCAAATCAACATCTATAGCAACGAAATATTTCGTCACTAAAAATCTCAACTTTTAGCGACGAAATATTTCGTCACTATAGATTAATTAAGTTTGCGCCTAGTTTTTCTCCATTGGCGCCCTTGTTTCAAATCAACAATAGTAACGAAAATTACTTTTCGTCGCTAAATGTTAAATTTTTTTCATTATTAGCGATGAAATTCATATTTCGTCGCTAAATTTGTAATTTTAGCGATGAAAAAATATTTCCTCACTAAGTTTCATCGCTAAAAATACATTTTGTTGTAGTGTAGCCTTATGTCATCTTTGAAAGTGACTCCAAAGAATGCATCGATCCACTCTCCTCATCTATAAGTCCAAATTGGTCCATTAGCATTATTTTAAGTAATGTCCATAGTTTAGCTTTTTCTTTTAATAGGTGCTCTTTCTCTTGGGTTAGAAGATCTGGTAAATTCACTGCCCACACAGCAACCATAATTACTATGGACTCTAACTTGCCTTTATGTCTAAATAATGACAATCTGCCTGTGGCTCTTCAGTCTATTTGTGTTGTAGATTGTCTCCATGTACTTCGTTCCTTTTAATTTATATCATTGAAGCTTATCAAAATACACACACACTGTAACTTGTCTATTTTATAAATTGAAATGACTTGTCATGATAGCATTCATGTGAAGATGAAATTTTAAAATTATTCGGGAACTACTAAGAATATCAATCTTACGTTGTTTGTAGTTTATGTGCTCAATCCTCAATATAAGTTGAGGTGTAAGAATTTTTGGTCTAGGTAATGGTATGATAGGGATTAGGGATCAAATTCAAAAAAATACAGCTGAGGTGCAAGATGCATTGAATATATTGTATGGCCATTAATAATTTATTTAAGCAAGTTTCTCAAGTGGAGTAAGGGGTTAAGTGGGTAGTCTATTTTGAATCTCAATAGTCTACCCCTATTGTTGATACTAATGTGCGAGATGAGGAATTAAGGTATAATAGTATTTTTGCTTATTACTTAGCAGGAGAGGAATGTATAGTGTAAATGAAAGGTTGAATTGATATTTACAGGATGATTGTGAAGATTCATTGCATAATATTTTGATATTTTAGATTTAGGGAAAGTGAGTTTATCCAAACATTAAATCACTACACAAGCAAAGTGAGATGTGTTGGCTATTCCTAATTCCATTGTTAGTAGGGTTGTCCAAACTTGACCAAAACTCGCCTACTTGCCAAAATTGTCTGCCCTGGAATCAAAACTCAACCAATTTGCTAATTGCGAAGGCTGCTGGCGGTCAAGGAGTTCAAAATTCGATGAGTAATGGGTCAAGTGGCGATTTTGGAGTTCAAAACTCGACGTAAACCAATCCGACCGATGCAAGAGCATAAAGCTCATTGGAAACCTTTGTTCTCTGTCAACTAGGGTTGTCTAGATCACTTGTGGACCTGACCCACCTGCCCAGGCCCATCGACCTGATCGATTCCACCACCAAAAGGGCATTGATCTTTGTCATTTGAGGAATTCCTTGGTCTAATCTCGCCAAATCAAGTGAGATCATGTATAGATCCAACAAGCCAGACATGACCGATTTTCACCTAGACCCGCCAAATTTTCAGCCAAATCTCATTCGACCGAGATCGACCGTCATCCAAAGAAAAACTGACCAATTCGACCCAACTCTTTGACTGATTGGTAGTGGGTTTGGAAAATGTCCACTCAACTTGGTTGGGTCAGTCATGGGTTGGGCACGAACCTGACTCGTGGACACCCCTACTATTAACCATCACCCTCCCTTTCTTTCTTAACCTCAAATCCGAAAAGATCTCAACCAAACCTGTCGTGATCTTTTCAAGTTCTGACGAGATCTTGCTTGATCCAACTAGATCTGGCAACCAAAATGACCACCGTCTCACCACTTCTCCTTCACCAGTTTCGATTGAAACTGACCACTATCCATCTAAACCAAAACCAACTCAACCCATGGTTAGTAGTTGTTAGCAATGAGTATCTTCATTTCCCACCCGATGTGAGCGAGTTGGTTTCAAATTAAGCAAAGACTTGATCCGGACCTAACGGTGAATAGCCCTAATTATTGCATCAACATCTCATTTTATTATTAGGGGTTTCATCTTAGATCTATTAAGAAGATCATTCTCTAAAAAATGTTAAGCCTTTGGTTATGCACAAATTGGTTATAGTTTCAATGTAATAGTTCCTCAATCGATTTTCAAGAGACAATGAATGAAGTTGAAAATGTGGAAGTTGCATAATTATGGCTTCGAAATAATGACTTGAATTACTCAAAAATCAAAACAATAGATAAAAGTTAGGAGTCACAATCCATGTTTTGAAATTTTAAGAGTAAAATAAAAATGACCACTAATGGTCTGTTTGGGGTCTACTTTTTTTTGTTGAAACTGAAATATTTTTACTGAAAGTATTATAAATAAAGGTAAATATTAGTTAGAATAATACAATGAAACTCATAAATAATATTAAAAAGTGCAGTAGAACTCATAAATAGTAAGATAAATTGGCAAAAAATAAGCTAATTAACAAACACTAATGCAAACTATAATTCAATTAAATGAAATTTATGTTTACCGACTTGCATTATTCGGCTCGAGATAATGTTTTGGGTAAAGCAATGGGCCCATGGGCCCTAGCCCATATGATTATTAAGGCCCGAATCTCTGCAGCCCGATGATTAACCAATGTACGTGGCGACTTCGTCAACGCAAATCATCATAAAAACTCCAAACGACGTAGTTTAGCAAGTTGCCCGAACCAAAAAAAAGTTTTGGAACGTAGCCGTTCTTTCCATTTCATTTCATAACCTTTTCTATCAACTAGTACACGTCGCCCTCCCACTCTATTTATAACTCTACTTCCTTCCAACACTTCCATCTTCGTTCAAAACCGTTAAAAGTAAACAAAATTAATTTTCTCAATTTTTATGATTTTATCTCTCTCCTACCTAGGGCTTCAGTTCAATCCCAATTTCGATTGAGGTTTCCCATAATTTTTACACAGCAATGAGAACTCGTAACTCGGAAACCCCTAAATCGGCGGCGAAGAAAACCCCGCCGCCGAAGAAATCCGTCTCCAAATCGCCTCCCGAGTCTGCCGCCGCAGAATCGGCGGCTACTACTCCGAAAACCGCCCAGACGGTGAAGCGCCCCTCCCCCGCCACCAAAGCCAAGCCGGTGAAGAAGAGCGACACCACTCCCAGTCCGAGCTCGGCGTCTGATTCCAAGCCTGAACAATCACCTAGTAATTTTCAAATATTTCTCTATTTATTTATTATTATTTATTTATTTATTTATTTTAAGTTTCTAGGTTTATGTAAAGAGCAAAAGAAAGTGACTTTGTGGTAGTTTGCGTTCATAAGAAATCAGCTGAATCAATTATCAAATAGTCCAATTGGGGTTCATTGAGCAGAACTAACCGCAGATTGGGTTTGATTTAGGAGATAGTAATGGATATATCATATAGGGTCTAGGTAATCTTAGCTTAAAAGACAGGTTTGCCCTTTAAAGTTTATCCAATGAGCCATTTTAGTCCTTGGAAGTTTAAAATGATAGCTAGCCAAATTTTAAACTGATAATCATCACTCTGTTGGGACTAAAAGTGATAACTAAAATTGCTTATGTATTTTGGCTTAAATCTTATGCTTGGGGAAGCTTAATGTCTATAATTATAATTCGGATAGTTTTCATGTTACTTTTGAAATTGTAATATTAAATTGATGGTCTGCATAACTTATGCGGTTTTGCAGTAGTAGGTGAGGAGCCCAAAGCATCAGATGATGCTGCTCAGGTGACAGCGGGGACAAAAGTTGTAAGAGTGACAAAATCAGTAGCAAAGAGGAACCCGGGAAGAACTAAAACGCCCACTTTGGTGAGAGCTGTTATGGTGCAGACACCCAATTCTGCTGAATCTATGAAGTCAAATGTTGAAGAATCTCAGGAGGAGGGAGATGTAGTGGTTATCAGTAAGGAGGAATTTGTCGTTGAAAATGTAGTGGAATCTGGGAAGAATGAAGAAACCTTGATGGAAGTGGAAGAACCGGTTGTTGAACACATTGAAGAATCCGTGAGGAAGGAAGGAGCTATTATGGAAGTAGTAGAACCTATTGTTGTTGAATGTGCTGGAGAATCTGCACAGAAGGAACGAGTCACAGTGGAATTGGAAGAACCTGCTGCTAAAAATGTTGTTGAGGAGGAAAGCGTGATGAAAGTGCAAGTAGCTTCTATTGCAAATGTTGTTGGTGATTCTTCAAAGCAAGAAGAGCCTATAGCTGAAGTTGTTGTGAAATCAGTTGAGAATGAGGAGACCACTGGTGCGAAGGAGGGGGAGGAAGTTATGGAAAAAGGAAATGATGAGGAAACAAAAGATGATGGAGATAAGGATGAACCCAATGTTGAGCATGTTAACGTGGAACAAAATATCATAGAGAAGTTTGGAGGAAAACATACTCAACCTGTAAAGGAGTATGTGATTGATGAGGGAATGGAGGATTACAATGATAGAGTGGACCTTGGAGAACATGGGGAGGAGGAACTTGTTGAGTATGATCCAGAGGAGCCTGTTGAGGATGATCTAGAGGAGCCTGTTGAGGATGATCGAGAGGAGCCTGCTGAAGATACTGAGGCATTGGATGAAGAACACAGGGAATTAAATGCTGTTGCGAAGGAGCGTAAGATTAAGAAAGAGCATGAGATATTTGTTGGTGGGTTGGATCGGGATGCAGAGGAGGAAGATGTGAGAAAGGTCTTCGAGAGGATTGGAGAGGTTGTTGAAGTTAGGTTGCATAAGGATCCATCTACAAATAAGAATAAGGGGTATGCATTTGTGACGTTTGCTAATAAGGAGCATGCAAAGCGAGCTTTGTCAGAAATGAAGAACCCTGTTGTATGTAACTATTCATAGTTTTTGTTATCAATATTTATACTTTTCATTCTGATTCCTTTTTGTTCTCAGATTCATGGAAAACGATGTGGAACTGCACCCAGTGAGGACAATGACACATTGTTTATGGGTAACATCTGCAACACATGGACAAAGGAAGCTGTATGTATCTAAGAGTTATTATTTTCATATTAACTTCTTAGGCTAATGTACTGATTCTTGATACTAAATGGAATGACAGATAAAGCATAAGTTGAAAGAATATGGTGTGGAAGGTGTTGAAAACATAACTCTTGTCCCAGATGTTCAACGAGAAGGGTTGAGCCGGGGTTTTGCATTCCTTGAGTTCTCTTCTCATGCAGATGCCATGCTTGCATACAAAAGGCTTCAAAAGTCTGATGTTATTTTTGGCCACCCTGAGAGAACTGTCAAAGTAGCTTTTGCTGAACCTTTACGTGAACCTGATCCAGAGGTCATGTCCCAAGTGAAGTCTGTATTTCTTGATGGGCTTCCACCACACTGGGATGAAGACCGTGTTAGAGGGTTGCTTAAAGGTTATGGGGAGATTGTACGAATTGTCCTGGCCCGGAATATGTCAACCGCCAAGAGGAAGGATTATGGATTTATTGATTTCTCTGCCCATGAAGCTGCTGTTGCCTGCGTTGCTGGTATAAACAAAGCAGAACTTGGTGATGGGAAGGTATTTCTTTTAGTTTGATGTGTTTTGATATATCAATCTTTGAAGTATTTATCTTTTTGCTTTATTCTTTTTCTCTCTACTTTATGCATATATCTTAAAGTATAAAATGGTGGATCAATGATAGGCACCCTGGAACTATATAAAATAGACTGAATGGTTTTAAAACAGACCAGGTAAAAAGAAGGAAGGGCAGAAGGTGGGGTTGGAGGCAATGTGCGTAAAGTAATTGATCTATACATACATACGGAATAAACATTAGACAGTCTGGATTTCTGTTATATTTATGTTTTCTGCAAGATTTTTATCACTCGTATATTTGTAACCGTGTTTATGTAAGTGCTTGGTACACAAGAACAATATATTTTTGCCTAATTTATTGTTAGACTCCTATTGATGTAGTATTAATAAAGTGCGTTATGTTGTTGTCATGTAAACTGCTAGATGAAAGTGAAAGCAAGGTTGTCAAATCCTTTGCCCAAAACACAGGCTGTGAAAGGTGGAATGTGTGGTGGTTTTCGAATTGGCCGTAGCGTTGGTGGAGCAATGTCAAACTTTGGTGATTTGTTTGTTTATTTATTTTTGAGAATTGAAGCTTTGTTGACATTTGTAAGTATTTTTCATTTAATTTCCTGTTGCTTACAGGAAGGGGGTTTGGGCGGGGGGGACAACCCTTCCACCGTGCAAATTTCCAACGAAACAGGGGTTTCTATCGTGGTGGACGTGGTCAAACTGGTAGAATGAATTTTTCAAACGAGTATGATTTCGACAATCAATATGCTGAGTTTCATGGGAGACAATTTACTGGACGAGGTTATTTGTCGAGCTCATTCTTTTATTCTCACTTTCTCTGTCTGTCTCTCTCTCTCTCAAAAAAAAGCACATACAAATAACTGCTCTCTCTGTTTTAATATGTGTGATTATTCTGCAAAAGCAGGGGGAAGAAGGAATTCATTTAGAGGTGGTAATTATGCATCTGGTTCGGGAAGTACAGTTGCTGCCTCATCAAGGTCGAATCTTGAACGTCCCTGGCATGGTGCCCCTGATAGAGGCCGTGGGATGCATGTTCCTTCTAGGAGGCAACCATATTCGCCAGAGGGACGCTTGGACAGACCTTTTGGGAGGCATTATGATGACCCTTATCTTTATGATGATAATTCACATGGAATGAAACGCCCATTTTATATGACGGCAAGTTTTTCTTTTTCTTTTTGGCTTCATTTATTTTAATATAAATTGCATGTTTTCATAATCTTAAATGACTTATATAATATTTCTCACTTTTTGAAACAATGCTTCTTGGTTTTAGGACCATGATCCTGATTACATGGAGCCTAGTAGGTTTCGCCAACGTTTGGATTACACTGATCCAGCAGCTTTCCGTTCAAATCGCTATCGTGGTATGAATTCTATGTTCAGTGGTGATATTTATTTTTCTGGGCATTCTCATTTTTTGATATTGATAAAAAAATGTTTGTATGTTTCAGATAATTATGGACCTGGCAGCAGTAGCTACCCTCATGATTATTATGGCCCTGATGTGAGCAATCCCTCTTAGCTTATCGTATTTGACTTTTATATTGACAACTTAATGATGTTATATTATAAATTTACCGTTGCAGTATGGTGGAGCTCCATATTCTTCTTTCTATGGGAGTGACCGCCCATACGGTGGTGGCTACTACTATTAGATTACAGAACCAGTGGTAATACAATGATTCCATCTCTAATTTTTAATCATGATAGTGTTTTCTCTTCTATTAACGTTTGAAAGGTTCATAATTGTGTTTAGGTGGGCTTGGAAATACGGGATGCACTTTATCAGTGATGAACAAGTGACTTGCTGCTAGAAAGAAAAGTTGAAGTAGCACTATATATTTCCTGAATGTCTTCGTACTACCTTTCCTTCTATTCCTTTCTACTATTTGGTTTTCTCTCTATGAAGTTTTTGGTAGAATTATCCTTAATGTTTCTAGTTTAGGCCGTCTCTCAAGGATCTTTTACTAAGAAACTGATGTATTTCTGTATTATGGAGATTGAATGGACCTGCCCTTTAGGCTTAGATAAGAAAAGATTTGAGGATTTTATGATATGAGCTGCGTGGTAAAGAGCAACAATTTGCTTCATGCTTTGTTGATGATACTAAATTCTGATGCTTTTAGAAAACAAATTGGGTGATTTACTTGAAGTAACAAGTTCAGATGAATCAGATTTAGGTTTTAACCTGTTATCAGTGGGGATGCAGAGGTTAAAATTTTAAAATGCAGATGGAGGCTCTTTGGAGAATACCTCTAGTGTTTTTCTGGAGAGAGAAAGAGGTTTCATATTTTGTATGCATGACAGAGGATTCATATTGTTTTGATAAAGTATTAAATAAACAATATTATTGGAGTTACTTATGGTTATGGATTGGGGAGGATCTTGTTCTTCTTAATGTCTGCTTGAGTAGAAAGGAAAGGAAATTGGGGTTGGGGGGGGGGGGGGGGGGGGGGTTGGTGGGCGGTGGTGATGGTCATTTAACTGTGTTGTCCTTAGTTACATCCAGTTAATCTTTGTGATATCTTGCTGGTTGATGAAATTGTTCATCCGAAAGTATGCCTCTGCATTTTATCTTACAAAAAATTTTGCCCCTTTATAGAATCAAGATTTGAAATATTTTGTTTGATGCTTCTGTGGCAAACACAAGTGACAGATCTGGTCAACTATAGTACTTGATCAAGTTCAATAGCATGTGTTTTCTTTCTGTGGGAGATCTCTGTGGTATTTCTACTTAACTCGCATCATTTGGTGTGGTTAAGATCGTAGTTGATTTTTTTAATTTAAATTTTTTGGTGAGACAACAATCAGAAAGTTTTTAAGGTTTAGTTGCATTCTAATTTTGATTTTTACTAAGGCATTGGCAAGTAAAACAATATTGGCATTCCATCGCAAATTGAAGTTTGATAGGAAAAGAATCTGCTTCTTGAACTTAAGATGGTTGAATTGCTTTCCTAGTTTGTTAGCATTTCTGGGGGTGTTATATGTGCTATTTCTCTGTTCCATTGTGAATTGAGGGCATTACCTTGAGTGGATTTGGTTTTTAAATTGAAACCAGTCGGTTTCCACTGTATTTCCAATTGAGCATTAGTGAGCTAATTGGTTTGAATTTTTCTGAAAGTACAATAGCCTCTATTTCTGGTGTTAGATGTTATGATTCTATAGATTGTTTTAGGATTGGTTACTATTGGGCACTAAGATATAGGACATTGTGTTTTGTCATTTTTAGTTGGTGGTCATAGGGACTATTACTAATGGAAACAGAGAACATGGTTATTGCAATTGAATCATGGGTTTTAGGAGACTGTCTTAGGTGTACTCTGACAGTTTGATGCAAAAATGAGTTTGGATATATGTCCATATATCTCCCCTTTGAAAATTATGTTGCTTTCTTTTTTTTTTTCTTCATTTACTAATACTAGGTTTTGTGGCCTATTAAAATTATATGGAAGATCTTTCTTAACATAAATTTCATTAATAGATTACCAATATCTGGAGTGCGATTAGGGTTGTTTTGGAATGGTAATTTCTAATTTCTCAAGTCTGTCTTATATTTTTCTTGTGCTGAATTTAACCAAAAAAAACTTTGTACTTCAATTTCACAATGAATGATGCATTATCTAAAAAATAACAAATTGTTTTTATTACTTGCTGTTGGTGGATTCAACATTTGATCTTTTTTTTTTTTTTCAATTTCACAACAAATGATCCATCATCTCAAAATTTGACCTATAATGACTGATAATTATGAACTTTTCATTTCTCCATATATTGAGGCTTCTAGAAATATTTTCCCTCAACTTTCCTCCTTTTCATCTTGTCTGCTTACCATCCCTGAATGCTTGATGCAAGGGTGGTTGTGTGGAAAAATCATGTAGAATTTAGCTTCATTTGATAGAATGGGAAAAGTTGAGGTATCTCTTGTGGTGTTTTCTGAAGATTATGATATGCCTTGTATAAGGCTATAAGCTCATTGAAAATATTTTAAAAACATGCATTTGTTACTTCTTAAAGTTGGTGTTTCATAATTTTTATCTATGTTTAAGTGGATGCTTGACAGCAATGGCTCCACAGCTGAGCAAAATGGAGCCTCCTTGCATCGCACTGTAGAATTAAGAGTGGCTTCTTGGCTACATATTCCAGGTACTTAGACCTGTGCATTTATGACGGCTTCTTGCAAACCTATTGTATGTTTGGCTGTTGGCTACAAAGTGTCCTATTTAATTAATCAAGTACCCCAGTCTAATTTTTATCTGTTCTGGATTCCAAGTTTCAAGATGGTTGTGATGCCTACTTGTAGGGTTTTCTTATTATTTCTTCAATCTTTTTTTTAACAAAAACATGTATATTGGGTGACCTAGCTCAGAGTTATACCAGTGTTAGTCTCCACATCAAAAAGCTGGATCAGTGGGCCATTGTAAAATAATGAAAGTTGAACTAGCACCAGATATTACTGCTAGCTTGGTATAAGTTTTTGAATTGATATATAATTTGAAGAATTTGGTCGATTTAGAATTTAATTAAATCATCTGAAGAATATAATCAGCATTGCAGATGACCAATCACTTCAGCCATGTACTAGAAAGTTCTCACTCTATCCTTCTCCCTTTGCTATCAACTTAAATATCTGGTTCGAAATGCTGAAATTTGTTTCTGATCTACCAGACAAATTACATTGTACTTTTTTTAATGACCCATTTATCAAAGTTTAAATCTTTATGTAACAGTAGCTTATTTGAGCCGCAAGACACAAGTCTCTAGAGCCATTGGCCTCAGTAGCCTATTGGCACCCAGGTACCTGTATGACCTGTTGCTCGGGGGTTCTCCCTCCGCAATCACCAAGAAAAAAAAAGAAAAAAAAGAAAAAAAAAAGACACAAGTCTCTAGAAAAGTCTAAGCGAAATGGATCTACTATCACAAAAGTCCAATCGTGGAAGTTATATGCATCCTATCTAAGATATTTCAGTACACTTATCAAAAAAAAAAAAAAAAAAAAGAAGATATTTGAGTACATGTATGGTGTGCGATGGCATTTTTGTTTTATGCGCATTTTTCATTCTTCCTTGTTATCATTACCTAAACGTGATGTGACATTCAAATAATATAAAACTCTAAAATTTGACTTGAACTTGAGTTTTCGGTTTGGGCCAACTAATCGTGTATACTTAATTAATGCGTGCCATCACATGGGTTTTTTTTAATGTTGATACGATCTGTTTTAATGGGGCATGAATTGAGCAGGTTGAGTAATTGAGTTGCCAAGAAATAAAATCTGAACATTAATACATAACTGTGGGTTCTTCCGTGTATTATCTAAATCAATTATCTATCAATGGCCTTGTGATCTAATGATAATTCCAATCCCACTTGTAAGCCAAAAAAAAAAAAAGGTACTTTCTTGAAATGGTCTTGAGCTTAGATATATGACTGCAAAATTATACAGGGATCAACTGTTTGGGGAAAGAAGAAGATGAAGAAAAAGCTAAACAGTCATTTCGATTGATTATCTATTATTATATCAACCTTGAAAACAATTGTAAAATGCAAATGAGTGGCTCTGGGTTTGTGGTGTCCTCTAGCTATGCTTTTTATATCCTTCATCTCTGTATTGCCTGTGAACATGATAGATGTAATGTATTCCACGCTAGTTTATGAATCCCCAATTATCATATATAGCTTAAAATAATAATTTTAATTACAGAAGCCTATGTACCTTGATGTAAAAAGATATGAACGCATAACGGTATAAGCATAGGAAAATTGCTGATTCTTTTTTTTTTTTTTTTTTTTAATTTTTTTTATAGCAAAAATACAATATCGGTTCCTAAAGTTTACTTAGTAAGTGCTCTTAGTCCCTAAAGTTTCAAATGATTGCTATTAGTCTCTAAAGTTTAAAAAATGATCTCAATTGGTCATTCTATTAACTTCTATTAAATTTTATTGCTTATATGTCTATCAAAATAGTGATGTGTTATTTTTTTATTATGATGTGGCAACAATTTTTATTATTAGCAAATTACATGATGGGGCAAACCCACCACCCTCCAATCCCAAGTTCTCTCTTCCGATCCCAGTGGCCAGTGCCTCATGTCCGCCATTCACCAGTGCAATGTGAATGCCTAGTTACTTGGTCTCAAGCTAAAATTTCAGTAATGGGCCAAGTAAGAGTTTCTCACAGAGAAGCGTGAAGGCTAAGATTTATGAAGAAGAAAGTAGTGCAGCAAATATCAAGAACGGAGAAACCCGTGAGAGAAAGAAAGGGAAAATTATTAGGTACTCCCGGAGTACCATAAATGCGTACTCCCTCCTCTCACATAAATAGTGGGTCTTACAATGAATTTAATTAGTGGGACTCACCATTCATGTGAGAGGAGGGAGTACGCATTTATGGTACTTCGGGAGTACACAATAATTTCCCGAGAGAAAGAATGAAACTTGTATTCTCTCTTAATGATTTACAATATGCAATCCCAAATTCAACCTCCATGAAATAAACTCAACTTCCATATAGAGCAACAAATCCATATTAGACAAAGATCAACCCAAGATCTAAGCTTGAATTACGCAACCCATTACAAAACATTTCCTATGAAGACCAATAACCCTAGCTACGACAAATTAAATCTGGCTACAAATCTTGAAGTGGGTCTCTTTGGAAACAAGCTCAGCCATAAAAAAAAAGTGTCTGGCAGACTTTGAGGCTAGAAAAGAAAAACTTGGGATGACACAGAGCATGGTGGGTTTGCTGACATAATTTGTTAATAAGAAAAATTGTTGCCACATCATTAAAAAAAATTAACACATCACTACTCCACTAACGGAAGTTGAATAAGGGACTAACAACAGTCATTTTATAAACTCCAAAGACCAATAATGTTCACTTGATTTTAGAGACCAAAAACACTCAACGGATAAACTTCAAAGACTGACATTATATTTTCGCCCTTTTTTTTTTTCATGACAGATAATACTACTCGATCATTGCTCAATAAAAAATTTGAGTACTGTCTGCCCTCAGGTGAATTTCCTTTCGGCTTTCTTTTTTCACGGTAAGAAAAAAATGTTTAAGCAAACAAAAGTAAGATTTATAACAGCAAAGCTTCCTATAGAATAGCCTACTAGACATAACTATGAATGATTAGCATATCATCTCTGTTTTGCCCATTTCCCTAACAAAAAATTTGGGCACTGACCTTGTTACTATAGTTCTTCTTCCATCCTTTATCAAATCGGCAAATCCTACATTTACAAGCTACTTGATGGTACTATAGCGATTAGTCCCATGCTTGCCCCAGTGATTCTTAAGGTCTACTGGAGCAGACAAGTTATGACCATCATCAATAAGCCGACAAAGTAGTTTAGAAAAGACACTACCACTCATCTTCCGGCCTCCAACACGGGCACGGCGCTTATTGGGCACATGGGGCAGTGGATACATCGACATCTTTGTTGTGCAGCATGCCGATTGCCATCCACCATTTCCCCACTTATAGCATTGCTGAACTTCTCCAGTGCAAGAGCAAACGGGCGCTGGCATTGTGGACTCATCAAAATTGACCTTGTTCAAACCTGATTTGGTTTCCCACTCAAGCTCTGACATACCAAGCTGACTGTCTATCCCATTGCCACCAAAATCATGCTCGTCTTTCCATCCACTTGATGCCGAGGTAGTAACCTGCTTTCTTGCATCTATGGCACCTCCCCTGCCCTTTCTGAAAGACTTGGTGACCCCAGAAGCTACAGCAGAAGTTGATAATGCATCACTTAGAGGAACATTCCTAGTAGATAATGCAGCTTCAGACAAGTGATGTTGCCCATGTTTTGGTGCAGGAGAGATTCCATTTCCTAGCGAAACTGTGATTGATTTATCATCATTCGTAGAGCATTCTCTGAAGTACAAAGCATTAAGAGCATCATAGCTTTCTAATATAAGTTTGTGTTCAACAATTGCTGCATCCCGCTCCTGGATTGCTCTGTCCCGCTCAGCAAGAGCTTCTTCCTTTTCAAAAAGCACAATTTTTAGTTCTTGGATAGCCATATCACGTTCTTGGACAGCAACATCCTTCTCAGCCACAACAGTCATGTACGTTTGCATCAAATGCTCCTTAATCACATTATGACAAAAAGTCAGTACAAATCCAGTTAATCATGTCTTCTAATCCCATTTGTCATAAATCAGAGGCTGATATGTAAACCAAAAGCTCACTCAGCTATAAACAGCTTTCATACAGATTGAATTTTTACATATTTCAAATTAGGAAGAACTTCCATGTTAACAACAGTAATAATTTTGAAAAGCACTGACTGTATTTGGAAGCATATATAAGAACCAATACAGGGAAGTAAAGATCATACCATCAGCAGCTACTGTAGAAATCAAAGCTATAAATCCATCCTCAAACATTACCTTTCTGCAGCAGTAAAAGGCACAAAATCTTAGATCAAGGTGGAAGAAAAGGATGCCTACGACAGGGTTGACAAACTCAAAAATTATCCCAAGGACGATGTTTCTTTAGTGCTTAAGAATTTCACAAGTATAAAAATTATTCAATGATACACAAATGCTGTACTATTGAACATTCCAGTTTAGTTTCTCATTGCAATCACTGTCAAGCACATCTACATTATACCCAAAAGGACTAGTCAAGTAACAATTATGGCCAGTTTGAATTGAGGGGGAGCAGAGGGAAGTAGAGTAGGGCTGCCCCTCAATCCAAATTGGCCTTTAGAGCTTCTCATAATCGTTATATAACTCAATTCAACTTAGCATATAACCAAGAGACTCAACACACAGTTATCACTTATCAGACCCATTCCACATAATCCAAGGTATTGCAATCACAGCCTCATATAATCCTAGGCCTAAGATTTTCACTAAAATAACCCATTGGGCACCACCCTACTTCCCACCTATATTTTTTCCTAATATTGTTTCTTTTATTATCGGTTTCTTTGTTCTGCAGCTGCTATTATAAACAAGAAAGAGACCCCCAACACCACCAAGTTTAACATCAAAAGTCAACAGCTTATTAGCAACACTGGGGACCTTGAATTTGCAATATATTGGTTCCACTGCAAAAACCTAACAAATTCTCCCTTAGCTTCTCTCTATTGTTGTTATTTACCCATATTGCTCTTTTTTTATTTAAAAAAAAAAAAAAAAAAATCAGATATCATTTTACTTCAATCTACATAAAAAAGGAAAAATGAGAAGACATGATAGGAACAGTTAGAAATTACACATATGCAAACAATCCGTTGACAAATGATAAATTCATAAAATACCACGAAATAATTATTAGAAAAAAAAAAAAAAAGCATAAGGATTATAGTCAAGCTCAGAACTAAGAGTAAACACAATGATAACTATATAGCACATAAGAATTTTTCCTGTATTTAAATTTCCTCAGATCATGTAAGAGTTTGAAATTTTAATACTTACGGCACAAAAAGATACTTATAAGGAACAACTGAATGTACAAGAATATAACAATATAAACTATATTGAATCTTATTCAAATAAAATTTGCAATAAATTTTTTTTAAAAAAAGTGGGAATTAGGACACGAAGCTTACCAGAGAGAGAGAGTCAAGACTCAAAATAGAGAAGAAACGCGGAGTTAAAATTGAAATTTTTTTTTTTTTTTTTTGGGTTCTTCTTTGAAAGTTTGGGAGAGGCGGTCTCTCTTCCTAGGCTCCTAGCAGTTTGTCTGTCTGTCTGTCCATTTTGACAAGTTAAGGTTTATTAAGGAGGGGCGGCAATACGACCACGTTTCAGCTTTTTCAGTCTTTTGAAAAATCAGGAAAGAAAAGTAATGTAATGTAATGTAATGATATTAAACTAAGCTATTATACAAGTTACAAGAGCATCGTTTTGATCAGCGTTGTGCAAGGGCAGAGGAATCATGATAATAACTCATGACTCATGACTTATCACACACACTCTCGTTCCTCCAATCAGACAAAACAAACGTACTACTTGAGAAAAGTCTACGGACCTGTTAAGTGTTAACCTTTTCTTTTTTTCTTTTGGTGTTAGTCTTTATTATATTTAAAATTGGACCATTTCGTGCATTGCAAAACACGTGGTCAAGCACGGTGTACTTTGAAGAGGCATTATCAACGACGTATTTCAGCGAGTAACGTGCGTTTACCACCGCATTAGTCTTCTTCTTTTTTCTTTTCTTTTTTTAATATATGTAATAAAAGTAATACAAAATTTGTATAAATAAATGGATTTTATCGGTTGCGGCCCGATCAAATTATAAAACTTAAATTTTACAATATTTTAGTTCAATTAAAAAATTTTGGGCTTTTTATTGTAAAGGGCCTAATATAATGTTAAAGGAATCAAAGTTTAAGGGTAAAATTTTGCTACAAACTTAGTTATAGTTTAAAACTACAACTCTCACTAAACAAATTAACATGGCTGTTAATGATGCTAAAAATCATCAGTGAGTAGCACAGTTCTCACATGCTCTTTGACAGAACTTGCGAAACAAAAACACAGAAGACCTTACAAAGAATACCAATATGGTACTGCAAAATACCCTCCAAATGTTAAGTTAGAGAGAATTTCTACAATTATAGAGTGTCAGAACTAGGAAAATTACGCGTACCTTGATTTATGAGGGCTTTGAGGTTTTCATAATAGTGTAGAGTTGACCTTTGTTTCTTGGCAAAGAAGATATTTCCTTGTAGAGAAGATTCTCATTAATACTCGTATTTTATGGGATCCTTTCCTTGTAGGGATTTCCTCTGATTATGGTTGGACGTAGAATGCAAGATATTTCCATACTAGGATCTTGGAGACCACTCATGCCACGTAGGTGCCACGTGGCTTCAACAAACCATCTCCCTTGGGCCCGTCCACTTTGAGGAGTCCATCCGTCGCCTTGCCTTTCCGTCCAGGTCATGAGCCGGTCTACTAGTTCTTTAGTTGGTAGAATAACCAGGCCGTCGACTCCGTCACTTATGATTGTCTCTGTTAATTAGATATGTTTGCTTTAAGATTTATCCCTATCAACTGCCCCTCACTCCATGGGTCCGTCGCCTGGTATTCTAGACGGACACGTGGGGTGACGGTTTTACCTAATTCCAAGGAGTTGTGTTTTGATTGACAAGGTAGTTGAGAGTCATAAATGTTAAGGGGACACGTGGCACAATTTTAGTGGTGGGTTACTCGGATCGAAGCGTCGCTTCGTCTTCCGCACAACTTCTTATATATATATATATATATATGTTGCTTTCTTCCCCCATTTCCATCTTTTGCTGCTAATTCCCAATGTTAGAGCTTAATCGTCGCCTACGAGAATCCGTCAATTTGTCATCTTAGCGCATCCGTTCACCGTACTACTATCTTCCCTTCGTACCATATACATATATGGACGGTCAATGATTTTAGTTCGACCATTTAGAGAGAACACTTCAACACCTTGCGAGATAGGTACCAAATTCCCTTTAATGTCCCCATCCATCTGTCATACAAATTTGAAAAGTGCTACTACCATGGTGCCTGTGATGTTAGGATGTATAAGCAGATGTTCAAGGCTGGATTTAGGTTGCCCTTGAGTGCACTCCATCGTCACCTGGCCTAATATCTAGGTCTAGCCATCACCCAAATTTCTCCGAATGCTTGGAGAATCTTCCTTGGTGCCGAGGTACTGTATAAGGTATTAAGTAAGAGGAGCCGTCGTTTAACAATGGAGGAGTTCTTCCACTGTTATCGTCCGTTGGAGATTGTTAAGTCAAGGGGCATATATAGTTTCTTGCCGAGGAAACCATCGCTAAGACTGGTGTACAAGACCCTTAACTTTAACCGGAACTGGAAGAACCGTACTTCTTTGTCCAGGGAGACAATTGGGTGTGTCACCATGATGAACGGAAAAATATGCTTGTTCTTGATAGAACTTGGGGCATATTACACCCTTTTGGTAGGTGTCTGTTTACTTAGTTTGTTCGTCACTTACACACTTATTGTTGCCTAACTTAATGCTCATTTCGGTTGCAGCCCAGGTTTGTCTAGAGGTTTCCCTTAAGCAGTGGAATTTTTTGGAGAAAATCTTTCATATCCCACTAGAAGAGAGGGCCTGGAAACAACTTATCACCCTAGACACCATCCATTGGTATTGTGAGGGTCTCGAACCTACAGACGTTGCCCGTCACTACGATGAGACTGCTTGCAAACATGAGTCCGTCATTCTCTTTTTATTATTATTTATTCTTCATTCTTTATCCTTTTTGAATAATTCTTGTTTAACTTTTTCCTCTCATTCCCTTTGTTGCAGAAATGGACAACGGTAAGAGAAGAGCCCTTATCCGTAAACAAGCCGCTGAATGTGCAAAGAAGCAGTTGGATAGGGTCGTGTCCCCTGCTGAAGGGGCAGCGCAAGCTAAGCTGTTTATGAAGTGGAAGCCCACGGATAAGAGTGATCGTCCGCCCAAGAAGCTCAAAGAGGTTGCTACGTCAACCGTCAGAGAGATGCTTGCAGCTACCCAGGTGCCCCCTCCTTTCGATCACAGTGTTGGCAAGGGCTTGATGACGGCAAAAGGTCCCGTCCTCAAGAAGGGCCCTCATCTTCTTCGTGAGGATCTATGACATGCTGTGGGGCTTTTGACGTCCATCATCAAGGATGACGACTATGAAGACTTAGGCAACCATGCCAAGGAGGCCATGGGGGATTCAGGTCTCTTTGGCTTGGCTCAGGTACGCAACCATCCTCCTTCCATTCTATTCTTCAACTACTGTTCTTAGTTCTAATCGTCTCTTAACTTCTTGCAGTGGGTGCTGATGATGAAGGGTCTAATGGATTGTTACTTGTCCTGAGAGAAATGGTTGACCGTTTGAAGGAGAAGGCCGAGGCTACCGAGACAAAGCTAAATGAGCTTAAGGCTTGGAAAGAAGTACAAGTCAAAAAGTTGACCGTGACCAAGAAAACCCTGGAAGAGTTGGAGAGCCATGCTGATGACTGAGAAAGGTACTCCAGGACAAAGAGGGGGAGATCTCCACGTTAAGAGGGCAAGTCTGTCGGGCTAAAGCAGATGGTAAGACATAGTTTTGCAACTTCGACGGCTTTCTTTCCGAACTCAGCAATTGCTATGCCGACGGTTTCGTGGAGTGCCTCCATCAGGTTAAGGCTCTCTACCCCGACTTGGACGTTTCGTAGGTTTCTTTAGACAACGTGGCCCAAACTCCTGCTAGAACCGTCGACCATGAAGGTACTAATGAGCTCCTTAAGGACGAACCCATGCCTAACGTTCAGGGTGACAGAGAGGCGGCTCCTGAAGATGAGTAGGTCACGTCCGTTGGGGACGAGAACCGTCCTATAAGGGAAGAGGACGAGCCAACAGAGCTTAAAGAAGTCGTGAACGACGAAACCCCCGTTGACCAGCCTTAGTGTTTTTGCAAATTTTAGTGTCCTGTTGTGTGTGTGTATGTATGTGTGTGTGTGTGTGTGTGTGTGTTTTAATTGTATTGTGGAAACCCTTTTGAGAACAATGGTTATGTAATTTTTAACATTGCCCACAAATTTTTGAGTTTTTATTTATAAGTTTATATGCTTTTGTTCTATTTTAAAAAAATTTGGACTGTCAGCTTCGTAGATTTCAAGCCACTTGTTGAATTTTTCAACCTAAGAATGGTCCATCCTCTTTATAAGCATGACTTGGTAGATTCTCAGGATGACCATAGTTCCTTCACCTCACGGGTTGGACTTAGTAGATCTTCAAGACGAACATGGTCTGTTCACATCTGTGCTTCAATAAATAACATTAGCTTATCATCCGTCCACGTTAAACTAAGGGTTCTAATAAATCTTCTAGTAGTGCAATGATCCGTTCATTTCGTAAATTTCACTTAACAGGTTTCTCAAGGTTTTCATGGGTATCCTTGAATCCGTCGACTTAAGAAATTACGTAATCCGTCCACTCGGTTTTCTTTGAATCCGTTCATTTAGGGATGAATTTCAAGTCATCCCTTGGGATGTATCCGTCCACTAAAGGACTTGTAAATTCCAAGTTATCCCTTAGGATTTTTGAATTCATCCACTTAAGGACTTGTATAATTTTCAAGGTATCCCTTGGGATGTATCCGTCCACTCAAGGACTTGTATAAATTTCAAGTTATCCATTGGGATGTATCCATCCACTCAAGAACTTGTTCAAGTTATCCATTGGGATGTATCCATCCACTTAAGAACTTGTATAATTTCAAGTTATCCCTTAGGATTTTTGTATCCGTCCACTCAAGGACTTGTATAAATTTCAAGTTATCCCTTGGGATTTTTGAATCTGTCCATTTAAGGACTTAGTTGTAGATGCGGTTTTGTAGAAATATATATATATATATATATACACATGATATATTTGAATAACTCCTATTATTATGGTAGACAAGTGCATAAGCCAAAAATTGTTTCGAAAAAATAAAAAGCTACCCTTTGGGCTAAAAGTGTTGTAGACAATAAAAATAACTAAAAAGAAATAAACTGGAAATAAGGAGTGGTGGTTTGTATGCCATCATCAACTGGTAATATTTTTTAGGTGCTCAGTATTCCATGGATGATACAACTTTTGTCCGTCGAGTGTTTCCAGGTGATAGGTGTCTTTCCTCTGCCATGAAGTGATTTTGTAGGGTTCTTTCTAATTGGGTCCTAGCTTTCCTTGGGAGGAATCTCTTGTGGCACCCATCACCTTTCTCAGGACAAGATCTCCAACTTGAAAGTTCCTATGTTTGACTCTGGAATTGTAGTGCTTGACTATGAGATTCTGGTATCGTGCTAACCTTTGTTGGGTTGTTGCTCTGACCTCATCCACTAAGTCCAATTGTAGGCGCATGGCCTTGTCGTTCCTGTTCTCATCATGATTCTCCACTCTGAAGCTTGTGAGTCCAATCTCTGTAGGGATAACAGCCTTGCTCCCGTATGCTAGTTGGAAGGGTGTATCTCTTGTAGGTGTTTTGGCCGTAATCCTGTATGCCCACATTACGTTTGGTAGCTCGTCTTGCCATATACCCTTTGCCCCCTCGAGCCAAGTCTTAATGATTTTGAGTAAGGATCTGTTTGTGACCTCAACTTGTCCGTTAGCCTGAGGGTGGATGGGCAAGGAGTAATGATTCCTAATTCCCAATTATGAGCAAAAATTCCTAAATGACTCCTTGTCGAACTGCTTTCCATTGTCTGAGAGTAAGACTCTAGGGATTTCGTACCTGCTGATAATGTTTCTCCAGACGAAACTTTGTACATTTTTCTCCATAATGGTGGCTAGTGCTTCAGCTTCCACCCATTTGGTAAAGTAATTTATACCGACCACTAGGAACTTTAATTTTCCTACTATAGTTAGGAATAGGCCCATAATGTCCAGCTCCCATTGAGCAAAAGGCTACGAAGCTGTCATTAGAGTGAGCTCTTCTATTGGCTGTTTAATAAAGTTGCTGAACCTTTGACACTTGTTGCAGGTTTTGACATAAGCTTGGGCATCCTTCTGCATGGTAGGCCAATAGTATCCAACTTGAATTAACTTGTGTACTAACAACCATGATCTCGAATGGTTCCCACAAATTCCTTCATAAACTTCCCTCATGACATAATCTGCTTCCTCGGTGGTTAGGCATCCTAGGTACAATCGGGAGAATCCTCTCTTGTATAGGATATCTTTTATTAGGATGAACCGTACCGCCTGGATGTTCAACTTCCTTGCGGCATCTTTACCGTTTGGTAGTGTGCCGTCTCTTAAATACAAAACTATTGGTGTGGTCTAGTTACCTTCCGAGCCTATTTCCTACACACCTACGCCATCTATCAAGGGCGATAGCTGAACAAAAGAAAGTACATTACTGGAGATGAGCGTGTGTTCTGTTGATGTGGCCTTAGCAAGACGGTCTGCTTGCTAGTTCTCTTCCCTTGGGATTTGAACAAACTTGGCCTAAAGGTCGTTGCCTACCCACTTCCTTACTTGCTCTAGGTACTTCTTCATCCGTTCACCTTTGTATTCCTAGTCATCATTCACCTGACTCGTGATCACTTGATAGTCACAATAAATAATCACGCTTATGGCCTTGCTGCTTTAGCGAGGTCAAGTCTTGCCACTAAGGCTCCGTACTTCGCCTCATTGTTGGTCGTAGGGAAGTCGAGACGAACCATGCACTCGATCTCGTCCCCTTTTAGAGAGTGGATCACTATTCCTGCCTTGCCAGCCTGCTTGTTGGATGATCCGTCTCTATGGATACTCCATTGAGGATGCTCCTCTGCCCCCTAGCCTTCCATATTGGTGAATTCCGCGATGAAGTTAGGAACTACTTGTCCATTCACTACAATGCGCGGACCATATTGTATGTTGAAGTCGCTCAACTCGATTACCCATAACGCCATCCATCCGGCGACTTCTGGATTACTCATTGCTCTTCGTAGGGGCTTATCTATTAGGATGACCACCGTATGGGCCTGAAAATAAGGTTTGAGTTTGCGAGTTGTGGTAACTAGGGTGAATGCTAGCTTCTCCATCGGGGGGTACCTTTCCTCTGCGCCTCAAAGCGCTCTGCTAGTGTAGTACACAGGCTTCTACACCTTTTCCTCATCTCTGACTAAGGCTGCACTAACCGCAACTGGGGAGACGACTAGATAGACAAATAGCTCCTCCCCAAGTTTGGAAGGACTTAGCAATAGCGGGGAAGAGAGGTAAGCTTTTAAGTCTTAGAATGCTTGTTAAGATTCGACCGTCCATTCAAAGGATTTCTTCAACGTGTGGAAGAAAGGTAGGCATTTGTCTTTTGCCCTTGATACAAATCTATTCAGCGATGCTACCTTGCCATTGAGGCTTTGCACTTCCTTTACATTCCTAGGTGGTGCCATTTCTATTATGGCTCAGATCTTGTCTGGGTTGACTTCAATGCCTCTTTGAGACACCGTGAACCCTAGGAATTTTCCAGCCGTCACCCTAAATGCGCATTTGCTTGGATTGAGCTTCATGTTATAAGAATGGAGGGTATCGAAAGTCGTCGACTTTTAACTAGCATGTCGTCCACGTAAACTTGGACATTCCTCCTAATTTGATGTGCAAACATCTTGTTCATGAATCTTTGATACGTTGCTCTCGCATTCTTGAGATCGAACGTCATCACTTTGTAACAGAAAAGGCCTTGGCTAGTGACGAATGAGATTTTCTACTGAGCAGCCTCATCCAGCTTGATTTGGTTGTAACTAGAAAAAACATCCATGAAGCTCAACAATTGGTGTCTCGCTATTGAGTCTACCAAGACGTCAACCCGCGAAAGTGGGTAGCTATCTTTAAGGCACGCCTTATTTAAGTCCGTGAAATCTACACACATTCTCTACTTTCCTTTGGCTTTCTTGACCATCACTACATTGGTCAGCCAGTCGGGATACTATACCTCCCTTATGAATTCTACATCTTGCAATTTGCGGACTTCTTCTGCTATAGCATTGTATAGCTTCTAGGCAAACACTTTCTTCTTCTGACGAATAGGGGGAAAAGAGGGTGATATGTTCAACCTATGAACCATGACTGAGGGGTCGATCCCGAGCATGTCTTCATGGCTCTAAGCAAGAACATTCTGGTTTTTTCTTAGGAATGTCATAAGCGCTTGACAAATGGGCGGACTAGCGAGGGTGTTGATCCTGGTCATCTGCACAGGTCTGGAGTTATCAAGAAGTACCTCCTTCATCCCCTTAATAGGCTCTACAATCGTCCGTTGCTCCTCTATGCTCAGAGTCTGTAAATGGTCGTCCATTTCCAACATCGCTATGTAGTACTCGCGTGTTGCCACTTGGTCTCCACGTACCTCTCCTACCCTATACTCAGTGGGAAACTTGATCATTAGGTGATAAGTTGAAGTCACGGCCTTCCACAAAATTGAGGGTAGGTTGGCCTAGTATGGCGTTGTAAGTAGACGAGCAGTTGACGACAAGGAAAGTAACATCCTTAGTGATCTGTTGAGGTAATCTTCAGTCGTCATAGGCAATGTTATTGCCCTGATAAGGTATACTTTCGTGCCTCCGAACGTGATGAGTGGTGCATTGGTTAGTACGAGCCATTCTTTCTTAATTTTCATCTGTTGGAACGCCGGAAAATAGAGGATATCAGCAGAGCTTCCATTATCGACTAGGACCTGGTGGGTGTTGTAGTCTCCCATTTATATACTAACAACAAGAGCATCATCGTGGGGGTGGTAGAGATGTTGGGCATCTTCCTTCAAAAACCCAACTATGAGGTTATCCACTCGTGCCATCTTTAGGACGAAATCCGTCAGTTAGACGTTTTGAACCATCCTAAGGTGGGTTTTTCGTACCTTCCTGGACGAGCCAGATGCTGTGGTGCCCTCTACTATCATCCTTACGTCCCCTAAAGGTGGTCTGGGGCACTCACTATCCCTCCTACCAGCTTGTTCCTACTGTGAGTCTGTTTTTTCTTTGTTGATGAATTGTTGTAGCTTCCCCTATCTGATGAGAGCCTTGATCTGTTGCTTCAAGTTGTAGCATTCAGATGTATCGTGATCGTGATCACGATAAGAACAACAATACTTGTCTCTGGCCCTTTTGTTTGGATCTCCCTTTAACTTGCCAAGCCACGTCAAGGTTGTATCGTCCTTGATCTACACCAAGACCTGATCAATCAGGGTAGTCAACGGGGTGAAATTCGTAAACCTTCCAATGGGCAGTTTGGATCGCCAATCCTCCCGTCGGTTTCCGATTCTTGTCATCTTCCATCCTTTATCCTGCCGCGCATTTTCTTGCCTATCCCTCTTTTTGGGTTTTTCCTCTTGGGCTATTAGTGCGTCTTCTGCGTTCATGTACTTTTTGGCTTGATAAAGTACATCTGACATGGTTTTTGGGTCGTTTTTGTATAAAGAGAACAAAAATTTCCCCTTCCGCAAGCTATTGGTGAATGCAACAACAGATACCTTGTCATCAGCTTCATCTATCGAAAGGACTTCTTTGTTGAAGTGTGTTATGTAGGACCTCAGCATCTTGTCTTCTCGTTACTTGATGCTCATCAGGCACGTAGTGGATTTCTTGTACCTGTGCCCCCTGTAAAGTGCGATGCAAACTGTGCACTTAGCTCTTTGAAGGTACCGATGAAGTTAGGTGTCAACTTGTTGAACCATATCCTAGCAGGACCTTTCAACTTAGTTGGGAAAGCTTGGCATATGATCTTGTCCAGAACACCTTGTAAGTGTATAAGGGTTTTAAACAACTCCAAGTAATCCAAGGGATCCGTAGACCCGTCATAGGCTTCTATCTACGGCATACAGAACTTTGCTGGAAGGGGGAATGAAGTGACGGGTGCTGTAAAGGGCGAGTTCGTCTGATGGACCAGCTCATCGAGGTCGTTTGACACCCGTCCCTTAAGGGCGTTCATTATGAAGTCCATCCCCTCCTTCATCATCTGCATCTCTGCAACCATATACGGTGGTGTTGTATCTGCGATAGATGGACGGTTGGTGTCTTGTTGCTCTTATCTGCTTAGGGCATTGCTGCCCTCTGGTCCTTCTCAGTCCCTCATTTCGGCAGTGTGCTGAGGGCTGGTACCCTCTCGCTCCTTTCTATGATTGTTGGGCCCAGCATTCCTTTGGTGCAATTGTTCTTCCAGGTCATGGTTTTGCTTAATAAGGCGTTCCACAACTGTGGCTAGAGTCTGTACCTGCCTTTCGAGGGCAGTATGCGTGGTTTATCTCCTTGATTGTTGTTAGTTGCCATCGAGCGAGTGAGTACCATACAACTCTTTATCTGGGAAGTGGTAATATGGCTGCTATCGTTCTTCCCCACAGACGGTGCCAACTGATGATGCCAAAAATCTTCAGTGAGTCGCACAGTCCTTATATGCTCTTTGATAGAACCTGCAAAACAAAAACATAGAAGACCTTACAAAGAGTATCGGTGTGGTACTGGCTAAATACCCTGCAAATGTTAAGTTAGAGAGAATTTCTACAACTCTAGAGTGCTAGAGCTTGAAAAATTATGCGTACCTTGATTTATGAGGGCTTTGGGGTTTTTATAGTAGTGTAGAGCTGACCTTCGTTTCTTGGCAGAGAATTTATTTCCTTGTAAAAAAGATTCTCATTAATACTCATATTTTATGAGATCCTTTCCTTGTAGGGATTTCCTTTGATTATAGTTGGGCATAGGATGCAAGATATCTCCATACTAGGATTCTTGGAGACACTCATGCCACGTAGGTGCCATGTGGCTTCAAAAATCGTCTCCCTTGGGCCCGTCCACTTTGAGGAGTCCATCTATTGCCTTGCCTTTCCGTCAAGGTCATGAGCTCGTCTACTAGTTCTTTAGTTGGTAGAATAACCAGGTCGTCGACTCTGTCACTTATGATTGTCTATGTTAATTGGATCCGTCTGCTTTGGGATTTATCCCTATCAGCTGTATATTTTGAAAATCTAACTATTGAATTGTATATTCTTTATATTTTTAAAACACATGTTAAATTTCATGTCAATCAAATGTTATTTATTATTCAATCTATAAACTTATTTTTTATGTATAATTTTAGATTATAAACTCAAAATTTAAATATTTGATTGATGATATAGCTATTGATCTTTGATTTTATTGACATTCTGCAAACGTGGAAGATATAAAAAAAAATGTAATCCAACAATGAATTTTTCAAAATTCACATTCAATTAAAAAAAAAAAAGGCTAAAATGCAGAACTCATCTTCTAAGTTTTTTCATAACTCATTTCAGTTCTTTAACTTTGCTTTTATTCATTTTAGTCCTCTAAATTTCAGATTTATTCATTTAAGGCATTTCTGTCAAATTTTGTTAAAATTTTTTGGGAAAAAAATTTTGGAAAATATTTTTCAATCATTAATTGAATTTTTTTAATTAAAAAATTTGAAGAAAATTTTTAAAAATTAGAAAATTAACCATAACATATAGCAAAAGTTGATGGAAAAATCTTAATTGAATCAACTTGAAAATTAGAGGACTGAAATGAACGAAGGCAAAGTTAGAAGACTAAAATAAATTTTGGTGAAACATAGAGAGTGTGTTTTGCATTTTAGCCAAAAAAATATTAAGTGGAGTTGTGGTCTTAATCTACAACCAAATTTGTTACTAAAATTTGTCCAAAGTTTATTTATGTTGGGCTTAGAAAAATTTATGGTGATTACAAAATTTTTTTTAAGATAAAAAAAATCATAAAATTTGTAAAATTTATATATAATAAATTTTTTTTTTCATGTCAAGGGAGTCCTGTGACCACCTTGGCATCAATGTAGAGTTGCCCTTGGTTTTACTAACATATCACATACGCTTTAGGGCATATATTAATAAATTATTTTATAAATTTTTTATGGGAAAATGAAAAAAGTGATTTATTTTTTTGATAACTTTTTTAATTTTTCATATAAAGTTTTTTAAAATGGTTGATTAACGTGCACTTACAAGCTTTCACTTTTCCATAAAAAGTTTATTAAATGCATACATTAAATGAGTTTTAATTAGTTTAATTGGTAAAATTTCTGATAGTTGAATAAGAGATCAAGGGTTTAATCTCTGCCTACACCAAAAACTAATCGATATCTTGATCTGATAATAACTCTAATAAAGAGTTATTATCAGTAGCGGACGCTATAAGTTGAAATTCTCTAAAAAAAAAAAAAAAAAAGAGAGTAAATCAAAAGCACACTTGGCAATTTGGTAACTTTTTGTTCCGAGCCCTTTTTTTTGAATTGGGCCATATTAATCAAAGCAAAAAAAAAAAAAAAAAAAAAAAAAAAAAATCATACGCAAGCCCAAATCAATAGGGTCAGAGAGAAAAAGGAAAACCCCAATTCAAAGTTTTGCCAAGAGGAATCCCCGTACATGCTACTGTAGAAAAGAATCTATGACCATAGAGTTTGTCACATGGCCCACAATAAGAAATAACGGACCCAACTAGTCGAGGCCCAGTTTTAGGGGCCCAATCAACAGCCTAAGCCTGCGATGGAGCCCAAGAGTGTGTTTACAGGGAAACAGATACACACAAATGGAAGGTAAAAGAATCCTACAAAGGTACATGTCAAGTTCATCTTCAGACCATTGGAACAATCACCAATCACCAATCACCAACTACTAGGCTTAGAGCATCTCCAGTAGATTAGTTAAATATATTTTTTGGAGAACAAACCCCAAAAATCAGCTTCAACAGATTCTCTAAATGCAAAATTTTTCCAAATTTTTTATGAAGTTGCTACCATACTTCTCTAGATGTAAAAAACATTGTAGCAATTCCAAATGAATTTTTCTACTAAAAAAATCGTACAACTCAATAAAAAACAATTATTTCTCTCTCCTCTCATAACAGCTACAAACACAACAATCATTTCTCTTAAACATCTCTAAACTCAAGCATAATCAAAATACAAACTCAAAAACACAATCTTAAAATTAATTAAATCATAACAATAAAAGCAAAAAAAAAAAAGACAAAGAGCTAGCAACGGTGGAGCAAGCAAGATTTTGCGCCTACCTGTGTCCTTCGATCAACAATGGAGCAAGCAAGATATCTCTTGCTTGTTCTTTCTCTGTTTCTTATCACATAGAGAGCTAGAGAATGTTCTAGGATCAAGTAGAAAAAGAAAAAGTAGAGAGAGAGAGAGAGAGAGAGAGAGAGAGAGAGAGAGAGAGAGAGAGAGAGAGAGAGAGAGAGAGTGATTTGGAATCAAGTAGAAAAAGAAAAAGAAGGGAGCTAGAGTGGGTATACACGTGTGGTAGAGAAAAAACAAGAGAAAAAAAAAAAAACATATGGATGAAATTGAAAGGAAAAATAATAAAGAGAATAAGAAATGACAATTAAAAAATGCTACAACAATATTTTCACAATAAATCTTAAGTAATAAATTGTTATTAGTTAATATTAGTGAGTAAAAAAATAAATTTAGTGGTAGGTTTAAATTAGAACTAGTAACAACTTTTCACATAAGATTTTGTTGTGATTTTTGTGAAAGTATTGCGAAAAATGTTATGAATATAACACTTCTCATTTAAAAATATAGTTGTTGGGAATGAACATATGAAGAATAAATGATGATCAAAAGAAGAGTAAAGAATGAATGAAGAAATAATATATAAATGAGATGGAGAAAAAGATAGAGAATCTGTTGGAAAGTGTATTTGAAAAAGTAGGTAGGTAAAAGTTAAATATCACTGTTCACTGTTCAAACAGTACAAAAATTTAGATAAGCTGTTGGAAATGCTCTTATGCCATAATTATTGTGCCATAACCTGTATTCAGGGACAGACCTAGGTGGTGCCCAAGGGGGCCAGGGCCCTTCAGGTACAAATTTTTTTTTTTAATAATTATTTTATTTTTTATTTTTGTAGTTGACTCATTCCAAAGCCTTAGGCCCTCATTCTTCTCAATCAGCCTAGCAGGAATTTTCTTTAACATGTGCTTTTGTAACTCTTTTTCTTAAGTTTCAAAATCTGCAATAGCTAACAAGATTTCTTTTATGATTTTCTCTAAATTAAAAAACTGATTTATATTTTCAAATATGATTTTCTCTAAATTAAAAAATGATTTGTATTTTCAGATCTGATTCTTTAAACACAAAAATTGATCTGTATTTTCATTAAATACAGATCTGATTTTTTTTTCTTTGTTACAAAATTGCAGAGTTTGAAATTTAAGAGAATGAATTGAAAGTTAGGTTTAAGTCTTGTTTTTTTTTTTTTAATATATGATGCATGTATAATAAATTTATCTCATGAATGTGGATCCTCTTTCAAAAAGTTTTTTTTTTTTTTTTTTTCCTTTTACATAAAAACAAATCTTATTTTCTTTACAATTCCAATTTTTTTTATTATTCACAAAACAAATCTGATACTTTTTAACAAAAATCTTATTCTTTTGTTTTACATAAATACACATCTAATTTTCTTTACAAATCCAATTTTTTATTTTCAAAATAGATCTGAATATTTTTTTAAAAGAGGACATCATTCATAAGACAAATTTATTTAAATTATTTTCTGTCATGCGTGTTCAACATATCATTCAACATAATGCAAAAAAGGGTATATAAGTCATTAGAGTTTAGAAGACCAAACTTTGTTTGAGCGGAACGAGTGCCTAACACCTTCCTATTCCGTAACCTAGCCCCCAAGCTTAGGATTTTTGTTTAGTGGATTAGTGTTTTGTCTTTTAATTTTGGTAGATTGTAACTAGAACCAAAACTTTGTATTCTTTTACATAGATTGTAGCTAGGACCCAAAGCCTTATAAGGTTAATTTGCCAAAGTTGTATTTTTCTTTATTCAATCAATTACATTCGAAGTATTTTGAACATGTAATGTATATTTATTTTTTCTTATTTTTTTGTATAAAAAATAAGTGGCGACTCCACACCACTTTCCAAAAAAGAGAGGTGCCTTTACAAGAACCCAAATCTCTTTTTTGAGAACACCCAATTTCCCGGTCTCTCACATTCTTGAAAGTGCTATATTTGTTGTTTGGATATGGAAGGAAGGTTGTCTATGAGCAAATCCCAAACCTTGTAGATTTGAACAAATCGTTTGATAGTTCTTAAGTCTGTGGCAATTAGGGTTTAGGCCATTGACAACCAATAAGGAAATATGCAATGCTCAATCTTTATTATTTATTTACAATTAAAGAGAAATATTCACTGATTCATGTTTTTTTTTGAGAATGTTCACTGATTCATGTTGATTATTATAATTTGTTATTTTGAATTTGGGCTTGAAATTGGCATGCAAGACTAGTAGCGACCGAAAAAGTTCAAATGCTCATTTTGTAGGAGTATTAGGCTCAAGTCAACTTCTCTCTTCTTTCAAAGGTCCACTTCACTGGTCATTCATCATCTATGTGACATATGTCTAGAGTACGATTAAGGGGATAAAAAACCCTCCATTAAAAAAAAAAAAAAAATTCTAAATGATTTTTTTAAAAGAAATTTCCCTAGATGCAATTCTTGTCGATAATTGTTAGGAACTTACCAAGCAGGAATATAATCCAAGTGTCAATGATGATTTACGCAACTGAATTTGCTTTTGTTGAATAATAATAATATTATTATAAAAACAAAAGGAATAGTACAAAAAAACATGGGATGAAATTGAAACTAGAAATTATAGTTAATGGACAAAAATGTTATTTTGACCTTATAATATACATCTTTTATTGAATACGAAAACCATAATATTTTTATTTCTATATAACGAATCACTTTCATTTCATGGAACAATTCCTCAAATGACAAATTTTTTGCTAATTATTTCATTATATACATTTTACACCGGAAAAAAAAAATTGAAACAAATATGCCCTTATTGGTTAATATACTAAATTGGAAAATTTTAATTTCATTCTATCTCTCTTACATCATTACAAAAAAAGGACCTATATTAAAACATAAAGGAAATGAACAAAAACTGTTCTACTTTGATGTCTTTTTATCACACCCAAATCCTAACCATTTTACTTCATTCAACCCACATTATAATCCTTGGTTTCTTGGCCTTAATCTGAAAAAAATTTCATTCTGAAATTCAATTCCAATCCATAGAAAATCAGTCACAAACCCATTCAGAAAACACACCTTCTCACACAAACTACAATAAAAAAAACAAAGCCAAGCTGGAATTCCTATCCTCAATTTACAATACCTATCCCATTGACGCACTAAAAAAAATAAAAGCCCATTCTAAACAACGCTTAGATATCATCCCACGCGTACGTTCTAGATCTCTCTTTGCACAAGTTGGCGATCCGCGTGACCTCAAAACCAACCAATCAGAAGCCGCATTCCATTAACCACACGGATCGCTCTCTCGCTATAAATAGTCACAAAGGCCATTTCCACTTTCGTCACAGTGAGGCAATATAGTTTTTTTAAATCAGTGTGAGAATTTAGTGAATTTAACTACTAAAATATCTGTGAATTCATAATGTCAGCAATCGCAGAGGCTGAGCAACTGGTGGCGGCGGAGGTCACGGTCGCCGGAGAGCCCAAGAAGCAGGCTGAAAAGCCCATTAAGGAGAAGAAGCCCAAAGCCCCTAAGGCCCCAAAGGAGAAAAAGCCTAAACAGCCCAAAACTACCGTTCATCATCCGCCATACTTTCAGGTATCTTCAAGTTTTTTTTTTTTTGTTTATTGTTTTTTTTTTAGGCTAAATTTCTTGTTGGTACGATAATTTTGAATTTTTTTTTATGGGATTTTGCAGATGATCAAGGAAGCTCTGTTGGCTTTGAACGAGAGAAGTGGGTCAAGTCCATATGCTATAGCGAAGTACATGGAAGAGAAGCACAAGGATGTTCTTCCTTTGAATTACAAGAAGATTTTGGGTCTCCAATTGAAGAACTCTGCTGTGAGAGGAAAGCTTATCAAAATCAAGGCCTCGTATAAGCTATCTGAAATGGCTAAAAAGGAGAAGGTTACAACTACAACCGCCAAGGCTGCAAAGGTTAGCACAGAGAAAAAGCCCAGGAAAACCAGAGCAACGACAACAACTAAGGCTGTGAAGAAACCAGAGGCTCCTAAAAGTAAAAGGGCTGTGAAGAAAGTCACGAAGAAAGTTGGGCCTAAGAAGACGAAGAAATCGACTCCTGCTAAGCCCAAACAGCCCAAATCGATTAAGTCTCCTGCTGCTAAGCGAGCCAAGAGGGCCGTTGCTTGAGTCTGTAGAAATTAGATAAAAATAAGTGGTGTTTGGTTTTAGAAAAATGTTTAGGTCTCTGTGTATATGAAGTCCATGGTCTTTCAATGAAGGAAGTGTTTGGGTTTGCTTAGTCTTTTTTGTTTGTTTGTTTAGGCATCAATGCAGAATGGAACTGACTTTTCTTTGCTTCCTTTGTGAAATGGGTTGCTAATTTTTTGAAGTTTTATCTTGTTCAGTCATTCATTGGGTTAATCAATTGTTGGTTACTGGAGCATATCAAAAACAGAGGAATATGAAAATTAAACTGTGAAGGATTTTGCCCAAAATGACTTAATTGATTTGCAATTGCGCATCTGAGAATAACATATATCTGATGATAGCCATTGCTAATTAAACTGAGGTGGAAGGGGAATAAGTGTATTTACGATTCTGCCACGTTTTGGAATTCATTGTCGTTTTGCGTTTTGGTAATGCTTGGTGGTGATTTGATTGGCAATTTGGCATATTCTGGCATTCTCCTTGTTCCTGAACACAAATATTTGTCCTTCCTAAATTCTCTCTCTATGTTCCCATCGAGTCATCAACCATTTTCTGTCATGTTTATTCCTACTTTCTGTTAATGGGTTTACCTTTTCTCATACAAAACGTGTTTCTTTCTCTATCAAATCCTTATCACTGGACGATGTAAGTGGAGGAGGTAAATGAATGAAAATCCCCCATACCACTTTTGGTCTTGCAATTTATACTCTATTGTGTAAATCTATCTAATCGTTTACATTTTAACCTTTTCTTACTTTATAATTAAAAAAAAAGAAAGAAAGATTCAAGAAAATTTGTAATTAGTGGAGTATAATGTGGAACATTTTGCATGAAGTAGAAAGTTTTTATTTGTGATAAATGTAATGTAGATAATATAATATGAACCACTTCTAAGATCATTTGCGAAGCACATATATGAGGAGTTTTTTTGGCTAAATATTGTAAAAAATGAAATTTATTGGTGATATCGTATTGTTTAAAGTTATTTGGTAAAATGAGGAAAGAGATTGAATTTTGGCAATGGTGTTATTGAAATTCTTGTCTTGCCCAAGCTCTGCCCGTGAAGTGCCCCAAGTTCATGCTAGGGGGAGTGGCCTAAAGAGAAAACAATTATGGCAATCAAGTTGCCAAAATTGTAAGGATGAGGAGAGAGAAAATATAAATTATGGCAACCAAGTTGCCGAAAATGAAAGGAAAAAAAAAGATGTTACGTCCACACATTTTTACAACATATTACAGGTAGTTAGTTGTTATTGGATCAAATTTGAATCTAACATTAAAATTATTTTTTTGCCTCAATAATAACAATCAGTAACAACCTGTCATTTAGGATTTTTTGTAAAAATGTTATGAAAATGTTGTGGATATATCATTTCTAAATAAAAAAAATCATGGTGCCAAAGTAGAAGGAAAAAAAAAAGTGGCAAATTGATTTGTGGCAATGACATTGCCGAAATAGAGGGTTAGATTAAAAATGTTTTATCCATGGGGTCATCTATTACCCATTTCCTCATAAGAATCAAAACTTTTGGTTGTTAGGTTCTTAGAAAAATGGCAACCTTAAACTTTGTTCTTAATTGAGTATTTGGATCAATTACTTTAATGATAATTTTCGATATTCAATGACCGAACTTGTTTTTTTGTGGTTTACTAAAAGGAAACACTCCCAAAGAAACATGCTAAATTTTGTGGGAATTGGTTAGCTTAAGGTAGTTAGTCTAGATTTTTTGGCAAATATAGCAAGTCATGTTAGTGTTGTTATATGTGTTAGTGGTCGGCACATGAACTTGCTCATGGACCTTCGGCTTTTACAAGTTCCTAGATCACTATGTAAAGCCCAAGTTTTGGTCCATGTGTAAACCTAAATAGGCACATTATTTACCCTACATGTCACACTCCTTCCATTCTCCAAAATAAATATATGGGCTTGGTTCCTTAATGAAAATAAAATGCTACAAATAGGGATAATGGGCCCAAAAGAAACCGGGCATTGTTTTGTGTGGGCTTGTAGGACTTTTTAAAAAAACAACCATCAACGAGAGCTTTCTTTGAAAAATAAGAATTACACCAAGTTCTTAAGGGCATTTGGATTGAGTATCATTCATAACTCATAACTCAAATCTCATAACTCAAACTCAATTTTCATCACTCATTTCTCTAACTCTATTTTTTCATTCACTCAAATTAAAACATGTTTGGTTTCATTTTTTGCTCTTTGTAACTCAAAATTTTGCAATAATAGTGGGACTCATTTACTGTGTTGGGTCAGATGGGTAGTTGCCTACCCGCGTAAGCTCTCTCCTCTTCTTTTTTCTTTTTTTTATCACTACACTTCTTTGCCTTTACTCTCCCCTAAAACTTAAAAATTTGGCCCCTCTCCCCTCTTTCACTCACCGAATCCACCATTTCTCTCTCCCACACTCCTCAGATCAGAAAGAACAAAGAAATGAGAAAGAAGCTTGATTTGTCCTTTAGTTCTCCTCACCACAACAATCAAACCCAGAGACCATAAATAGCAAACAAACCTGCAGCAACCCACAAGAATTGAAGATCTGATTTCAGTTTTTCTCTCTCCCTAGACCGGCGGCCTTTCTCTCTCCCTTGCAGAGTGGATTTTCTCAAGTGGGTACTCTATTTTCCCTTTCTCTCTCTCTCCCTCACTTTCTCTCGTTTAAGGGTTTGATGGATTTCTTACTTCTTGGTTTTCTTTTTCTTTCTTTTTTTTTTTGTTGGGGGAAAATTTTTGTAGATTTATGCATTTGTGTTTGTGTTTTGTGTTTAATTGTGGTAGAGCAGAGTTAAGGCCTTTTGGGAAAACCTTGTTAGGGACAGAACTGGTGAAGATGCTCTGAAAATCCTTTGTTAGTTGTGGGAAATCACAGACTGCACTGCAGAGAAGAAATGGCTGTGCTGAAGCCGAAATGGAGAAGACAAAATGTGATGAGATGATTTTGGGCAAGAGCTGAAGAGGGAAAAAGGGAAAGAGGGAAGGAGAGAGGGAAACTTTGCTGGCGAAAATATTTGGGGAAGAGCTAAAGTGAAAATATGGAGAGTAAGTGAGCAACGATAATATCAATTTTTTTTAAATTGATGTGACAATATACCGTCAATGGGCCCCACAAAGTCACTCTATTTACCATCATGCCACTGAAAAACTGGATTTGAACTTCTAAAAACTCTTTATTTGTGTTTTCGTTTTCCATCATCCGAACTCAAAATTTTGAGTTTTTGAGTGATGGAAACAATCATTCAAAACCAAGCCAAACACTTTATCATCTATGGGGGACCCACTAGTTTTGGATGATGGATCATGAAAACTGAGTGATATTACTCAGTTTTCATGCTATCTAAACAAGCTCTAAGTTTCTAGTCATTTAAGGAATAAGGGACGGTTGACTGAATAGTGGAGACCCATCGAAGTGTAAGTCATATCCTAAAGTGAGGTTTCCTCTCAATGTTTATTTATGTCAAGCTTTTTTGGTTAGGTTTTTATTTTTTATTTTTTTGTTTGGTCACTCATTACTCATCACTTAAAATACCCCAATTTCCTATCCCACCTATTTGTCACATATTTTCAATTTCTCATCACTTAAATTTTTTTTTTTTTTTTTTTTTGTGAGACCCATGCCTAAGCACCATGTCATAAGTTCTGTTGGCCTACCCGCCTCACCCTCACTCTCTTCATTTCATTTTCTTCCCCTTCAATCACCATTGCCTTGTTACTTTTACTGAAGCTGTCCTCTTTCTCTTTCATTTCTCATGTACACACACATCAACAAGAACAATCCTATCCCAAACCTATGGCCAAACCATCATAAACATACAAACACAAATGAATACAAACATAAACTCATAGGTACCCACAGATGTTCAAATGAAAAACCACAAATACCCAAATAAAAAATCACAAATACAAACTTTATGCCCAAATCAAATTCGAACCCACACCACAAATCTGAACCCATAACAGCCACCCACATCTCAGATCTAAACCCACCACAGCCACACCACAAATCTAAACAACACACACACCCATGTCTCAAAAATCAAAACCCTATAACCACATCTTAAATCCGAACTCCGCACCCACAAGATAGAGAGAGAAAAAATTTTGATCGGCTGGGTATTGTTGTTTGCCTAGGTTTCAGTCTCAGTTTTCGCTTGGGTTTCAGTCTTTGCCTGGGTTTCAGGTTTTGTTCTGTGCTTGGGTTTCGGATTTCGGTCTTCACCTGAGAAATTTTTTTTTAATCTTGCCAAGGAGATAGAGAGAACTCTACAAATCCGGTGGAGGGTAGAGAGGTGCAGCGAGAGGACAAGAGAAAGGGAGAGCTTCGGTTAGCTGATGGGTTTCGGTCTTCACAACTGCTGTTGGGTTTTCTTTCAAATGGAGAGATTCGGGTAGTCTTTGGTTGTTGGGTTTCATTCTTCATAGTTGCTGGGTTTTTGGATTTTCTTTTTGATGGAGATCTTCGCCTAAGTATTGTTGTTCTTCAAATGCAAAGGGGAAAAGTACATAGGACAAGAGAGAAAGGAGTAAAAAATTTATGAAGAAATGTTGGTTTGTTTCTGGGAAAAGGAGAAAGGGGAAAGAGAGAAAGAAAAAGTCGTTGGTGTTGAGGACTTGATGTAGACATGTCCTTGACGTGGGTCCCACAAAGATGCATATATTTACAATATTGCCACGTTACTCGTTTTTCAGAAATTGAAAACAACTGAAAGTTGTTTTCAATTTTCGTGACTCAATCTCAATTTTTTAAGAATTGAGTTACGGAAATTGAGTTATAAAACTCATCCAAACAAAGCAACTTGCTATGGGGCCCACCAAATTCAGAAATTGAGTGATGAAAACTGAGTATTAAATGATGAAAACACTTAAACCAAACAACCTCTTTATCATTTGTGGGACCTACTAGTTTTGGATGATGGATCATGAAAACTGAGTGATATTACTCAGTTTTCATGCTATCCAAACAAGCTCTAAGTTTCTAGTCATTTAAGGAATGAGGGACGGTTGACTGAATAGTGGAGACCCTTTGAAGTGTAAGTCATATCCTAAAGTGAGGTTTCCTCTCAATGTTCATTTATGTCAAGCTTTTTTGGTTAGGTTTTTATTTTTTATTTTATTTTTGTTGTTGTTGTTTATGTATAGCTTTTCAAATTCTTTTTTTTTTTCTTTCAAAATACAAGTATACTTTGGTTTACCTTTTTCTTTTTTAAAAAAAGCAAAAAACTAAATAAGTTGATGCTAAATGCACATTCGTCATTACTTGTGACTTGTAAGTGTATTAGTTCTTCATCTTAAACAATGTTTTTCCTTGTCAAACAAGATTTGTGTGAGAGTGCCTTTGTTTACCTTTTTTTATTTTTTTATTTATTTATGCAAGGAAAGGCATATTGTTTGTAATTTACTTAAGAAATAATTTTCCCGATGTTTTCATGCGAGAAAATACATATCTTTTGTTTTTTGAGAGAGTTTTAACTTATGATGTCTGTTTTTGATGATTGTTCTTTATCATCAAACCAAGATACTAATTGGTTTTTGGCATAAACAGGAATTAAACCCTGGATCTCTTATTTGTCGATAAAAGATTTTACTAATTGAGCTTGTGGGGGTAAGAGCCCAAACTCATGTACTAGGCCTTGGGCCCTGTTTGTGAATATGTCCGAGGAGCAATGAATAATTAGAAGAGGCCCTGGAATAAAGGGTCACACAAGGAAAGGAGGGAGGAATATAGTCCGAGGAGGTTGGCCTTCTCGGATAGGATGAATGTCGCTCAAGCAAGTGTTCGGATGATTTAGGTAACTGTTCAGGAAGCTACCACGATAAGAATGAACTTCAGGCACGTACAAAGAAGATAATATTATGAAAATATCTCAAAGAAAAGCTGCTACCACCGTATTAAATGCATTGCAGCAACTTTTCTAGCCGCATTTATGGGGAGAAGACCCCTGAACAGTACAATTCTCAGCTACCGCCGCTCATAAATAGCAAGAGAGGACACTTGATAAGACATGTACTCAAGTGAGGATGTAAATGGATAATAAGTGTATGATTAGGATGGCCTGAAAGGACCTATATAATGTAAAAGATCTCCCATGAATGGGGATCGAGAAAAAGAGGAAGAAAAAGAGAAGAAAGAATTACTGTAACACTAAGAGCTGTAGGAAAGTCCATAACTAATGCATTGATTTATATTGAACCTCCTCGGACAACCCTTTGGTTAATCTTTGTGTGCAATTCACTCTTGTTTATCATCCAAATATTTTCTAGCCGTTAGCGTAAATCATTAAAACTTAGCTCTTCGGTCCACTCTTTACAAATTCATTGTATTGGGCTCATTAAACCAATGTCCAAATAAAATTTTGGGCCTGGGCCAACAATATGTAACCCTACGGAGCTAATTGGAACCCACAGAGAAAAGACATGTTAATTCTTTGTATTTTAACTAAGAGAAGTAAATTATTCCTATGCATAGCATAAATTAGGAATAAGGAATTCATATCAAAATAAAAAAAAGGTTTACCTAAACAAAATTTTCCCAAAAAAAAAAAAAATCGATGTTAATTTAAAATTTTCAAAAATCAATGGTTATTTCACCGACAATGAAAAATTATCAAAACCATCCGTTTAAACACAATAATTAAAAAAAAAAAAAAAACTTGTGAAAAAGAAAACAAAAAGAGGAAAACATGTACCAATATATAAATTGGAAGTAAAATGGGTCCATATGGTCAAACAGGCCATGAGATCCCAACTGATTAACACCCCAAAAAAAAAAAAAAAACTGCAATCACCTAAGCCCACTTATTTTGGGCCAAGGTTCGTTCAAAGTTCAAGGAAATCAGATTAAAAAAACTTATGGACTGATAGCCCAATAAGCTCTTGGTGCGTTTCATCCCTATCGTTGAGTACAAAAACCTAAGCTAGGCCCACCTCTTAAGCCCATATAATTTTAGATTTGTAGTAGCCGTTCGTTCTTCTAATTCTAAAAAGTAAAAACCGCACCTAAACCCCCACCCGGCCTATAAATATGATATTATTCGCATATCAGTAACACGCTCCCATTGTAGCATTGCTTATTATTTTGAACGATCCTCGAAATTTGTTGAAAACCCTAAGTACTAACTAGTCTATTCCTTCTCTAATCTTAAGGAAATTGTTCGCGTTTACAGGTCTAGTTTAGCTTGATCTTGTTAATAATTGCCCGTACAAAGCAAACCGCTCGTAAATCCACAGGAGGCAAGGCTCCCAGGAAGCAACTCGCCACTAAGGTCTATACTCTAGCTCTTTTTTCTGTTTCTGTGTCTGTAATATGTGATTTCGGATTTCTTATTTTTCGGTTTTCTCATTCTTGTTTGTTACCGTTCGGGTTTGCGAAAATTGTTACATCTAATCTCGATTTCATTAGAGTTTAATTTCTTCATTTTAATCCTGTGTGTATATTATTATTACTTTCTGCTACTTTTTAATTTCTGATATCGTTAGGATTTTTCAAAATTTTTTTTTAAATCATTGACTATCTGTACCCTCAATTTTTATTGACTGCCTTATTTTTGTTATAGGTGTGAGCAGAGGTATAAAATTTAATTTTGTTAATTAGCGGCTTACTGAAAAAGCAATTATGAAGACAAAGTCACAAATTGTAGTGAAAAAAAATGGGGAAATTGTATAATTGAAAACTCATGCATAAAAACTCCCGCTTGAGTGAAATTAATGAAGCAATTCATCTTATATGAGGGTTTCTTTCGTTTCTGTAATCTTGCATTATTTAGAGTTTGTGAAATGTAGAAACTCCCATGCACTGAGGGTAGTACAACTTGGGTTATCTGGGTGTAGGATCATATGATTTATAACTTTTTTCCCTTCTTTGGTTATATTAGGCTGCAAGGAAGTCTGCACCTACAACGGGTGGAGTCAAGAAACCTCACCGTTATCGCCCTGGAACTGTTGCTCTTCGGTATGGATGTTTTGTCCAGATATATAGCTATATTCTTCTTGTACAACTTCAATTTTTTTTTTTTTTAATTGTTCTGAGGCAGGAAAATGATTCATAATGTTTTTACTTGATATGTTTTGGACAGTGAAATTAGGAAATACCAGAAAAGTACTGAACTTTTGATTCGCAAGCTGCCCTTCCAACGCCTTGTCCGAGAAATTGCACAAGACTTTAAGGTAATGATTCTTAGGCAATGTCTCTGTTCATTCTGTTGGTTGCCTTTTTATCTATTGCAGTTATTGATTCAATTATAAACTATTACTTTTTTTTGTTCAGACGGATTTGAGGTTCCAGAGCCATGCAGTTCTTGCACTTCAGGAGGCAGCAGAGGCCTACCTTGTTGGTTTGTTTGAGGATACAAATCTCTGTGCTATCCATGCCAAGAGGGTGACTATAATGCCAAAGGACATCCAGCTTGCACGACGAATTCGAGGTGAAAGGGCGTAAAAGTTGCTTCTTGTTTGGTTCATTTAAGTTGGATATTCAATTTACTTTTAATATCAGGTTTACTATGGCATGTCTAATTTGAACTGCTGCATATTGTGGGTCTAGTCTACAACTATGTACTGAAATACATATTTTTTTGACGAGTACAACTATGTACTGAAATATTGGTACTATACTTGAAAAAAAAAAAATCCTCAATTTCATTCTTGTGTGATGCTGTATCCCTCCTTTCCTGGTCCCTCAGTTTTGCTTCTATTATAGTAGTAGTAGTAGATTGCTGGCATTTTTTCCTGTCATAGAATGATGACTTGCTCTGAGTTTTATGAACAAGAATTATGGTGGAAGTGCTTAAAACTTTGGCCTCCATTATCACTAGTAATATGTTCGGCAATCATCAGATGAAGATGCTGATTCCTAATCCCTATTGCCATGAAACCTTTCTCAGTTTGCTCTTTGTGGCTATGGAAATAGAAAACATCTATTTCTGCAACTTCATTTAAACCCTTTGAGGGGAAGGGAATATATAACCCTATATGACTTGCCTTTTAGTTTTCGGTGTGTGGATGACTTGATTTTTCCTTATGTTTATGGGCACTTTGTTTAGTAAAAATAGAAACAAGCCAAGAGCCTTGTAGCTAAATGGCAATGCCTGGTCTCTTTCATGAGGAGAACCAATGTTTTAACCCCCTTTCCCCCTCTTGTAACAGTTGAATTATCAAGTTAAATTAGAAACAAAGATGAATGGGTTGTATAACTTGATGATGATGAGGTACCAAAGAGTGAGCGTTTTGAATATCTTGAATTAATAATTTGCAAGGATGGAGAGATTGGAAAGAATGTGAACCATGATTATTTTTTGATTGTAAATAAAACACTTATTAAGGTAGGGAGAGTTTTATAAGACCAGTTGCTCTATGGTATTGAATGTTGGGCTATTAAGAAGTAACATGTTTATAAAATGAGCGTAATTGAAATGAGAATGTTAAGGTGGATAAGTGAAAATACTAGATATTATATGAAATGAAGAAATCCCCTTAAAGATAGGGGTGTCTCCTATTGATTAAATATGAGAGTTTTTTGAGATGGTTTGGTCATATGCACATGATAGCAATTAATGGACTAGTGAGAATGTGTTAATTGATTTAAGTTGAGAAAATGAAAAGTGGTAAGAGGAACACAAAGTAGTATTGGTAGAATTAGTAAAGAGGTGACAAAGAGTATGATTTTGGTTTTTGGATAGGATAGAAAGGCGGAGATGAAGACATATGGTCAACACTGATTAATCTGTTGAGGGTATATAATCAATGTTAAAATCTTGAGACTAAGGCTTTGTTGCTATGATTACAATTTGTGATTGGTAGTTGATATTAAGTAATTTATATAATTTCATTGCATAGAACTTTTGAATACTGGGAATGCAGTTGTTGTCCTAGTTGGTGTATGGTTGTATACAGTCTAGGTGATGCAGATCTTGCCATGGCAGTTGAAAGCTAAGGAAACCTGGCTTTCTATTGCTGCATCTGGTGATGGAATTGCCTGGTAGGAAATGTTGGTCCAATTCAAGGGGTGTTAGGGATCTTCCATTGTGTGACATCTGAAACGATTAATCTACCGTTTTTTTTTTTTTTCCTTTTTTTGGTGTGTGGTCATCTTCTCCTCTAAAATGAGAGTTCAATATATGCGTTTGGAACGGGGACACCCCTTTGCGATACTTGATGTTTGTGGGTTGAATGCCATCTCTCCCCTCCCCCATTATCAATTTGGAATGTCATATTTACAACGTGTTTTATTGTTTGACCCACTTTTAACCAAACCCAGCATTTCTGCATAATTTAGTATGGGTTTTATCTACATTGTGTCGGCCTTCCCTTCTAGAAATGACTTATATAATTTCTGGGAAACGATGGGCTGCTGAATCTGGGTTTTATTGTTCGGAAAATCTAATTACACTTTCTAGTACCAACGGACACTTTTGGTGCGGTGGTCACTTCACAAGTATAAGTGCTTGTGGGGTGTGGGAGTAAGGGTTGGGATTCAAGTTTTCAGGAAAAAATCTCACACACGTATACACTTAGATTAGGTTAGAGTAGAATTTCTACCTTGTAAAAAAAAAAAAAAAAAAAAAAACCACACACACACAAGTCAGTCCATGTGGCAATATGTATATAGCAAATGTGTAATAAGGAGTGGATAACTATTATTACTCTTTATTGTTTCCTTTTTGAATGAATGCTGTGACCCGGTTGAATGAATGGAAATAACTAATGGTATTCAAGGTGACAACTCTCCAAGAACAAATAAAAAGGAAAAGAATTTTGGAAATAATATCTGCTTGCCTTTTATTCTACAGTTCCTGGTTTAATACATCAACAGCGACTAATTAAAATAAAGAGATAACAACCAACATAATCACTAATTCTATACAAGATAACAGGATGAGTGCTATCTGCAGGAAGTTTAATGATAACAACATCCTAACACTGAGGCATTTATCTTCAGCTGCTCTATCTTCTGTCTCTTCTGGAGGTTAATTTCAGTTGCATCACTTGTTCCTTTAGCTCCCACGTTTGCTGCAGACATAGCATTATATAAGAGGAATCTATGTCAACACGTTAGGCTTTGCGCTTGCCCTAATATGAACTTTGCAATACAAAGAATACAACTTACTAGAAGTGAGAGGCAACCTCAAATATCTAACAATTAACTAGTCTTTTCGAAATTGTAGCATTGATGAACTTTTATCCTTAAACGCTTTGGCGACCCTAGACAAAAAAAAGACCTCACTTTTGGTTGGATTTGTAGCAAAATCAGAAAATTGATGAAATTGATTAAGGATGCTTTGGAAAGATTCAATTGAGTTTAGGTTGTCTGCAAAGCATTGGTGAGATTAATTCATCACCTACTCACGTCAGGATGCAAGCTACCACCCTTAATAGTCACATTTTTTATCATTTTAGAGAAAACTTACATAACTATTGATGATGCAAAAAGTTGTCAGTTGCACTCTCATCTATCTATGGATGACGATGATATGACTTCTTTTGACGATTAAACTGTAAAAAAAGTTGGTGAATGGACAAATTAAGCGAGAGAACACTGGTGCGGTGTTGACTAAAAACTCTTCAATTATCAAGTTAGAATGGTGAAAAGATTCACCTAATATGATCAATAAGAGAGAATAATATGGCTAGTGTGTAGAGAATAGAGTGTGTACCTTTTCCCTTCACATTGTGTTGGTTTTATAGCCCTCTTATTTATTCTTGTAATGAATGTTCATATTTATGGTCTTCAATGGTCATTCGTCCATTGGACTCGTACATTACTCTTCTGCTGTTAAGTGCATTCAATGTTATGGATGATCTAACATTTAATACTATGGATGACCGTTGGCCTTATGGATGACTATTGTAAATTTATACTCATCAACAAAAGGTGAGGAGAAAGGAGATTTGTTGAACTAAGACCTTTCCTACCTTTGAAACATGCCGCTAAATTCCCATTAAGAGTTATGGACAATTAGAGAAAGATATATGTACGTATTCCTTAAAATCTCTTGGAAAAACCAACAACAGCTAAAGAATTCAACAAAACCCCCCAACCCACACTATTTTAAGTCTTCATATAATCCAGCTTAATTGTACAATGAGCTGGACCAAGCTTCCTACGGTAGTTCCTCACCAATTCTTGAGCTAGAAGACTTTTCTCAGCAACGTTTCTACGAGGTAATAAATAGTTCAGCTGCAACATTAGCTTAACTTATTTATGTCACTTTCAAATTGACTAAAATTGCTTATCTGCTGACATAGGCTTCCAATTAGTGAAGTGGTTAATAGATTTAACTAAGGAAATCTATACTTTAAGAAGTCAAAAGCAAACACATGCCTATTAACTCTTCAACAACGGTTACAATAAAATGGAGGTCACTACTCATTAGTTCTCTCTAGTCTCTACCCTTTCCCTATAAGGCCAAAACATTTTAATAAAAAAAAAGTATTGGTTGGATTTTTTTTATTATAAAATTTTCATAATAAAAACAACAGATATTTGAAGAATTATATATATCTAGTAACAATCACACAAGATTTTCAAAATAATAGTTGGCTAGTCTGTGAATTTCAATATGGCTCAAACCAGATTTATAGGAATGCTTTGCAATATAAATGTAATCTTAAGGATTTGGGACTGTAACTTCGGGGCAGGTCAAACTTAACCTGGTAGATGTAGCCTAAATGTGAACATGGGCAAAGTTTTTGATAGCCTTCTTTTGTTCGGATTGTGTAGGATTAATATCCAAAACTAATGAGAACCAAAGCTTAATTGAATCAGTTAATTTTTTCCTCTCATGGGTCCTTGAGGAAGGATATTATTACTTTCACACGCAACTTTAGCGAAACATAGTTTAAGGTTTAGCACCTCGATCTGGAATCATATATTTCGAACCCATGCCATTATCCCGCAACATAATGATTCCCTACAAGAGAATATTTCCTTAAATCTTTGCGTCAAATGATTTCCTTCTACATTGAAAATGCTGCATTCCCATTGGTGTGAACCAATTAGGCTATGTCAATTTGGGTTTTTGAGTGCTTCCAAATGATTATTACTTTCAGAAATTGCCAAATTGATCTTTAGTTCCTAATAATGAAAGAGAGTGTTAGAATTGTGTGGTTAAATGATTAAATTTATTATATTTCAATAGTTTAAACTTTTTTAAGCTTAAGTTTTTAGGATAATAAGTAATTTAACATGATATTAGAGAATGAGATCTTGAGTTTGATCATTATTTCATTCACTCTACTTCCTATTTAAGTTCCCATGTGTTGGGTTTTACCTATTAAAAAGTAGTTTCGGCTCACATGTGAGAGGAAGTATTATAATTGTGTGGTTAAATGATTAAATTTATTATATTCCAATAGTTTAAACTTTTTTACGTTTAACATTTTAGGACAATCGGTAATTAATAGAGAGAAAGGTTCATATTTCATAATGGGTAAGACATAGGTACAGTACTTAGGTGTTGTTTCTTAGGTTCCCCTCTTAAAATTCAGTTATGTAGATTTTTTCTCATGGAATAGAAATGTATTTTTTAGTTAAGTAACTACATGGTTTTTTTTTTGGTAATCAGTAACTACATGGTTGAATCTTAAGAGGAGAATCTAAGGAACAACATTTAAAGTATTGTACTTAAGTTTTGTCCTTTCTTAAAACAGCCTTCTTGAGGTGAAGGTTTTTCTTCTTCTTTGTTCCTATTTTTTCTTCTTATTTTTGAGAGGTTATCTCTTTTTCTTTTTTGCAGCCCAACTTTTGAGAGGTTTTCATCCTCATCTATCTATCTTTACATGAAAAGTTCATAAAAGAAGGTTGAATTTGAATTGTTGCGTGCCATGATAGGTATCATTGTTGTCCAAAAAGGAAGCTCATTTCATTTGAGTCAACCATGATAGTAATTGCTATCCATGTTCCATCATCTTTCTGAAAACAACTATAGTAGTTGTTCATTATCTTAATTTCTGACACTGCCCTACTCTATTTTCAAAAGCTTGAACAGCACTTTACGTGGAACACTTTGGTTGGCCGCTAAGCTTAAATATATGCTCGATCAGTTTATATTTTTAATCTTAAACTGAAAACAATCACAATAAGTTGAAATTGTTTTGGCATATTGATTCAACTAATTAGTTTTCACTTGCACTCATTCGTGGGAACGTGATTGGTCGAACTTCTTATATGCCAGCCGATTAGACATTTTAGTGGCGGGGTCTGTAAGAACATTTTTGTTGTGTAATAGCATAATAATTAGTAATTGACATGGTGGAAAAACACTGTGCCACGTGGTTCATGATGGTGATAAGTAAATGGATTAAGATAGGTGCAGTACCCAATGGCTTTGAATGGTTAAAATTGAGAGTTGAAAAAAGCAATTTTCTATCTCAATCATTAAATTAATAAAAGAAAGTTGAAGAAAGTTAAAAAATGAAAGTGGTAAAAAATTGATGTGAAAAGAAGTGGGGGTAATTAATTGCACCGCTGATCTAAATCATGAGAAAATACCCTTTAGTAAAGACCTAAGAAGAGAGATTAATTTTTCTTTTTTGCTAAGTGAGAAGAGGTATTAATGGTCACCCAAGTAGTTCGTTTGATTGTCACATATGAGGTGTTATAGTATCCCTACTCATCCACTGAAATTTACAGCCAATAAAGTCTTTTCCCAAGGATAAAATATCAACCAGGTTTAATGGAACAAAGTTTATAACACAGTATTGACGCCAAAATTTGAAAATATTATAACGCAAGTATTAGACAGTAGACGCTTGCTTACTTTCTTAGAAAACCAAAAAAAGAAAGAAGAAAAAGTCATGACATTAGTTAAATTTTACTTTTGCAAATTAGGTCAAGATTATGACTTTAAAAAGACAATGTCGAGCTTACAGTATGGATCCCATGCATTATTTGAGTGGCTAAGAGGCATTGCAATTATTCCTGGCGGCGATGGTTATAATTAAGACGCCCAGCGATGTGACATGGAGAGCTATTGGCATTTGTCATTTAAACTAAGAATGTTGTGGTAGGTGATTTATACATGTGAGCTTGGTTAAAGTTTTATCATATTTCTGTTGAATTTCCCCGGAGTGCTTGGGCATCTTGAAAAGTTAGAAAGCTAGTTTTTTTGTTTTTGGGTTAAATTGTATGACTGTAGCAGGCACCCAAATTGGATTCACCTGTGTACTTATTTTTGCTGAGCACTGAGCACTACAGAAATGGAATTCTTGTAATGGGTATCAGTGCGAGTGAAAAATACATCATTTAAACCTAGTCTACATAATATGATACAGTGAATCTCAGCAACAAAAAAAAAAAAAAAAAAAAAAAAAAAAAAAAAAAAAAAATAATACAGTGAAGTGGAATGGAAGTCAATAGGCCCATTTGGCAAAAAGTTGGAACTAGAAGTGAGTCCAATTGATAGGTCAATGACTCAATGGTGATAAGGATCTCTTACGTTTTTCATGCTCATAAGCGAATTATAGAATTTGCAGTGTCAACTAAATCATGAATCACATTAATTATCACAAAACACAAAACACAATACAGAAATCAATCAAGCAAACAATCTTAATAAGAATCAGAGAATATATATGGACCATTCACTTTAGATCTTTTATATATATATATATATATATTACTTAAATAAAATGGGGGTGTTATTTATCAGATTATTGATGTGTGGCACTAGGAGCACATGAGAGGCTCCTAAACATAAGAGGGGTCAAAATGTACATAAAGACAAAGCATGCTCAACAGGAGCCAGGATGCACAGCGCATGCTAGACAGCCCATGGGCCCACCAAAACCCACACCCAATAGATGCTCCCATGCTGACCACGATCAATTTAATTCAATCAATTAACCTCGATCTCTCTCTTTCTCATGCTCCTTTATACTCACTTGCTCTTATTTTCTTTCTTTCTCATAGAGATTCCTTTATGCTTTGGTGCCTAAAGACTACTTGGATTTCCAAGCCTTGTATTCTCTCAGCATACATACAATATTTACCACAATGATCATGTTCTTACATTAGACATATACTGTGATAGTGTGATATCATATCCAGCAATAAAAAGAAGAAAAAACTGCTGTGATCAGTGTCTCTTGTACTTCACCAATATCATGCATTGTTCACTATTGCTTGTGAATTTCTTGCACAAGCTCGGCAGGAAGTGCACGGTAATTTTCATCAGGGGAAAGCGAACTGCTTTTGCTGTTTCCTCACAAATATACACGTAGGGTTATTATTCATTTAAGTACACTGGCTTTGAGCTTTTCCATGATCTTTTTAACAGCTTTGTAGTTTCGTCCAAGATGTTTATGTCACACATGAACCATCAAATCATCTTTTATTGACGTGATTTTTTAATAATCATGAATGACTTGCTAGTTAATTGAGAAAAGTTAGCTGGGGGCCAACAAATGATCAAATAAAACGTGTCATGCTAAATTGCTGATACTGAATTCATTTATAAAGAGGAAGAATTTACCTCCTCTTCTTCTTCTTTACAGGGATTTCAAAAAGATTAGTAGTAGTACGTTAATATAGTAGATGTCATGTTTTTTTACTGTCCAAATTAACATGGCATTTAAAATTTTAAATAATAAGACACTGAATAGACCTTCAAATTTGTAATGTTTAATTTGAACCACCCAAGAAAGGAATCTGTTTGGATTATGTTCATTCTAATGCTACTGGTAGTTGCTACTACCCCAAGCTCTTTGTCAATCAACCCAGGGCCCATGTGGTAATAACACAGTATTTACATTAAAGAAGTCAGACATGATCTTATATATACCTAATCTCAACAATTCTTCCACTTAAGATTAATTACTTTTGGATTTAACCACGAAGCAGTGAGATTTAGTTAGCTTAAGCTGAATTTGTTCCATGAAGTGTCATTGACTTCACTTCAACTCTATGGGAGACTTTCTGTCTCTAAAATTAGAACTTGGAAGAGATGTATATGAATTATATATAGCTTTAAATTAATTACTTAAACCTTTGCTGCTTCCTTTGTCAGCTTACTCAGCTCCTTGGTTACCCTATCTGTTGCTATGGCCTAAGTAATCTCCAACAACAAACAAGATCTGTGGGCGGTTTTGTCAACTGGCCTGCTTACCTTGTTCGTAGTTTCTCTATACCGTTTTATATGAGACACAGCATATCATAGTTGAAACATTATATATGCTTTGTTTTAGTTTTAGTCTATTTTTCCCAACCTATTTTCGTCATACAAGCTAGATGTCCACCCCAATCCAATTTCAATACAGATCAAGGAACAATGAATTAGTACTCCATTAGATAAATATGGCTTAAAATAACAATAAAACCTGTTGCACACACCGACGTGCACATACATCCATACACATTGGTGAAAAATAATTGAAACCGTAAGTTGAAGACACGATGTTAATGTATAGATTGGTGTGTGTAATTAACATTACCCTTAAAAAAAAATGACCAGCTAAATTATAAATGAAGACATGGTAAAAATTCTCTCTAATTTGAATGTATTGATAAATCTTTCTAGGCTTTATTCTTCTATTAAGAATGAAGGGTAGGCAAATATTAAGCGTGCATATGCCAAGCAATGATTTTGCATTTTGCATTTTGTGTTTTTTATTGGGTCTCACGGCACTGTTCACGACCCAGCCAAACTTGTGAAAAATGCGTACAAGCGGTAAATCCTAGGTCCCACGATACTATTCATAGTTTAAAAATTATTTTGTTACAGTGTTTTTAGCAATAAGTTTTCAATTCTCAACAAAATAAATAGTATCTAAACACACCCTAAATATAAAAATTTTCGAAGGATGAAAATTACATTAAGTGAGGTAATTTGGCTGGCCTAAATGAAGAATCTTTTTCAAAAGACAGCATGCTGTAAAGAAGTCTTCTTAAATATTTTCTTACTATTCTTTTGTACTTGTTGTTTTGTTGCTAGTTGAACTAATTTTTGCGTATTAGAGATATTATCATTTTTGCGTACTGTAGGTTTATATACTTATAGAGGAAGTAAAGTAATCATAATTCTGTTTATAGCTAGTGCAAGTACTACAATATTCCTAGAGTTACTCTATAATTTGCTACTATATATACTAAGGTTAGTATTAGCCTATGGTTTGCAAAAATATATGCACTATATTGGGTAACACAATTGTGTGTGTATATATATATATATATATTGCCGTTCAAGGGAAGCAAATTAGTCTACAAGCTACTTAGACCTACAATAAACTTGGTCTTTTGGCTCTTAAGCCACAACATCTCTAACATTGGTATCAAATTTGATGCATGGAGAGAGAGAGAGAGAGAGAGAGAGAGAGAGAGCTTCACTGGTTCACAACCATAATTTACAAAAATATATCATATATCTCCCCAATTAAGAACCATCAACCATCATACATTTTTATATAATAATACCACAAATAGAAATCTCTTTCACCTCCCCTATCTTCATTTCTCAAATATGCATATACCAATATCACAGTCTGAACTTGCATTCAAGAACCCATTCAAATTCCCTTCATCATCCCTACTACTCTGCAACAACAGCAATGACATATCTGAGTTATGATCATGTGGGCCAAAGCTTGATTCTCCGTCACCTTCAAATCTGTCTTCTTGACTCAATTGTGAAGCAACAAACTTGTCAAGGGCCCTCCAGTCAGTCACTTTCTTAGTGTTGTTGCACCCGCTATTGTTGATTTGCTCTTCTTCTTCATTATTTTCTGATATGAGAGATATTGAGCTCGGCCTCTTTATTAATGGTAGAGATGGGCTTTCTAGCTGAGGAAGTTGTACAAACGGATCAGACTGCATGAATCTCATGTTTTCCGCTTCTAACTCTTGCTTACACAAGAAATTCTGTGCTAAATAGTTTTGGGGTTGCCTTGAGATGAAATCGATCTGATCCACCACTGAGCTGACCCCACTTGATTCATCATAGAAGTAGCTAGAGTCCCACCCTTCAATGCTTTTGGTTTGGCCAGTGGTTCGCTTCTTGAATGCTCTACATACCACCCATCCTTCTTCCTGCAATAACTTAACCAAAGTCAATTATGAGATTAAAGCGTTCCACATTTTTTCAAATTTATTTGTACAAATTTTTTTGATTATTAGCTCAATGCCTGTTGTAATATTAAGAAAATTAAAGATTTTACTTCTTTTTGGTACATATGTTTTCCTTTTTGCTTTTATGAGCTTTCTTTTTTGTTCGGTAAAGAGAAGTAGAAGTAGTAGATATAGTCAAAGAGGATGAACGAATTAAGTGGAGAATTTGAATTTTTCTTTTGAAAAACCGTATGGGACAAAGCTCATACCGGAAAAGGAATTGAAACAAAGCTGACATGCTTTTGGATGTATTAACTTTTGACTTAAGAGTTGGTGGAAGTCATCTTCGTAGAAAACATACGCGGTGTGACTGAGGTCGCAGATATTAGTGGTCTATGTAATGAAAAGCAAAAGTGATTGTGAAGGTGAATGATTTGGTCGTAGAAAAATCAATTCACACTATAAAACCCCTTATTTTGTTTATAGTCTTACGAAAGTTCATTAGGCACTTTGGAGAAAGAGAAAGAAGTACCAATACGACCATAGGTTTACTTTATAGCATGAACCGATTGTAGTGGCACGGCAAGAAAACAAGGGACTAAAAGAAAGTAATGGATTTCAAACATTTGTTTATGCAAAATAGAAGAGAGCATAGAATAGGTCAAGAAAGGAAAAGGGACATAGATATAGTGTAGGTAGCATATATATGTATATATATTGGATGATGCTTGCCTGTGGAGGTCCATTTTCATCAGATTCAAGCCTATACTCATGCATGATCCAGTCACTTTTCTGGCCATTTGGTGCGCGTCCCTTGTAGAAGACAAGGGTTTTCCTCATGCCAATCAGCTTGGCCTTATCATACACTGCCTTGTCTCTGCCAGTCGCTTTCCAAAACCCCGCCATTGTAGCTCTGTTAGTCCTCGTCCCCGTTGGATACTTCTTATCCTTGTGGCTGAAGAAATACCACTCATTTTGCTCCTCATATCCGATCCGGCATCTCTCTGTTCATTGCCATTCAGATCGCTCATGTTAAACACACACACCACATAACATACATACTCATACACTAAGAGCCTTGCAACTCAATAACAAATCATGGTTCAAATCCCTGTTGTAAGTATTGAATTATATTAAGGAAAAAAAAAACCTCGAAGATGGTCATTGAAGTGCAACCCTGTGATGCATTAGATGGATGGAATCATGGAACTAGATGTATATTTATGGATCCACAAACGACAAGAAAGATATATACACCATTGTCATAAACCTTAATAATTAAGATGGATCCAAACTCAACTACTAGTCTACTATATATCTAGAAGAAACCCTAATATATACTAAATGGATCAAACAACCTAAAAGGAATAGAACATGTTACCTACGTACATACCTTGGAGATCCCAGGGTTCGATCCTGTACAGATCGATATCTCTGATGACATCAAGATCGATCTTTTGTGACGCAACTTTCTTCCTCAGGTAATACCCAACAAGCTCCTCATCCGTTGGGTGAAATCGAAAACCAGGTGGGACAGACGATTCCATCGACTCCATCATAACAATTGGTTACTGCATCAAATTCACCACCAACATTAATAACCACAACCCTTTACTTTCATCATCTTAAAATCATAACCAATGTGAAGTTATAAAGAGATAGAAGAGCTAGAAATCAACGAACCAAGGCAAAGAAATAAAAGGCTAAAAACGGCAAAGTCTAGAAATTGTCAAGGAGGAAAAAAGAAATACTAGCTACTATAAAAGAAATAATGAATTCTGGAAACAAAAAGGTGACGGGTGTTATGGGAGATAATCATCAACTCATTTGGTGGTGAGCAACAACACCCACCATACCATATTTCCCAAGGGAAATTAATAAGCGCGTGTTAAAAAAAAAAACCCATTAATCAGAAACAATGATTTTCTTGGGGTGATAAAAGAAGAGGAGGTGAAAAGGAAAGGAAAACCAAATAATGAGTTTGATAAAAACCAAGAGAAGTTGGGAGCTTGGCCTCTATTTCTTCAAGGGACTGCAAGAAACGGACAAGTAGATGTTTGTGCTAATGATGTTGTCTTGTGTTGGTGAATGGTAGAAATGATGCATCAAGAACGGGGTTCCCATTACAGCACTAATAAACAAATAGATTAAAACACTCAATTAATTTAATATTTTAATGGGACAGCACTAAACAAATTAACAGTAATGATAAAACAAACAAAAAATATACTAATTCTTTTTTAAAAAAAGAAAGAATGTTGGTACGAAAATTAAGAAAAAAGTCAGACACATTTGAGTTTGGAATTTGAGTTGGGATACTAAAACAGAGAGATTTAGAGCTTTATTGTAGAAAGGTTTGATTTGGGAATGGACAGGGTGGATGACGTTATCACAAATTAGCACGCGTTTCTCGAAAGAGAAAAGCTTGAGAGACAAAAAGAGAAGCACCGTTCTATTGGATCAGGCCTGCCAAGGATAATTTAAAGCAGAAAAGAGAGCACTCGTAGGCTATTTTGCAGTGTCCGTATCTCAATGCTGAAACGGGACTCTGAACCTTTTGTCTTTTTGTCGAGAATTTCCAGGCACTTCTGCCTTTTTTCTTTGATAGACTGTTGGGAAATGCTGACCCAAAAAAGGAAGCTGTTTTTGGGTGTGCCTCCTTTTACTTACATTTGAATCACTGATATTGTAAACTAAGACAGGATTGGGCGAGTTTAATGAAACTGTGTAATGCATTGCAGACTCAAAGTTTGAACTGAAAAAGCTACTTTCAGAAGTGAACTCTGAAGGGTTCTGAAACAATAGCCATATGCAGAAGAGGGGGATAAAAAAATATTAATTCTGAAAGAATGGTTAGTTTGTGGGTGAACCTGTAATAAATTACGAGGAAAAGGAAAAGTACATTCTAACAATTTGCCACAAACCTTAACCTTCTTGAGGTGTCTTTGTTTTGTACTCGTTTTCAACTCTAAGACCAAAACAAAATAGGTAAAGTGATATGCTACCTGAAAGAGAGGAAGAGAGATCACCTGAACATCAAACTAGCTAGCTAGGAAGAATAACCATGTAAATTATAGAGGAGTGAGCTAGTGACACAATAATTCTAGACCTAATTTAAAGATTTGAAGATCTGAGACAGGCCCGGAAGAGACTCTGTCCAAATGGGAACTCAAGCAAAGACATCAAAATGGTACAGACCTACTTTCTTCCCTGGACAAAAGATTTTCATCCCATTTGAGATCGAAAGCCTTGCTTGATGAGAGAGAGATTATGAAATCTTACTTAAAATCAAGAGAATATATTGAGCATTAATTTGAAATGAAATTTGCTTCTAGAATTTAAAAAAACTCAAAAAGAGAGCTAGTTTTTAGAATGACAATCTTCCATGCAAACTACAATATATTTAACCTTAATTACCTGCTATCGATAGAGGTCTCAGTGTATTTAGTGGTTTAAGACAGAATCAATAAAGAAGAAAAGGACAAATTAAGGAGGTTAATGAAGAAGAAGAAGAAGAAGTAAAGAAAGAAAGAGAATTGGAAGAGAGAATGATAAAGAAAATTTCGTTAGGAGGAAGAGGTGGGGAGAATATAAAAGGAGGGGAGGGAGTAGGGAGGACCGCTCGATTGCGCATGGCTTGATGGTTGTCCCCAGTTGTTGACGTCATGACTTCCTTCATTCTCTCTTTCTCTTCAAAATACCACTTCGCGTGATATTTTTACTGTAAAAATTGAGGCGCCTTTTAGTAAAAAAAAAAAAAATAAACATGGTGGCCTATATATATGAATAAGAATTTTCTATTTTGGCTTTATTTATTGTTCTACTTTATGTTCAACTTATGTGTGTCTAATGTGTGCTGTGCTCGACTCCATAGTTATAAAAACCCAACATTTAACCATTAAATGAATGATATGATGGGTGGCTCAAACATTAATGGATTAATGATCTATATATATATATATATATATATAGGAGGTGAAGATAAACTATAAAAAAGTGATATGATTCAATTTAAGAGTTTAATTTTTTTTTTCATATATAAATATGACTAAAAATATGACACTTGAATTAATTTTTGGACTCTTTGAAAAAAAAAAAGTTAAAAGAAAAAAGACTTAAAGTGCCATAAATAAAAGTGTAAATAAAAGGAAATTATGGTATAAGATCAAAATAACTTAACATAAAAAAAAAAAAAAAAATAGACGGTTCAAATAATAAAACTATATCGTTAGGTTTCCCACACAAATTTAGTGTTTTTCTCTCATATTGATATGAAAACGTATACACAACTTATCATACAATCTTTTTTTTCCTTGTAAAGTAACCAAAGTTTAAAGAAAGAAAATCAAACACAATACATATTGCAAATTGATGGAATATAAATTATATAGTGAAATATTGACTAAGAATCTTCTAGTCCATTCTAAGTGTTCCACTTTATGTTCCATGATATGTAGTATATCATGTGTCTTGAGTTTTTCCCCCCTATTTTAAACTTTTATTATTTTGTAAGGGGAAAATAAAAACGGAACATATGGCTTGCAATTGGGGGAGCAAAAATTAGTGTGGAACATATGATTTTATTTGTGAAACACCCTTAGTGCTTTTTTTTTTTTGAAAGTGTTTTAACCTATGGCGTCCGTTCTTAATGATAACTCTTTATTATCAAACCAAGACACTAATCAGTTTTTGGTGTAGGCGAGGATTGAATCTTAGATCTCTTATACAACTATCAGAGACTTTACCAGTTGAGCTAATTGGAACCCACTATAAACACCCTTAGTGCTTAGTGAGACAAAATTTCTATTCTTCTTTCATCCATTTTAATTAAATTTATTCAAAAAACAAGTTAGCTTCTTAACCTGTCCCATTAGTGTGTGTGTATATATATATATATGTGTGTGTGTGTGTGTGTGTGTGTGTGTGTGTGTTTTAGTAAAAAATAAAGAAGAAGATATTTTACCCCCTCAACCACCCCCCCCCCCCCTTCCAACGGACCATGTCATGAGAACTTTTCCTGGAGAACCATGAGGAGACTGGAAATAGCTTAAAGATTTTTATCTTTTTGGTATCTAAATTAATTTTAATAACATTAATACCAAAGGTGTAGTTTGAAAAATGGTAATAAATCTTTCAATCTTGATTAAGGTAAAAAATGGTGATAGGAAATAAATGTTATGAGAACATGATACAGCTTTTTTGTTGTTTTCATTCAATTATATTTTCCCCTACCATTCACTTTGTTGAGATGAGCCTATCTTTCTGAACCACTACCACAACTCATGAGTCATTATGAATTGTTTACCGTAACAGTTGACCATATTTCTATTTTCTTAGACCACTCAAATCCTCTTATATGTTTCAGGTATGAATATTGCATTTCAAACATATACATATTATAACTACGGTTATATGACTAACTGTAGTACATTCATTTTTCTCCCCAAGAATTCAATTGGAGCAATTTTAACGAATGAATTTTATCTTCAACTTTATATATATCATCAAATGACTCTTTTATAATTAATCAGTGCTAAACTCATCATTCTCCTTAAAATTGTCTCACACTAAAGTCCTATTCTCCTTTTAGAAATATTCATTCAGGGTTGTCTATTCGGTAATTTGGACATTTTACGATAAAATTGTTTGTTCTTGTAGGAAACTTTTTTTATTGAAAAAATCCCACTGCATATACTATTCGAATATAATAAATATTTCATTCTCAGAATCAGAATATTACTTTTGAAGACAATAAAAACACTCTTGTCTGTTGTAGTCAACTGATCATGAAAGTTGAAACTCAGCAATTGCTTACCTATAAGGTGTGTTTGGGGTTCGGTTATTTTGTTGAGGTTGAAATTTTTTTTACTAAAATAATATAGGTGGGGTTTGGATTGGGCATCTGCGTTTAGGCGTCTACGTTTTCCTCTTTTTTTTTTTTTGGTCGCACGAGGTTCAAATTTGACAGACAAGGCATTGTAGCGGTACTGTAGTGGTACTGTTTATCACTGTTTATGTACTGTTTACGCAATAAAAAATATTAAAAATGGGTCCCACGGTACTATTCACACATTTAAAAATTATTTTGCTACAGTGTTTTTAGTTTTTAGTTTTCAGTTTCAGTAACAATAAGTTCAATCTAAATGGACCCATAATAAGATATTTAAATAGTATCAAAAAGTACAGTAAAATTCATTATTAGTAGCAAAATTAATTTAAATAGTAAAATAAATCGACAAAAATAATCCTGCCAAACAGACTCATACAATGGAGTACAAGATGAATCTAATTTCTTGGAATAATCAACTTGTTTTTTTTGGGTGCAAAAACTATCTGTCGTTGTTTCTCTACTGTTTTTTCTTTGACTACTTACTACCTTCCAAGGGCCAAACTGAAAACTCCACGTGATCTTATTTCATCGAGGTGTTTTTCATTTTTATTATTTTCGGTTAAAGAAAAAAAAAAAAGAGTCTTCCTTAAAATATCGTTTAAATCTCACGAAACATCTCTTTAGTTCCAATTTCACTCACTTTTGGTTAGTTTTTATAAACTTTCTGAGACACCTGCCACGCTGGCACGACAAGACAAACTGAAAGCCACGTGTTGCCGCCAAAGTAAGGACCGCCCGTCGACGCCGAGGTCTTGTCCCGCGAGACACACGGCTCACATGGCTTCGTACATATCCAATTTTACCAAAGTCTCCTTTCTTTCTCAGGACAAGTAGCGAGTCTTTGTCGGGTCGCTTTCAGGGGTGTTTTGGTCATTCGAATTATTATTATTATTATTTTTTAACTACGGACTCCCCAAATGATTTGAGGACAAGAAGGAAGTAGAAACTGTAGCAAAAGAAGAGAAAACGTACGTTGAGGAGAACAGTGGGAGCGACGTGTAATTCAGTGGTTGGTGGATTTGAGTTTCCTTCTTTCCGTAGAAGATAAACAAAGCAAAGACAAAAATATATCGTAAGGCCAGCCTTTTATTATGAGGACCCCCACTCGTTGGACCCTTTTTTATAACTTTAAACGGAGTGACGATTCATACTGTTTTCTCAGAGCTTTTTTTTTTTTTTTTTTTTTTTTTTTTGAGTCACGTCTCAGAACTATTCTGGTTCAGTACTGTCTTAACCTGTAATATACTATATATACTTTATAGTATGTAGACTTCGCGCGCATGGCACGCGAGTCCACGAATATGGTCACGATATTATTATTTATTAGTTTATCCTTCCTTTTTAGTTAGATTTTGATCCATTTATGTATAAACTCATCCGTAAATTAATGTATGTTCTAATATACCTTAGGGTATATATATTAATAATTTATTTTTAAAATTTTTTTATAAAAAATTAAAAGGATTGTAAAAAAGTTAGTTACTTTTTGATTTTTTCATAAATTTTTTTTAAAATAATTTATTAATGTATGTCTTAAGAACATAAATTAATAAAATTTAACTTAATACGGGTATAGTTGCATATATTATTCTTCAACTATAATAACTAGTTTGAATGGAGGGGAAGGGATAAAAAACAAAGTGAAGTGGGGGAAAAATTGAAACAAGAGATCTCAAGAAACATTGGCTTGAGTTGGAAGTCTATCAAAAGATTAGTATTAGTAATAAATTATCTTGTGCATGTAGAACGTAAAGTAAGATACACACTACCCATATACAATAAAAATAATATTTATATTTTTAGTTTATTTTTGCAGTATGTGTAAAAACACATGCTGTGTACTAGTGTTTTTTCTTAGTTAGAAATGAATTAAATGTTTGAAGAACTCTTGAGCATGTAATGCTCGTGCGCTTAGTAATAACTCTGCAGGAATCTAAATTCTAGTGTCCCAGCAGTTGGTGGTGATGTGCCACCTATAAATAAATTTAGGCAGTCCTGCTCTGTGTTAAGAACATGATGGTCATGGCTTTAACAGTAAGGAAGAGGTCTAGAAGATTGGGAATCTGACCAATCACCGATAGTGGTTTGATCTAAATAGTTTATGTTAACTTATGCCCCAAAAAAAAAAAAAAAAAAAAAAAAAAAAAAAAAAACCCAAAACAAAGCAAAACCAAAAAAAGAAAAGTTTTGTCGAACAACATCAGTAACTATCATAAGAAATATAAGGTCGGCATATCTATAAGCTATCTTCAGAGATATAAAATTGTCACTGTAATACCTATGGTCCTATAGAGAATTTTATAGAGCTATATTTGGACTTAATTATTTATGCGAGCAGTGGAGCAGAGAATTCTGTAAATTACAAGTCACTATCATATATCCTATTGCAAACAAATCATTCTTATATGAATTTTTAGAGCTGGTTATAGGCCATGTTGAAGTTGTACGTGATTTGTAATTATTGCTACTCTCTTTTTTACATGTTATTTCCTACAAAGGATTGAAAGGAATAAGAATCTTTTCTGGTTATTAATTTTCAACAATTTTTCAAAGTGGTCCACCCACACCGGCACACCGTTCCTGGATAAGTAATTTTATATAAGGGAGCCAGTGGTCTAATCCAAATCCATTTAGACAATGCGATAATGCAATTTACTTGACTAGTTTATGTAATTTCTCATTGAGTTTGAGTTTTTCTTATCCTTAATTTAATGGCGAAAATACTATTTTGGTCCTTACATTTTGGTGTAACAATCAATTTGGTCCCTACATTTTAATAGCAGTCAATTTGGTCCCTGTTATTTTTCACTTGCAATCAATTTGGTTCCCACTGTTAATTTACTAATAAAAAATGCATACGTGGCAAATATTTTGCATTGTTGGCGCACATGTGGCTAAAATAATAATATAAAATCAAATAATCAAATATTAAAAAAATCCACCTACGCATTTTAATAAAAAAAAATAGAAAATGATTTTTTTTAAATCCACAATTTCTTTTATTTTCTTTTTCTATTCTTCTTAATCTTCTTCTTTTGTTTGACGTGGAATTTTTTTTTTTATTAAAATGCATAGGTGGATTTTTTTAATATTTAATTATTTGATTTTATATTATTATTTTAGCCACATGTGCGCCAACCATGCAAAATGTTTGCCACATATGCATTTTTTGTTAGTGAATTAACAGCAGGGACTAAATTGATTGCAAGTGAAAAATAACAAGGACCAAATTGACCGTTATCAAAATGTAGGGACCAAATTGACTGTTACACCAAAATATAGGGACTAAAATGGTGTTTTCGCCTAATTTAATTTATTTTTATTTTTTTTAGGCAAAGTAACTCACAAGTCTAAATGGGATCGAAACTGCAGTCTCACACACCATCATAACTGAGGATGGAATGTCAGTTGGACTATAGCTAAATGGCTATTTCATTGGGTTTGAGTTGTTGTTTACTTTAACACTAGTGATGGAACCAAGATTTAATCTTAAAAAACCAAACTATGAACCCCAACTTTTTTTTACTATTATAGAATCAGAAATATACTAAAATTTTAAATTTAAATTAATATATGAAAAATAAAACAAGAATCTATTTAGTATTAACAAAATAAAGATACAAAATTATTGTTTTAATACCTTTCAACTTAAATCATTTATGGTTTATTAAAATGAAACTTGAAATTATTTTAAATCTCGAAAATCATAGTATCAAATTTTGCAACAAATTTTTTTTAATATGCAAAGTCAAAGACCCTATTAAAATATCATCTTACATTTTGTTGTAAAAGAACAATATTCATGCACTAGTCGTTGGCTCAATTCATAAATATTTGACAATTTATTGCTAAGCAATTCCATTACATGCTCACCAAAAATCAATTTATTGATAAGCAATTCCATTACTAACAAACAGATATAATCAATTTTTGTTGATAAGGGATTTGTCTTTGATTTTTTTTTTGTTTTTTGGTAATAGATATAGGCTAGGTGGCTACTTTAATTTTTGGGTTTTTTTTAGGCCAACTTTCAATCTTGGGAGTTAATTTTCAATTTTTGAGGGCCTTTAGAACCACAAATTTCAAAGTTTATCTAATATTAATATACACAATTAAAAAATTTTGAAAGTTCCAGGGGACCATGGCCTCCCTTTGGTCTTTTCGTAACTTAACACCACTCTTCTAGATTGAAATTCAAAACTAGAAATTCAAAATTTTCTAAGGCAACCATAAAATTCTTAATCATTCTTGATTAAATGAATAGTTCAAAATTTATCACGTTATCACTATCTTAAATAAATATCAAAATAATACTAGTTAATTAATTAGTTGCATTTGAAAACATGAAACCTCCAACACAAGAAAAAAAAATTTTTTTTGAACAAATATTTTCCACTTAGCATTATCATTGGTTGCATTTGGAAACATCAAGTTTTAAGCTCAATATAATAGGTGATAAAGAGTGTGTGTGTGGTTTTTTTTTGGGAAAGGGGGGAGGGGGGGGGGGGGGGGGGAGAGGCCGGAACAGCATATAAAGCGATTAGAATGTGCCAATACCAGCTTAATATCGGCAATGTTGTTAGTTATATCCATCCACTGATCTCACTAAATGCTAGATGGCCGATTTGAAAATTATCTCATAAAAGGTAGACCGGAAGATCTTAGTAGCCACAATCGCATTTATTATGCTCACAAGTCACAACTACTCACTCAACATTTAATGTGATGGCTTGTCTCGATTACCATTTGGAAGTGAGCCTCAGTTTGGCAAAATGAATAGAATCATATCACGCCCACTGAAAGCATTTGAGTGCTCATTGTCACCTTGCAAGGATTGCTATGTACTTTTTGTTTGGGTGTATGGTAAAATGGTTTGTTTCAGTGAGAACTTCTATCAAATACCCTTCATATTTCACTACCACCTAAAAATTTGTACTAGGAATTTATCAAGTAATGTGAATAAGAATTTCATAAAATAAAGTCACGTCAATAAGATGGTCTTAGTTTATTAAACGGTTAGATAATGAAATATGGTTAGATTTTAAATTCAAATACAATAATAGAAGAAGAAGAAATTGACTCAAGAATAAAATGGTTAATGCAAATGTTAATAAGCACCATGTGGTGCTTATTAAGGTTACAATAATGTGAGTCTCACTTAATAAAAAAATTAGATAAATGAGAAAAATTGTATAAAGTTGACTCTAAAACTTATAAAATTGACAAAATGCTGACATAAAACTGGGTGGCTGTAAAAAATGATGGTTGTGGCAAAAAAGTTATGGAATAATTTTTATAGAGATTCAACCTATGATGTTTACTTCTGATGACTGCACTCTTTATCATTAGACCAAAATACCAATTAATTTTTGATAAAATCATGTAAATAAGAGACTCTAAGTTTATTAAACAATGAGATGAAGTAAGGTAAGATTTTAAATAATAATAATATATATATATATATATATATATATTAATAAACAAGTTTAGAGAAAATCCACTTAGGTTCTACAATTGAAGCCTAATTTTGCGCTATGTGTCCAAAATTATTTTTTTTAGAGAGAGTTTTATTTCTAAATTTTGGAGTCAAATATGAGACCACATTAGTGAATAGACTTAGGAATAAAATAGTTAGTTGTAATAGTTAAGTAGTAGTGATTCGGGAGCTCCCGAATCACTCGAGGGTTATTCTTAATTAGCATTTATTTCTATAAATTGAGAAATAATTAGTTTTTTTTTCTAAAAGATTGGTAATAATTATTTCTTAACCCACACAATAACTCCAAAAATAAAATAAAATTGCATGTTTCTTCTGAAACTCTCTCACTCCTCTTGTTCATGATATTTTCAGATTAATATTTTTAACAAGTATAATCCTAATATAATTTTATTGTGGTATATATGAAATTTAGTAAAGAAATACACAAACGACACTACAACAAAATGTATTTTCAGTGATGAAAAAATTCGTCACTAAAAGTCCAATTTTTCGTCGCTAAGAACCTTTAGTGACGAAATCTACTAATTAGCGATGAAACTCATTTCATCACTAAAACCTTGTAGCTAAAGGTCCTGGCGACAAAAAATTTCGTCCCTAAAAGTCCGATTTGTTTAAAAAAAAAAAATTGCTAAAAACGCTATTCAGTAACGAAAATATTTCGTCACTAAAAACACTTTAGTTTATTAAATCATATTTAGTCACGAATAATTTCTTCGCTAAAACTATGTTCGGGTACATATAGTGACAAAAAAGTTTGTCACTAAAACTATTTTTAAGAAAATCTAGGCACATATAGCGACGAAAATTTTCGTCACTAAAACCATTTTTTACAAAATTTTGCTACATTTAGCGACGAAATATTTCATCACTAAAACAATTTTTTGTTGTTATATTTGTGACGAAAAAAATTTGTTGCTAAAACTTATTTTTTGTTTTTATTTTTTTCATGATTTTGATATTAACCTGTAACATGTCATTAGATTATTATAACTTCACATTTGAATAACACATTTATTTTAACAACACATTTATAAAAAAAGATCCATACATTCCACAAGTAAAAAATAAAACAAGTATCCAATTCAAACTCCTTCCATACAATAATTGTTTGCAACACATACAATAACTCAAGATGTTTTATAATAATATAAAAAGTTTAGCATAATATAATTAGAACTAACAGAAGATGTCCTTATATGTTTTCAAGTAATTCTAAAAGTAAATCCCCTAAAAGCCACCAATAAGAAATCTGTACAAATATAAAATCAATACTACATTAAAATCGTAAAGTAAAAACATTAACTATGTTATAATAAACATTTCTAACAATGCATTAATAGTAGCCACACCAATGAATTAAAATCACAACGCCTAATGTATAAGTTGTAGAAAGCAAATATAGATTTTAAAGTGTAATACAATACAATTAGTTTCAAATAATGCATCAAAAAAGTAGTCACACCATGTAGTGTGGGTCAATTACTAAAATAAAGTACTAACTAAAAAGTGTTTTAACTTGAAGTTGAACCATCCCCATAGGTAAGAGCGTCATCATAACCCTTACTTCTCAAAAAGTTAAGAATATTTTTTTGGACCTCTTCTTGCTTAGCTCGTACCTCTTGGTCCCTAGCTCACTCCTCTTGGTTCCTAGCTCTTGCCTCTTTGAGCTCAATTATCTCATTTTCTAGCCATTGGAGATACTCCACCAAGGATTTAGATGAGGCGGTGGTTGCTAGAGAAGAGGAAGGTCTCATGCCAAGTCCTTGTACAATACTAGACTTCCTCTTAAAAACCAAGTTTGAGATCTCCTCTTGTGTAAGGGGAATTGCATTAGGATCTTGACAATGATCCTCTCACACTTTGAGAATATTTTCCTATCATTTGAAAGAGAGAAAGAAACAAACAATCATAACATTAATACTACATATATTATAGCTTTACAAACATGATAGGGATGGAATGATACACATACATATGTCGCTTCATCCTCATGGTATATCCACATATTTGTATTTGGATTAAAATGAACATCTTTGAAGATTTTTGCCAATTCAGGAACTTGACTGTCATTATTATTTGTTTGATTAATTAACATTCAAGTGTTAGATAGATATACTTAATTAATCATAACATGTAATATACTAAGGTTTAAGAAAATGAAAAAACACGCACCTCCTTATCAACCCTAACAGCAATTGCTTTTGTCCCGCATCTATATTTGCTTGAAGTTTTCTTCCTATTTTCAGAGTTCTTTCTTGATTTTTTCTAATAAACAACATTCAAGATATTTATTAGATTATGATTAAAACAGTATACATTTACTTCATCTAAGTATTAATCTAAAGTACTATTCATCACATCTAATCAACAAGGTTCATTCACATTTGCAAGAAACTAAAAACACAACAACCCATTACAAAACCAATCACAAACATCACAAGTACAATGCTTACAAGTATTGATATCGAATAAAGTAATACTCATCACATCTAATTAACATGTTTCATTCACATTTGTAAGAAATTAAAAATATTCCCAATATGAATTTAAATCACCTTATAACACTATGCAAGCCATTCGCTTGCTCCAACACAATAACCCATCACAACCAATTACAAACATCACAAGTATAGAGTTTTATAGGTATTTGAACAGATTTTACTTACTATGATCAAGCTAAGTGTACAAGTCTGATTTGTTGGCTAAACTTTGGTCTTTAACTTTCACAGATCTAAGCCTCTTTCTATTCCCCCACAACAACTCAAACAATCATTAACCATGTCATCACATTCAACCAAAAACCATTAAATTTCTAATAATACTTAAACTAATAAATAAAAAAACATAATTTCGTATCTATTAAACGGTGCATTAATCTTAAATTATAAATATATGGGATTGGGTTAATCACACAATTGTGTAGAGAGGTGCTTCTATGAAGTAAGCCAACAAGACCATATTGCCTCTTCCGGACTGAAAATGGCTCGAACCCATGAATGAGACTTACCCAAATGTTTTGGTTATTCTAATAGCCACCCACTATTCATAGAAACACGCACATATACAGTTCCCACTCCTTGCTACCAAAGCCACCAAATACTCCAACTACAACGTACAAAATGAATATCAATATGAGTATAGCATAAAAAGCACGGGCACAACAATGTAATGAAACAAAATTATAAATATATTACACAAATTTTATTAAAAACGTCTGCCATATTTAATACATTTTTTTTATAAATATTAAATCTATATAATAAATTTTCATCATTTTTATGTACTAAAGAAATTTTTTTAATGAAATCTTAAAAAATGACAAAGCCAGCAACTTGTTTCTTTTTCATAGTTCCCAGAAATTTTTTTTTGAAAATTAAAATAAATAAAATAAAAAGAAACAGAGAAGTTAGGGGGCTTACACGCAAGAGTCCGAATGGGTGCTAGAGCTTGGATCATCGTGCTTTACCTGGAACCGTCGTGAATGGGTGTGTATCGACGATGGTTGCCGGAACCGTCGCGAATGGGTTCGTAACGGCGTTGGTAGCTGGAATTGTTGCAAATGGGTTGGGTTTATGGTTATCAGCGGTGACGACTTCAAAACCGTCGCAAATGGGTTCGTAAAGGTTGGGGTTGTTGTTATCGGCGACAGTTGGGTATGTCGTTATTGGTGATGGTTGGCTTCCTTCAAATTGGTGACGGTTGGCTTTCTTCAAATCGGTGACAGTTGGAGCTTAATCGGCGACGGGTTTGGTTTGGGAAAACTCAAGAAGAGTCAAGCTTGGTAAATTTTTTTTTTAACCGAAATGAGCTTGGGTTCTTTAGCTGGGTATTGAAATGGGGCTAGTTTGATGTATTATTTGGGAGTATTTATAGTGAAGTCTATAGTGACAAATTGTTTCGTCGCTATTGCTTCCTCTTCATTGCAAAAGGTATTAGGCTTTTAAGTTTTTAGCGACAAAAATCAATTTCATCACTAAATAACCTAGATTTTGTAAATATTTTTATTGACGGAATTCATATTTTGTCACTATAGCATACTTTTAGTGATGAATTGTGATTTTATCACTAAAACAATGAGGTGCAAAACTATTATTATTTTTAGTGACGACTATTTTCCGTTGCTAATTCTTCCTTATAGCGACAAAAAGATTTTCGTCGCTAATACTATCCACAACAATACCTACAGTGATGAAATATTTCGTCACTAAAAATTTCAACATTTAGCGATGAAATATTTCATTGCTATAGATTAGTTAAGCTCGCGCCAAAGTTTCCCTCCGCTGGCACCCATTTTTTAGATTACAATAGCAACGAAAAATAATTTTCGTCACTAAATGTTATAATTTTTTTCATTATTAGTGATGAAATTCATATTTCGTCGCTAAAGCTGTATTTTTAATGACGAAAAATATTTCCTCACTAATTTTCGTTACTAAAAATACATTTTCTTGTAGTGTGACAAATTCAGTTTTTATCACTAATAGAGTGTCAAATACGAATTAACTTTTTTTTATTATATTCTTTTTTTATGAAACATGTATTTCTTCTTTAAAGAATTCAAGTTTATTTTATATATAATTATGATATCCAAGCATGTACAATAGTCACTCATTATAATTTAATATTTAACGGAGATGTTGTCAATTTTTATTAAGTTATGAAGATAGTAATTTTTAATAGAAAACATTCATTACACCAAAAAAAGTCTACTACATCAAGTGTTAATACAACAAAATATGTATAGTAGTATTAGACAAAATATCACATCTACAAGTTAAAATTGTTGCAATAACAACTTAAAAGTGTTAAATTATTGCATCAACAATAATATGTTGCAATAACTTATAATTTCGGATGCAATAGAGACTTTAATATATTAGGAAAAATTGTTGTAATAACTTAAAATGAAGAAATTATTGCAATAAATTGATACCAATTATTTTTGCAATCTATTGCAATGAAAATTTTGAACTAATAGCTTATTGCAACAAAGTTATCATTGCAATAATTTGATATTAATTCCTTACAATGTCTGACACCTTACCTTTGACACTTAGAAATTATTGTGAAATTGTTATGGACATAACACTCTCCAAGTCTCCATTATTTGCCTACACATTAAAGTCACTAATATTTTTGTGCACCCACACACGTGTGTTATAATTCCATATGTTTGAAGTAAAACTAAACGGAGCTAAGAAAGTGAAACACTGTCCGTTCCCTCCTTTTATTTTTTTCTTTTCTTCCTATTCCTTCCATTCTATTGTCATTTTCCGTAGATGTCAATTAACAAAGCTAAGTCCTTGAAAGTGCTTTGGATCCGATCATGTCTTTAAAGAAGGTGATCTGTAAGTTCATGACCAAGTTCAAAGAAGCGGTGGTGTAGGTGGACTTGGCTAAGTGAAGGGTGGGAAAGGCGGGGAGCAATGCCGAGAGAGTGTTTAAGAAGCTCAAGGATTTCAAGGTTCTTCCCATTTCTTACTTGGAGGAGGCGCAATTCGTCCTATACCTTTGGACTAAGTTGGCTTTCGCGGGAAAAGGGAAGATCAGCTCCAACTTGCCAGTTAAGACAAGAGGTGAACTAGTTCAGTTTATCGCACTCCACCAGCTCCTTTTGGTTACAAATTGATTAAGATTGGTAAGGGAGTAGTAGTAAGAAAGTAGGTTGGGGGCTTCAGATAGGCTTGGGTTTAGTATAGGTTTAAGAAGGGTTTAGTGGTTTGAGATTGTAAAAAGTTTGAGTTGGCACTGCACCAAAAAAAGTCTACTACATCAAGTGTTAATATAACAAAATATGTATAATAGTATTAGACAAAATATCACATCTACAAGTTAAAATTGTTGCAATAGTAACTTAAAAGTGTTAAATTATTCATCAATAATAATAAATTGCAATAATTTATAATTTTCGGATGCAATAGAAACTTTAATATATTAGGAAAAATTGTTGTAATAACTTAAAATGAAGATTTCACTGCAATAAATTGATACCAATTATTTTTCTAATTTATTGTAACAAAAATTTTGAACTAATAGCTTATTGCAACAAAGTTATCATCGCAATAATTTGATATTAATTCCTTTATAATCTATTGTAATGGCAAACATGAAATTGCAACGAATATATCATTACAATAACCTAGTATCAATTATTTCATAATCTATCGCTATGACAAAATGAAGTAATTATCTATTATGATGAATATATAATTGCAACTATAAGGACACGTTTTGGTTCCCAAGCCCAAAAATGAAAAGGACAAAGGCCCAAAGAGCCCAATACAATGAATTTATAGAGAGTGAGCTAGAAACTGGACTTCAATAAGTTGGACAACAATCACAGTAGGTTAAATGATACTAGAAAATAAGAATAAATGGTTTTAGGCAAGGAAAATCATCCTCGGTAAAGTCCGAGGAAAGCAGTTCTTATATATTTCTCTTAGACTTAAGGACAATTATAGTTCTTGAGTGTACAGTGTTTTTTCTTTCTCCTCCAGATTCTCTGATCTCCCTCTGTAATGGGGTTTTTCTTTTTTATATTTCCCTTTTTTACTTCATCTTAGCCCTCCACGTATAGATCAAATTGTTGGTTTTGATCATTGTCCCATCAGCCCCTTCCTGAAGTCTTTGTGGGTAGCTGTAAGGCTGAATATTATTGTTCAGGTATCACATTATTAATGCAGCCAGAGAATTAGCTGCAGAGCATTTAACGCGCAGGTAGTAGCTTTCCCCTAGATATTTCTTAGCTTTCTTTTGTCTTATTCCCTTTTAGTGCTTATCCTTACTAGCATGATCGTCTGGTGTGTTGTTCTTGATGAAAGGTCGGACCTTTGACCTCTACTCTGCTTAGCTGAAGATGTGTTTCTCCTCAGACTACACTCTCAATCCTTCACAATCAAACTTCTTCCATAGCCCACCAATTTGTATGTCCTCATTAGTGTTTGCTTGTCCTCGGACGACATAATGTCCTCGGACACGACCCATGGTCCAATATCCATCTCTAGGCCTTTTATCCCTACAACAATAATTTAATTCGACTTATTTTAGTCAATTATTTGCAATCTATTGTAATAAGATTTATGAAGTAATAGCCTAAAATTTCAAGATATTTGAAATAGTAAATTGTATGTTACTACAATATACATATCATTGCATTAAAGTTGTCATTAAAATATTTAGAGTTTATTGCAACAAAATTTTTTGTTACACAAACCTATTACCTCAAATTAATTTTATTGTAACACCATGTATCAACTATTGCAATGATTTTAATATTATTGCAACGATTTCTTTCATTCTAGTAAACATTTTTTCTTGTAGTTATTATATATATATATATATATATATTGTGGGAAGACTTTCGTCTTGGCCCCCAATTAGGTATTGTTCGCTTTGGGATGAGCAATGATCGACTTTCGTCTCACCCGCATGAATTTGCTTAATCTCACATCTGGGAGAGACGCCTCCTATTCTTGCCTTATAAGCCTTTGGCTTAAGGAAGGGTGTACCGTAGTGTGTGTGATCGTGGGAGGACTTTTGTATCGGCCCCCAATTAGGTATTATTTGCTTTGGGATGGGCAAGGTCGACCTACGTCCCACGCACACGAATTTACTTAATCCCACATCGGGGAGAGACGCCTTCCACCCTTGCCTTATAAGCCTTTGGCCTAAGAAAGGATGTACTGTAATGTGTGTTCATGCGGGTGGGACGTTGGTTGATCATTTCCATCCCAAAGTGAACAATACCTGATTAGGGGCCGAGACGAAAGTCCTCCCATACACACACACATATATATATATATATATTAGTTATACTCACATAGTTTAAAGATAATTTTGTAAGGGTGTTTTAAGAAATTTTGTTGAAATATGGTTCCATTTCATTATCTTATCATGTTGTTCCAAATTGTGAAACATACATATTCGTGGTTCTATTTTGCTAGTATCACTGAATAGATGAATAAAAATAGCTATTCATGAATAATTATGGATACCAAGCATCTTAATTGATCACAAATGGTATTATGTTTTTCGCCGCTGAACCAACACAACAAATTAATAGGGATCCAGTAGTCCAATTATATGGGATATTACGTGGCTTAAAAAGGTGACGTTCATGTTGAGAGTAATATCATAGTTGGATCACATTGTGTCATAAAAAGACGCATGGGTCTGTGCTTGAAATTTCTTTTGACTTTTAAGCAAAATCATGAGTAATTTTGCAATCAAACATGGTGCACGTGTCCATAATCCATATTGAAGAAAAATTCGGGTGGTAATTATCTAGCTTTTTCCCTTGGTGAGAAAAAGAAGGGTCCCCTGGGCTTTTTGACCTTCTATTCGATTTCAACAATTAGAATATTTATCCCATTGTAATTGAATATAACTTGGAAACAATAAGATCTGTTCAAGAGGTGGACGAAAAATCTGAGAAATTATCTAATAAGAGAAATGTGAAATGCACAATAAATAGAGCTGAATAACAAATTCACTATTCTTAGGGTTTTTTTTTTTTTTTTTTTTTTTTTTAAGAAATAAAAATCATTTAATATTTTAATAGAGTTTTTTTTTCCATGTGATATTTATTTTTTAGAGAGTTTCAACTTATGGCGTCTGCTCTTAATGAAAACTCTTTATCATCAAACCAAAACACCAATCGGTTTTTGGTGTAAATAGGTATTAAATTTTAAATCTCTTATTCAATTATTAGAGATTATTAAGGTAACTAGAATTCACTATTTTTGCATGTGTTGTTGGAAATAAAATCATATGCCAAATGCGAGCGTTATCAATCATAAATGAATGGAATGGAATAGAAAAGAATAGTTATAAAGGAATGGAAATGAATAAGTGTTCCTTTCTACCCATTCTATTCCTTCTTACTTAAACTTTCAAACTAAAGAATGAATTTTCTATTCCCTTCATTAAAACTTCCAAACAAAGGAAAGAAAGAATATTTTAAAATTATTTTTTTTAATTTTTTTTCATTCCATTCCATTCACTTCTTCCAAATGAGGGCTAAATTCATCCACACAATTTAAGTGAATAATCCTAATATTAGATAATTTCCCTAAGAAACATATAATCACTCTAGCAATTGAATATATAGTTCAAGAAAAGCAAAAGCTCAAGGTTATGTCAAAAATCAAAAGGGAAGCATTTTGAATCATTACAGCAATTTGAAGTCAGAAAGAACTTGAAGACAAAAAACAAAAACAAAGAAAGTGAAACGGAGAGGGAATAAAGGAGGAAAGAAGTCAAAGAACTCAAAGACATCCAACAAATCGAGTATTGTTTTTTTTGGTACACCATTTTTATTTTGACTGATGTTAAATTGAGGGGTTCGTGGCACCTTGCCACATTGTCCAGCCCATAATGTTCAACTTCACTTTGAAACCGATGTTACAACCATTATGGATTAATTATGACTCATTAATCAAATGCCAATGCTAATACTCCTAATTTGTGTGTTAACTAGGTCACAGCCACATTAGCATTTGGCATATGCTTTTTTTTAAAAATATATTTAATTAGATTTTTAGTTTATTTGTTTATGTACACCTCTTTTAAAATCTTAATTTTTTTTTTAAGTTTAATTATACACAATTACTTTTCAGCAAAAAGTTACATCCAATTGCACTCTAGATTCTCAATGTCATTGTATTGACCAGCAAAGAAATGATAAGTATTAAGCAACATTAGTCCTTTTGTTTTTTATATCATGTTCCTCACTTTTTTATAGGTAATACTTACATAGTCTTAGAATAGTGTTTTGGACTCTCACATAGGAGGTGAGCCCATAAGGGACTTATGTGTGAATAGGTACTAAAATGGTGATAGTTCATGCAAGTTTAAATATTGATGATGTAGTACAATCCAAATCATATATTTCAAAATAGTTGGGAGAATTTTAGAAACCACATCTTAATAACTCTTGAGTCCCCAGTTTATGCTGTCCAATAGGTGGTAGAATTTCTTCATCAAGTTATATTAGTTGTAACTTGATATAACCTTTATAATTGTACAGCTCTTACCTTCTTTCATTCTTTTCATCATTGTAAATTCATTTCATGGAAACAAATTATTATTATTATTATTATTTGATAATTATAATTAAAAGAAGAGAAATTTAAATTTTAAATATCTTTATTGAAAATATTAAAACTATCAATTAAGATACAAGATTCAAAACAAAGATTATTTTTATGTCGAATAAGTTTTAATTTCATTGCTCTAGATCCAACACGATACAACATGTGACAAAAATTGAAGAAGTGTCCTGTGTTCATATTTTGTCGACCAAGCCGTGTCCTTTTATGTCACACGTGAAATTGATGTACCCAAAAGGGAGTGCGTAAATTTTAAATTAATAATAATGTCATGGGAATTTTTACATCAAAGCAACTTTTCTTTTTTTTCCATAAAGGACCATAAGTAATGCGACATGTGGTGGCTATATTACAACGATATTATTCCGTGTTCCCCATGTTTTGTTTCTGTGTTTGTTTTTAGTTACTTCTCTTCTCTTTGTTGTTGCAGAGGAGGTGCAGGTGGTCGTTGGTCATATGGTAAAAGAGCTCGATGTCACATCTTTGAGATGAAGGATACATATGGAATATTGAAGAAAGGAGTTAGGGATTACGGAAATTGGAAAATAAATAAATAAATAAATAAATACTAGTAGTTGTTGATAAGAGCGGTAGTGTTTACTGGGGAGTGGGTTTGGCCGCGGGGATGGGCTAGTGATGTGGACGGTTAGATCCACGTAGGACGGTGGTGGTGGTCGGCCGTGGTCTCCAATCATGCGGCGGACCGCATCATTGAACTCATTACACCGTTTGTGGTCCCCACCATAAGCGCCCCACCCCTAGGCCCCACACCCCTCCCAGCCTTTCTCTAAAAGCTGTGGCGGTGACGGTGATAGCTAAACAACAAATATAATTCCTCTTTTTATTTTTTTATTTACTTTCTTTGTGTATATGACCAAATGATACCACGTGTCTAATAAATTCAAGCGCATTAATAAAGGAATTGAACCCAAGTTTTGTTTTTGTTTTAAATACAATTTTTTTGAGCGAAGAAACGGTAGTTTTAAATACAATTAACACTCTTATGGTTTGAGTTAATTATATTAGCTAAGTTTATGATTTTTAAAACTAACCAACTTAATCCCTAATCATCGTAAGAAAAAAAAGAAAAATAAGTAACGATTTAAGAACCAAATTGGTCAGTTTTGAAAAGTTTTAAACTTAACTATTATTAACCCAACCTCCAAGACTGTTAATTGTATTTATTTTAAGGTGTCTTGAAACACTTCATTTAAGTTTTTGTAATGCTAGGGATAATTTTTTATTTTATTTTTTTGAAAAGTAACACTACGTTCATATCATATAATTATATACATTGACACTATTTAATTTATATATAAAAAACCATTAACACTACTTTTATTTATATTAATCATTAGCGTTGATACCACTTTAAGGTTCAAGGTTTAGGGTCTTTAGACTTATTAATATTTTTACTATCTATAATTTCTTAGGTATTGTGTCTGAAATTCCAAATTTGAATTTAATCATCCTATTGACCAGTGCACTAAAATAAGTGGTTATTTCTTTAAGAATAGTTAAACTCAACCATATAATCTAAGGAATTTTATCATTTTAATTTTATTTTTAGAAACACGCACACATGCATGAGAATGAAATTCTAACACAAAGACACATTATAAACTCTACTCAAAAGTTATAATAATTTACACAATACACTTTCTTATGAAACAATTACTTTTAAAAAAAAATCTCTTAGAAACAAATACACGCACAAACAAAAGACATGCAAAGGAGAGGGAAACTAAAGAATTTCACCTAAGTTTTACCCCCTCAAAAAGAAGGGGGCCCCATTGCACAAAATATGATAGCAAAACAAGAAACTCTCTTGCTATTAGAGTAAAGTTAGATATATAAACAATTTGTAGATAAATTAATCTCCCTTGTTAGAGAAAGAAGAAGAAGCTTCTCCTGTGTACAATATTTATATACTTGATATAATAAGATGAAAAGTGTGAAGATGAAGTTAACGTAACCAGCAAAAGGAGATCCTAGCGGGGTCCTATTAGGATCTTAGCCCTTATGACATCGACCTCCCTCCAAACACTCTCTCATATTGTCCATATCTCTCTCTTAATCTAAGAATAACACCTTACCCTTTAGAAACTTATTGTTAGTTAATGAATTTTAATTTATGGTTGACGGTGGTTGGTAAAGAGAAATCAATATGAATTTATTGAATCATATAGTTTTTTTTTAAGTACAGTTAATGGGTACTTTTAAAACATTTGTTTTTATAGAATGTTTAAGACATTTGTTAATTGACTATTTTAGGAAAGTTTTAACTTTTAATACTGCTACTTTTGCATGAAATATAAGAAAACTGTCAAAAAATTAGTTGCCTTTTAATTTTCTTAAAAAAATTTATAAATATATTTCCTAAATTAATACCCTTAATACATTTATTAACTTTTTATTTTTTTATTTTTTAACTGAACTCTTCAACTTGACTCTCTCTATTCTAAGGTGTGAAACACAAGCTTCTTTCAATGGGGCATGAACTATCATTGTGCCCCCTTGTAGGTACTAATTCTAACATTTCATTTAAATGAAATAAAATAATTACTTTCTAGAATCTAGACCCCTAACATTTCACTCAAGCGTCTATGATTATAAGCAAATATTTTCTAGCCCCATTTGCTGGAAATTGTTTGAACCTTTTCGACATTTGTGGGGGAGAAAATGTTAATTTAATGCTGATTTCTCATTCTATAAGGTGATGATTGTCCATCATGTGAATTAGAGTGGACGTTCCTGTGGCTAATTTATATATGATCGGAATTGAAAAGCTAGGGACCTATTGAAAACTGTAACCAATTTCACAGATGGTTGCATATTTATAGTAATGGAGGTTTTCATATCATAATCATTATAAGAGAAAGATAGAGGACAAGAAGAGTATTGGAGGTTGAACTTTAGTACTCATTATCCATATCAGACCAATAAATCAATGGTAGAGAATTGAAAGAAATAAGAACAAAATATTAAATATAAAACAACGAATGTATAGATGTTTTATATTGTTGATTTGGATCAAATTCTATACATTAATTCCACCAGTAAAAGTTGGGAAAGAAAAAAAAACAAAAACGGAAAGGTAAAAAAGCACATCTTCATCAACAAATTTGATTGATTGATACAAGTTGATTTTCTATTGCGATAAATTGAGGAAACAATTAGCCTGGTCCAATAGCTATTTCAGCCGCTACAATAGGTACCATAACAAAAAGTTAATTATTTTCTACGATATCTATTGCTTGATCACAAGTCGAAGAGCCCTTATTTGTCTTGAACTTACTGAATGCAATTAAATAGGCAGTTACAATAAGTACACGTTCGAACATCATTAACCAACTCTTTATCAATTATTTTCAAGAAGAAAAAAAAAAGTTATGACTTATATTGACTAGAATATAAGAAGTACGAAACAAAGGAACAAAGGAATATATTGATATTAATAATGGATTGAATAAAATAATTTATATTATAAGAGAGAAGAAAATGATGTGATAATTCCAGAAACATCACACCAACGAGAAGGCACAAGTTTTTGTGTGTGATATTTTTATTAGAAGCTTCAGGGGAAATACTGGAAAATATGCATGTGTGACATTGATGGATGGGTGTTTCCAGTTGAACAAGAAGTCTCTAGGCATAAAATGTGGGGAAGATGGGTACTGATTGAGAAAGAAATGTGGGATTGATGCCATGATGGTCACAGGTGAGCTGAGGGGTCCTGCAACATGTATGGTGTAGCGTTTCCAATGGGTTGGTTCAGACTCTGCCTCGTGTGGATTAGATTTTTCAAGATTCAGTGGCGTGTCCAATTTGAATCAATGACAAACGCGTTGGAATTGACTTGCTAAAGATCTGTGTTACTTGTCTTGCAAAGACATGCCTAATTTCTAGCTACAGATTTTGCATTCATAAGAAACGTTGTTTGTGCAGGTTTGTCAAAAAGTATGGTACGTTCTTACTGTCTAATCTTTTCTTTTTCCTTTATGGACGTTTCTAGTCAATGGACTTTCATGTTCAATCAAAGGTTATAAGGCAGACTAGCTATTTGTGCCTATACGTGAGATTGTGAAAAGAGAGTTTTTTCATGATATTGGCAAGTGCACGAAGCAAATGTTTAGTGCGGATAGTGCTGGCCACCACATGAAAATGCTTGTTCATATTATCAGCCATTTGTCTGGTTCTGTCTATGGCAATATGAGCAAGCTAGGCAGAGCTGGTATGGGTGATGTTCAGAATTTTAGATGGGTTAAGAACTCTAGTAATCCCTATGGAAAAGAAAAAGGAAAAGAAAAAAAAAGTAAACCATCAATGAAATTGACCACTTTTACCACATAAGCATTTGAAAGCACAAATCCATTCTTCAAAAGAATTATTCTTAAACAATATCATGGCCTTATGGCAAAAAATTTGAGTCATTAAACTGATAATAGCAAAAGTGCAAGTCTTCATGAAATCTTAAAATGATCCACAACCTTTACGTTTAATAGACTATTTCAAGTACCGTAGAAAATGGACTCATAAAAAAGGTAATGGAAAAGCATCACGTAACGTTTGCACTTCCATGAAAATATCCACATGCTCCTTATAATAATTTCTAACTGATGCTTTTCATGGGCTTCCTTCACATATATCGATCTCTGGTCCCATACTATATCTTAAATGTACGTGTGGCCAATACCTGTGCTTTGTAGGTTCAGTGCACTATCTATATGTTTAAGTCTGTCTATGAATGTGATGTAAGATAATCATCTTGAATTCATTATAACAATCCGCAACAAGCATAATCAATGAGAAAAATGTTAAAGTAAACTTTTAGGCGATTGGAACGATCTCATCTGTGCACTACAAGTTTCAACAAATAGAATGATGCAAACAAGATTATCATGGGAACGTCTTTATATCTAAAGCTTAATCACAATGTATTAAATGTTAAGCATTCGCACGTTCACCTAGTCCATCAAATCAGTCATAATTAGTGTCCATTATCTAGGGCTTTTGTACTCTTGAAGTAGATAACACTGAAGATGCAAGAAGATGAAAAAGCTATTATATTGGTACATATGTGCATCATGGTGAAAGTTCAATCAATCGTAAACCGCCACACTCACTTTTCTAAACCAAGTCAAGAATGTTGAAGAGAGAGTAAGAATCGTTTAATTGCGAATTTGTTACGAAACACATGCATTTCCCTTATGATGCAAAAGGGGCTAAAAATGAGCGGCAAGAATAAGTACACTGACTTTTGGAGGAGAGGAATGAAGAAAGTGCACTACCATACTTCATAAAAAGTCTTCTTTTCACGATAATGGGATTTTATAAATCCGATAGCGGGGCCATTTTGCTGCCTAATGTTCACAAGTTATGTAAAGCAGGAAATGGGACAAAATTAACATTCTTTTGAATTGATTTAGCAATGAGAAACATTCTGTAAAATGGATACACCAGAGGTAATACCGAGTGATTTTATTTCTGCTTGAAGATTTCATGATAGCTTGAAGTTGATCAGAATGATAGAGATCTATATAGGTGTCATTTTTTATATGCAATGGAATGCTTTGCTGGTGCCAGAGACTCTAAACTAGTCTAAAGTACGTAGTGGGTCTATCTATCTATTTATCTGTGTGTGAATATATTGATGAAGTAGAACCCCCAATGTACCCCACCTTTGATGGAACTGGGATATATATATATATATATATATATAGACAACTACCTATGACTCTAAAAGCCTATAACAGTATGGATCCCTATCTTTTGCAAACACCTTAGAACAAAAAGGGTAAAAAGGTTGTTTAGTAAGAATTGAGATATAGAATTCTTGCTCTGGTGCATTTGCTTATATCAGTACAACATAGGAACCTCCTTGAGGGGCCCATTGAAACTTTGCTTTGAAGGGACTAATCTCTATTTGGGATGGTTTTTAGGAACTAAAGTTTTAACTGAAAAATTGTCAATGTTTGGCAAACTACAGTTATAAAGTTACACTTATTTGCTAACCAAACTAATAAAAAGCTTTTAAACGTGAGAAATAACAGAAGAGGATATTATTGATATATTAGTTTATAAATACATGCCTTAGCTTTTGACTAGACTATTTTTTAGCTTTTGACTAGACTATTTTATTTCTTATTCATTAAATACTTTAAAAACTAAAAACCCCATGAACTAATAGTATAGTGAATTGAACTTGAGACCTTTGAGTTTATTACACATCTCTGACCAATGAGCCCACCACTAGAATATTCCCATGAGATACTTTATTTTTATACTTGAATCCAAATAATTCAAGAAAGGTTACTTGGTAATACCCCACTAAAACCAAGTATAAATTGATTTCATGCATTGATTGAGGTAAGAAAATGAATGTGAATGAAAGAGAATGTTCAAGTTTTGTTTGATAAAAAAATGGAAGAGTGGAATGATATAAAATGTGATTTGAATAAATTAATTGTTATTATATAAGGGTTAAAGAGAAGTCTAAAAAAGATTGGGCTAAATAGTAAATTCTCAGTAAAAGACATTCTCTCCCAAATGGGCAGGTCCGAAATTCCGAATAAAGGTTTCCATCCTCGTCCTTTTCCACCAAACCAAACAGACCTTTACTAAATTTAGCTATGGGGGTATATGAGGCCTTCTCCATTAAAGTAGGCTTGTCAATTCCTATGGGCCGAGGCTTGTCAAAGCTCGACCCAGATTCAAAATTTTACAGCGTCATGACATCAGTCTAAATTTAGACTGTCAAGCCTTGTTTGTTTCATCGATTTAAATTTTGGGCTGAAATTTTCATCACAGCCACCAGTTGTTGATAAAACTGTACAGCCCATAAAACGGAAAGCCACACCGAAGCTTCCTTTCCTTCCACCCCATTCGACAACCAAAAACAAAACAAAGCAATTTCCCAAAAACACTCTCTCTCTCTGTCTTTCTAAAACTAAAAGCGAACAATTTCCGATCAATTTCCCAAACTTTCCCAAATCAAAAACAAATCCTAGAAAGAAAGAAAAAATGTCTTCTTCTTCAGTATTCAGCGGCGACGAAACCGCTCCGTTCTTCGGCTTCCTCGGAGCTGCGGCTGCCCTAGTTTTCTCATGTAAAAGCACACTTATTATCCTTAATCTTCTTTTTTTTAACTAGTGGTGTTTTTAATGATACGATTTTTTGGTTAAGGTATGGGAGCTGCTTATGGGACAGCTAAGAGTGGAGTTGGGGTGGCATCGATGGGTGTGATGCGACCAGAACTGGTGATGAAATCGATCGTGCCGGTTGTTATGGCTGGAGTCTTAGGTATTTACGGTTTGATCATTGCGGTTATTATTAGTACCGGGATTAACCCTAAAGCCAAATCGTATTACCTTTTTGACGGTTATGCCCATCTCTCCTCGGGTCTATCTTGTGGTCTCGCTGGCCTCTCCGCTGGTATGGCTATCGGTATCGTTGGCGATGCCGGTGTTAGGTACTCTCTTTCTCTCTCCCCCTTTATTCATCGCTCTTTCTAAATATATCATATATCGGTTAATAGTTTGTTTTTGTGGGAAATGAGTATTACGAAAGAAACGGGTGTATGTAATTGCAATAGGATGAGGTCACGTATGAGTGTGATTTTTGTGAATCTTTTACTTGTACAATTAGCTTTTGTGTGAAGAAATTGTGTTTCTAGAATGGGTTTATTGTAGTTAATTGGAACTGTTCGTTGCGGTTTCCATTTTATGGATTTAAGAGGATGGTAAGTTGATTCAAGTTGGGGGAATGAAATTGGTAAGAGGAAGACAAAAAAATAAAAATAAAAATTAATGTTAGGAGAAGTGGTGAAAAAGGACATGTCAGTAATGGAAGTAGCACGAAGTCTGACTTCAAATAGAATAGAATGGTGGAAAAGAAGACGTGTGGCCGACTCTGACTAATATCTATTGAGAATCCATAGCTGACCCCTAACAATTTAGGACTAAGGCTTTGTTATTGTTGTTGTATAAGATGCCTTGTCTTTTAGATTTTATTTTTTATTTTTTAGATAAGTAACAAAACTTCATTGAAAGTAAGGGAAACCAATACAAGGAACCAAAGCACACAGGTAGTGTGCTCTGGAACCAGTATATGTCAAAACTATTGAGTATGGAAAGTACAACTATCAAGCAAATCAGTCAATAAAACAAAAGGAAAAAAAAAAAAAAAACACCAGAAGCATTTGTCTACTCTAGCAATATCGGGCATTGATTGAAATTCTCTGTTTAGTGCTTACAGGCCATGGATTTTTTGATCACCAACTATCCTTGATCCAATTACCCCTGAACACATCCTTAAAGTATATGCATAGTATTGGAACAAAAGGGGTGGGATGTTGTATTTCTCATGTATTATGCATTGTTGTGTTATTGTAAGTTTTAGCCTTACAGTTGGTACTCTCCCCCTTTATTCATCTCTCTCTCTCTCTCTCTATATATATATATATATATATAAATAATATTACCTGATTTGGAATACTTTAAGAACAATTTGAAATGGTGAATAAATTAAAGAGAACATATAACTGGAAATAACTTTGAAACTTCAAAATTTAAGCATTTTGTAGGTTTTATTGCCTGCGAGCAATTAATGTACAAGTGAGAAAGAGTGAGTTGATTTAAGCTGAGAGAATGAAAAAGGGTAGAGGAAGACCAAAAGTAACATTAGTAGAAGTAGTAAAAAATGGATATGTTAATTGAGGAAGTAACAAAGAGTATGGCTTTGGATATATTAGAATGGCTGGTGGAAAAAGGACATGTGACCGGCCTTGGCTAATTGTTGAGGATCCATGGCTGACCCCAAAAATTTGGAACTAAGGCTTGGTGGTTGTTGTTGTGTAAGATGCGTTGGCTTTTAAATGTTTGTATTTTGTTTTGATCTTGAATCATTCCTGATCCAATTATCAAGTCAAGCTTTTGTGAAACCCCTAAACACATCTTTAAAATTTATGCATAGTATTGAAAGTTGAAACAAAAGGGATAGATTGTTTGTTTTTAATGTGTTATGCATTGTGTATGTCGTGTTATTATAAGTTTTAATCTTACAGATGGTTCTTTTCTTCTGCTCTTGGAGAATACAAGAGTGCATTCTCTGTTTTCTTGTTAGACTGTGTTGGTAGTTGATGTGTGTTATGCTTAGAGTTGTTTAGTGGTCTCCCTCATATCCCCAAGTTCTATTTTCATAAGGAACAATGACAAATTCTTGAATCTGACATTGTAAAAACTCATTGGTAGCATGAATTAAGAGGCCTTCTTCCTTTTGAATTTGTCAAACATTTGACTCAGGGACACCAATAATGATTTTTGTTGTGAATTTTGGTTCCTTTGTGCAATCAAATTCTGTTGCAATCAATTTGAATGTAAGGGCTTAAGGAAGGTTTTTGTTAATCTCTGCAATCATTTTCCTTAATGACAATATTGCATAAAATACATTGTAGTGCTTAAGGAGAGACGGAATGTTTAGCAAACACTGGTTGGAGATGCATATTATTTTGTTCTGTGCAATAGATGCAAGTATAAGGTTGGTTGGCAACTTGCAATTTTTTGTAGATGAGAGGATGCTACTACAAAGCTGCCTGAATGAATGCTCTTTTTTTAAGCCTAGGATACAAGTGAACTGCTTTTTGACATTGACCATTCATTCAAATGACACTACTAGGTTTACTTACCTTTTTTTCTTTCTATTTTTGGTGATTACACATGCACTCGGTGGGTTTTGAGCCCATGAGCTCAGCCTTCATCTTGTTCTTACAAGGGGATGGGGTGCCATTTGATCTAGAGCTCATCGGTTATGTTTGGCAGGAACATAACAGCAGTATCTTTGAAGATAATGAGAGATCCTTAGATCTTTTAAAACATCTTCTTTTTTTATACTTTATTTCAGTGGGCTTATATTTGGAGTTTTAAACAATGTATTTCAATTTCTACTTTCCTACAATCTGTTAGCTTTAGCTCTTGAGCTTTTTGTATTTTTTCATGTCCAGAGTGTTCATCATCATGAACACGGTGTTCATTTTATTCAATAAAAGTTTTATTACCTATCAAAAAAAAAGTGTGGGCCTTGCTGAAATTTGATTGTTTATCTGCAGAGCTAATGCTCAACAGCCAAAGCTTTTTGTCGGAATGATTCTTATTCTCATCTTTGCTGAGGCCTTGGCCTTGTATGGTCTCATTGTTGGTATCATCCTTTCTTCTCGAGCTGGCCAATCCAGAGCAGATTAGAGAAAGTTTTTCTGCAAGCTGCTGATGTTGGTGTTTTAGGCGTTGCTCAAGGTTTGTGACGCAGACTAAGTGGGCAATCTTGTGTCGAGTTATTCATTCTGTATGTGGACTTTCCATTACATTTTATAGAGGTTCTCTGCTAATCTGGAGGTGAGTTTCAAAATAAAGCTTGCTGGGCCATTGCTTTACTTGTTGCTGTATTGTAGATGTTAGCTTAAACTAATCTAGAAACTGTCTTTGAGGCAGATCCATGTCAAACATTCACTTTACATTTCTGATCGTCTTTATTGTACTTAAAGTTGTGTTTCTAGACTTTCTGTTATGTCTTTGTGTGTGTGTACCTGAAGAAATGTTTCTAGTATGGTCTATTCTTTAACTCTCGGTGTGTGAGAGAGAGATTAAGATTCCTGTACTGTAGCCATTTGTTGCTTGTTGGGGTGTACTTGATGGAGCCTAAATTCTAGCTTTGGACTAGTAACAAAAAATATGAGAGTATATGTTGTGTCTCCGTAAGTTTGAAGATTATGATTTAGTTTCTTTATTTATCATTTGGTCATTTGGAGTATCCTTCATTTGGGCCCTTTTTCATCAGGTAATTTTAGAAGACCTATGTCATGGTTGCATTGATTTATCAGGTAAAACTTATATGTTGTTCAGTGTTCACTCAGATTGCTGCATATATTATGTTTTTTTGCTCCATTCAGAATCTAGGCTGAGTTTGACATTGCTAGATTCAAAAGTTTATGATTAGGTTAAATGGTGCTAGAAATTGGGGAGCCAGGTCCCTTCAGATTAAAATAGTGATACATGTAATATTTTGGTATTTGATAAGATGTGATGTTTTTCATCGGTAAAGAGTGATCGTAGACTAGCTTAGAAACTCTGAACCTCCTTTCATTCAAAACTAGCTTAAAAACTCAAGTCAGATGTGGTCTGAGACTCTGAATGAGGATAGCATGTGGTAACATCGAAGACTGAAATGGATTGCTGAACAAAGTAGGTTAAATTAACCCGAATTTGTGGACCTTCAACCTTTCATCCAGGCAGAATAGGCTGTTTGTGGGCTGAGTTTCAAAGAATTCAATTATAAAATATCATAGCCTAGATCAAATTAGCACGGCTCTTTTTTCTTTTTCTTTTATTATTATTATTATTATTATTATTATTTTTTAAGTATAATTCAATAGTTACAAACTTACAATAATGGGAGAGAATATTTTAACCTGAGGTATCCTAATAAAGGAAGGCAGAGATTGCCCTTGGCAGCAGGGGTCTAAGTTGGGATACCTGTATCATAGAATGGGAAGGAGGAGTTCTTGACTGTGCCATCCCAAATAGCCCTATAGTCTAACTTTTAATCGGTATCATAGAATGGGAAGGAGGAGTTCTTGACTGTGCCATCCCAAATGTTGTTAGAGCTGAATACGTTGAGACTAGGCTGTCAATAGAGATATAGTGTTTGGGCTTGAGCTGGGCTTAAAATAATGAAAGATTTCGGGGATGAGCGAGTAGCCGAAGTTGAATTTGCGCAGCTGACTTTGATAGGCAAGGTTTTTCGCTTGGAAATTGAACTTATGCAGCTGGGGGGCCACTCTTTTTTCTTTCGACAAATGAGGCCCACTCTTATTGGGGGAGCCGGTTCTTGCACAGTACGTCTGGCCACTAGGGTGGAACAAAGTTTCTCTCCAAAGAGAGAAACTCTTCAAACTTCTCATATATTTCTTTTTTGGGTGTGAATTTTAAAAATCTAACCGTTGAATTTTATGTTTCTTATGTTTTTAACATGTATATCAAATTTCGTTTAAATCGGATATTATTTACTATTTGATCAATTAACTTATTTTTTATATACAACTTTAGATTACAAAAACTTGAAATTATAACATTTATTTGATGACATAGCAATTGATCTTTGATTTTCTTGAAATTTTGTAAGAATTAAGGATGTAATAAGAACATGCAATCTAACGGTTAGATTTTCAAAATTCACACTCAATATAAATATATATGATGAGTTTGTAGGGTTTCTCTCCAAACTAGTTTGGAGAGAAACTTTGTTCACTAGGGAGTTGATTCATTGAATTGATCTATCTTTCTTTTTCGTTTTTCCTTTTTTTTTTTTTTTTTTTTTTTCCTTATATATTATAGACTATCTACTATATTTTCATAATAGTATAGTTTTCATAATTATTGGAAAAAAGGGTATACATTAATTCTATTGATTGCATCACAATAATAAAAATTTATGTTTTCTTTTTTCTCTAAAATAGATCAATCAATAATGAGCAATTTTTTGTCTATATGATAAAGTGGAAGCTCATTAAATATGTTAAATTGGATTTTAGTTGCACTCTTAATTTTTTGGCAAGCGTGTTCTAATTAGATTTAACATGCCAATATAACATACCCTAATTTTTTTTAGCAAATATCATTGTAATTAGATTTCACATTCTCCAATATCAGCCAATGTCCCTTCCCTTCAATTTAAAATCACTTATAGCACACCTTTTAAATTTCTATTAAATTTACCTTTAAGACATTCTAGTCCATTTTAAACTGTTTCTAATCCATTTTAAACTAATTAAAATTTCTTATCAAAAGTTATTTATTAATTCAAGTATAATTCTTTTTTAAAAAGTTCTTAAAAATTGGTGATTCGTTTTGTATATCTCAATTTTCAAAATTCATTTGAAAAATTAGTTGTGAAATAATAAACTATCTTCTTTTTTCCTCCCTAAAATTAAGCAGTAAAAAAATGAACAATTTGCTTATTCTTGCAATTAATATTACATTGGTAATATTCAAGTAGCATTTTTTTTTTTCTTTCTTTCTTTCTTTTTGTCTTATATAAGGTAATCAAGAACAAACAAATTTCTTGTATAATATATTAAAGTGAAAGCTTAATAAAGAATTCAAATTTATTTCTATTTTTTTGATAACCTTCAATATATATTTCAAAATCAACTAGAAAAAGACAAAGCAAGGGCATCTTCCTTACAACCTGAAGCCACAGAGGCTAGAAGATTGCCCGGATAAAAAGAAAACAAAGAACAGGACAGCAGTGTGTACTTTGCTGCTTCATGTGCAGTAGCGTTTCCACTTCTTTTAACACACCAAAACAAACACGAAACAAAGGATTTTGCCAACAACCAAATGTCAGACACCAAAGAGGAGATAGCCCATTGGGGGCAACCCGAGTGGTCAAGGATAGAATCAATACTGACTTTTGAGTCACTTTCCATAATGATCTCCCTCCAGTTTTTGCCACTGGCTAGATGAAGAGCCCATAAAATAGCTTCAGTTTCAGTTGCAATTGGTGATCTCTTTGGTAGACACTTGGACCAGGCCGTCAGTACATATCCATGATCATTTCTAGCAACCACCGCAATAACTGAGTTGTTTTGAGCGACAACTGCATCCACATTGATCTTGATACAACCCAGGGGAGGTGGGGACCATCGGACACTGGTTATGCCATTAAAGAAGCTTGAGCCTTAGAAAACACGTTAGCACATTCCTTAAACTTTGCCTTGATTCTACCAATGGATGCCTGAATGTTGACAGGACCTTTTAGGTGGATGACGGCATTACGGATACACCATATTTCCTCCAAAGTGAGTGCCATTTTAAGAGATTCCAACCAAAGATCATGTGCTTGACATATGGAAGCTGGTGGTTCTAGGATTAGCTTGATGATATCACAGGGATGTGCTAATTGGACTTCCTTTGACTTGAATCCCCAACAAGCTGCGAACCAAAGTGCCTTGGCAGCAGGGCATCTAAAGAAAAGGTGAGAGGTAGATTCCACCTCCTGGTTACAAAGAACACATCATGGTTCAGGAATATCCAATCGGCTCATCAAATTTTCCCTCGTGGGGAGTACATTGGCAGCAACTCTCCACAAAAACATTTTGATTCTTTCAGGGTCTCTTATCTTCCAAAGTTTTGACCAATTAACTTCAGTGGTAGCCTAGGAGGGGGTGCTAGGCAGAAGCTCCTTATATGCAGATTTGACTGAGAAAAGTCCTATTGAGTCCGGAATCCACATGAGCTTGTCTGGGCTCAGCCTAGAAGGGATCAGAATGGAGAGATTAGCATTAGCCGATATGGGGTTGAAGATATCCATGACTACGGATGATCTTTAGGCACGGTGGTCTTGATCAATAAGTTGAGCTATTTTCATTTCCAATTGAACAATTGACTCATCTTTTGTGGAGGGGGTGAAACCATCAATCCAATAATGAAACATGCTCCCTTCGAAACCACTTCCCTAGCTTTCTTAATAGCTTTCCAAATGGGGGATGCGTATCTAGCAGCTTCTGTCCTCAACCAGTCCTCTTTTACCTTATATTTTGCTCTAAGGATCCTCATACACAAGCTATCTCTTTTGGATGCCATCATCCATGCCAACTTTGCCAGTAAGGCAGAATTTAAGGATTTGGTTTTTTTGAACCCCAAGCCACCATCACTACTTGGGCAGCATAAACTATCCCAAGATTTCTAGGCCAAAAATCTGCCTTAATGTTTGTTTGACCTTCTTGTAATGCCATTCATTTTATCGCACACTTTGTTTGGAATAGAGAAAGAGGACATAGTGTAGATTTGTATTGATAGTGCCACAGAGTTTATTAAAGTCCTTTTCCTTGCCCATGAAAGGCATTTGCTTCTCCATCCCGAAAGCTTTGCATCAATCTTATCCTCAAGGTAAGCGAAGTCCTTTGAAGGTGCCCTTGAGAAGAACATGGGCGCTCCTAGGTAGACCGCTTCCTTTTTTAGGTTTCTTACTTGGAGGATTCCTTTGATAGACCTACAGGTTTAGCTTTGGGTATGCTTAGAGAAAAACACACCTAACTTGCTTCTGTTGATGGCTTGGCCCGACTTCCTGCAGCACTTCTCCAAAGTTCTCACTAGGCTTTCTGCATCTTTTCTAGAGGCTTTTGAGAACAAGACGACATCATCTGCATACATAACGTGAGAGATAATAGGACCACTGATGCTGGTCTTTATGCCAGCGACATTTTTCAGCCTGAGTTCGTGCTCTGAGTCTGGATAACAATTCTTGCCCTAATATAAAAAGGTAAAGGGATAGTGGATCTCCTTGCCTCAGCCCCTTACCTAGTTTGAAGCATTCAGATTTGCCTCCATTTACAACCACTTCAAAAGAAACTGAGGATACACAAGCCATAATCCATCCTGTGAAGGTTTCGTTGAATCCAAAGTGAAGGATGGCAGTCAAGAACTTCCAATTTACTCTATCATATGTCTTTTGGAGGTCGAGCTTGATCGCCATGAGTCCTGGCTTTGTCTTATGAGTTTTGAAGCTGTGAAGGATTTCTCGAACAATGATTTGGTTTTCTGCTATCCACCTATTTGGTATGAAGGCCGAGTGGGATGGGGAGATCAATTTATCCAGTAGTGGCTGAAGCTTCTCCACCAATAGCTTAGAAATTATTTTGTAGACCACGTTACAGAGGCTGATTGGTCTATAATGATTGACAGATGAGGGGTTAGATAATTTTGGGATAAGGACAATTAAGGAAGAGTTTACCACTTTTGGCATTGAACCCACGATGAAGAATGAAATAACTACCTTTATGATGTCGTTTCCCACTGTCGGCCAGAGTTGTTTGTAGAACAGAGCCGGGAATTCGTCAGGACTAGGGGCCTTTAAGTCCTACATTTGGAACAGGATATCTTTGATTTCCTCCGGGGTTGGGTTTCATTTTAATCCCTCATTTTCTTCTTCAGTGATGCAAGGCAGCACCAAATGATCAAGGTGCTCAGGGAAATAAACCTCCTCTTCTTTGAATAGGTTTCTGAAATTTTCCCGGAATTTGTCTCTGATTTGGCTTGACTTATGGATCCATGTTCCTTCCTCATTTTTTATGGCATCTATATTGTTTCTTCTCCTGCGAATGATGGTGGACAAATGAAAAAACTTTGAGTTTTTATCACCCAGTTTGAGTCACAATTCTCTAGACTTTTGTCTCCATACCACTTCGCTTTTGAGGAGCCATTCTGAAAGCTCGGCTTGAAGATCATTTTCCAGAAGTCCATTTTCGTGTGTAGGCTGTCTATCTTGGACTTCCTTGATCTTCTTTAGAAGAGAGTTTATTCTGTCTTGGCAGTGTCCGAAAACCTCCTTATTCCATTTACGAAATGCCTTTTTGGTTGCAGCTTGCTTTTTGTACAGTTTAATAAAGTTCAAGCCCGAGACCTTACCCTTCTAGGCTTCTTCAATGATAGCACTACATCTTTCATCCCTCAACCAAACCGCCTCGAACTTGAAAGGTCTGTGAGCAAACCTTTCACTTGGGTTTGTATCCTTCAGGATTGGGGCGTGGACTGACTTGATAGCACCTAAATGCGTGATGGTTGCCCTTGGGTAAGCCAGCCTCCATGAAATGCTTGCCACTCCCCTGTCAAGTCTTCTTTTGATTGATGCTTTGCCCCATTTACCTCTGGCCCATGTGTACTTGTTCCCCGAGTACCCCAAATCCACTGCATTGAGCTTAAAAAGCAGTTCCTTAAGATAATTTGTAGCTGAAGGACCTCCCTTGTTACCTCCTAATTGTTCTTCTTCATTGACAATATAGTTAAAATCTCTCATAATAGCCCACGGTCCCTGGTGAGATTCAAAAAGAGCAAAAAGATTCCCCCATGCTTTCTTCTTCTTTGAATGATAAGGTGGTCCATAGAAGCCCGCTAACATCCATTCGACATACTGGTCAGAGACCTTAATTGCAATTAAATTCTTATTGAACTCCACCACTTTTAAATCTACACCAAATTTCCACATAAGGCATAAACCACCTGCATTACCATTTGCCTTAACAACACAAGAATCATCAAACTTTAAAATTTTTTTAATAGATTCCATCCTATTTACATCAACTTTAGTTTCGGAGAGGAAGACTACCTTAGGCCTTGCCCCTTTTATTTGAGCACCCAAAACTCGAACTATCGAGGCGTTGTAGATACCTCAATAGTTCCAACCCAGGATCCTCATGGCGAATTTGGGGGCATGATAAGGCCGCCTCCTCGACCGTAGAAACAGAGTTAGAGAGAACACAATCAAATACCATAGGGGTGGAAGAGAGAAAAAGTTTAGAATGGAGCTCACCATCATTTTCAACTTCTTTCCTTTCTTTCAAAATAAAAGATTCTAGTCCTAAACACGGAATGAATGACATTGAGATTGGGTCGAAGTAAACCTGATCTGAGCCCATGACTGCTTTCTTTGGTCTCTTTGAGAATTGATCAAGCTCCGGTCTAGATATTTTCCTCTTTAGCTTTACGAATTGATTTTCTAGAAAAATTTTGGGCAGCTTAGCAATTTGTTTTCCGAATGGAGCTTTTTTACTGGTTGTGTTGAAGGAATTTTGGTTTTGGGGATTTTGAGCACTTAGGTCGGAGTGATCAATATCAGAAGGGTGTTGTGGCTTAAAAGTTGTCTTGGGCTGGCTGGGTTTGGACCTTGAATTACTTGATCATTGTTTGAAGGTGGGTTCTCAGAAGGGCCTTGTTGCTATGAAGAAAAAGGTTTAGTAGAGTTGGATCCTTTTTGAAGTCCAATTGTCACCGGTGTCAACAGAATTAGATTCCTAGTCACATAGCTGTCAAGGCCCACCTCATTTTGGGAGGATAAGTGTTGCGAGTCAGACGCCAGCTGTGATAACTCCACCCCTGGATTTCCGGGTTCAGTCCTTGCATTGTCCTTGCTAACGGTATTCACGCTATCCACATGTGTGCGCGTGTCACTCTCCTGGATAGGACCACTAATGTGGTTGCACTCCGCTTTTTGCCTGCTGTTTTGGCCGTCAGTTTGTTGTTGATATGGCTTAGGCGAGCTAACCGGGTCTAGAGTTGAAGGCAGCGATTTCATTAGGAACATCATCGTTTTCTGCTTTAAGCCAAGGGCCTGCTGCCTTGAAACTTTTTCTAGACGAGTTATTTAGTTGAAACACCTTAGCTGAGCAGCTTTTTTGGTCATGCCTAATGGTACCGCATCGGTAATAAAGATCTACGATTTTTTCATATTTTAAACCAATCCATAAATCACTTCTATTTGGCCGAGGAAGGAAAACCCCTGGAGATAATGGTTTGGCTATGTCCACTTCAACTCTGATTCTAATAAATTTTTTCCATGCTCCTCCAGGTTCACCTGTCAAGTCCACTTCCAGGGCCAAGCCCACTCTAGACCCAATCCTTCTAAGATTCTCCTTTATTTTCCATAGAGGAGGTAGTCCATGAACTTGAACCCAGATTGAGGATGTTGAGAAATCTACTTCCTGCTAAGTAAGGTCTGGACTCCACCTTTTGAGCACTAAGCGACCGCCTCTGATGGACCAAGGTCTCCTCGTGTAGACTTTATGAAGGTCTACTTCATGGTGAAAGATGAACATAAACACTTCTTTGCTGAGTCTTTTGGTTTTCATGGGGTACACAGGCTTCCAAGCCTTTTCAGTGATATCTTTTACCATACTGTAGCTGATGTTTTTGGAGGTTACAATTTTGGCTAGAAGGATAAGTTCCGAAGGAAGGTTTGTATTTTGGTTTGGAGGGAGCTCTATTCTATTTTCTTGGCACGAGCATTTTTCTGTCCTAGCCACTAGATCTGAGACCTCCATGATGGAGACTCCGAACTTAGGGATGGGAAAAGGTTCTAAAAGGTGTGCTACTAAATGGAAACTTGAAGGTGTAAAGGGAGAAAAAAAGGGACGGTAGGTGGAGGCAAAAAGGAGACTAGCTCTGGTAAGAGGGGAAAAGGAGAAGAAGTATTATACTAGTACGGAGAGAAAAAGTTCAATATTACACAGACTGAATTATTGTGTTTAATTCAAATTTAGTTCTAATTATACTGTAATTTTGTGCCAATTACCCCTTTAATCTAAAAGCACTTCAACCCCATTCAAAACTACTTGAAAATAAATAAATAAATAAATAAAATTATGTGGGTGCCCTAACTTGTATCTCATGACCTTATTAAGGGTTATTGAACTCATATTAAAAAAATGAAATATGTAATATTTTGTATTTGATAAGATGTGATGTTTTTATCGGTAAGACTAATTGTATCTCTATACATTTTGATAAATTTTTTATTTATATAAGATAGAAATTTTATTCTAATATAATCTAAGTGTATATGTGTGTGAAGCTCCCTCTTGGAGACTTGAACCTCGGCCTTTGTCTCCCACACCGTACAAGCACTAATACTTATGAAGTGACCACCGCACCAAAGGTGCGTGGTACATTTTGATAATTGATTGTATCTATGTACATGAAATATTTTTTATTTTTTATTTTGGTCAAAACGGCAGAAAATTTTGTTGATATTTCTTCTAAAGTTTAGATACAACTCCTCTCTCTTAGATCAATTGATTGCAACATGCCCAAATATGGCATTGAATTAGAGATGTTGTCATTCTATTGTTAATTGTGCAACCCCTAATTAGGTAAAATGTTGAACCTCCTTTCATTCAAAACTAACTTAAAAACTCAAGTCAAATAGGGTTTGAGATTTTGAAAGAGAATAGCACGTGGTAACATGGTAGAGACTAAAACATCGTTTTTAAACTCGGACTGGACCGGCCGGTCTAATTGCGCTAACAAGCTTCGAATCTGTGACCTTTCCCCTAATAAGCATCGAGACTGAAGCCATAATCAACGGACCAGGTGAGCTTCATGTAAGCTAATATGCAATATTATTAAATTTATATTAGATTTACATGATTTATAGTTTCTAAACTTCTATGTCACCTTTCTTAACGTATTAAATATTACTAAATTTGTTTTCATTGCTAAATTAACTTGTTATTTAAGAATAATACCATTGCATAGGAATTTACTATTTATGAATTTATTTTAAAAGTGGTTTTTAGTCAATTGAAATGATTTCTACTTGAAGGATTATTATAGAATTTATTTTTATGCTTATTTATGCTGTACTATTTTTTATTAACCTTATAATGTACTATTTTATGTTGACCTTATAATATCATGAAAATTTTAATTGAAAGTTTGTTTCAAATTTTAAGATATTTTTAGTTAATTTTGATAATATTTACAAAATTAAATACCTTTATTTTATTTTAATTAATTACTAAATTAACTATGACATTATCATGATTCGACTTTAGTTGAATTTCAGCCCAAACTTAAAAATCTTGAACCCCACCCCCCATCAGCTCCTCAAAAAATGACTTTTAAATGAACAAAAACTTTAAGGGTGTGTTTGGATGGAGGAGTGGAAAAGTGGAAGGATAGAAAATGGTGGGAGGATAGAAAAGTGGGAAGATAGAAAAGATTTTATTTTCCCTCCTTTTTGTTTGGTTGGGAGTGAAAAAGTGGAGGGATGGAAAAAGTGAGTTTATATAAATTTACTTATATACCCCTTATTAAAAAATGATGCACAATTAAAATAAAAAGTGACAAGCAATTAAAAAAAAATCATCCAAATTTATTAAACAATAAAAATTATGTTCAAGAAAAAAAAATCATGTCTTGTGTTAAAAAAAAAAAAAAAAAAAACTACACGTACAGTCCAAAAATTCAAAAGAAAAAAGGATTAAAAAAAAAAAAAAAAGTAGGAAAGCAGCAAATGCCCAGAGCAAACGCCAACAAAAAAAAAAAAAAAAAAAAAAAACACAACGAAATTAGTGCAAGGGCAATTTTGTCATTTATATGTAAAACACCTCCCACACCATTTTCTCTCCATTTTGGAGAGACAAGTTTTTGGTGGGCTAGGATGGAAAATGCCTGGGCCCCACCAAAAATTTTTCTCTCCCTCCCTCCTTACCAAACAACCCTCTTTTTTATTTTCACTCCTATTTTCTCTCCAAAATTTTCCATCTTCCCTAAAATTCACCCATCCAAACACAGTGTAACTCTTTCTAAGGTCTTGCCCTTCCTGACATAAGAAGAGAAAAAACAAAGAAGCATTCCCACAATAACCAATCTGTACCACTGACATAAGAAAAAAGTCAAAAACCTATATTACTTAATCAATAAGCCTAGCACCTAAGAAAAAGACACCAGCTCTCACTTCTTGATAGCCAATGTCACGCATGATTTCACCACACCACACCACACCATACCATTCCCGCTGCTCTTTTATATCTTCTCCCCAATCCTTTTTTTTTTTCCTTTCAAACCAGCCACAACAACTCAATCAATGGGCCCCATATTAATATTATCACAATATAATATAATAATAATAATAATAATAATAATAATAATAATAATAATAATAATAAGTAATGTTAGAAACACAACAAAATATTATAGCAATTATAGTTGTTTACAGTTGTTTATTTATTTATTATTAATATTGATTATTTTCTTTAGGCTTTTTTTTTAAAATTTTTTTTATATTGCCTTTTAATTTTGCCCCTCCTAAATTGAAATTCTAGTTCCGTCATTGTCTTTATTTATTGATTCTTTGAACGGTTTGGGTTTGAAAAGCATGGACTAAAATGGATTGCTGAACAAAGTAAGTTAGACTGACGTGTGTTTGTGAGATTTCAACCTTTCATTCTGGCATAATGGGCTATTTGTGAATTAAGTCTCGAAGAATTCAATTATAAATTAAATAGCATAGCCTAAATCAAAATCAAACTAGCAGGGGTCTCTTAAATCTTAATAGAAGAATACATATGCCATTTTATTAGAATAATGGGAGAGAGGAGATATGAATCCTAGTTCTCTTGATAAAGGAAAGCAAACTATGTCATCATATTATAAGGCTCTTGGCAACAGAGATTGAGTTGAGATACCAGTTTCACAAAAGTATAGGCCTAAATTTGCTCGAGCCCTGTAGGAGGGCTCCCTGACGACATTGGTTGGATTATTGAAATATAGGAGGGTTTAAGCTTGCCAAGCAAAATTGGCTGAATATGAGCAGACTTGGAAAGGGTTTTGAATCAAAGAGTTTTAAGAGTAAAGCATTATGGAACAATTTTCTCTTTTCATTGGTATCATAGAATGGGATAGGGGAGTTCTTGGCTGTGCCATTGCAAAAGTTGCTAAGGCTGAATCCTTTGAGGCTTGGTTATCAATGGAGGTATAGTATTTGGGCTTAGATCTGGGCTTAAAATAATGAGTGATTTTGTCGATGAGCGAGTAGCCGAAGTTGCATCTGATTATGATGGGCAAGCTGTTTCGCTTGGAAATTGAACTTTTTTTTCTCGAGGCCCACTCTTTTTTCTTTTTCTTTCGGACAAACGAGGCCCACTCTTATCGTGGGGATGGTTCCTTACGGTCTGGCCAATAGGGAATTGATTAATCGAATAGATCTATCTATATCTATACAACCAATTCAATTAATTTCTCTTTCTCAAAAAAAAAAAAAAAAAAAAAAAAATTCAATAAATTTATATGTTATGTTTACTCATTATTTGTGTCTAAGTGTCATTTTAATTATAATTTAGATAATTAAAATTTATGCCAAGTGTCCTTCAATTTATAATTAATTCTAGCCTTTATCTTTTTCTTTTTTATAAAACCACTTCCAATCAATATGAAACTAGTCCAAATTTTCTATCAAAATTTATAAGAAACTCAACAATAAATTTCAATGAAATAGTTTACTATGTTCTAAAAAATTAGTTGTTCACTTTAAATATATTTTCATAATAGTTTAGTTTTCATAATTATTTTTAAAAAAGGAAAAAATATTATAATTCATCACATCACTATAATTTAAAGTGGAAGCTCATTAAATGTGTTAAATTAGATTTTAGATGCACTCTAAATTTTGTGGCAAGAGTCATTCTAATTAGATTTCATATACTCTAATTTTATGTTAAATTAGCATGTAACCCATGCAAATGTATTGATATATTTAAAATTAAACACAATTTTTATTATAAAAATATAAATAATTAGTCAAATTATTAAAAAGAAATAGCATGTAACACATGCATACATATACTTTTAAAATTAAACAAAATTTTTATCATAAAAATATAAATAATTAGTCAATTAAAAAAAAAAAAGTAAACGCAATTAGTCACATATTAAAATTCTTACCTAAATTTAATACTACCTATGATCATTTTTTTCCTAATTTTTAATAAGATAGAATGTGTGGTGATTTTTATTGAGTATATGTGATTGGGTTTTTTATTTTTATTTTTTATTATTATTAATTTTTTAGTTCATTAATATTAGAGAAGGAGAAAAAAAAAAAAATCAGAGAAAAGACAAAAGTAGCAAGGTAGGTAAGTAAGGCAAGTTCTAGGCTTTGCCCTTCTACATCCTAGCCATGCAAGGGAGCAAGACCTACGATCGATGAGGTGTAGAGGGTGTGGTTTGGTGGAGGGGGGAGATGACCTAGATTTGGTATCCCATCAAGACCAATTTTGGGAATATGCTTTACTAGGAAATCATCTTTACCAAAAATAGGAAAGAATCTTTACCAAAAATGGGAAGAAGGTAGGTGGGAACCATCTGGTGCATGTTAGATAGTAGTGCCAAAATGGGACACGACCCGCGAACCCAACACGACACGACACGAAATTAGCAGGTTATGAGTTGAAGCTTAATGAGTTAGTGTCATATTTGGGTTCACATGACTGACCCGTTTAATAAACAAGTTGGGTTAGTGTCTAATCCATGGAACCCGTTTGACCTGTCTGACCCGTTTAATTAAATAACATTTTACCAATATACCCTTCAAATCCTAGATATATAAACTTATTAGTTGTTGTGGTTTTTTTTTTTTTGACATATCATGATTGATTATTTGTAATATTGAGATATGCTTTAGTTTTGAATGATTTTTTGTGATGTAGTTACTTGTTAGTTTTGAATTTATATTAAAACTATTTATTTTTTTGGTTTTTCATAATTCAATTTGGTTTTTTTTTTTTTTTTTTTTTTTTTTTTCATTTTGATAAAATTTGATAAATTGGTCGACACGATTGACCCGTTTAATAAATGGGTTGTGGAATCTTGACCCATTTAATAAACATGTCGGGTTAGTGTTGACCCATATAGTCAGATACTCATGAGTCGACACAACACGAACCCGATACGAGAATACGAATTGCCACCCGTAATGTTAGAGAATGAAGACAAAGGGAATTAATGAGAAAGTGAAAGAGAGAGGCAAGGTTATTGTGGCTGGTTGGCCTTTACCCAAAAAGAGGAAAGAAGTTGTTGCCAAGCAAGTAGTGGGACTAAACCCACTGCTAGAGGCCAGAAGTTAGTGGAATTGAACCCATCTACACACAACCAAAAGATAGTGGCCAGTATGTTGTGGGTGTTGGTTGAATGCCTGCAGCAGAAAAAATGGTTGGTGAAAAGAAGGGTAAAGAAGGAAAACCACCTAAGCTTGATCTTGGGTATAAAAGAAACAGTACCCATGAATATGGGAACAACTACAACAAGAATGGTAGGAAGAACAACATAGAAATCAAGGAAAAACATATGAAGGAATTCTAAATAAGGAGTTGAAAGTGAAAGAAGAGAGAGAAAAGAGAAAGAACGTGGTATTTGAGAGGAGAGAAAGTAGAAAATACACGGCAAAATTAGCATGCATCACTAGGAATCATTTCCCTCCCTCAGAAAACACCAAAGCATACTTTTTGCAATCTCCAAAGGATGACTACTCTGACTCACATTCCCAACAATTCAACTTTGTAGCCTAATTGGGTAACAAGGTTGTGTGAGTTGGAGTTGAGCTCTCTTAGTCATTATCCTGCTCAGGATACCTTTCTTTTTAATTCATGATTATGCTAGCAAAAACCTTATGTATTCTTTACTGACACTGGTATTAGTGTGTTTATCTTTAACTAATTCTACATATCTATATAAATATACATTATAGTTCATATCCTGCAAAATATATTTTATATATTTGTATGTGAATATGTATAAGTGTGTGTGTATATATCTATATACGTATGTATGTATGTATGTATGTATGTATGTAAATATTTGAGAATATGCTAATCCATGTAATAACATTTGCTTGATGGCTATTTTTTTTGGGTTTTAGAGTTTATGTGCTGAAAGTGGAGAAATAATTCTGCCGAAGAAAATGGAGAATAGTCACCCATGTTGTAGAAAAAAGCAGAAAACTTTACTGCATAGTAGAAAGTTAAGCAAAGTCAGTTTCACAGTAGAAACTGGAGAAATGTTCCTTCTGTAGTAAAAACAGAGAATAAGCCTAGTTTGCAGCGCCATTTCCTAGGCTTTGGACTCAATGTTTGTGCATAAACTAATAGTGGCAGAACAACTCTCAACAGTTATTAAGTAATAAGCTTTCTTCTTTTTCCCCTAAAATCAAATAGTAAAAAAAAAAAAAAAAAAAAACAATTTGCTCACTCTAGCAAATAATATTCTTACAAGAACAAGATTTTTGAAAGAGTTGACAAAAAGTTCATAAATGAACATTGATAATATTCAACTAACATAAATTTTGTATTTCTTTCTCTTTTTTTTTTTGGGTCTAAACTAGGACAATCAAGAATGAACAAATTGTATGTATTATATCAAAGTGAAATTTTAATAAAGAATTCAAATTTGATTCTAATTATACTGTAATTTTTTGACAAGTACGGAGTACCCCTCTAATCTAAAAACACGGAACTACTCTTTTATGATTATGGGGTGCCCTGAGTTCTATCTCATGGCCTTGGTAAGAATTATTGAACTCACATTGTTTCTGTAGGTAAGAATGTGTGGTGGATGGTGAGATAGTATAGTTTTTGCATTTTTCTATCAAAGAACACTTTCAATACCAATACATGGTTTCGTTACTCTTTTGGATGGTCAAGTCTTACCCTTCATCTACTCTTCTTCTTCTTCTTCTTTTTTTAATTTTTTATGGATCTTTTTCTTCTTAATTAACTAGAGAAAAAGATGGTCAACTCTTACCGTTTGGAATGGAAATATTTTGATTTTGCCATTGAAGAGAGTAGTAAGAGCATTCACAGTAGCACATCTATAATTTTAGCTATTTAGCACCAATAAAAGTTACTTTATCTATTTTGCCTGCACACATGCTACAGCAGTGGATCTATTTTAGCTTTCAACACAATAAAATAATATAAACATCACAATAAAATATTATAACCATTATAATAAAATAATATATTTCACTACTCAAAAAAACCATCACCAACCATAACCACTTCTACCGTCAGTCACAGCCACAGCCACAGCCAACACCACCACCACCACCACCACCACCACCACCAGTCCACAGCAGAAAAAAAAAAAAAAAAACCCACCACGAGCACAAGCCCACTGCCCACAACAGATCGGAAAACACAAACACAAACCCACATCGGCGCTGGGTTGGGCTACGGTCAGCGCTGGGCTGGGCTACGATCGGCGCTGGGCTGGGCTACAGTCGGCGCTGGGCTGGAGCTTCGATCGGCGCTAGGCTGGGGCTGGGGCTTCGGTCGGCGCTGGGCTGGGCTACGGTCGGCGCTGGGTGAGCTTGACGATGGCGGCGTGAGCTTGACGATGGGTGGGCTTCGACCGGCGCTGGGCTGGGCTACGGCCGGAGTGAGCTTGACGATGGCGGCGGCGAGTTTGAGAGAGTGGAGCTTGAGAGGAATGAGAGATGAACGAGAGAGTCTGAGATTGAGAGTGAATGAATGAGTGGTTTTGATCAAATGAATAAAAAATAAAAACAATGAGGTCCGGCTGATTAAAATATTGTTTTTTTTTTTAGCTTCAAGCTACAGTGCACATCTATAGATAGATGTGCACTGTAGCAATTCATGTATAATTTATAGCTATAGCTCCACTGCTGTAAGCTATTTTTTGTGATTTTGGAGCTAAATTTTAGCATTATAGCATTATACCTCCACTGTTGTGAATGCTCTAATAAGAGCATAGCATATTAGCTTGAATTAGAAATTAATTTTACTTGGGAGGCTCGGAGCTTCGAGCTTGAATTTGCACCTTCGAGGCGACATACGAAATTATTAAATCATTTGGCGTACCGTATTATATCTAGAAATTAATACGAAGGATTAAACAAATCAAAGAAGGATACTTAACGGTCACTGCATCGGATTGGACATAATTTGTCTTGTTCTTAATTTCACTTTGAATATTTTATTTATGTGTTCCCTTTTTTCCCTCAATTCTTAATTATCAATTTGTCATTGATGCCATTGAAGGACAATTGGAGAATCTTTCGGTTATTGCTATTTGCTCCATATATTCCAATGCCGGTAAAGCAAAAAAAAGAAAAAAGAAAAAGACGTGGAAACAGGGCTTTTTATTATCCCCCCATGACTTGAGAAACTTAAATCGAGGGCAAAGCCAAAAAAGATAATTGGTACTTCCACTTCCACTTCCACTTCCACATGGTACAACACCACAGACTAGATTTCAAATCAGATAAAAATTTGATTCCAATAGGGTGAGTCATGCATGACCCACAAAAAGTTCACAAAGTGGCCGAGCTTGGTGACTATTTTTGATCTTTCTCTCTCATCATTCTGAGTCCCATTTCCTGCTTAATCCAGGGGCTGGTGGGACCTCAAAACTTGGGTCCTTGTGTCTTTTTCCTCCAATGCCTCGTAATAAAAAAAAACACAGAGGGCCAACAGAGTATCCCACGTGTCAACCTAATAATATGGAAAATTCGGTGAAGCCGAACCCTACCCTTGGGAAAAGACAGTTCTTCGAGTTTATAAGCCGGAGCCAGAGTGTACACCTCGGACCCCACACCATTAACGGCTACATTTTTACTCGCCACAACAACCGGGATTCAGTCTTAAAGCCACGTGACCAACACACAAATCAGATCAAATAATTAGTACTTTTCCTTTTGGCGGGAATGGACTTGTGGGCCCATCATTGTCCATTTTCTTTTCATCCAACCCTAACTGCGGCTTTGTTCAAAATCGTTGACTGTGATGGGGTGAGAGAGAGTGTGTTGAATTTTTCACCACACTCACAACCCTTGTGGACCCTACCTACTCCCTAGGCTAGCATCAAGTTAAAAAAATGCAAATAATGGCAAAAGCATGAAAAACATTACTGATTAAAAAAAGGCAAACTTTTTTTTTTTTTTGGTTGTTGTTCCCTCAAAAACCTCTAAAAAATTCCGCTAACTGTTACAATGAGAAACTAATAAAAACCAAAAAGAAAAAAAGAAACAAAATGGTTAACGTTGGTTTTGGGGTTATGCCGGTGAAGGTTGAGAGGTTGGATCCGCGGAAGAAGGAATATCGGGTCCGACCCGACAACCCTCTAGCATGAACACAATGTCTGACATGGTGGGTCGGTCAAGCGGGTCAGGTGCTGTGCATAGTAACCCAACTTTCACTCCTAGTAAAAACTCTTCCCATTCTGATGATTCAGGGTCAAGCTCAAGCAAACCAGGCTCTAATAGCTCTGTAATTTGACCTCTTTGCAATTGCTTTTTCACCCACTTCACAATGTCTTCGTCTTGTGTGAACATTACTGGCCGCTTTCCAGTTAATAGTTCGAGTAAAACTATGCCAAAGCTGTAGACATCTGATTCTTTTGTGGCTTCCCCCGTTAGAACTGCTTCTGGTGATACATAGCCTAATGTCCCAACTGAAGTGGAAGTTGAGGCTTCAGCGGGAGTTGCAATTGTGAGGCGGTCTAGCCCGAAATCGGATAAATGGGCTTCGAAATCTGCATCAAATAGAACGTTTTGAGGCTTGACATCGCCATGTACCATTGAGGAAGTGTGTAGAAAGGCTAATCCACGGGCAATTCCTAGTGCAATGAGATGGCGCATTGGCCAATTGAGGACATGGCCATCTTGGTGAGATGCTTCTTGAAGCAAACTTGCAAGATTTCCATTTGGCATGTAGTCATACACTAGGAGCCTCAAGTCGGGTGAACCAGCATAGTATCCGCGAAGGACTGTCAAGTTTCGGTGCCTTACTTTCCCTAATGATTCAGCTTCTTTTCTGAACATGTTTTCATCTAGTGATCCATCTGGGAGTCTGCGGATTGAGAGCACCATTCCATCGTTGTAGCTGGCCTTGAAAACCAACCCATACCGTGTTCTGCTCAGCACGTTTTCTTCATCAAATTGTCTAGTTGCTTCAATTGTCTCTGCAAGCGTGATTTTGTTGTTGAACATAACAAGCTTTGGCCCTCCATTATCGGTGCTTCCACGACCTCCACTTGCTCCCGAGCTTGCCCTTCCGGGACTCCTCTTCTTTTCCCCAGATGCTTTTTCTTTGAGTTTCTTGCGCCACCTCAAGAGGCTGAAAATGTAGAAGCAACAACACAACGACAGTAAGAGAGCTCCACCAGCAGCTACGACAATTAACAAAATCAGCCTCTTCTTCCTACCCCTATCCACTATATCCACACAATTTCGATCCAATGGCTTCCCACATAAGCCTTGATTACCCGCAAAAGCAGACGGATTATTGAATCGAGAACCCAGCATTAGGGGGATCTCACCTTGGAGATTATTATTCGAAACATTTAAGTTCACCAAGGCAGAAAGCATTGTAAGATTAGCTGGAATTGTTCCACTTAAGTTGTTAGAAGAAAGGTCCAGCATCGTCAAATTTGATAGCTTGGACAATGAGACAGGTATGCCACCTGAAAGATGATTGAAGTCTACTAACAAAGCAGTTAACGATGAGCATTCAGAAATTCCGGCCGGGATTTCACCTGTTAAATTGTTCATACCAAAATCAAGCACTCTCAAACGCGAGAGACCAGAGAGATCAGCTGGAATGTGACCCGTCAAAGAATTAGACCGGAGCTCAATAAATTCAATGTCAGAACAATTTCCCAGCTCCGGTGGAATTGAGCCCGAAACATGATTATCAGACAATGACAGAACCACCAATGACTGAAGAAAACCATAATTTGCCGGAATGTGACCAGAAAACGCATTGCTACTGAGATTCAAATATCGCAAACTCATCAAACTACTAAACCCCTCAGGAACATCCCCAGACAACAAATTTTCCTGCACAGCAATAACCTGCAGATTCGGCAAACCTGAAAGCTCAAATGGCAATTCACCAGAGAGACTCTGTTTGCTCAAATCAAGACTCCTGAGCCTGAAAAGATTGCCCAAACTCGCTGGAATTTTCCCCGAAAAACCATTACCGCTCAGATTTAGAACCATTAGCCGACTCAAAGTCCCAATACTTGTAGGAATCACACCAGAAAAATTGTTCCCACTGAGGTCCAGTGTACTCAAATTGCTCAATCCCATTAGCTCTACAGGCACAATTCCATTTAATCTGTTAGCTCTCAGATTCAAAGTCTCAAGCATCGAAAGGTTGCCAAAACTCTCTGGAACTGAACCGGTAAATGCATTTCCTCCAAGAGATAACACCTTCAAACCTCTCAATTCTCCGAAAAATTCAGGAATGTTACCTGTAAAGCGGTTTCCTTCAAAATCTAGAAACTGTAACAAGCTACATTTCTTGATTTCTATTGGAATTGTACCGCTAAACGAGTTATTCGCGATGTTGAGGCTCTCCAACTTCGTGACGTCTCCAATCTCAGCAGGAACTACGCCAGTGAAGAAATTATTCGAAAGATCCACCTTTGTTAACGTGGAGATACTCGTTAACCACGAAGGAAACGCGGCGTGGATTTGATTGTGCTGAAGATCTAAAACCTGAAGAACACTGAAACACGTCACTGTCTCTGGCTTAACAATGTCCGTGAACGCATTAAACCCTAACTGAACATAACGAAGCGACGACGTGTAGAGCGAGACATTGCAAAACATCGAAGCGGGAACCGAACCGGAGAGATTGTTTTGAGAGAGAGAGAGAACCTGAAGTTTCGGCAGAGCTCCGAGCGCCGCCGGAACCACTCCTCCGAGCGAATTGCCTTCGACGCTTAAGTGTATGAGCGACGAGCAATTCGCGATCGCCGAAGGAAGAGTTCCTTGTAATAGATTGTAGTCAAGCCAAAGGTACTGAAGCTGTTGAAGCTCTCCAAAGCTCGCCGGAATCTCACCAGAGAACTGGTTGTACGAGAGGTTGATGAGCTGAAGCTGAGTCAAGTTCACGACACTCCTCGGAATCACGCCGGAGAAGGCGTTCGATGAAAGATCAAGGTAGTTGAGGCCGCTAGGAAGTTCGCCGGAGATCTCGCCGGAGAGATGGTTCTGCGCGAGGTTGAGGATTTTCAAACCGGTCAGGTTCCCGATCTCCGGCGGGAGAATTCCGGTGAGTGAGTTGTACTGCAAGAACACGGAGCGTAGGAGCGTGCATTTGGAGAGAGAGCGAGGAATGGTTCCGTTGAAAGCGTTCGAGCGAAGACTCAGCTTCCGCAACATGGTTAGGTCAGCGAGACGGTCACTGAGTCGGCCACCGAGTTGGAGGCGAGGCAGGCGGAGCTCGGTGACTCGGTTGCTAGAGCACGCGACTCCACGCCAATCACAGGGAGCTAATGGCGTCGACGAATCCCAGCCGTTCAACGCTCCAAGTGGATCGTGGAGATTGAGTTTGAAAGATGTTAAGGCTTCAATTTCCGTTACTGTCCCGGCGCACGATAAGAAGAGTGCGCAGAGAACCACCACACAGAAAAAAAGAGCAGTAACGGCCATGGTTGGTAGTTATGGAAGAAATATCAAATATCAAATTAATTAATTTGTTTAAATGGCTAAAGAACTAGTTGGGGGTGGAGGTTAAGGGAATGGGCACAGGGAGCGTATTTTAGCTGAGATGAATAGTATAACGATGAGGAAGAGAAGAGAGGAGGAGTGGCCATTTTGAGAGAGTTTACGTTAAGTGTTCAGAGAGAGAGACCCACAGACACTAAAAATGCTGCACAGAGAGAGATACAGATTGAGATACTCTCTCTCTCACACTCTCACAAGTCACAAGCGCAAACCAAAAACTCTCTGTTTGGTATTGTGGGGTTCCCTCTTCCCCAAACCCTTTGAACAAATACTTATTTTTTTTCTATGAAATGGCATATGGTGGGCCTACTCACTTTTTAACCTCATATGATGTGGGATGGGTTGAATCATTGAACCTTGTGTGACCTTATCTTTGCTCTGTTGTTTAACCCTTTTTTTTTTTTTCTTTTTTTTCCCTTTTTTTTTCCCTCCCTTTTTTGGTTATTTTTGTTGCCTTTTAAAATTTTGGGTAAGTGATATTTAGATATTGGTTGGACTAGTTTTTGGAGGTCAATTTATTATTTGTACAAATTTTTTAATGAACATCATTTAAGAGGATGTCTATTACTTAAAAATGTAAAGGTTTTTTTTTTTTTTTTTTTTTTTTTTTTTCTTACCAATTTAAATTCTAGTGTAAAAGTAGTACTACAAAATATTGTATTTTGAAGATCAATAATTTGAGATCAACGAAGTATTTTATTTTGTGTTGTTGTTGCTATAGGCATTAGCATCTGGAATTACAAAAAATATTTTATTTTACTATCTAAAAAGCAATTTTATTTATTATACCATCTCACTTTACAATACACCTAATATTTTAGTTTTTTTTTTTACATACAATATATTAAAATAATATAATCTATACAATAAAATAATATAAAACTATTTATCTCTCCTCTCTCTCTCTCTCTCTCTCACACACACATTTCTGTCACTGGCTCTCTGTGTCTCTCTCTCAACCACACCACCACCAACAATAGGAGGCACCACCACACCTAAACTCATTATTTAACCACCAACCCAACCAAGAACAAAGTAGCAAACCCATTATGACCAAAGAACAAAGTAGCAACCACTGTTCCTTTTTTTTTTTTTTTTTTTTTATCTTAATTTTCTTTTAAAAAATAAATCATTATCATCATCATCATCATCATCCCTTTAAAATTATGAAAGATAAATATTATTTGTGAAAATCTATTGATTATAAAAGACCCAGAAGATTGCCCAGAAAATAAACTAGTAAACACAAACTAAAAAAATTAAGAAATTCGCCCAATCAAGAACAAATCCCAACAAACCCACCATTGCCACAACCATCGTGACCCAAGAATGAAACCATCATGACCCAGCCACAACTATGACTCCACCACAAACCACGATCTCCACGCCTCTACCATAGCATTATCTCCATGCCGATTTGAGAGAGAGGAAGGAGAGAGAGAAACTGAGACAAAGAGAGTGGGGAGAGAGAGAGAAAGGCTGAGATGAGAGAAAGAGAGAGGCTGAGAGAGAGAGAGAGAGAGAGAGTAATAAAATATAATAAAAATAATTTCACAACTTGCTATAATATCTTCTAAAAGTACCATTTTACTGTAGCTAAGTTGTAAAAATTTTTAGAACTAGCATTTGGGGTAATGCTTGTTTTTGTTAATTTGATGGTAAAAAAAAAAGCAATTTGGGTGTTTTATAACCCCAATGTTAATGGTCTAAAGTCCAGTTTGGATCCACGTTTCTACTTCCATGTTTGCGTGTTTCCTCCCTTTTTTTTTTTTTTTTAAGACCAGCATCGGGTGCACTATTCATGGGACATGAACAGTGCACCAAGGCATATGAACAGTAAAAAAAAAAAAAAAAAGAGTGAATAGTAATTTTTCACACATTTAAAAAAATTTTTGCTACAATGTTTTCAATTTTAAGTTTTCAACAAAATGATTTGTATCCAAATGAACTCTAAGTGTAACAAGTTTTTTGTTGTTTGGTAAAGAAGGAACCTAACATAAAAGACTAAGGACTGTTAAGGGTTATTAAGTGCAACAAGCTTTTCAACATATAAACTAATTAAAACATTTGAGCGCATTTAGAAAGCTTTATTTATTAAAAATATAGGGAAAAAAATGGAGACAAGTTTTAATTTTAGTGTAAAGCCTCACAACTAAGCACAAAAATTCTGGAAGAAAATTGCAACTTTTTTGCTCTTTGCCCAACTACCCTACTGTACTAAAATGATTCTAAATATAATTTTTTTTTTACTAAAAGCTTATTTACATATTTACTAAAAAAATTGCTAAATTATAATTATATCTAAAAGTAAAACAATAGATTTTAAAACATTATACATAATAACATAAGAGCATTCTTATCAAAGGTGCTAAAAATGCTAAATGATGTTTTTTAGCATTTTTAGCACCTTAAATAATAAAAACACACCTACATCAAATATGTTAAATCCTAAAAATTTTGGCATTGAGCTACAGTGAAATCTCATCTTTGACACCCTATTGTAGCAAGATGCTAGAGTTTTTTAATATTTTTTTTCTTTTTCTCTCTCACTTGCTCTTGTGCCGTGCCTTTCTTCTCCACTGCTTTTCTCTCTATTTCTCTTTCTCCTTCTCTATGCCTCTCCATTTCTCTGATTCTTGATCTCCACTTCAACAACGGTGAGCAACGCAACAACGAGGATGTCGTCATCGTTTTTCTTAGGGCTTCATCAAAGGTGTTGTGGACGTGTTCCTTGAGTGTGGCTTCCACCGCCAGTGCCACGTTGGACATGAGACACTCGGGTGTGGCTGGGTTTTGCTGGGTTGATCGGGGTTTGCTCATTGCTTGTCACCGAGGGTGGGTTGTTTTGATTTTGTGATTTTGGTTGTTTTGTGAGTTTTGTGTTTTGATTTCGGTAGGTGTGATTAGATTTGTGATTTGGATCTTTGTTGTGATTTTGTGATTCTTTGATTTGTGATTTTGTGGTTTGTGATTTCGATGGATGTGGTTCGTGATTTTGTGATTTGATTGGTGGGCTTCTGGGTCTTTGTTGTGATTTGATTTTGGCTAGGTTTTGGCCGTGGTGGTAGTTGTGATTTGATTTTGGTTGGGTTTCGGCAGTGGTGCGTGGTTGGAGGTGATGAGCTTGAAGAGCTCCAGCCATGGAGGTTTAGAAGGAGAGCTCAGTTTAAGAGGGAGGGCTCAAAGGGATGAAAATGGTTTTAGGCCGAGAATATGGAGAGGGTGAGACTTAGGGTCGAACCACCGTGGAGTGGTGGCGTTGATGTTCAAAGACGGAGCTTGGTGGTCAACCATGGAGCATGAGTTTGAGAGCAGAAGATTAGAGAGAGAGAGAGAAGGCTCTAAATCTGTTGGGTTGAGAAAGAGAGAGAGATAGAGGGAGAGAGGGGAAGAATAAAAAATAATAAAGAATTTTTTTTAAAATGAAGTGGTAAAAGAAAATAGAAGTTTTGATGTAGGTTGTATTGTAAAATGATATGTTAAATGTTATAAAGTTGGTATTTTAGATGCTAAATATTAAAAATGAGAATGCTTTAAATGAATGACAGAATAAGTTAAAAAAATTGTGTCAAAAAGACAATAGTCGGCTAGAAAATGATCACGGGCCCATTTCTGGCCGTGGATCATATCTGCCGAATGAAAATATGCCTGCTCTGACCTTTTAGGGGGCTACTAATTTCAAATCTAAGCTGCATTATTGATATAAAAAAGGGGCTGGGGGATGTGATTTGATGCTGGTTACTCACCAAAATCCTTATTCTTTTTCCTCTTCTTTGACAAAATTTTTGCCTACTTTTCCACCTTTATTCTTTCGTCCCATTATTCTGACTAGATGTCTCTATTGCAAATTTTTTTTTTTGGTGAAAGTCTCTATTGCAAATCTTGCTTCCCTTTTACTTTTCTTTTTAAGTTGATTGGTCAAAAATGTCAATTGAAAAGGTGAAGAGTAAAGAGGGAAAAGACGAAAAGTTATAGTGTTATTAATAAACATTCTCTTAATCTTGATGAAATCTTTAACTTGTCAAGAAAAGGGACACGAGCTAAAATCCGGTGGAGTTAATTTGAAAAGCAACCCAGTAGGTAGAGGTTAATCGAGTTGATTGGGCCAAAAAAAAGGCACTCAAATCATTTGAAAGATACAAAAGATGAACCATCATTTGGGTATTTTTTGGGTAAGCATTTGGCGCTATATGTGGGGAAATTTGAACGAGTTTTCCATTGTCAAGTGGTCTAAAAACGTCCAGATACTTGGTCATCTCAAAAAGGGTCCCTTTTGAGCAAGAAAAATGATTGGTACATACGACACACAAACTATTGCTATAATGACATCTGAAATTCTTTCTAATTGTTCTTATTAGCACTAGGCTATACCAGGGACCATAAGAGGACTTGTCAATAGATTAAGCATCATCTTGTCAGTGCTTATTTATTAATAGCTACTTCTTGCTTGGTATACATAATCACCAGAAGAGCATGAGCTTGCATGCGTTACCAAATGCTGTTATAGTGTCATAAATTGTCTTAATTATTTGTTTCTTTCTCTCATAAATTATTATTGTCGAGTCACTGCCATGGAACAGGTGTAAAGAGAGACTGTTATATCTATTTATGGTGTATTTTGTTGCCGATGAATCGGACTACCATTGTTAATTGAATCATTTAAGGTTTCAAAAGCCTTTTGGTGTTAGCCAGCCAACGCTATTGTTGGAACATTAATGGGGTTATGCCTGGCATAACTGTAAGTGAATCCTTTGGTGGAGGCCATTATACAGAGTCGAACGTTTTTAGTTAAGTTGTACTACAAGTTCAGTGCAGAAGTAGATTTCATTGCCAACTTCTCCCAACGCATATTGTCCTAATTTTAATATTATTGCCAAGTTCATACAGAAGTTAAATGCAGTAAGTTTGAACAGCTTGCAAACTTTTTCTTAAAGTCCTGAAATTGCAAGCCTTTTCGGTCTTTAAAAATTGCCAGCTGAGAAACTCATAATTTTCTAAATCTTCGAGCCCAAGTGCTGCGTAGGCAAAGCTATTAGTACTTGCAAACTCAAAGTCAAACCAAAGTCCAACCAGCTTGAAGTATGCTGCCTAATGGCATATCTAGAATATATAATCTATCCATAATCTATATAAAATTGAAATCATTTCGCTTTTTCGTTGAACTACATAAGGTTTGTATGCTTTACAATTTTATACATAATAATAATAATAGTTCTCAAAAAAAAAAAATATATATATATATATATATAGCATTCACTTTATGATAATTGCGCTTTATTATTAAGCAAAAACAATTAGGTTTTGGTTACAAATTCGAATCTTAGATCTTTTATTCAACGATAAGAAACTTTATTAGTTGAACTCATTAGAACTCACAAATATATATTAATTGAATTTAGATACTATTTATATGCAAACTCTCCATTAGAAATCTTTGTACATCATATTTTCTTTAAATAATAAAATATATAAATCCATATACAAAAACAATCACAATCAATGTTTAATGCTAGAATTCAAGTAAATTGCCCCACCCAATAAATCATACCTTTATTACTTTAATCCCAAAAGTGAAAAATCCTGAATTGGTTTTTGAATATGGCCCTATAAGCCTATGTAACATGTTGTATAAGATTTTTTCCAAAGTTTTAGCAAACAAATTAAAAAAATCTTGCCAGAATTTATAACTGAGCATTAATTTGCTTTTGCAAAAAATAAGCTTATATCAGATAATGTTTTAGTTGCTTTCGAGACTTTACACTGTATGAAAAATCACAATTAAGGAAAAACAAGTTTTATGGCAATAAAACTAGATATGAGCAAAGCATATGCAGGGTAGAGTGGATTTATTTATAGAATCTAATGGTGAAAATGGGTTTTTGCTCTAGGTGGATTGGGTTAATTATGGAGTGTGTACGTACTATTTCGTATTCAATTTTGGTGAATGGTGAATCGAAAAGGGCTAATTAATCCAACAAGAGGCATAAAGCAAGGGGACCCCCTTTCCCCCTTCCTCTTCCTTTTATGCACGGAAGGCTTACACGACCTAATGACAAAAGCTGCAAGAGCAAAGGAAATCAACGGCTTCTCTCTTTGAAAGAGAGGCTTACTTTTTTGCAAGGCCAACCCCCAAGAATGTGGAAATGTGCTCAAAATATTATCTGACTATGAAGTTGTATCTGGCCAAAAAATCAATAGAAAAAAGACATCTCTTTTCTTTAGCAAGTCCACTGATGATGATATTAGGTAGGAGATAAAAAGAGTGTCAAGGGTACAAGAAATAAAATTTTATGAGAAGTATTTGGAACTGCCTTCATTGGTGGGTAGGGGAAAAAAGGCAAGCTTTAGCTATATAAAGGAGATGGTATGGAGAAAATTACAAGGGTGGGAAGGAAAACTATTGTCTCAAGCAGGAAGAGAAGTTCTAATCAAAGCAGTCGTCCAAGCCATTTCGACATATGCCATAGGATGTTTCAAACTTCCCTTGGGTCTATGTCATGATATTGAAGCAATGATTAAAAAAATTCTTTTGGGGACAGCGGTGTGATAAAAGAAAAATACATTGGATTAAATTGTTGGAGTTGACAAAATCAAAGCTAGTTGGAGGAATGGGCTTTAGGGACCTTGCCTTGTTCAATGACTCACTTCTTGCCAAACAAGCTTGGTGACTAATACATAACAAAGATACTCTCTTTTTAAGGACATTTAAGGCAAGATTTTTCCCACAATGTTCATTCATGGAAGCAAAGGAGTCGACAGCCAGGTCATATGCTTGGAAAAGCATTCTGAAAGGTAGGGAGGTCATTAAAATGGGTTCTAGATTTCAAGTTGGCAATGGGAAGAATATTAAAATCTGGCAGCATCACTGGCTTCCCATTAAACACCCAACCTTAGTCACTTCCCCAATCATTGAGTCCATGGAGGATGCCACGGTTGATTGTCTAATCGATGAGAATACAAGACAATGGAATGCTGAAATGTTGGATGGAATTCTTATACCTTCTGAAGCTGAACTTGAAATGAAAATTCCACTAGCTTGAAGCCAAAATGATGACTATCTGTTTTTTCCTTTCTCGGCAAATGGGCAGTACAATTGCAAATCAGGATACAGGTTTCTAAAGGAGTTGGAGGCGGGGTCTAATGAGGATACACAACCGGATTTTGAGAAAAAATTTTGGAAAAGCATTTGGTCTTTGGAAGTTCCAAACAAATACAAAAATCTGGTATGGCGAGCAAGTAGAGACTCCCTTCCAACAAAACTCAACCTTACCCGAAAAACTATCATTGAGAACCCAACATGTGATCGATGCTCTTCAACCATTGAGGACTCATTGCTTGCTCTTTGGGGTTGGATGAGGTCTGGGATGGAGATAGGTGGAGCTTTCAGTCAAGGGAGGTGTTTGCAGACTTCAAGGAACTATGCAGGTGGATAATGGAGAATGGGAAGTCACTAGAGCTATTTGCTGTCCAAGTGTGATCTATATGGCACCAACGACATTAGACTCGATTGCAGCAGCCTTGCTGCCTCACAAAGGATCTTAAACAAGCTACAAAGGAGCGATGGGAGGAGATCAAATCTGTCAAGCCCCTGCAAAACCCAAGCAGACCATAGCCAAAGCCGAAATGGACAACACCTCCATTGAATAAATACAAGATAAATTATGATGGAGCGATCTCAAGTGCAGAAAACAAATCAGGGGTTGGAGTGGTAGTTCGCAACTGCAATAGTCAGGTAATTGCATCCTTAGTTCAGAAATTAGGGTAGGCATACCAACCTGTGGAAGTTGAGGCAATTGTAGCTTGTAGGGCCGTGGAGTTTGGCAGTGAGATTGGAGTTGACTGTGCTATTGTGGAGGGTGATTTAGAAATAATTGTGAAGGCTTTGAGGAATAAGGATAATGGCTTAATTTCTTATGGTCCTTTAATTAATGATGTCTCTTTATTTTCAGGTTTGTTTTCAGAATTGTCGTACTCTCACATTCGGAGAGATGGCAACAAAGTTGTTCGTAATTTAGCTAGGTTAGCTTTGATCACGTCAAAGTGTACTATGTGGATGAAGGATGCTCTATCTCCCACCTTACTTTTTATTCAGGCTAATTTGGCCGCCCTTTAAGTTTATATAATAGATGTCTTCTTTCTCAAAAAAAAAAAAAAAAAAAAAAATGCTAGAATATATGAACATAATCATATACTATATAACAAAAGTTGGTTCTAGAAATTATGATAATGCCAAGTGATTATCTTCTCTTTATAAGAAGTGGTTAAACTCTAATGATAATTTAGTGTAAATGAAACTTTGTTACCAAAACATCAAATTGCTTATTAGTTAATATGATAGTTTATTCCAAGTAAAACTCTAATACCTAAATTTCAAGAAATATTAAATTCTTTGTTCAAAAAATAAATTTAAAATTCTTTGCAACTCAAACTCGATTACCAAAAATTTAAGAGATTTAAAATAAATTTTTTAATATTATGATAGTTTTCCTAACTTTAAAAAAAAATTAAAACTTTACTCCAACTATATTTCTGTTACCAAAATTTTTAAGAAATTTTAAATAAAATTTAATATTTATTTTGATAATCTATTATAATATAATTATTATGTGTTTTAATAAAGTAAAGCCTACATAGTACATGTCATACTTAGGATAGGTGGCTCAAAATATGTATGTTCTACATTGAAAATTAATACATTTTTGTCATGTGATAAATTAATGAGTACGATTGTTAATTTGCAAATGAATCATTGATTATTAAAATTAGTTGCTAGAATGAAATGATTTCTTTCTTTTATATATAATTTTTAGTTAAGCAGTGCATCGCTTAAAAATTATACTAGTATTAAAATATTGTAAATTAATATATTTGTTTAAATAATGGTGAGACAAAAAGGCTTATTGAAGCACTAATAATTATCTTATAATTAAGTCCACTTAACTCATATACAGTGAGTGGCTTTACACACCTATGGAACCTACCATATGTGAGCTGACCACTCCTTGTAATGGGCTCACAAAATATCACCTCCTATTGAAGAGGCCTGGTGGACAGAAAATTAAACAGGCCATTATTTCTTTATGGTCGGAAAGAAAAACTCAATAGTACACTAGTAGAGGTCTCACAAATGACTACATGTTTACTAAAAAACATAAAATAGAAGTAGATTTGCCATCAAGCGTACGATTGTTAAGGTGGAGCCTTATTACGACATTAAAAAAAAAAAAAAAAAAAAAAAAAAGGTGTTTTTATCTACTTTCTAATAAAGTTACGATTTTTTTTATTAAAAAAAAAAAATTTATAATGATATTCATGCCATGGGCAGAATCAAAAATTTTGTTTGGAGAGCTAAGTTATAATATTAAAATATCAGTCAAAACAAACCTCACATGCACGCACATGCATGTGCATTTATATTAATTTTCTAATACTACAAATCTACAATTAATCATAATCTATAAATATGTGTATGTGATATTTTTGATTTGGTAAGACACTGAATTTCTATCATGACATTAATACATCAATGCAATAGAAAATGAAACCCAAATTTTTTTTTTTTTTTTTAAACGTGAAATCCCTCTATATTTGGAGAGGGAGAAAACTACGGTTTCAGGCTAGTCAAATTTTTCACTATTTTTTAAAAGTAGGTAAAATGGGGTATAGTTTTGCAATGGAGAAAGAGAAAGGAGAAACATTAGAGAAAAGAGAAAAATGAGAAAGTGGTAGAGGCTTCTATCGTAGCAAGAGAGAGATGGCTAATTAATTTTCCTTCCTTGAGTCCTTTATTCTTTTATAGTGGTGAAGGTAGGCATGTGTCACTCTCCTGTTGGGTAAGATGTTAGCTTCTGAAGGACCTGGTAGAGTTTTGACAAAATAGAATAACATGACATTGGTGCTTCTATGTTTGCTTGCTTGTGCATGTATTTCATGTGGTGATGCTGTTTTAATAGTTATAATAGTCTTTGACTGATTTTTACCATTATTGTTACCCACTATCTGTGCAATGGACAATAACTAATGGCTATATGTTTTCTCATTTTATACATACAAGCCTACATACGTATAAAGCTAAGCAAAGTTGGCCATGTATAAGCCATATAAGGGGCTCTTTAACCAATTTAGTCATATACTGAATTAACTTAGCTAGTTGAAGCAAGATTTTGGTTTTATCTTTTATTTTTCTTCCCTTCTTATTATTTTGTTATACCTTGGACACGCAATGATGGCAGATTGGCCCATTATTTTACCAATTAACACCATCCCGTACAATAACATACAAATTATCAATTTTTTTGTATGTATATTTACTAATTTTGTTCAAGACAACTTATCATTTTTTAGAACCCTAATAAACATATAAAAGTTGTTTAATTGAATATTAGACATACAAAAATATAAAAATAAAAATAGAACTTATTATCTCTTATACGAATTATGCTCAATAAAAGTATTATGCATCTTCATAGTGAAATTCTTAAGAATTTTATTTTTAATATAAATTACCAATTGTTTACCTAGCTAAGTGAATAAAAAAAATTACAATGAAATCTTCAAAACCACAAATGATCCGAACTTAATCAATCATAAGAGTAAGCTTTACAATAACAAATGAAATTGAGGGGGAAAAATAGTTGCCTCTATAACCACTAAATTAACTCTATTATTATTATTATTATTATTTACATATCGTTCTGCCCCTGCAAATGGTTTGGTAGCTAGAACTGTAAGGTTTGCTCTTCGGAAGCCAAGGTTGGTAGAGGTGCAACCTTCTTCGTTCTGGAAGCTTCAGCGATTGAATTGACCAAGTCTACTACAACAGCAATGAAGCCAATAACCCAAAATATGATCCTCATGATAATTCCAATGATAACCAAGGTCGCCTTTTGGTTTTTGTGCCTATTGCATATGTCTCCGAGTGCATGTGAGAGAAGAAGGTTGCGCTGAAAATACGAAAGCTCGAAACCAAATAGGCTTGCCTTCAGTATTGCTTTCCATGATGCTCGAGCCTTGAGAGAGAGAGAGAGAGGTGAGATTTTTCTCTTTTATTAGTGTATGAGAGAGAGATACTTGAGAAAGACTTGACTCTTTTACACAGTTGAATATCATATATATAATTGGAGCAGAATTTGGAAAGTCACATATAAATGGAAAGTCTGAGTTGGTTTGTAAAAACAGAAGGGCCATTGCAGTTTTATTATTTGGATCTTAACAAACCAGCAGATCACAGGTTTGTGCTGAAAATTTATGACTTAATAACTAAATTGGAATGTGTAAACTAGCTTGTAATCTTTTTTTGGTGTTTCCACATAGATCTGAACTAATTTCTATAGGTTAGGAAATTTATGGCACTTCAAGGTTGAACCTTGAACGCCCCAACCATTCTTATTTTGAGAATCAGGGCATTAATTTCATTTCAAAAAAACTATCAGAAAAATCTGATGCAAACAAGCAGGAAAAAACCATACGTTTCTGATGAGTAATGACCATGTAATACCTTACCCCTCCACCAAAAATAAAATCAACTATGGACACAAATGGACTAAAAATTAAGTTCTTCTAGATGGATAAACATTTTTTACTCTTCCACACATTTTGACATAACTTGTACATTTGTCAATGTATGATTAGATTACATAATTTACACATAGGATCACCGCTGATATTTGTGAAAATTAATCAAATCACCACTTGACATGTGTACTAGTTGTGGCAAAGTATGTATAAGAGTACGTATATTCTTTTTAGAGGAGAATGTATAAGAGTATATCTCTCTAGACTTTTAGCGAATGTAATTAAATGAAATATATTTTATTAGAGATAGGTTCAAGTTACATCTGGTGTAACTCCTTAAGAGTTAAACAGGAGTTACACATTTTTTGTACCGTAGATTTCTAATAGATCTAACGGTTGAAAAAGTAACATTAAATGATTAAGGATTTCCACCTTATTTTCCTAATTAATAACGGTTTTTCTCTATCCTCATTTATTACTTTCCATAAACCTCATTGGGTGTTTAACTGTGTCTCTTTCTTCCCAAAATTGCTGGATACATATGAATCTAGGCAAAAAAGAAAGACTAAAAAAGTTCAAAATTTTCTTCTCTCAAAATCCTTGGGTGCCAATGAGTAAGATCTAAAGATATACTATAATTTGTGATTTTATAAGTACACTTAGTCTACCAGAACTACCCCTAAACAATTCACAAAATGAGCAAGAGCCTTGTGGTTTCCAGTTTCAACACATTATAGCAAAAACACATGACAAAACTCAAATCTATTGAAGATAGGGCGGATATGAGATCACAAAATAAAAAAAAGAAGTGAACACACACACACACACACACACACACACACACACACATATATATATATATGTTTTATTATAATGTTGAAAATAAATGATGACCAGAATCTACAAAGAAGTATCCATTTCGTTAATTGAAAAAATTGGCGGATCGTTGTTCATAATGTTATGAAAAGCATGTTATAGTCAGACTGGTAATGAATGGGCTTGCTTGATTCAAGTGGTTAACATCTAACATGATAAATTTGGCCTGTCTTACTGTCACCTTGTTGAATTCTTTTTTGCGGTTAAGAAATATTTGAACCATATATATACTCCTTGATACAAGAGTTACAAGCAAGGGATTTTTTCATTACAATGCCTTCTAATTATAAATGAAATACGTATTATGTATAATGTTTACAATATTTTGCTAATTGAAATAGATTTGGCCTAATTCCATCCTGAGTGGGAAGAAGAAGAAAGAGGTTGGTGTGACTCGGAGTTACAATGTTTTTTTTTTTTTAAAGGAAGAAAGGGACACAGTTAAACAACACCTAAGAAGGTCTATGGAAAATAATAAATGAAGATGGAGAAAATCTGTTATAAATTAAGTAAATCAAGTGGAAATCCTCAATCATTTAATACTACTTTTTCAACCGTTGGATCTATTAGAAATCTAAAGTACAAAAAGAGATGGGTTCAAATTACACCTGATGTAACTTTAAAGAGTTACACATTTTTTAAACCATTGGATTTGAGTAGATCCAACGGTTAAAAAAAGACCCTCATTATTACAAATATTTTTATTAGAATCTCATTAATTACCCTCATTTATTATATTCTAAACCTATCTCTAAACCCAACAAAATTTGACGTCTCTCTCTACGTTTCTCTCTCTCTCCGTGTTTCTCTCTCTCTCTCTCTCTACATCCTAAACCTATGTTTCTCTCTCTATCTCCTCCTCCATTGTTCCACCTCCACAGGTTGCCAGCCGGAAAAGAAAAAAAAAAAAAGAAAAAAAAAAAAAAAAAACTAATGGAACACTTCTATTTTTCCTTTCTTTTCTGTTGTGAGTGCTCTATTCTTTTTTTTTTTTTTTTTGGTCTAGGAGGTACCGACGAAGGCACAGTCGCAGTCGAAGCCAAAGTTGGAGCCCCTACAGGCATCGTAGCTATGAAGAGTGCTCTAATGGGGGACGTGGTTCTAGCAAAACGAGACAGACGAAGGCAGTCACAAAATTTCCCCCCTAAAAATTATGTTTGGGAGTGTTCTAAAGGATCAATTTTTGTTTTGTCTACAAGCCCTTTATCTACATTTCTTCAAATTATTCTGCTTAGGGGGGAAATTTTGGCTAGTGAATTTCAGACAAGATTGATATCAATGTGTTGTAGATTTTAATGGATAAAGAATTCTTATTGAGCCTGTCTTGGGTCCTTGCCATAATGCAATGACTACTCTATGCAATTACAGCGTTGTTGATTGCACCTTTATGTTGCTCCGTAGGCTTTACATTTTCTATTTTCATTTTCTGTTTTTAATACGCTAATTGAAAATAATTTTACCAGCTTCAAATTTTAATGTGTTGCAGGATGATGATGATGATGATATTAGTGGTGATGAAGATGAGGATATGTCTTTTGGTTCTGCTAAGGATGATGATGAGTTTGATGATGAGCCTGAAGAGACACCTAAGAAGGTATAGAAATATATCTTGTATTCTCTATAACTCTCTCTTCTATCTATTTGAATATTTTTGACGTTGCTGATGTTTTTATAAATTGTTGATATCAACTCTTCTTGTTGAGGGTTGAATCAAGCAAGAAGAGACCTTCTGAATCCGCAACTAAAACTCCAGTCCCTACTAAAAAGGCAAAAGCAGCTACTCCTCAAAAAACTGGTGAGTTTGTTTCTATGTCGTCCAAATTTGTGGTTGCTTGCTTTTTTTTTTGATGAATGGTTGCTTGCTTTTTAAACTAAGGGTCCAGGGGTTTGATGATCATGTTTTGTCCCACAATTAAAGTTGACCTTCCATTTCTTATTCTGGTTGTGTTATTTGTTTTCTAAAAAGTCAAAGTTGATCACATGGAAAAATATCTATGTTTGCAACAGTTTTACTCTCTTTTCATGTGTGTTTAATTCCATATCAATTGTTTCATCTCTTGTCCACGCAGATAGGTCATGTCTTTTGTTGTGACATGATTGGAATCAATTATTTTTCTGGAAATATGTATCTTCCTGTGACATCATTGGAATCAATAATTTTATGAGAAAAGCTTACTAAACTCTGCACCTTTAACATGATTTCCTATTTTTTGTTTATATGCTTTAGATGGTAAGAAGGTCGGTGGTCATACAGCAACTCCACATCCTTCCAAGAAGGGTGCAAAGACTCCTGTAACTAGTGAGCAATCTAAGCACCCAAAATCTAGTGGTTCATTCTCTTGCCAGACTTGCAGCAAGTATGTTTACTCACTCCATTTTTCTCCAATTCTATAACTGAGGTTGCTTTCTAGTCTCACATGCTTCTCCATATATGCACAGGACTTTCGGCTTTGAAGTTGGTCTTCAGTCCCACACTAAGGCCAAGCATGCTAGCGATTAGTGACTGGGCTATCACAACATTTGCTGCTGTAGCATGATTTGGATTTTCCTGGAAATAGATTCATAGAGAGCTAGGGGTTATTAGATTTTGGCACCATACATGAGAGAGGGTTCTAGTTGAATGTCCTGTTTTTGGAGTTTGTCTTTCTGGATTTAATTCTCTCATATTTTTGGATAACGTAAAACGAGGTTATTTTTACTGTTATTATGATTTTTTTCTTCTTGCTTTGTAATCTGCTTTTATTTTACATAACATGGGAGAATGATGGAAGTCTTGGGAGAATTATGAATGCATCGGATCCAAGTATGTCTTTATCAAATGAGAGAATTTGGCTGCGATTGTTTGATATGACAAAATAACTAAATAACTAAATCATTACTTAAAATAAGCACATATAGTCTTTACATCAACAGTATGGTCTGTGAAACTTCGTGGCGAATATTGTCTATGGTATGTAATGATTGTTTATTAATACTTAAATTTGTTTCTTTTTTTATTTTTTTGGTAGAATTTATCAAAATTAGTAGTTCAGAAAACTAAGAATTGAGGCATAATCAAAGTTCAAAATTAGGTTATGCTAAAAACCAACAAGAAGATTAGAGAAGATTAAGTGTGTGACTTATCCAGGCTTTCATGTGAGTTAACAAGTTTTTGAGTATCAATTTCTTTCCTTTTATGAAGTCGCATGAATCTATTCTTAGGGGTAAGGAAAAATAAGTTACCTGAAAATATGCAGTTCTGTTTTTGACTTTTTGGTGCCCAATTCTACATAATGAGCTAAGTCGAAACCAATTCAACATCGTGTGCATTGAAAATTACATAAAACACGGAAGAGAGAGACAGAGAGGATGTTTGATTTCTTTTGCAAATCACTCTAGCTCTAACACAAACTACTATAGAAACCCGAGTGCATAGTCTGTCATTAATATTCAATTTTGAATGAGGTTGGTCCTCGTTTTATGATATATCGATCAAAATGATTTTGGGAAAGCCAAAATGGGGTATTGATATTTGATATTTGTCCCCTTTTTGTTTGGCTTCTTAGGAATACAGGATGTTGTTTCCAACCAAAATAAATAAATAAATAAAAGGTTTAAAAATAAAGAACACCTCATTTTGGATTTCTTGTTTACTGATGTTTGGTCGTTGTAGTGATTGGAAAATATGAGTCGTTAAGTTTGGAAAGTTGGTTTGTCCAAAATTAATGATGTTTGAGTGATTGGAGCAGTGTTTGTAAGGTGGAAAGTAGGTTTGGTGTCGAAATCAGACAATAGAGAAGGTATTGAAGCCGGAGCAGTAGGTGCATGATAGAGAATGAGAAAAGAAAGGTTGTCAAAAAATACAAAAAATAAGATCCTATATTATTTGAGACAAAAACAATTCTTTAGCTCAGAATGACCTTTCAACCAAAATTCGAAAATGCCAGAACAATTACAAATGGCTTGATATTTCAGCATAACTTGAAAGTTGAGAGGGGGAGGGGAAGGATAAGTACACTGGACTAAATACCAGTACAGCAAATACCAACCATATTGGCTGAAATGAAATAACATTCAAAATATTGCAAAACATAATACACAAACGTTAAAAAGTTGAATAGCTTAATACCCAATGCAAATCCTAACGATGTCAATAACGATGAACCCAATTAACAATCCCAAAGCTATTACAAACCCAAAACACAATAACATCAATTGCCAAATAGCAAATTTTTTCACTGCTGTCAAATAGCAAATGTTTTCACTACAGCCATATCCCTAAAAGCATCTATAATATTTCAAGACCTCACCTACGACTCTCAAAAGCTAACAATTTGGTTGCAAGTACTTTCCTTCTCATGCATAAACCCTGTCCTCTGCTACTGCACTGAACAACCTGTACATAATTTCATGTTAAGCTGCAAATAAAACAATATTGGTCCTTAGAAGCAAGGATACCTGAACCTGCAAAACTCATAATATGTAAGATCATAACTTTCCCATAAACTATGGTAAAATAAGGTAAAAGAGAGTTCATGGAAAACTAAACCAAAGACAAAACCATGGAAATTTGATCGTTCCCCTGATGTGTGGTGATTTCAGAGAGTCCTTGACAGTAAAATCATTCATGCATATATCCAACTTCGGCTTTGACTGCGGTTGTGCCTTCATCAGTACCTACCAGACCAGAAAAGAAAAAAAAAAGAAAAGAAAGAGCATTCACAACAGAAAAGAAAGGAAAAATAGAAAGAGTGTTCGGCTTGGTTTTTTGTTTTGTTGTTGTTGTTGGTTTTTTTTTTTTTTTTTTTTTTTTTTTTTTTGTCAGCAACCTATGGAGGTGGAACAATGCTGGAGGAGCAATGGAGGAGGAGATAGAGAGAGAAACGTAGGTTTAGAATGTAGAGGGAGAGAGAGAGACAAACAGAGAGAAAGAGAAACGTAGAGAAAGAGAGAGAGAGAGTCAAACGTCAAATTTTGTTGGGTTTAGAGATACGTTTAGAATGTAATAAATGAGGGTAATTAATGAGATTCTAATAAAAATATTTGTAATAATAAAGGTCTTTTTTTAACTGTTAGATTTACTTAAATCCAATGGTTTAAAAAAGTATAACTTGAACCCATCTCGTACAAAAAATGTATAACTCTTAAAGAGTTACACCAGGTATAACTTGAATTCATCTCATTTTATTAATATATTCATAATTTATGAGTCACTTGTGAAAGCTCGAAAATGTGTTGAAAACACACGAGCGGTTTAGACTCCCAAATTACAATTACGGCTTGGTTGATTTTACACTAACTTAATGATAAGTGCGGAATAATGTAAACACAAGCGTATAAGCAAGACAACTACTCTAATCCATATTTAAAGCAACATAGCAGTAAAAATGAAATAAACAAGAGTAGGGAAGAAAGATGCAAACACAGATAACACCGAGACGTGTTATCGAAGAGGAAACCGAAGACCTCGGCGAAAAACCTCTCCGCCGCGCTCCAAGCGGAAATCGATCCACTAGACAATCAGTTGGGATACATGGGTTAGCAAAAAACCCTCCAAGCCTAGTCTACCCGCTGTACCTAAGCCCTCCAAGCTCCTACTCCAACAAGGCTTCTCGAAACCGTGTCTTGTCCTAGTTATCCGGATCCCGCAACAAGCTCCATGTTGCATCTGCCATTCTAGGCTTCTTCAAATGCTTCCCAGCAGCACCAAAACGTCACACAGCACTCTCAAAGGTGTGGTAAGTGTTTGGGCTATCAACCTCTCAAAGATATGGATAATGGAGAGGGAAGGGTTGAGGAGATACCACAAGCAATTGTATAGAGAAAGATGGGGAAGACAATCTCTAATTACCAATGTGTTTGGCTAGGGTTTTCTCTCTGAAGCATTTCTCAACAATTGTAGGTAATGATGATATATATAGGATAGGTGCAAAATGTGTGACTCAAAAAGTACAGGCTGGCAGAACAGATTGCCTCGCGGGTGTCTCGCGGGAAGGCCTTACCCGCGAGATACTCGCGAGACATAGTTGTCTCCACCTGGCCTGACTCTTCACATTCCAGCATGTGCCTGGCACATGATTCACTTTGCGGGATGCTAGGTCGCGAGACACCCGCGAGAATCCTTCATTCTTCAAATGCTTGAGTCTTCAAACACTCTCTCTATCACACAACCGTTACAACAAGTCCCACAACAAATACAGGGTTTAAACGATTGAACATAATTACAATTAAATTTGGCACGGAATAAAAGCCAACAAAAACACAGTTGTAAATTACAACTTTACAACTTGAAACTTTAATAGAGTCTCACTTAAAATAAACTAATGGATCAAAAATAAAAGGCGCATTAACTTATGTCGTGCAATACATACATAAATTGGTCACTTGGTTGTTGATACACATCGTTGCATAGTGGGTAAGTTTTAATATATATTAATACACAAATTATGATATATAATTAAAATAAATATTCATTCATTTTAAACTTCTTCAAAATTTTGGTAATATAATTTTTTGGGGTAAATTTAGTAATAGAATTTGAAATTGCTTAGAGTCTTAGTTAGAGCAAACTTCTTAACAATTAATAAGTTGGTATTTGGATTCTCAAAAAAACAAAAAAAAAAAGTTGGTATTTGGGAAATAGAGTTTAATCTAAATTTTCTTAATAATTAATAAAATGTAGAGTAACTTGGTGCAACCATAGTTTTTTAAACCAAACTTTTATTATATAGTATATAATCAATATCATTCACTAGGATTTTTAGTAGTTTTTTCTATAAATAAAAGGATTTTTAGTAATCAATAAATTGAGGGATACAATTTTTTTCATGTTGTGTCGTTGGTTAGGAATTGCTCATGTGAAGGCCAATCGGCTATTGGTAATAGATGAATAAGTCATATGAGACTTGGGGTCAAAGATGGCATGGGACGGAAGACCATAGTTTGGAAAATGAAACTGTTAAATTTTTCAAAAAGGAAAAAAAAAATTTTTTTACAAGATAGAAATTCTACTTTAGTATAATCTAAGTGTATATATGTGTGAAACTCCCTCCTAAAGACTTGTATTCCAGCCTTTACTCCTCACACCCCACAGGCCCATACCTCACAAACATTTATACTTGTGAAGTGATTATCACGTCAAGGATATGCAATGATGAAGTTTCTAGGTTTTGAGTTTGAATTAAGGCTGGATTAGAGGTTAAATTATAATGATGTCATAAATAAACCAACAATTAATTAAAATACTAATAGTTTTTTTAGAAGAATTAAAATACTAATCAATATGTCATGTTTATTAGAAATAACAATATAGATTAAAAAAAATCTAAAATACTATTTAATAGATCATGTTTATTAAAAAAAAATTAGCAAAATTGATAAATAAAAAATCTTAAATAAAATATTAAAAAACTTTCACAAAATTTTATTAGACAAATAGAAAATAATCATAAAGCATAAATAATTGTATACGCAGGGGCGGCTACACTTGTAATTCAGGGGGTTCAAATGAACCCCCTGACTTGGAAAAAAAATATTTATATATATAAAATATTTATTATTAATTTAATTACCCTTAAAAACATTTTTACACAACTTGGTTTAAATCTTGCACACCCTGATCACAAATCAATTTAGCTAAAAATCAAACAATATAGATCAGCTCATCTTAAAACTAATTAACAACACAAATCACTCTCCCTTTCTTTCATGAATCTCATCTCATCTTTATTCTCTATCTGACTTTCTACGTATCTCTGACTCTAAGAGCAAAATGTGAGTGTTTGTAAGTTTTGAATATCCCTCTTTATTAAAAATTTATATTATATACATGAGAGAGAGAGAGAGAGAGAGAGAGAGAGAGAGTGTGTGTGTGTGTGTGTGTGTGTGCACGTGTGTTTGATATAATGTTATTTGTGTGAATTGTGAAGTGTGTGAATAGGTACATGTATAATATAAATATACTATAACTTTATATAATTAAATAACAAAGAAATATAGAGGATTTGTTACGTGTGTATATTGTTATCATGTTATAATAATTTTTTGTTATAAAACTAGTGATTCAAGAGAAAAAAATAGTAAAGTTAGTGATTGTTAAATGTATTATTTATGTATGGATGAGTGTGGTCATGTGGGTCAATAATTTATAAAAAACAATAAAAATAAATAATGACAACTACATAAAAATAAAAATGTTATACTACAAACTTAACAAAAACAAATGGACACATCTACATTGACAATAGATAATGACAATTGATACTAAATTATCATGTGACGATTTCAAAATATGAAAACTTTTTTTTTTTTTTTTGGAGAAAGAAAAAAATATGAAATCTCATAGAAAGAAGTTGTAAAATTTCATGTATGTGTTTTTTTTTATTTTTTTTAGTAACACAATATATTCAAGTTCTCTTTTTATTAAAATTTGTTTAATTTAACTTTTTCTTAATGACCCCCCTCAAGAAAATTTCTAGAACCGTCACTGCAAGTACAACTTATATACCTTATTATAACATTTATAAAAAAAAAACACACACACGCACAAACAAAGTATACATAAAACTAAGGACTAATTGCTTTAAGAATTGATGGAGCGCTGCCTACTGGAGTTTTGGGGTACTTTTCTCGTGGAGTTTTGAGTTTTGGGCGCTGCCTATTGGAGTTTTGAGTTTTGGAGTACTTTTCTCATGGGTTACAATTCATTACTAAAGCGAGTATGGTATTAGGTAGAGACTATTTTTTTTTTTTTTTTTGAATGGTATTAGATAGAGACTAGAGAATGGGAGAACATGATTATGAAATTACGTGTGCTTTATATGGTCGCTCCTCTCTCTCGTTGGAAAGTAAAAAATAGGAAACTTTAAACCAATGATGCTGCTGGAAACTCCAAATTAGTAAAGCCTTAACCAAGGTTGTTAAAATCGGGATCCTACGTGGAATCATGGGAGGTAGGTAGGATCGTGGATCGTAGAATCGGATCATGGATCGTAAGATCCTATCTATTTTCAAATTTTAAGCAAAAAACCTATTGATAGTGACTTTGCATGTAATATAATCATTTAAAATATGAATCCATCCATTAAAAAAAAATTGCATCATAAAATGTAATTTGCACGCACTACATTGTTCTTATGTCATTCTAACGAAACAAAATATATTTAATTTTTGACATAATGTATTTAAAAAGTTCAGTACATGTTTAACTAGCAACTACGTATCAAAATATTATCTACACATATGGAAAATGTTTTCCAAATTCTAAGTTCCAAATCCAAAATAAGTTAGGCTAGTTAGCATATAAAAACTAGCTAACTACAAATTTACAATATGTAATTCAAAAGAGAATTCTCAATCTAAGGTAAACTAGCTGAAATCCAAAAAAGAATTCTCATTCTAAGGTTCTTCTAATCTAATCACTGTCATTATCATATCTCATTTCATCATCTATATCCTTCCTAGTATCAGCATCCAAAACGTTAAACTTAAGTACTATAGGTTTTTTTGAGATTTTATGTTGACATAGGGGTAAATTTGGGACTTCAATTCATTATTGGGCTTTTGATAACCCGTTGGACTTATGGGTTTAGGTGGATTATCTTACCCAAATGAATTCCACTTAAAAAAAAAAAAAAAAAATCAAGCCAAATGGTAGGATCGGTAGGATCCCATACAATCCTACGATCCTACACGATCCTACATACGATCTTACCATTTTGCAATCCTGCTACGATTTTAAACTTTTTGGTGAGGTGGGATCGTAAAATCATGCGATTTTACGATCCGGATCACGATTTTGACAACCATGGCCTTAACAGCTTGGTTGAAGGAGTTATGTAATTGTAAAGGAGAATATCCCATCTGAAAATGCCCAAAAAAACAAAAACATTTTGCATATCTAAAAAGTTGCTTTATCTATTTTATATTTCCACTTTTAATAATACATCCTATCTCCCCATACGGACAAAATGGGTAAATATTCGTAATTTTAAAACTATGTAGCATAATACCCCACTTTCCAAAATATTTACCAAAATGCCCTTATTTTGAAACTCAATTTTAACAAAATCGACTTTTGTATAAAACTCGATATCCTCAAAATCGAGTTCTATATATATTTTTAAGTATTGAAGTGGCAAAATATGAATAAAACTCAACATATTGGAAAAATGGGTATTTTGCTATGTAGTTTTAAAATTAAGGACATTTACCCATTTTGGCCATCCCATACTCTATTCTCTTTACATTTTATTATTATTTTTATTAATTCTATTTTTGAGAGAGAGAGAGAGAGAGAGAGATCTAAGTTTAAAATAATAAGGGTAGAGTAAAATAACAGTATTTAAGTGATAAAACTTATTACAATATCTATTTTTAGAACTTACTTTAGCAAAATATAAAACTATGAATAAGAATAGAGCTTCGGATGTGGAACCATTTTTAAGCTTTTGGTGATAAGATAAAGGCAAAATAGATAAAATTCAAAGTAAAGCCCGGACGGGAATGCTATGGCTAGTGTGGAATGACCATTTGAAGAATTGATGGTTTACTACTTGTTAGAGTTTTGGATACTTGTAGACATCTCATTTTGTACCCGTTAATAACCTTTGGTTCCAGATTCCAATGACGAGCTTGACATATGTTAACCAAGGGTAATTAAAGAGTTTACAATAATTTGGAAATAATCACAACTCAAAAGTGCTCAAATCTCATTTGAAAACGATGTTAAAAAATGACTTTTGCTCACTGTTTTTATCATAACTTTTGATCCATAAAGAATTTTCAAGTGAGGTTTATTTCATTGGAAATTATACATCCAAGGCTTCAATTTGAACATTAATTTTGCCTTATTTGGATTTATATTAAGTGAGTTATGACCATTTGAAGTTGGGCCAACACAGAAGTCAAAATTAGGAATTTTTAGGAGCATGCATACGCATGAATCAAGGGTGCGTGCGCACCCATGAAACTTGCATACACAGGCATGTTTCCAGGTCATTAAACACATGATTTTTGGGCCCCCAAAATATAATCCTTTGATGGGAGCTGGCCCCTAGACACTTGGGAATATCCAAAGACCTCTAAAAAGCCCCGAAAACCCTAGTTTTAATGTATAAATACTCACCTTATGTTTCCAATCCAAATCCTAGCTAGAGAGATTTTTTTTTTCTCCATCTCTAAAACCCTAGTTCATCTTTAATAAACACACACACAACACCTTTGTACGTTTTTTACAAATTCAAAACATTTCTCTAGTAGTTATACAAAGGCAGAAACTAATGTTCTAATTTAATTTCTCAAAACCTTTTGCTCTTGAATTGTGATTACCTAAACTATTGTGTTCTTTTAATTATTCTAGCTCTCTCAATCTAATCTTTGTGTTATAGGCACTAAGGTGTCGGTTAAAAACCTCAAACTTGTGATCCTAAGCAAGGTGAATGTTCTTTCCATAAACTCCTCCTTTGCTTAATATGATTTACATAAGTTTCTTAATATAGTTTATTCTAATTGTTATGTTTGATTTGTTTGATGTTTTTAAAAATTTTTGAAATGTATTAAATTAATTTTGGGCTGATTATAATCTGTTTTGGTTGTTCTTGTTTTATTATTTTAGTTTTATGTAAATTTTAACATGTTTATTTATTTTATGTTAGTTTAGTGTTTAGGGTTTATAACATGCTTTTTTGATCTCACATGCTATACCTTTGTTTGTTCAAATCTTGTAAAATGTGAATTTTTTTTTTTTTTTTTTAAGATCTGTGCTAAAGGATGCATATGCATCATCAAGTATGGGTGTGCATGGTTTCGACCATGCATACACATCCATAAGCCTAGATTTGACAAAAATCTTGTTTTTATTATTTTAATCATTTTCCATGTGTTTTTTGATTTTGTTTGACTCTATTTAGGTTAATTATTCTTGTTTATCTACTTTCCATACTTTATTTGGTCAATCTTGCCATGTTTAGTTTATTTGTGATATTTTTCCTTTTATGTTTATTTAATTGTTATCTTTTCCTTTTTAGTATCATATGTTTGATTTTGTTTAATTTGTTTCCTTTTCTGTTATTATGTGATATTTAACATGTTGTGTATTTTATTTTATTTAAGTGCATGATGTATATTTAGGATAAGGATTAGGGCTCTTTTAATAAACTCTTTAATTAAATATGGCCTAGCAACACATAATGGAGGTCAACCCACATGCTAGGAGGCCTTGGGTGCCTAACACCTTCCCAAGTCGTACCCAAATTCTGGACCATAATCTCGTATGCCGACCTATGCATGTAAGTAAGTGACCCAAAAGGCCCAATTTGGTTCCTGGACCTAAACCAAGTGGCGACTCCATTTTTTCACCTTCTGCCTAGTCCACTCTAGGCCAAAGCGTACTTTCCACAAGGAAACCACTCATCACAGGCACTTGTGCCCATAGTACTCTTATCCTATTTATACCGAAGGGAGATTGACCTTCCTAGAAAGGATTGCCTATGTAGATAAGTGATAATATAGCTTTTTGCACCTTAGGCAAAGAACTTGCATAGGCGAGTGAGTTGGTAATACTTTTACCTAATTTGGGATCTTTGGTTGCTTAGGTTTAGTTTGGTGTTATCAAAATGGAGGAGCTTTTGCTAAATAAGGTGGGTTAGGGTTGTTAGGAATTTAATGCTCAACGCTATTGAGACACAACTAGGGACTATTTGGTACCAGTGTTTAAGTATTGGTTTTTAAAATTATGTGAAAACTGTGATCTAAAAAGTATAGTAAAAAAAAAAAGCATTCTGAGCAGTCGTAATGCAAAAAAAAGAAAGTAAATAGTAACATGTTTCTATAACTTTTTTTGAAAATTGAAAACACACAATTAAGTGTTTAGTATGATTATTTGTTTTGTGTTGTCAACATCTTGTGGGTCACACAGTTTTCAAAATAATTATAACAATGTCACTCAAAATTGTTAGTTGAAAACTGAAAACACTTAAAGTGTTCTCAAAATACATTAAACACTCTAAATTGGGAGTTGTGACTCAAATGCTTTTTGTTAAACACTGTTACCAAATATGTGTTTTTTTTAGGCCCATAGTTTTTAGCACTTAAATACTAAAACCTATGGTTTAAATTCTGCTATCAAACGTGCCCTAAGGTCATTGCTTTTTTAGATCCTGTCTGGCAAGGGATTTTAAACAACAATTTTCAGTATTTAAACACTGAAAACTGTGAGCCAAAAAAAAAAAAAAAAAGAGTTTAGGAGTGTTTGAGTTGAGTTACGTTTTTCATTTTAGAGTGTTTGAACATTGAATTTAGAGAATTCTTCTTACCAATTTTCAGTTTTCAAATAACATTGTTTAATAGTACTTTTGTAAATATGTTAAAAACTGTAGGCTCCACTTGATAATATTACATGTACTATACTCATCAAATAAAATGAGGGAACTTTCTCTCTCTTCAAATAAAATAATAATATTTTTACTATACTCACCAGTTTTTATCAAAATATACGTACACATACTAAACACACAATTATGTTTATTCACATTTTAAAATATGTTATTTTAAATATGGTACTAAACACATTTTTTTGTATTATGATTATTTTAAACATATATTTTCACAACATTTTTTAAACCACAATTTTCACATTATTTTAAAAAATAATACTTAAAATCTGCTGCCGTATACCAAAAGAAAAAAGGGGCTTATAGGCCATTTGCTGGAATGCTATGCGGCCATAATAGCTTGTTATTATTTATTATTATTTATTTTTTTAATGTGAAGATTGAAAACTTTTTAATTTGTTTGGACAAGAAAAAACCCAAATAAATGTAACAGGGATTTTGGGTTTTATTTGGTCTTGAGGCTCAATACCATGTGGTGTAGTCTGCCATTCCTATTGGGTAATGAGCCCAATGCATTCAATGCCATTTGTTAAAAGTAATTGGGATTGGAAATGGAGACCCAATATTGTGCAATTTCATCCGTTGTTAACATTGGGCTTAGGCTAAGAAAAGCCCACTTAAAAAAGACCCATGAACAATAATAATTTAAAAAGAGCATTGAATGCGCTTAGGCAAGACATTAGGGTTCTTATTTATTTATTTATCATTTCACTCTTTTATGACAACAGATTGCTTCCTTTACAATTACATGCTAAGAAGAAATTGATTCCAAAACCAATCGAGGCCTAATTTTTATAATCTGAAGTGGCATCTTAAAATCTTGAAATTTAAACATTGTCTACTGCATTACTTCATTAATAAAATTCAAAATCAGTCTAGTGCATCTGAGCAATAACAGTTTCTAAGAAACTGGGTTTCCTCAACGCTTGGGTCATAATATAGTAGCAAGCTGCCTTAGCTAGGAGAAGAAAAAGAACGATATTAAGAGTTAGGACAATGAGAACAATAGTGAAGGTCACACTGATTTGACAACTAGGTTTGGATGTTCCATCGCCCTCATTATAAACTGAATTATCAACCACACAGCAAAACTGGCAATTGCTGCGTACCCTCTGGTTCTTATAATTTCATTGCATAAAATATAGACGTATGCCTTTTCTTTTCCTCCATGTTATTGTCCACAACTATCACTGGGAGAGAGAGAAACATATGGTGATTAGAATCATTGGATATGAGTATTTGTGTAAATCCTGTATTAATTTCTACAGCTATAGCTAGATTTGCGTGCGTGTTTATATTTTTCAGTTTTCACTGAAATCTTCATGCAAATCAAAGCAACAATAGAAAACATAAATAAAAAATAGTGACATATATAAACTGGGATTCCGCATGCGGGCAAAATAAGAAGAGAAACCATACTTACCTCCGCAACCAAGCTCTTAACAATCTTTGACATAGAATGTTGTTGAAGTTGAATTTTTTCTTAGATATCTGAAACTAGAAGTTGGGACAGAGTGTTAGTATATAAGTTAGTTAGTCTATTAGCCCATTGGCCCGCTATACTTACAATACACTCATATTATTTGTATTTCATACAGATTGTGTCCATATAAAAGCTTTTTGTCTTCCTCGTGTGTGTTTATTTCTAAAAAAAGTGGCTCTTTGTTCGTAACACATAATAAAATCAAACACTAAAAATGGGATTGGAGATTTCTATTCCTAAAAGATATGGGAAGAGGTGTTCTTAAGGTAATTTTTTAATGAGACTGTTAACGTGAAATGGTGAATTAGTGTTTATAATGATTTTTTTTTTTCCAAAACGTGGATCACAACATCAAAATCATCCACTAAATATGTTGAAAAGAGACCATGCCTTACTACAATAATGTGACATTCGCTAATTTCTATGGTTGAGATGTCTCCAAATATGAAACACCTCAATATCTTTTCTTAATAGCTAGTTTGGATGGAAGAGGAGGAAGAGAGAGTAGAGTAAAGTTAGCCGAAAATTGCAGCCAATTGCCAGCCAACTCTACTCTACTCTCCCTCCATCTAAATTGGCATAAGAAATTATTTGTTTTCTTTATTTTTAGTTTCTTTTTAGGGAAAATTAAAAAAAAAAAAAATCTCTCAAAATATTAAAAAAAAAAATTAAAAGATATATATCTTAAGGAAATTATTCATTTAAAAGAAAAAGGGATTTGGAAAATCTCACCATTACAAGGTGGAAAGCAATTTTTTCAATTGTGGTTATTAGTTTTAGTTTCCATCCCAAGATGTTATAAACCCCTGGGTAGAACTCATCCTTGAAAACCGACTTGTAAGGGAGGGTACTCAAGATCTTATAAACAAATGTTTAAGGATACGCTTAAACAATGTGAGATATTAGGATCATAACACAGGAATTAGGGTGGAGATTAAATAAGCTAGGTTTGATAGTTACAACGGGAGAGAGGATTTAAACCTAAAATATTTTTGTTAGAAACACCAAGAGGTGCCAACCTCTCATATGAGTGAGAGTTTTGTATAGTAAAATTATTTGAGACAAATTTGTTTGAGGGAGATCTATTGATGATAATGACACTTGTTGTATTGATTGTCTCTACCCATAAGACCTTAGGCAACTCTACATTCAATCTAATACATCTATCCCTTTCTATGAAGATTATGTTCACTATGTCCGTAACTTTGTTTTTCTGTGGAGTTTCTATGATTTAAAAATGACAAATGATACCGTCAAATTCACAAAATTCTAATAATTCATTTTCTCTATACTTTTAGTATCAGTTTCAAAGTTTTTTATTTTTCTGCTAGTTTGATTTTCAATTTGTTTTTCATTTTTTAAATAAGATATATATTTGTGCTAGCTTTATAATTAAAACAAATCCATATATTTTTAGGGTAGTTAACAATAAAACATGCTCAATTATTTGTAAAGTAAAAGAAGACTTCACCCTTCCATAGATTAAATTCTCAATTTCAGTATATTAGTTATAGTCATAGCAAAATCTTAAAGAAATTCAAAGATGTGAATTTGGATACTCTTCTTAATGATAACACCAATATAACAAATCTCGATGCCATCATTGGCAAAAGTACCAAAATAACAATATAGAACCCAACAACAACCAAAAAAAAAAAAAGTAAAATTCAAGGTTTGGAGTTTAACTTCATAAGAACTACTATAGATACAAATAGTATCAATCATCCTGTTGACAATTATCTTGGGAGAGAAAATTATCAGAGGGAAAACCTTACCTCTAAAACGATTATAACGAAACCATAATCATTTACAAAGATAATTGCAGAATAGGTGCTACACCATAGATGGATCGGTACCATCCACCGATGTTGGAGTACGTATAGGTGTGATCTTTACGGTCCCAAAGCGTGGAGGTAAGGGAGGTGCAGTCTTCCACCAATTCAGAAACAACTACAGCAGCAGGATGAGAAAAATACAGCAAATGATGATGCCAAAAATCATGGTGAGACATATGTATGGAATGTTCCGGTGTGAATGATCAGTATGTATAATCTCCATTACAGCTTCCCAGATCAAACTACCGCCAACTACCAAACATACAAAACCAGCGAGAATCCAAAGTAGCAGATAGAGTTTCTCAGTCCAATACATAGATACACACATGATTAATTTCTCAAATAGCATGTGGAGTGAAATTCGGGTAAGTTCTGTGTAATGTGTCAGCCAAAACTAAAATGCAAAAACACCACCATTCTAGCTCGTTTATATTTTTCCTTTTACAAAATATTATTTTCTAGCTCCAAAGAAAAGAGAAGACAATAAATAAGAGATACAAACGTTCCAGATTGAAATTGCTAGCTAGACTAGCTGTTGGTCAGTGCATTCAAAACAAACGTCCAAGACATGTAAATTTGTAATTAATTTATCAAATTCAGTTCATATTTCATGGCTGAGAGGTGACCGAATGTTACCTGTTCCTGAAAGAGACAAGACAAGACTGCAATCATCTTCAGAGGAAAAAGTCAAAAAAATATAAAGAGGGAGTTGCCAATTGCCATTATGCATCAGCTTGAAAAGTTGAACTAATAAAAATAAGAGAAGCTATGCTTAGGTGAGGTAGAGTCCAATTGTTCAAAATTTTCACTTTTAATGTAAGAATATCAATCAAGAAAAGAGAAAAAGTCTCCCCCCATAATTAAATTAATTAAAAAATAACCCATTTTTCAGTCTTGTTGTGGAGATGATATTTCATGCACCCGTTATTGTAATTGTATGCTGCGGATCAAAGCAAAAATCATGGACACCCTTAGACAAGGGGGACACATGACCCGACCTTCGCAGTATAATTTTTGTTTAAAGATTGTACTACATATGTGCGTGTAAAAGAAAATTATGTGTGTAGGACGGTAGGGTCAAAATTTCACATAAGTGCCCTACCTAACAAATGAAAGTTGGTGGAATAAAAAATCAAAGAGAGTTGGCCAAGATGACCGAAAAAAATAAAAGCCAACAGAGTCACAGACCCATATGCTTGTAACCCCTTTAAAAACAAAAACAACAAAGTTTGCATCGAAAAAAAAAAAAAAAAAAACCCAAAAAATTTAATATTGACAAGAACAACCTTCTTCAATCCATAAGTATTTGTGGTTCTTGCTTATCGCCACGCACTAACTTGTCCATGGTCCACATTTTGTCACCGTCCTCTCAAACTCCTCAAGTGGTGTTACAAAGTAGATTTTGTTAATAACTAGCTTGTCCTTTCATACATTATCTTTTTATTACTGAAAACGTGAATTAAAATATATTGTGTGAAAGAGTTTTTATAACTGAGTTTATTAAAACACACAATACTGTGTCTTTATGTAAGAAACACCGTTCTTTATAATAAATAAATTTTATTCAATGAAAGCTAGTCATCGAGTCTATCTTTCATGGAAGACGGTAAGTTCCGTTTTTAAATATTTTCCGTATGTGTTAATAGCATATAACATATTAGACTATTTTGATATACTAATTTTTTATTCAGTGTATTTATGAGTTATAACTAATATTAATGTATGAATATATAATTCGACAGCCAAGTAAAAATGCACGGTTGGTACTGATTGAGCTGTGGCTGAGGGAGATTCGAAGATGGTGGTGCAAGCTTTGATGTCGAAGAATTCAAGTCTAGCCTCTTATGGTTTGTTGACGCAAGTATGGTTTTTAAACCCGAACCGGATTGTATGGTCCAATCCGGTTAATTGGAAACCTCTCACTAACACGATTCTTTTAATCCAAAAAATTGTTCTAGGTATGAAAAGTAAGGAACCATTTGAACTGCGGTTGAACCGCTCGGATTTGAAAACTGTGGACGGTTTTTACTGTTTAAGTCAGAGCTATTTTTATTAAAAATAAAAATAAAAAGTATTTATAGAATCACCTACAAAATGTGGGGTTTTTTTTTTTTTTTTTTTTTTTTTTTTTTTTTTTTTTTTTTAAAGAAAGATGCCTGTGTTTTTGCAAGAAACTTTCCTAAATTATCCTACTTTCATACAAAGAGAGAGGGTAACAAAGTAACGCATAGTTTAGCTAAGTTAGCTGTTAATTTTCCAAATTGTATTGTTTGGATGGAGGATGTTCCTTCCTCAGTCATTCCTTTTGTTTAGGCGGATTTAGCCTCTATTTCTTAATAATATTATTCGAGGTCTTCTTTCTCAAAAAAAAAAAAAAAAAAAAATGGTAAAAATGCATAGTTTCAGCAAAAAAAAGTTAAAATGCATAGTTACATTTAGGGGTGTTTACCAAAATGCACAAACTATACCAAAACCATCCGCAAAATGATATAATCGCCTCGCACCACATCGCAAGTAACAGTGCACCATACCGCAACACACCGCATGATGCAGTGCAATTTGCGATTTTATAATAAGAAAACCACACAAACCGCACCCTCTCTATATACTCTATATATTAATATATTCATTTTTTTAATATTAAATATGTTATTAATAGTTTAATAACTCTAGTTAACAAAAAAAAAGTTTAATAATCATAGGAAGTGTTTTTTTTTTTTTTAAAGCAATAGCAAGTGTTGTTTAGGAAAACCAGCTCCAAAAAAAAAAAAAAAAAAATCAATTTTGGGCTAGGCAAGAAAATGCCAAAATTTGAAAAATATATTGACTTCAAACCGCATCTTATGTACTGTACCACACATATGACTGCAAAAATGAGGAACGGTGCGGTTATGGTTTTGGCTAAACCGCATCATAAAGTGCAATGCTAAAAATGACTCAAAACCGCACCTCACCACACCGCTAACCCACTTACACTACACTTACCTGCCGAACCACACTTAAGCCTAATGTTGAGCCCAAATGAACAGGCCGAGCCCAACTATCACGCACCCAATGTCAGGCTATATATATATATATATATATATTTTTTTTTTTTTTCTTCTTCTGATGAGAAGAGGTTATAAATAAGTTGATTGATGAATATGATCCTAAATAATGATATGAAGAAAAAGAAAGCTGAATGTTGATGATAATTAATATATATCATATCATATTATATATAATAAAAGTTGGGCTTAGACACCGTGGTTGCGCCACGTGACTTCACCAAATTGCAAAAATTTTCTTAAATTTTTAGATTTTTAGAAAAAAAAAAAAATTATCACAGTTCACGCATTAGATAGACACGAATGTAGAGATGTTATGGCACTATTCCGGGAGAAAAGGCTGATCTGACTTAAAAAAAAAAAAGAGTCATTCACATTCACAAAGACCAATATTAAAAATAATAAATAAAAAAATAAAACGTTGATGAAATAAGAAGTTGACCGGCAGAGAAAAACTTCAGTAGATATATTATGGTTTATGGCACTATTCCGAGAGACTGATCTAACTTTAAAAAAATAAAAAAAAGTCCTTCACATTCACAAAGACCAATATTAAAAAAATAAATAAATAAATAAATAAATAAATAACAAACAAACAAACAAACGTTGTTGGTGAAGATAAGAAGTTGACCGGCAGAGACCAATATTAAAATTATTAAAAAAAAAAAAAGTTGTTGGTGAAATAAGAAGTTGACCGGCAGAGAAAAACTTCAGTAGATATATTATGGTTTATGGCACTATTCCGGGAGACTTTAATTAGTTTTAGACTTTTTGTTCATATAAAATTATTCAATGTGAAGTGTGTGTGTATATATATACCCATCATACGATTCCTTTACGCTATTATTCTTTTCTTCTACCTATAATCTCTACTATTCTCTTCTTCTACCTACAACTTTACGAGTACGTATTTGTTTACTCTATTTTTTTTTCCATCAAATTGAATAGCATTAGAGTACTATGTTACGCTATTTTTTTTTTTCTTTTAGCGTATTTGTTTAAGTTGATTCTTAAGAAATTAAATTTTTTTTGTTTTGCGGTAACTCTTGGTCTGTGAATCTACAATTGATGTTTATACTATGTTTTTTTAATTATATATTATAGGCGAAAACCACATTTTCGTCCCTACATTTTACGTGATTTCCACTTTGGTCCCTAACTTTTTTTTCCACCGCTTTTAGTCCCTATCCTGAAAAACGCATCTCGTTTTTGTCCCTACCGTTACATTAGAGACGGAAATTGCATAGGTGGCAAACGGAAGCTGACGTGGCCATTAAAATAATAATAATAAATGTTATTTGACATTAAAAAATGCCACATCAGCATTTAAATTAAAAAAAAAAATTTATTAATTTTAACTAAATAAAAAAAATTAAAAACATAAATAAAATTAAAAACAGAAAATGAGAAAACAACAAACCAAATTCACATTCTTTTCTTTTCGTTGATTTTTCGGAAGAACATGTTCATGTTCTTTGTGTTCTTTCCCAGAACATGATTTTACATGTTCTTCGCAATTTAATCCTTGTTTTATTTTCTTTTCTTTGTCTTTCTTGTATTTACTTTACAACCAAACACATTAAAATTCAAAACTCAGATAAAAAAAATAATCAACATCAACAAATCTACAATTTGAAATTGAAACTAAAAACCTAACCCAGAAATTGAACCTATAATTTTGAACCCAGAAATTTGAACCCATAAATTATGGGATGAACATAATCAACATCAACAGATAAAAAAACCCAGAAATTTGAGATGAACAGATAACCCATAATCTACAATTTGAGATGAACAGCTTAAACCCATAAATTGGTTAACCTCATCAGCTTAAACCCATAAATTGAGATGAACATCAAACCCAAAAATTTACATGAAATCCAAAAAATGAAGTGAACATCGAACCCATAAATCAATATCAAACAACAAACCCAAAAAAATTACATCAAACCCGCAAATTTACAACCTAGAAATAAACATTTAGAGAGATCAAGCAACAAACCCACTGAGATGAACAACCCAAAAACCATAAGCAGCTCCTTATTTCAGTCATCAACAAACCAGACCTCAAAATCTCTGCTTCGGTCATCCACTTCGTCAATGGCTAGATCTGAAACGTCACACCAAGTCATTGAATTACAAGGCCAACAATGATGGCTTTTGTGACTCGATTTTAACGAGCTCGGTCTAGGCTCACCCATTTCATGGCTTTCATCTCTTCAGAAGTGCCACTTAAGACCCACAACTAGCAACGTGATCAGCTGTTGTCACCGTTTCCTTCTCCACGGCCACACTGATCTCCATGGCCGCAGCCACCCCTCACTGAAACCCAGAAAAACCCAGCCTCTCCAACCAAACCCAGCCATCTCCATCTCCATCTCCAACCACACCCATAATCCAAGACCCATGGATTACCGATCTCCACCTCCATTACCGACCACCCCACGAAAAACTAGAAAAACCCAAAGATTAGAGAGTCGGGTTTAGAGAGAGAGAAAATGTTAAAGATTAAGAGAGAGAGAGGGATTGAAAGCTTGAACAAAGAAAGATACAAACACAAATACGCACCAAGAGACAGAGAAAAAAAAAAAAAAAAAAAAAAAAGAAAGATACAGACACAAACACAAAGAAGGGATTGGCATGTGGTGGGCTGAGCGGCGGGATTGGCATGGAGTGAAAGAGATGAGAGTGAGAGGGTTAGAGAGGGAGTTAGAGAGGGTTAGGGCGTTTGTGTTTCTAAGCCTCTTTTTTTTTTTTTTTTTTTTTAATTTTTTGGTTTTAATTTTTTTATTTAGTTAAAATTAATAAAGTAATAAATTAATTTTTTTTAATTTAGATGTTGATGTGGCATTTTTTATTATTATTTTAATGGCCACGTCAGCTTCCGTTTGCCACCTGTGCAATTTCCGTCACTGATGTAACGGTAGGGACAAAAACGAGATGCATTTTCCAGGATAGGGACTAAAAGCGGTGGAAAAAAAAGTTAGGGACCAAAGTGGAAATCGTGTGAAAATGTAAGGACTAAAATGTGGTTTTCGCCTATATTATAATATGTTTTTAATTTTTAATTGCCGCTTAAGGGCTTGAATCAGGTTAGTGCCTCCATGGAACCATAACTTGCACAGACCTATTAGTCTGCATAACAAGAGTTGATACAAATTGTCGCTTAACGGCTTGAATCAAGTTAGTGACTTGATACAAATTGTTAGTTTGGTTGTGTATATTATAGTTGTTTATTTATTTATTTTTGGTTAAATAGTTGAACAATGCTGAAATAACAAGAGTTGCAAGATTAAAACGAAGATCTATTATGAATTTACGACGATCAAGATTTGTAGATTCAACCAACAAAAGACAAAGAATCGCTATTCAAGAATCATCAACTATTCTTGCAACACACCATACCAGCAATGAACAATTGAAGGTAACCAATATAGTTATAGACTAATTTTTTTTTTTATTTCAAGTAAAACCTATCCACGTAGATTATGAATATTCCAATGAACAAGACTACTAAGGAAGTCTTTTTCTTTTCTTTTTTTTAAATAGTTGAACAATCTTGAAATAACAAGAATTGCAAAATTAAGACGAAGATCAATTATGAATTTACGACGATCAGGATCTATAGATTCAGCCAACAAGAGACAAAGAATCACTATTCAAGAATCATCAACTATTCTTGCAACAGACCATATAAGCAATGAACAATCGAAGGTAACCAATATGGTGATACATTAATTTTACATTTATTTCATAAACATCCTATCCACTTAGATTATGAATATTTCAATAAACCAGGATTCTAAGGAAGTCTCTCTTTTTTTTTTTCACTAAAATTATTGAATAATAAAGTCTTTGTTGGCAACACAAACTTTTTACTTTGCTTTAAATAGTTAAACAACGTTTTTGTTTTTGTTTTTTTTTTTTTTTTTTAAGAAGTTAAACAACGCTGAAATGACAAGATGTTCAAGATTAAGACGAAGATCCATTATGGATGAACGGCGACAAAAAGCTACAAATTTAGCCACCAAAAACCATATGAAGGTAATGAATATCGTCATATATTTATTTCATAATAATTTTTATTTTCATATGAAGTTAATCAAATTTAGCCACCAAAAACCATATGAAGGTAATGAATGTGGTCATGTATTTATTTCATAATAATTTTAATTTTCATATGAAGTTAATCATGTGTTTTTTATTTAAATATTATTTATCTTTGCAAAATTTAATTTCATTTTTAAAAAATTTGTCATAATTCTATATAGACTCCAGCTCAAATGCGTAAAGAGACTGCCAATCCACAAACAATGCCATCAAATGACAAAGGTTACTCAACTCAAGTTTCATCATATATTTTTTTTAATCTCCCCTTCTTTATTTATTTATTAACTCATTTTATACTACTATTTTTTGTACACTTTTTTAGCAGGTCAACAATGTGTTAATGAAGATCCACAAATCTCTAGAAACTGTGACACTAATGACATCAATAGTTCAACAAGAAGTAAGAATCAAATACTAAATATATATTTTCTGTAATTAAATTTTTTCTATATTTACAAAGAACATTTCATTTTTAATAATCTAAAAAATTATAAACAGGAATGTCTCTTCCAGCATGGAACTTTGGAAAACCAACATTTGAATGTCAATATTGCGGTTCACTTCTATGGTATGAAGAACGAGTAAAAAAATCTCAAAGACAAAGTTTTCCAACTTTTTCTATATGCTGTGAAGAAGGAAAGGTTAGATTGCCACCAATACAACCACCACCAGAGTTTTTGAGAGAATTACTTAGCCATGAAGGGGGGCCTAGATCATCAAAATTTCAAGAAAACATTAGAGCTTATAACTCCATTTTTGCATTTACATCGATGGGGGCAAATGTAGATGATAGTGCCAATGACAAGCCTGGGCCATATATCTTTCGAATAAATGGGCAAAACCATCATAAGATCGGATCTTTAATGCCAACACCTGGACAAACTCCTAAATTTGCTCAGCTATACATTTATGATACAGAGAATGAGGTTTCAAATAGGATGAAAACAATTTCAAAAAAAAAAACATCTGGCAATAATCTTGATCCAAAAATTATTGAAGGTCTAATGAAAATGTTTGATCAGCACAACAAGCTTACAAAGGTTTTTCGCATGGCAAGAGACAGATTTCAAGATTCAGATTTAGTTCCTATTTGTTTAAGACTAATTGGCAGGACATGACTTCACCAAATTGCAGAAATTTTATTAAATTTTTAAATTTTTAAAAAACTAAAAAGGAATAGTATACTACAAGTCTACAAGAACTCTAATTCATTCTTATCATTAAATAGAATTAGATTAACATTATTTTTTTATTTGTTAGGATATATTTCTTAAATTAAGGGATAATATTTAATATACAAAAATTTAATTTAGATAATATTTATCATCTAATTAACATTATTTTTTTTATTTGTTAGGATATATTTCTTAAATTAGGGAATAATATACAAAAATTTAATTTAGATAATATTTATCATCTAAATTTTCAAAATTTTAATATTATTAAATTAATATTATTTTATCAAAATTTCAAGCTACAAAACTTGATTATTAAGGGATAAGCACAATCCAAATTCTTCAAGATGTGATTAATATAAATCTATCCCAAGAAACAGTATATATCTTCAATAATTTGATAATCTCTATCTATTCCAAAAAACAGTATATATCTCCATTAATTTGATAATTTCTACGTTGATGACATTTAAAATATATATATATATATATATATCAAAATTCCTTACAGCTATCAACCACGTTCTCTTTCTCTCTCTCTTTTTTTTTTAATTTTTTTTAAATTTTTAATTTTTTATATTCTTTTCTTTTCTTTTCTTTTTTCATTCTATTCATATGACCTTTTTTTTTAATTCCAATTTTTATGGGATAAAAACAAACACATTGATTAGATATCTTTACTTTCTATAAGATTTAAATGAATTATATTTCAAATGGAACTCTACCAATATATATAACCCTATATATCCTTTTTGGAGTGAAGCGTATTTCAATATGTGAATGCCTAAATCTCATGACAATGCAAGTATGCATTCTTTCTTCTTTTATTATTATTATTTTCATTTTGTTTATTTTCTTTAGTGTTATTATTGGTTTTTTGTCTTCATGTGATTTTAATTAATGAATTCAAAACATTCGAAAACATTGTCAAGTTTCTAAAGGCTCATTCTTTGTTTTTGTATTTTGTTTTTATTAAATTGATTAGGTTTTGTGTATTGGTTGCCTTTTGTTTAAACTAATTTTCTTAGCTTTGATCTAATTTATATGCTTAGGGTTAGGGTCTTAGAATTAATGATTAAATATGGTTAGAATTAATAGATTAATTATAACAATTTTCTTATTTGATTTTTATTTTACATCAAATTATCAAGATGTTCTACACGTGTATTCTTGAATTATCAACTTTAACTTTAATTGATAATATTATCAAGATTATATTAATTTTAGATTTATCAATTGTTTAGTACATTTTTTTTAAAATATAATTATCAATTTAAAATTCGATTTGGAATTATCAATTTAATTTAGTTTTAGGAAGAAATATTACCCCTTATTTTAATGAGATAATTATTTACACTTGATAATTTTTTCTTTTATCTTTATTGAATCTATTAAAATATATAATTATTTATATATTTATTTTGTAAGCTTTTTCATAAAACCGTGCAGCGCACGGGCCTATAACTAGTATACATATATATATATATATATATATATCATATACTATATTATACTATATAATAAAATTTGAGTATAGACATCGTAATTGCGCCAAGTGGCTACTTTCACTAATTAGTAAATTAATTTTATATTATTTTTTAAGATATATTTTTTTTCAAATTAAGAGATAATATTTAACAACTATTTAATTTTAGTAAAACTTTATCATTTAAATTTCAACAAATTTAAATTTTATTCAAACTAAAAGTCTATTAAAAAAAATTCTAAACTTAAATCTCAAACAACAACCCATTTTTTTTTAATTAAAAAAAAAAAACCCACGTTTTGACTTCTACTCCAACTAAAAACCTATTATCAATATTTAAAGAACAATTAATTAGTAAATTTGTTTTATACATTTAAACTTAACAAATTTAAATTCTATTCAAACAAAAAGTCTATTATCGAAAATTTCTAAACTTAAATATTTAAACAAATTTAAATTCTATCAAAATTAAAAGTTTATTATAAAAAATTCTAAACTTAAATTTCATATAACAACATATGTTTTCTTTTTCTTTTCTTTTCTTTTTTAACCTTTTGACTTCTACTCCAACTAAAAGTCTATTATCAACATTTTAAGAACAACTAATTAGTAAATTAACTTTATATTATTTGTTATGATATATTTCCTCAAATTAAAGAATAACATTTAACAATTGTTTAATTTAAATAAAACTAAAAGTCTATTATCAAAATTTTCTAAACTTAAATCCCACACAACTTACTTTTTTCCCCTAAGATGTAACTTACGCTTATATTTTAATCTAATAAATTCATCTTACTTATTATTTTTTCTTCTAAATTTACGTGCAAGATTTACTATAAATAAGCAAAACAGAGGACACCCATTTAAGTTTTTGGTTCTATTATATAAGTTTTTAATTTTTTTATATTCACTAATTAGTAAATTAATTTTATATTATTTGTTAGGATATATTTCTTCAAATTAAGAGATAATATTTAGCAATTGTTTAATTTTAGTAAAACATTATCATTTAAATTTCAACAAATTGAAATTCTATTCAAACTAAAAGTCTATTTAAAAAAATTCTAAACTTAAATCTCAAACAACTACCCACATTTATATATATATATATATATATATATATAAATAAAGAAATAAAAAAAGGCCCATGTTTTGACTTTTACTCCAACTAAAAGTCTATTATCAATATTTTAAGAACAACTAATTAGTAAATTAGTTTTATACATTTAAACTTAACAAATTTAAATTCTATTCAAACTAAAAATCTATTATCAAAAATTTCTAAACCTAAATATTTAAACAAATTTAAATTCTATTCAAACTAAAAATCTATTATCAAAAATTTCTAAACCTAAATATTTAAACAAATTTAAATTCTATTCAAACTAGAAGTTTATTATAAAGAATTCTAAACCTAAATTTCATATAACAACCCACGTTTTGTTTCTTTAAGAAACAACATTTTGATTTCTACTCCAACTAAAAGTCTATTATTAACATTTTAAGAACAACTAATTTGTAAATTAATTTTATATTGTTTGTTATGATATATTCTCTCAAATTAAAGGACAACATTTAACAATTGTTTAACTTAAATCCCACACAACTCACTTTTCCCCCCTAAGATGCAACTCATGCTTATGTTTTAATATAATAAATTCATTTTACTTATTTTTTTTGCTTCTGAATTTGCATGCAAGATTTACTATAAATAAGCAAAACAGTGGACACCCATTTAATTAAGTTCTTGATTCTCTTATGTAAGATTTTAATTTTTTTTTTTTTCTTCTCAAATTTTGAACTCTTTTGTGTATGTTTTGATTTTGGGTTTTGGTTATTATATTTAATTTGTGAATGCGTTGATATTTTTAATATTAGATAGTCTCTAGGAAAGATCGGTATTGCTGAGAAACTATTTTGTTTATTATTGTTTGTACTGACTAGGGCATAGATTAAACATAATCCAAATAGAAATGATCAAAGTCATATCACATCTCATATTAAGAAATTAACACAAAGTACAAAGATAATTTAAAAATTTAAAAATAGACAAACACGGATAAAGTTTAAAGTCTAAACTTTAAAAAATTAGAACTTAAAGTAATTTTTATTAAAATTAATTATTGACTTATTTTATAATCTATTATTACTATTTATTTAATAATTTAGTTTTAATTATTTTAAAAAAAAATTCAACTTACATATAAATCTTCATCAAGCCATACATCATCAAGCCATACATTGAATGATGATGTGTGTGATCCGGCCTATTAAATCAAATGATATTCTAACTTCACATAATTTTTATGATTAAAACTTGAACTTTCTTTGCAACTTCTTAGAAGCAATCCAAATTCCAAAAATAAAATGACAAAGTTTAAGCAATTGCTTTCATATTTTGAAAAGCCACAGGCTTGTCCTGCTGAGTACTGACGTACTTGGCCCACAGGGAGTAGAACTTAACGGCAATACTTTGTCTTTTATTTTTTTCATTAAACTTTGACACGGATGATATGAACTACGGCGGGTATTTTATATATTTATTTGAAGATATGATAGGATTTGTATTAGGATTGGCTTGTTCATGTGACGGTTTTCTTAGTTTTCAACGAATTACCCCTTTTTAAAAATGCTAAAAGTGAGATTATTAATATATATGCTGAAAATCATGATGTTTATTATTCATTATTTCTAACTTGTGTATACAAGTTGTAGTAAAATGAACTAGTAAAATAGATCCCACAAAAACTCATTAGTGAGGTGGTATAAGCTTGAATTCCTTGCCATAAGTGTTTGGGTTAAAGTTTCGCCAATAGATGAAGTTGGCAAACCTAAGCCTAAGGTTTAAAACTCCCTTGTGTTTGACCCATGTACAGTAGGAGACGCCACCTTGTCTCCTTCAATGCTATATTTTAACTAAAAAGAGAATTAGATCCTAAAAATTAAAATGCTAAATATCTTTTTTTTAATTATATAATTATATAAATATAATAAAATTTCAACCTATACTTTTTTTTTTTTGAGATAACCGCCTTGAAGGCAAAGAACTTTTTTTTTTTTTTAAGAAATAATTACAATATGCTGCTAACCCCACAATTCGAATTTTAAAGGCAAAGAACCTATACTTATATATATATATATATATATATTTTGTTAGAAAGTTATTTATATAGTTTTTGCAACAATAAAAGGAAAAATAAAATAAAATTGGCAGCAAATCTTCTCCATATATAAAAAAAATTTTGAGAGAGAGTTTTAATCTATGACGTCTGCTCCTGATAATAGCTCTTTATTATCAGACCAAGACACCAATCAGTTTTGGTATAGGCGGGGATTGAACCTCATGTCTTTTATACAATTATCAGAAACTTTACCAGTTGAACTAACTGGAACTCACTTCTCCATATATAAAAATTGATAGTGCACTCAATTCCATGATATAAGTCCTACAATTTGAATTTGAATCTTTGTCAATCAAAACGGAAAATTATTGAATACGCAATAATTTCCCATCAAAAGGCCACCAAAAATAAAGTTACAGCCCTGTCAAATTCGCACATGCTTCATTAAAATTACTGTAAATTATTTATGCAACTCATAAAGACACTATTATCTGAGGTATGAGAACACCATTGCAATAATTTCATGTGATAATAATAATAATAATAATAATAAATTCTGTATAACTAATGTAGCTAGAATAAGAAACGTACAGAAGGAACTATAGAATCTGTTCATCTCTAATGTAGATAAACTTGCTAAAGAAGTAGATATCATAATACTATTGACATATATGTTCCCTGGCCTGAACTGAGTGTTTACATAATCGCAATTCTAAATCATTATTCAAACAAAATATTTACATAGCGTCCATTTCAAAATCATGGCAAATAATAATTACAGACTTTTAACACCATTGATCGAGCATTCTTGGCCATTTAAGTTGGCAAAGGTGTGACCTTAGCTAAGTTGGCTCTGCGAGGCAGTAGTGAAGGTACAGACTTCCAACATTGCAAAAACACTTCAATGAGAAGTTTAACAAAAGGCATGAGACTCAAACCACCAAAAAGAAGGCCAGCAACAGAAGTAATACAAATCTCTTCTCTCTTGCTATCTGGATTAGGATGTATCATCTGCATCACAACTAGCAAGATAATAAAACTGCCAAATGCTGCCCACGCGAGGATAAAGATAACCCAAAGTAAATATAAGATTTTCTCAAAGGTAGACATATGTAGAGACTAGAGAAAGAGAAGGATTCAATTTTTTCTCAAAAGATGATGTAAATTCAGAAACTTTTTAACTACTGCCAAAAGCTTCTTTGTATAGTCCTTTTGTCAGCGAAAGACCATTATTAGGTTGCTAGCTAGACATAAGAACAATAAATCAATCATCCAACAATTAAGGAAAAATCAATCAATCAATTTTACGATAACTTTACAGGAAAACAATCAAGAAAGAGGGTTGGGAGTTTCACTCAGACTACAATCTTTACTAGAAGAAAGTTCACCTATTTTTAGAGTCTTAATCTTTGAAAGAGACAAGAAATAATATAATTATTGTAGAAGGGAGACCAATTCATCATCTTCCTTAAAAATACTTATTAGAGTGTCTTTTTTGGGGTCCATTCACCTTCCATGTATCCAAGAGACTGAAAAGTTTGTCTTAAAATAATGCAAATAGAGTAAAACACATTATTAGAGTGTTTTTTTTCAAAGTCCATATTTGACCTCGGATGAAATTCCCATCATCATGAGTCATTGTGGAATTCTAGGGGTGAAATCGGTCGGTCCTAAGGTGTGTTTTTGGACTGAACCAAAGTAGTCGATCTTTAAAACTTTAGGACTGAAACTGACCACACTTGTTGGAATCTTGAACAAGTTTGGTTTGCATTGGTTTGATGCAGTTCGATTTTCATTTTTTCCAAACTCTAACTGTTTTATCACATAAAAATTAGAGAGAGAGGTTAAAATAAACAACAAAACCTAGAGAGAAAAAATAGGGAAGAAAGAGAATCATGGAGAGAGAGAGAGAGAGAATTGGCCTTACCGGAGTAATGTTGGCATGGGGAGATCATGGGTAGCGCACAAGCTTTTTTGGAGGCCGGCAGTGTGGGTTTGGGCTATGGATTTGATTGAAATCAAGAAACTGAGGGAGGTGGCTATGTTTTTTTAGTGAGAGAGGCGACTGATAGAGAAAAATAGGGGGGTGGGGGTAGGGTTTTTTTAGTTTTAGTTAAAATTTGTTTGTTTTAGTTAATTAGTTAACATAGTTTTTTTTTAATTAGTTTAATCGTTAGTTAGTTTGATGGGTTGGGCTTTATTATTCGGTCGGTTTTGGTTCAATTCGGTCTGCTTGTGATTGAAATCGAGATCGAACTGGAAAAAAAATTTGGTTTTTAAAAAACTAGACGAAACTTATCCAAATTGAGAAAACAAAAAATTGAAAAAACCAGCCTAGTTCAAGCAGTCCATTTGATTTTTTTTTTTTTTTTTTTTTTTTTCAGCCCTATGGAATTTAATGGCAAACTGGTCACTTTTAGGTGAAATTTTGAGATTTTGATCTAGTTAGACGGAAAATTGATTTTCATTTCAAAGTGATATAAATGTATAATTTTAAAATTGATTTATTTTAATGGATCCTTTTTTTTGATATCGCAAACAGGGAGTACAAACACAAACAGTCACAAAAGAGCTGGATTAACCCAGCAAAAGTTTATAGGCGTACAAGTTGCCTTTTTAGCTAAAACATATAAGAGGTTAACAAGCAAAGAGGGGACTGAGATCATTTTGCAGACTAAGCCAGTTTGAAACAAAAGAGCAAGATCAGCAAATCTAGTGTTGTCCTACCAACTAGAGGTTCTTCTGTTATGAAAAGCTTTGAGAAGGCCTCTGCTATCACGTAGGATCAAAATTTGTTGAAAACCATGATTAGATGCAGTGAAACATACTTCCACCACAGGTTCAAGCAACACCCCCAATGCTGTCCTAGTTACACTACTGCTGACACCAAAAAGCACAAATGCTCCCCTGTAGATTAACAGCTTCATACACATATGCATATCTATTCTTCCTTTTATTCCTAAAACCAACAACCTTTAGGATAAGTTGCCATGATCCTGCTGCAAATTAGGATTCAACATCTATATTTGAGACTCTGGTAAGAGATTCTTGTGCAGTGAATGAGCTCTTGTACCTGCAAGATAAGGATTGAGCTGTTAGAACTACTTGCATCGGATTAGGAGATAATCCTTCATGTACCACTTTGTTCCTATGATTCCAAATGGTCCAAAGGATTGTAAACAGATTTTGCAGGTACTCCATAGAGACTTCATCCTTGAGGTTGTGCTTACTAAGGATGAGGCTTAGCCATTGCTGGATAGAAGTACCATGAAAGTCTGAAGCATGTATGGCAAGAGAGGAGCCATGCCAACAGGCTCTAGAAAAAGAACAAAGGAGAAATAAATGGGTAGGAGTCTCATCCTCTTCATTGCGGAGAGGGCACAATGTAGTGACTGGAATACCTCTATGTCTTAAGCAAGAAAATGTAGGTTGGCAATCCTGCAGCAACTTCCAAACAACTTTGAGAGGAACCTGCTCTTTCCAAACCTTGGTCCAAATTACCCAATCCAATGGATTAGATCTAAAATTTGTCCAAGTCTCACTATTGATGAGGTCATAGGCTATGCTTAACTGGTATTCTCCACTACTAGAATGTTTCCATATCAGCTTATCTTGGGTAGAATTGGATTTGGGAATGGGAATTTGGAGAATGTCATTAGCTTATTGTGGGCGATATAGAGCTCTGACCAAACCAGATCTCCAAAAGGAAATGTTATGGTCAACGAGGTCTCCAACCGTGCTTGTTGGCAACCTAGGATTAGGTAGGTTTAGAGAAGAACATTGGAACCAGCTTGAATGGTTTAGAGGAATATCAAACCCCTTCCCAATCCACCATCTCTCTTCCCTTAAGGCTGGGTGGTCATTATGAATAATATTTTTCCAGAACCAAGAATGGTGTGGTTTGGGATAGCAATCCTGGATAGTGCAGTTAAGGTAATACTTTGCTTTAAAGGTCCTAGCAAACAAGGATTGAGGTTGGTGGTTTAACTTCTAGAACTGTTCAGCAATCATAGCTTGGTTCATGGATTTAAATTTTTTCAAACCTAAGCCACCTAACTTCTTAGGTTTACAAATCTTATCCTATTTTAGCAAATGCAATTTCCTCTTTCCCTACTTATGCCCCACCAGAAAGACCTAATGATAGAATCCATTTTGTTACAAATGGTATCAAGAACCTTAAAGCAAGCAAAGGTATATAGAGGTAGATATTGAAGGACAGAGGTAATAAGGGTGGTTCTACCAGCTTCGGAGAGCAATCTTGCCTTCCAACTTTGGAGTTTAGCTTGGAGTTTGTCCACCAGAAATTGGAAATCAATACATCTATTACCTTTGAGCTTAAAGTGAATTCCAAGGTACTTGGTTGGATTTTGAACCAAATTAACTTGTAGGGTTTGAGCAAGGCTTTCCTAATCTTCAGCAGGCATATTGGGAGAATAGTACAAGTCTGATTTGGCAAGGTTTATTTTCTGACTAGAAATATAACAATACCAATATAGGATAAGTTGCAAATTCCTAATAGTCTTATTTTCCTTCTTGAAGAAAAGAAGTGAGTCATCGGCAATGAAGAAATAAGTAAAGGAGAGTCCATTTCTACCAACCTTTACAGCCTGAATTTGCTTAAGGTTCTGTGCCTGAGATAAGGAGATAGAAAGGATATTTGCGCAGAAAAGGAATAGATAGGACGAAAGAGGGTCCCTCTGTCTTAACTCTTGGGAGGGTTTAAAAGAAGAAGTCAGATTGTCATTGACAAGAAGAGTGTAGCTAACTGTAGTGACACATTCCATGATCCATTTAATCCACTTGTCCTCAAATTTCATTACTGTTAAGACAGCCTTAAGGAAGGTCCAATTTACTCTATCATAAGCTTTACTCATATCAATCTTGAGCACTCCAAAACTAGTCTTCCTCCCTTTTTCTTCTTAGTGTATCAATGATCTCATGGGAGATAAAGATGTTATCAGAAATGTTCCTCCCTTTAATGAAAGCATTCTAGTAAGGGGAGATAATGCTATCCATCAGGGGCTTCAACTTATTAACCAAGACCTTAGAGATGATTTTGTAAACAATATTACAGAGGCTAATAGGTCTGAAATGGGAAACCCCTTCTGGAAAGGGTATTTTAGGAATGAGAGTAATAAAAGTTTGATTAAGGGGTTTAAACAAAAAACAAGAATGAAAGAAGGCTAAGATAGTACTGATAACTTCAAATTTGATAGTGCCTTAATATTTCTAAAAGAAAAAAGCAGGAACGCCATCAGGCTCACAAGCTTTGTGGGCTCCAATTTGAAAAACAGATTCTTTAATCTCTGAAGTGATAATGGGTTTGTTGAGGGAAGCAAGTTTTTGAGGGGAAAGAGAAGGTATAGGGAGGGATTGAAGTTCCTGAACAACGCTATCAAAACTTGACTGAATTGAATTCTGAAAGCAGGACCTAAAATGATTAGTGAAGATGGCCTCAATTTCATTAGGAATTTCAGTAAAGCACCCTTGATCATTCTTGATTTGGATGATTCTATTTCGTGCCCTTCTTTGTCTAACCACAATCTGAAAGAACTTAGTGTTCCTGTCCTCTTGGAGAATCCAATTTGATCTTGCCTTCTGAGCCCACATCAATTCTTCCCTATTTAAAAGTTCTTCTAAATCATTCCTAAGGCATCTTTCCATCCTAACATCCTCAATTGTTGAAATGAAATTTTGAATTCGTTGCAGCTGGTCTTGTTTCAGTTTAATATCTCTCTTGACTTTCCCAAACACCTGCTTATTCCAAGCCAGAGCTATCTTTTTAACATTAAGAAGTTTCTTCCATAATTGCTAAGCTCTAGACCCGTGAGAATGAAAGAGCCAAGCCTGTTGAACCATGTCTTTACATAAAGGATGAGTAGTCCATATATGCTCAAACCTAAAAGGTCTTTTCCTAAAAGGAGTGAAGTATTCAAAATCCAGGATAATAGGGCCATGATCCGATCTAACAATAGGCAGATTCCTCAGAGAGTAGGAAAGGTATTGATTGAGCCAATCAATACTTGCAAAAGCCCTATCTAGTCTTTCCATAACAAGGTTAGCATCCTCTCTATTATTCATCTAGGTGTACCGCTGTCTAGAAGCAAATAAGCTACATAAGTTCAAATCTGAAATAACTTGTTGAATTAAATTGGCACCAACAATACTATCCTATGTAAATGAGAATTTCTCCTCCCTAGATAGAATCTGATTAAAATCCCCAATGCAGATCCACTGCGAGTGTGCATTAGTTTTAAGAGCTAATAGCTGATGCCAAACTTCCGCCCTCCTAGCTAGCTCAGGGTGACCATAAACAAAAGTGATAGAAGTAGGTAAACCCTTATTATCCAAGAACTTGATGTGGATAAGGTGAACAGACTCAAAAATAATACTAACACTTTGCCTAGGCATCCAAGAAAGGAGCAGCCCCCCACTAAGACCCACTCTAGGAACCTCTCAACCATCAATGAATCCACATCTATGCCAAATATCTCTACCCTTCCCTTGAACTAATTTGGTTTCCATAAGGAACATAAAATCAGGTTTATATTCACGAGCTTTTTGTTGACATTATAGAATTGCAGAGGATTTACCCAAACCTCTGCAATTCCAGCTCAAGATCCTCATGGCTGTTGGGGAAGCTATCTAGGGTCAGCTTCCCAGCACCCATTTGGATATGAAGGAGTAGTTCCATTGGAAAACAAACAGAAGCTTCAGCAAGGTAACAGGGGGAATTAAGTGATGCATTAAGATTACCTTCCTTTGAGAAGAATCCACAGAGGAGTTTCTGTCGTAAGTTCCTTCCAATCCTTCTCAGTTCTAATCTGACTCTCTTCTTAGAGGAAGCTTGATTCCCTTCCAACCATTCCTCACAGTGCAAATTTTTTGAGGTGCCAGGATTCGAAGCAATTAAGGTGAAGGAGGAGGTCCTAGGCCAAAGTCAACAGATTCAAAGGGTAGTATGTTGTTGAGTCCAATATCCAAGCTCACAGAATGGCTATGAACAATGTGATGTGGAGCAGGGTCAGACAAAAAGTGAGACCCATCAAGGTTTTGGCCTAGTGTTTAAAGTCTGTGTATTTAAGGCCTATCACTAGGTCCACCCACTTCCAATCTAAATCTGTCTCTATCCACCTGTTGGACCAAAGCCTCAATTAGGGGTTCAGGGTCTTCAGGAATCTGACCTCTTCCCTATGTATCCCTACGTACCCATTTAGGAATTCCCTCGTTAATCTTATCAAGGTTGAACATCACCACTGTCTCATCACTATCATTTTCAGAACCAACCTTAGAGTTATCTGGCCAAACACTATTTGTCATAAAGAGTCCTCTGTCAGCAACCCCAAGTCCAATGAAGAGAAGAGTTAGAAGGGATGGCCCTAGGAGGTCGTAGGGTAAAGGTAGCAATGTTCTCAGTGTTAAGGAAAGTTTCAGTGAGGTTAGCAAAGGATTGATCAAGTGAGGGGTTGGGAAGGGGATCCTTGGTGTAAGTATAAGCAGGGGATGAAACAGGGGAATTGAAAGGAGTGGGGGAGATAGTAGAAGTACCTAAGGATAGGGAGATAATGACAGAATTTAAAGTTGCATGTTCGTTTTCAGAGTTCAAGGTAGGGGGAAATGGGTGGGGAGGGGGAATACTTGAGGGATTGGGGATGTTAGGTTTCTCGGGGTCAGGAAACACCTGCTGATCATCCTCTTGAGAGTGAAAGGAGGAGTTTGATTGGGGTGAGGCTTGATGAAGATAAGGGTATGGATTGTGAAGGTAGGAATGGCGAGAGGTTTAAAGATTTCCATACCTGACTTGGGTAGTCCATTGGCACCGTCTGTTGTGAAAAGCTTGAAGCTCATTGTGGAAGTAAGCTTCCAGAGAATCAAACCCAAACTTCACCTGATGAACGCGTTGGATTCGGTTTCGTTGTCTGATGATCATCCTCTCTATCTCATCCATGCTTATACTGCATTGGCTTTTAGTATGGCCAATCAAACCATATCGGACACACAATTTATGGACCCTCTCATATGTACATTGTACCCAGGTCCTCGAACCATCATCCATAAAGCATGAAGCTTGCAGTCAGTGGCATCTAAGGGTCAATCCGAAATCTGATTCTCATAAATCTAATGTTCCTAGGTATCTGATCCTCCCAGTCCACTTTTTCAAATATACCCATAATCTTTCCCATGTGCTCAGCCAACTCTGGATACTGGTATTTTAAGGGAAGACCATGCAATTGAACCCACAGAGAAACGAAGTTCAATTGTAGTTTGTTAAGCACCAGATTAGGCCTCCATTTCTCTAGTACCAAAAAAGCTCCATCCACCGCCCAAGGCCCCTCTAAGGAAAAGTGGTTTAAATCCTCTAAAATCTTAAAATGTATCAGATAGAAGAAGGAATCACGCCCTATAACTGAAACCAACCCTCTAATCTGTCATGCAGAGTTGATTATTTGTTGGAGATGATGGATGGAGAATTTTCGATAATCCAAGATGAACCCAATGGCACAATGGCTCCAAAAATCTCGTTGCATGTGAAGGTTTTCAGCATCAGCTTCTAGAACAGGGCCATGCCTGGCAAAAGGCATTTCACTGCCCTTACTCACCTGTGATGAAGCATCAGATTCCTCCACAAAGGGACCAACACTAATCTCGGGCCCACTACTCTCAGTTTAACCAAACTCTCTAGCCAGAAACTGGTCCCCCATGGTTAGCACAAGAAGGAGACAAACAGTACCAAACAGAGAACAATGGAAAGGTAGGAAAAAAAAAAGCAAGTGAGAAAAAGGTTGACACAAAACAATACTTTTTAGTACAAACAAAAGGTATAAAGTAAAAGGTGCTTCTAGATTTCCACAATCCACCACACATGAGATGGGTCCTGGTAGTTGGAATAGTGCAAAAGAAGTATGGGAAAAGGTAAGAAATAAATAGAAGGATGGTGATAGGAGTATAGAAAGGAACAAAAGAAGACTAAAATAATCGGGAAAAGAAGAAGAAGGGTGTGGGGTAGAGCACCGAAGTGAAGTGGCACCGTCGAAAGCTTGGTTGAAGTGAAAGATGCTCTCAAGAGAGAGAGAAAAAGGTTTCATACGCTCTCTTACGTCTAATGGATCCTTGAGAAGAGTAATACAAGTCAATTGAAATATTATTTATCATGTTGGATTGAAATGTCACAATGGTCATGCATACATTACAAGATTTCTATAAGATAATTGTGAAAACTCTAGTTGTTAAAATATATTATTTCTTTTTCAAAAATTAATCATTAGATTGATAATTTGGAAGACCCAATCCTAGTTGTAAGCGTCATCATCCCAAATAATTGTCAATTCTTATTAAAAAAATCATGAATTTATCCTTTAAAATTACCAAAAAAATCAAAATAAAATGAGAAAACTAAAAGATTTCAAAATATAAAAATTTAAGTCAATATGCTAGTGATAAATATATATATATATATATATAAAAGCAAAGACCTCATATGGAAGAGTATGAGGTTTCGCCACGTGACACTTTAATCTTGCATTTAGTCTTTTTAACCTCTTCTCATTAACTTTATTTTACTGATACCCAAAAAATCACGTTAATTATTATCTAAAAGATGGGTTCCTATTGAAGATTAGACCAGATCAAACCAAACTTTATAAAAAGCCCAAACTCACTTATTTTCTTACATATTATGACCTAAGCATGATCACTTCCCATGTGTAGATGAAACCTAAGACCTTAACTCACTTACAAACTCTCTTTCTCCTCCCCCACATATAGATGAAACTTGAAAGCTAAGACCCTAACACACTTAGAAGTTGCCTTCATCTGTACAAGCTTCCCTTCAGACTATATACACTCTTTAGCTTCTTTGCGAACAATAGTTTGCAGTCCAAATTTAGTGATCCCATCTAACCAAACCAATGTTCCTATTCATTTTTCAAGTCTTAATTCAGATCTCTTGTGTAAACTAATGGAGATGTACTGTCAAGGAAGATATACAATCACTCTAAAAAAAAATTTTAAAAATGTATAGTCTAACCTCAATAGTCCCACCTCTCTCTCTCTCTCTCTCTCTCTCTCTCATTTTAAGTGATATATTAGGATTCCCTGAATTGAAGATAATATTCAATTTACCAATGAGCTACATATTGGAAGGATTGTCTTCTAAGATAACAAGTGTTTCTTTTGCTGTGTTACAGAAAATGTCAAATGGTATGCGGTATGGCACAGTCACCAATAATCATATTGCATTCAACTATATTCATATTAAATTTTAAGTTATCTGTGATACTATGGTACTGGCTATGAAGACCAATTTGTTTATATGACTTTTGAGATGCTCCTACAGCCGATTAAGAAATTCATATCAAGTTGGACCAAATTGTTTGGGATGCCTTCGAATTTCATGAAAGTGGTAGGTCCATCATAAGCATAAATATGATCATAAGTTTTTATATTAACAAAAAATTGAGATACTGCACTCATAGATTTTGATAGCATTTATCCCTTCTGAAAATCTAAATAATTTATAGGATTCTAACCACAAATATTTGGCATATAATCTATAACGTAAAAATAATTTTGGTATCCCATATGATAGGACTACATAAACTTTTAGTTTGATACACACCAATTTTATAAAAGTCTTCATGTTGTATTTACATAGTCTGGCTTAAAGCAGAATTTTATTGGCAAAATCAATGATATGTTCATTCAATCAAATTCATGAGCAATGGTATGCTATATGTGATCCTTTTACTATAAATAATGTTACTCCATTCAATTATTTAATTATATATGTACTACTTTTAATTTTTAGTTGTTGATTTATATTGCTTTATATATATATATATATATATATAAATTTTCGGCTAACCATATGTACTTACTTTACATACTAAAGAAAAATTATGTTTATTTAGATGTTCATTTCTATGAATCTTTTTCAATCTTTTCCTTCTTACTCAATTCTTATTAATGTAAATAGTAATGATTGAAATCCTATAGAATCCAAGTTTATTGTTTCATTTTGAGACCAACTTACTTTTAAGCAAAGTTTTCCCATACATCGCATGGATTTCCAACTAGTTATAGTAAAGGAGGGGGATCGATTTGATTCCTATCTCCATTGAGAACGTAGGTGGAGAGACACATGCACTTTGGGAAATCAAATATACGTACCTCACTTCTAAAACATCATAGAAACTGAAAATGTCACATAGATCTATTTCAAAATAATGGACAACAATATTTGCAGGCTATAGTTACAATATAAATGAATAAATGATCCACCATCAGCTGATGAACTGTAATATCGTTTTTGTCAAACAACGCTGGGATTGCAAAGATTATGGAAGTAACTGTAAACACAATTCTTGAATACTCCAATGCAAACAATAGGAAGAGAATAGAGAAGAATTCTGGCAGCAACAGCAAGGAAGCGAAACAAAAAACGAATACAAATTTGCACTTTGTTGCTATCTGGCTCAGGATGTACTATCTCCAACACAGCTAGCCAGATTATTAACCGACTACCGTAGAGCACTAACTCAATTATGGTCCAGGTTATAATAACTAGCATAATAGTTATTCCCGTAAGAAACATATCTGTAATAGATTCAAGCATGATTGCTAAATTGCATGTAGTTTGGAAATGGATTTTCCTTTAAAAGAAAGTGCGAAGTTTGAGAATTATCTCAGCTACCCTAATACAATAGTTTCTACTCTCTACTACTCCTAGCTATTTCTGATAACACTTGAGAAATTATATAAAGGAAGAAGGGTTGAGATTTTGAGACTATCATTAACATTGACGCCCAAGACAAAATACTTGTCTCATTGTCCGGCCATTACCTATGTTTCACCGTCATTAATTAGTTGATCTCTTTGTAAAAAGAGAGAACACTTTAAACTTTCATTATCTAGGATTAAGTCTTTAGTTTTATCTAGAGAGGGAAAAAAATTGTGGATATTTGACATCTATATAGCCATAAGAAAATACAAACCAAGAAAATTGAACAGATTTTGTCTAAACAAGGTAAAAATCTTATATAACCCAAAGTAAATATAAGATTTTCTCAAAGGTAGACATGTACAGAGACTAGAGAGGGATTCAATTTTTTCTCAAAGGATAATGTAAATTCAGAAACTTTAACTATTGCCAAAAGTTTCTTACTTCTTTTGTCAGCAAAAGACCATTATTAGGTTGCTAGCTAGACATAAGAAGTTATCAACAATAAATCAATCATCCAGCAAAATTTTACATTATAAATCAATCAATCAGTCAATTTTACAATAACCCTAAAGGAAAAAAAAAATCAAGAAAATGAGGTTGGGGGTACTGTGACTAAGGCCGACCCTAACTTGAGCAACTACAAACTTTACTAGAAGAGAGTTCACCTATTTTTAGAGTCTTCATCTTTGAAAGAGACAAGAAATAATATAATTATTGTAAAAGAGAGACGAATTCATCATCTTCCTTAAGAATACTTGAATCATATATCATTTGGGTCAAGAGAACTTGTAATTCAAGTTTGCTTTAATTTCTAATGTTTCTTGCTTTTTTTAATAAGGATAATCTTCCACAGGCCATTTCAGCCATTTGCAAGCTTATCCCGCTTGTTCTTTTTCTTAGTATTTCAATAAATTGCAAATTATATATATATATATAGGGGTAGTGACATCGTACACATGCAGGGCAGATCAATGAATTTTGAAGCCTAAGATTTTAATTTTAATAAAGTGATAAATGAAGAGTCTATTCACCTTTCATATATGTGGGAGATTGAAATTATTTAGTCTTAAAATTATGCAAATAGAGTAAAACGCATTATTAGAGTGCGGCACAATATTCTAAAAGAGGAATTTCTTTTAAAAAAAAGTCCAAATTTGACCTGAGACAAAATTCACATCATCATGGGTCATTATGGAATTCAATGGCAAAGTGGTCACTTTCTGGGTGAAATTTTGAGTTTTCGATCTAGGTCATAATAAAAATTTCTTTTTATTTGTTAAAAAAAAAAAAAAGATTTCAAAGTGGATATAGCATGGAATTAAAATTTATTTATTTTGATTGGTCCTTGAGAGGAGTTATAGGAGTCAATTGAAATCTTATTTCTCATTTATTTTTGTTCAATTTAAATATCATTATGGTCATACATAGTTACATACATTAAAAGATCCTATAAGAGGTAATGTGAAAATTATAGTTATTAAAAAAAATCAAAATTCATTCTCAAAAAAAAAAAAAATCAAAATTAATAATTAATTAGAGATCGATAATTTTGGAAGACCCAATCCTAGTTGTAATCGTCTTCATCTAAAGAAATGTCAATTTTTATTATAAAAAATTTAAAAAAAAATTGAATTTATCCTTTAAAAATAGAAAAATTCAGAATAAAATAAAAAATTTGAATGGTCTCAAAATATAAAAAATTTAGTCAATATGCCATCGATATTTTGCTAGGCCTCATAGTGTGCTATTTCTGACATCTATTCAAAAAAAGGAAAGGAAGAAATAAATAAATAAATAAAAAAAAAAAAAAAACAAACAAACAAACAAAGCCTAAAACAATGATCATTACACAAGTGAAACAAACGCAAATCTTACTTTAGAAGGAGACAGTTGAGGTACAACACTTTTGAGTTTTGGAAAAGCATACATACCTCACTTCTAAAACAACATATAAACTGAAAATATATATTTCAAAATAAAGTACAATATATATTTGCAGGCTATAGTTACGATATAAATGATCAGCGTCAGCTGATGAACTGTAATATCGTTTTTGTCAAACAATGCTGGGGGTTGAAACAACGCTGGGGGCTGCAAAAACTATTCTGGAAGTAATTACAGTAAACACAATATATTCTTGGATACTCCAATGCAAACAATAGGAAGTGAATAGAGAAGAATTCTGGCTGCAACAGCAAGGAAGCAAACAAAGAACGAATACAAATTTGCACCCTGCTGATGTCTGGCTCATCAGCAGAGTGCAAATTAAGCACCCGGTAAACTAAGTAGGATCATTGCAAATTAAGAAAAATTCAACTTTTGTAAGGAATAGCAAATAGCTCACTGCCCTGCATAGGATTGTAAATGATTGGCAAAAGGCTTAGTTATTTTTCTTTTATTTTGCAGATGAGCAAAGTTTGAGTTTAAATTTAATTTTAATTTCAATTTTTTTTTTTAATAAAACAAAGGGTCAAAATATAGACTAAACAAGCCAGAGATGGAATCATGATTTTTCTTTAGGGGGACTAAGCATGAAAAAAAAAAATTTGACCACTCAAAAATAAAAAATAAAAAAAAATTACTAAAGTTTGAAATTTAAAAAATATATAAAAAATAAAACTAACATTTATTCAATATAAAAATAAATAAAATATCTAAAATGAGCATTTATTAATACATTTTGTCAATCATTTCTACGAAAGTCATTTATGATTGATTCTCTATTAAATAATACATAATGCTTCTTTCAATGTACAAAATTACAGAATTTATAAAAAAAAAAAAAAATTAAAAAGTTATCTTTAATTTTGTTGCATTACCAAGTTTAAAAAATATTCATAATTGAAAATGTAACATTTTCAGTTAAGGGATGGCAATGGGGCGGGGCGGGTTCGATGAATGGGATTTTCGCCCCCGCCCCGTTAGGTTTTGTCTTACCTCATCCCCGCCCCGCCCCGCATGACGGGAAAATTTTTTTTACCCCATCCCCATCCCCTGGGGCCTCGCAAATCCTCGCCCCACCCCGTAAAACTCTAACTCTTATTAATTTGCCTATAACTATTACAATTTTTTTTAATAAAACTTATTTCGTTAATAAAAATATACTTGAAATTACAAATAAATTTATCGTATCAAATCAAACTAATTTTTAGCAAAAATTGGATAATAATATTAAAGTGTTTAACAAGACTATATCACAAAAACAAAAACAAAAACAAAAAAAACAAAAATCTCATAATACAAAATCAATGATTCAATAGTATATAAATTTGTTTATAATAAAGACAAAAGAAAATGTTAAAATTGGTACCTTATTTCCAACCTTGATAAAGAAAAAAAGAGGCAGAAAGCCTTGTTAGGTAGAATAAAATAAGCTGATGATATATTTATTTAAATAAAAGAGTTTTAAGGTATGAAAAATTTATAATTTAACCCTTATCAATGTGGGGCAGGGCAGGTTGGGTTTAAAAAGTCTAAACTCATCACTGCCCCACCCCGTGATGCAGAGTTAAAATCTTGCCTCATTCCCACCTCACCACCTTTGCGGGGCAGGGAAAACCCACGCGGGTGAAAGCGGAGAGGAACGAGGCAAAATTATTATCCCTATGTCATACTAAAAAATAAAATAAAAAAATTGTGTCGTAATTACAATAGAAACTAAAAGAGTAGGTTTTTTTTTTATTTTTTTGAGAATCAACTAAAAGAGTAAGTAAAAGTTAACCATTCTCTAAAAGAAATAGTGTGGACCATGAAAGTTGAATGTCATATGTATCATAATTAATTATATGTCCAATATTCTTTTTACTAAAAAGTCAATTAGAGTTATCAAGTAGAAAGAAATAAAATCCTCAAAAAAAAAAAAAAAAATCAAACATATAGACAAAAAAAAATAATAATAATAAAATAAAAATCCAAATAATCCTTTAGGTGGATCCAAATAGCAGCATCACTCAAAACCTCAAGTCTCAAACATTTAACTTTGGATCTCAATATCAAACTATAATGTTAACCAAATATGAGTCAAGTGACCATTTTATTTTTTTAATTCTTTAGGCCAACTTTCAATTTGAAATGTCTAGTTTTCATTTTTGTGGGGGCCATATATAAATTTTTGAATCAAAAAGGCTAAAGTACATTTTAGCCATTTAAAGTTTGGAGTTATTTTTATTTTGGTTATGCATTCATGTTTGATTAAGGATTCTGTTTGGCCCTTCGTAAATTAAAATGAAAATTTTAGAAGGTCAAAATGTAAACAACCCCAAACTTTAAGCACCAAAAGTATACTTTAATTAATCTAAAATTCTCTCTCTCTCTCTCTCTCTCTCTCTCTCTCTCTCTCTCTCTCTCTCTCTCTCACACACACACACATATATATATATATATATATATTTTCTTACGGCCCCTAAGTTTGTCTAGGATGTAATGTCTATTATAGGCTGGAAGTCAATTATGGATGAAGAGATGGCAACACTCCATCAAATTGACACTTGAAAGTTAGTTTATTTTCCTTCAGGAAAATCTATTGAAATTGTTGATGAGTGTGTGTTGTGAAGTATTTCCCAGAAGATTCTATTGAGCTTTTGAAGTCTTGCCTAGTTGTAAGTGGAAAAAAGGGAGATTTTTATTGTGTTTTCGGCTTAGGTAAAGACTAAAGAGAGATTTTGTGAGGAAACTAGGGGGAGAGGTGGTTTGTGTTAGGTTTTGGTCAAGGTGATGCTTGGGTTTTTTGTGAGGTTTACAGGGTTTTTTTTATTTATTTGGTTCATAATGAAGGAAGATGGAAATTTTGGTGAGATGAAAATGAGGATGCCAGAGAGAAAATCCTCTGCAGGCCATGTGATTCTGTAGGGTTTTCCGACTTAAGAGTTTTGGGAAAGTGGAGTCTTGGGCAACAATGGGTTGCCTCCTTGCCCCATTTGGAGAAGATGACAAAAATGATGTCACGAGCTTGTGCCAGCCTATGGGAATATACTAGAAGAAGGGGCATGTGGCACAATATGAGAATGTCATGTGAAGCAATTGAGATTGTCACATGGCTTCAATGGAATCCCAAAATTAAACATATGCAAGGATTAAAACATGGATAACAATGCACTAAACAATGTACTATGACATGGACTTAATTAGCAATTAATTGGTCTTTCCAGTAAATCGTATGCATGATTTGATAAAGGCCATGGGACAAATGTGATAAAACATGAGAAATATTTCAAAAGCAATTGGACCTAATAAAATGATGGCACGTAATGTATGAAAAATAAGATAAATTCATCAATCAATTTAGGACACAATTTTTAAGGGAATCATGACATGTGTTTTAAAAAAAGAGAGCCAAAATGCAGTTTAAGGATTAATTTTCCATGGAAATTATATTAGATTTTTCAATGAAATTCGTGTATACTTTCCAAAGCAAAGTATGTAGACTTTTCATAAATTAATTGTAAAATAGGTGACTTCGTTGATTTAGAGATATTTCATTCAATACAAACTTGATATTTCCTCATAAATCGCCAAACTAAAGGAAATTTTAGGATCTTTAATGTAGCACCAAAAATCAATCCAATCAAATGGTCAAATGTTAGTTTTTTTTTTTTTTTTTTTTTTTGATAGGGAATACTGAGAAAATTTTATTACTAAGGCGAGGATAAGTACATAGCATCCTGAAATTCAATTCAAGTAATAAGATGTTAGTTAAGGCTCATCAAATGTTAATTGACACCCAAGCAAGGCAAATCCTTTGGTCATCTCTAATTGAGACTTCAATTTTCTTTAGAGATCAGGGGAAACAGATTTGAGTGGAAATTTGGCATATATAAAGGCATAAGAACCGACTTTGTCTAACCAAGGTAAAAAAACTTGTTCACAATTTTCACTTTTGATTTGGGTTTTTTATCCATCTTATTACTTGAAAACAAGGGAGAATCGTTTCCAATGAATAATTGCAAATATGAAATATCTTAGAGCTTACAACAATATTAGAGATACATTTTTAAAAAAGTCACTACAATTTAAAGTCATAGCAAAGATCAATTAAAGAAGGAATCTTTAAACGTTAGATCAAAAGCACCCTGTAAAGAATAAGATCACCATTTGTAACGAAGGTAGCAAAGAGCTCTGTGCTTAATTTGCATAGGGTTGTAACTTGAAAATGCTTGAAAAAAAAGTTTGTCTCTTCAGTAAACAAGCAAATTTCAAATCTAAATTTAAGAGACTTGAATCTAAGGTGGGATATAACAAATTTGGATAATGACCATATGAATAAACTTACGGATAAATTAAATACACCATGCAAGGAATTGGGTCATTGCTAAAAATAATTTAACTATACGCTTTCTCAAAGAAACCTACCCACTCTTATATCATGTAGGTCCATGAGAAGTCTCTCGTCCTAACTTTCATATAACAAAGCCCAACTTACCTTCTACATGTTAAAATCTATGGATCAATGCAAGGCTAGACCTTTATCTTCATAATAAGAAACTCTCAACGTCTCTATTGGAAACATGAAGATGTGTCAGTTAAATTTTAAAGCTCTTGGTAGGCCAAGCCATTAATACCATGGGTTAAATTAATTTTATTTTTTTATAGATAGGTTAGGAGTTAACTAGAACCTATTAATACCATACTTTTCGTCTGATCACTGATGTATTTTAGGAAAAGCATGTCCAGAAGGAGAATGTATATGTATATGAAAAAATTTTGACATCAAGAAACTTCAATATTATTGGTAAGAAACCGTATAAAGACCTTATGTTTCCACTTTGATTATTAGTCATCAGAGAAGGCTAATTTACAGGAAAGGAGAAAAGCATGGGATTACAGTTACACGTACTATTAACCTGAACAACTTACAAGCTTTTTTACATTCAATTGCAATCAGAATCAGATTTATATAACGTGGAAATTTTCTGTAAACTGATAATCAACTATATAAAATGGAGCGGTAGGAATCACATCCACCCGAATTTCCATATGGTGATCCAGAAACAAGCTTACAGGATAGACTTCACATTAGGTTTCCAACGACGATGTTTACGACAGCTTGAGGGTCGGGGTGTAAAGTTGAGCCCAAACATTTCCTTGAACGCCGTCTCTGGCTCAACAGAACCAACCAGCTTTGCAACAACACAGGCACTCTCTGCAACGCGGTCCATGTCTTTTGTGTCTGTCCAAAGTCGGTGTACCAACTGCAACCTCCTATGCTTTGTATTCAACCCAACACCCCATCTAAGGTAGAGGTTATGTCTATCTTGTTTAGACAGCCTCTTCTTCATTTGCTTGCACAGCATCTGCCTCTCATGTCGTAGAGCCTTCAAGCTGTTCATGAATGACACGTTTAAATTCTCTATGGCAAAACCAAAAGTAAATGAATTTGACAAACAAACCTCTTAGACAAGATGTTATCAATATTACCTTGATCTGGGTGTTAGAGTCCGACCATTTTCCACAGTTTGAGAACCTCTCGAAAAGATGTCCTTAAGGAAGGAGAGCCTCCTAAGCTCTACTTCCATGTAAATAGAATCTGCTGGATCACCTTTAAATAGCAGCAGGAAGAAGTAGGTCCTGTGAACCAATGAGATGTTGCAAGCATTCCAGAGTTCAATAATCTCTTTTTGGAGCCTCCTGAATTCTGAAAACCATCTTGAAGGACTACCTGTATCATCTTGCATAGGGTCCAAGCCAACATCTTTTACATTCTTTATGCAAGCTGGGGGCTTTGGTTCCATCTCCAGTACCTACCAGGCATGAAAATCCATGTTAAACAAATGATGGTGGCTATATTTTCAAAAGAAACTGATCTTTCAGAAATTTCTGTTAAGTAAATATTGATAAGGCCCATGTCACTAAATTGTCCATTAGATTTTGAGATTCTTGTTGGATTTCATGTTATATATTTGGTGTTCTATAAACACTCACCGCATGATCAGAATGTTGAGTCTCACACTGACAATCGGCCATTCCACTCATTCCAGTAATTGAAGTACTTCTGCTGATACTATTCTGATCAGATGAACTTTTGGCATCCTGCACTTCAGGCTCATCAACGGTAGCTCTCCCCCCTGAAGTATGAGAATTACTTCTGGATAACTTGTCAATGATGGCATCATACTTCAAGGTAGCAAGTTTCATCTGAAGACCCTCAGGTCTTCCAGTGAAGGCTCTCTCAAACCAAATTGGTGGTGTGTTCTCGTGCTTTTCTACCTCTTCAAACCAAGGTGAAGAACTAGTCATAAGACTTGCTTTACAACTTCTACTCCGAGTTAATCTCAAGCATCTAGAGCTAGGCGCATCTTTTTCCATCAGCCATGGAGATGGCTTTTCAGGGGATGGAACAACAAAAACTTGAAGAAAGCTATTCAACCCTTTATCTTCTTTCAGTACGGGTGATCCCAATTCTTGATTTGTGCTACCTCCATTATCGACCACCGTCACTCCTGAGGTAGCTGTGTTTTCTGTGGGAGACAACGTATTTGAGTTTACATATCTGTTTGGGCTTGAATCTAATATATTTGACTTTACATATCTGTTTGGGCTTGAATCTTCATATAGGTTTGCGCTTGATTCTTCCATCTCAATGCATCGAACTTCCTTACAAAGGTCCTCTGATTTTTCATCAGTCTGTTCTTCTGTTTCCTCTTGATACTGATGAGTTCCAACAAAATTAGGAATATTACCTGAAGAGGGTGGGGTGGAAATGGCTTGCAAGAGCTTCTCTTGGAATTGAGGAATTTGAAACAAGGTATCATCAGAACTACTCCGACTGTGTCCGTTTGAATGGCCCTCATCTAAGCTATTAGGATCTGCCAAAATGGCCATCTCAGATATTTGATTTTCAAAGTCCCATGAAGTTCGCACTCGCAATTTGGGGTAAAGATGATTTGGATCTGCCTGGAAAAAGATGGACAGGAACTAAGGATAAAGAAAGTACCTCAAGGTTAAAGGGTGCTTTAGTTCTACTAGACATACCGGTACTACTGCAGGTCTATCATCACCAACCAGTTGTAGCAGATCCTTAACCTGAGCCTGAGCAAGGTCTAGTTGCAAAGTCAGCTCTTTGACCTCTTTCTTCAGCTGCGTGATGGGAAAACAAAAAATAGCACAACAATTCAAGGTTTTAGGCAATAAAATTAATGCTGCCCGTTGCATGCATGGCAAAAATGTACCGATGTCCTAAAGAAATGCATCAACTCATACTTAGATCATACATCCCAGAGCGTACTTGCACCTCCCCCCAAAAAAAGGTGGTGGGTACACACAAAAGGATCGCTTCAAATGTTGGCTAGATATTTGAGCCTCTGTCAAGAGGTCAATTAGTGACTTTTCAGCATAAATATGACAGCAGGCAGTTCTTACAGAGATGAAAGAAACAACTACTATAAGGGGACAAAAAAGGAGGAAAGAAGAAAGAGTGACAAAGGCTCTAATAAAATATTTTCAGAATAAAATAACAAGTATGGGATACATTGATAGATTTTATTAATCAAACCAAGGAAGTTCAAAAGTCAATTCAACTTAAAAACTAAATTATCGGCTTGGTCTTCTACTGTTTTCCCTTCTTTTAGATTCTTCAGTAGATTTATTTTCCAAGTCATGCTTGCCACTCCTCTCTTATGCTCTATTGGCCCTGTTTTATATGTTTTCATTGTTGTTCATGATAATTTAATCACATACTAACAATAGCTGAACTGGAATTCCAAAGAATCAGGAGCAGGACTAGATAAAGTTGCAGTGAGTTATGGGACTAATCTGTTCTTTTTCATGTATCTTTGTGACTTCAAAGCTCTAAATGCAAAAAAAAAAAAAAAAAAAAAAAAAAAACGAGGATAAATCTTAGAAATTCTGGGTATCACTTAAAATCATACAACCTATAGAAATATATGAATCAGTTATGGCAAGATGAACACATTTGAACGAATAGATAATGCTTACATAGGTAGCCAGCTCTAACAAGGTTTCCATCGGTACATATAGTTTTTGACATATACCACCAAGTGTGATACAATGTAAGCATTTATCTTTATTTCAAGGAAAAGGACATCAATGGTACTCTGGGATTTAATAGGCAGCTAAATTTGATATTGTTGGGAATACACTTGTGAGTAAAATCCCACATTGGATACTAAAGAAAAGAGTGAGCAGTTAATATAACATATAGAGACACCACTTGACCCAAAAGGCTTAAGTCTATTCATTACCTTTTCAACCAGAAGATCCTTTTCTCTCAGTAATGAAGAAGAATCAGATGTGACAGAAGTTGTTCCTGAACTTCTCAATTCACTTTCCAGTCTAGACAATTCTCTTTGCAAATGCTTTACCAGTGCTTTATCAGACATGACTACATTGACCTGTGCGTTAGTTGACACTTCTTTAGCACAACTTGCAAACAAGAGAGTGTTTCTTGTTTGCTCAACATGACTACGTGCAGGGCTCATGGTACAGATGATGGCAGTTTTAGCATTGCCTCCTAAAGAGGACTGCAGTATGCGGGTTAGCTTCGAATCTCTAAATGGAATATGTCCATTTCTTCCCTTGCTGCACCCAATGCCAAAGTTAATTCTATTAGTATATATAGTGACCTGTTCATTCCAAGCTAGGCTACAATCACACAACCACTAAAAGAACATATCAGAAAGGAAAAAAAGGAGAAGAGAGAGAGAGGGGGGGGAGGGGGGTGTGCCTAAGCATGCACAAGGTTCCTTATAAAAATTGCATTAACAATTTTGAGTAGTTTCTAGAAAGTCCATAACGATCAGTACCTTAGTATTCAAAATCATATCAAAGCAATGAGCTACTCGATTGCACTATATATCCATGTTTGATAAACTGTGATCAAAGTTAAGGGAAGAAATTTTATGACAAAAGCTAAAAATTATAACTACTCAAATGATTTAATCAATGGCTACCATGAAAGAAAGACAGCAGAAAAAAAATTTGGATGAGAGAAGCAATTATCAGAGAAGAGGATTTAATGCATCTTACTCATATTATTACAGGGCATCACGTTGTCTATTGTGTACATTATAGCAATGCACAACAATATCATCTTCTCGTAAAGTGGCGACTATGTTTTCTATTTTAAGTTTATGGTTGAAGTTGTATACTCTGACAATACATAGATTTGCTAACTATGAATGAACTGATTGGATGAGTATTGCATTCAATCCTTTCACATGGTTCACAGTTTCATTAAGCATTAAATTTGTTTGTAATAAGCCAGATAACTGTCTACAAAATTGACCTAAAGTTGACAAACTCTGTTATGTGGTTGCTGTTAATACTCCACTGGCAAATTCAATTAAGTAAGGTCAAAAGATCAAAAGCCAGACTTAAAAATTGAGGCGCATAAAAAAAAAACTGCAAACCACACTAATTAAATTCATCATCTTTCATAATTACTCTTGATTTTAAAGCATCACAAGAAAATTCTCACAAATAGAACTCCTTTGCTAATCATTCATTAATGAAAATAAATAAGTTTAAGGTCAAAATTTTGAGAGAAAAGCAAGGCCAGCAAACCTGAGCTTACGAATAACAGTTCCCAGAGTTAACAAACTGCGATTTATGTGGCAACCTTCTTTCAACCTTGCACCAGCTGCCAATGACTGAGATGCACGCTCACTTCCCGCAAGGTCAACAAAATTCTGTAGCAAAATAAAAAATATTATCATTGTTGCTCTCTCTCTCTCCCCTAAAACGAAGTAAAACGTTAACAATTCATACCACAGTAGCGGTAAGGGAGCTTGACTTGTCGTTGCCAAGAAACTCGCGTGCTGAACTTTCAATTGTCTGACGCAAACACAATATTTTGTGAAACAAAGTACTAGAAACTATCAGGAGGGCGAACAGTCCAAAATTTGTAATGAAATTGGTCATACCAGTCTGAGAATCTGATGAGATCTGGAGCTTGCTTCATTCAGGGATGTCTCCCCAATTTGTCTTTGAGCTGCAAAGATAAATTAGGATGTTGTTTATAACTGCAGTCATGATTCATTCAGTGAAAGACTAGTTTGAAGCATCCTCATTGCTCACCTTCACAGACAGATAGAAGTTCTTTAAAATGGTTCCAGTCCCTGATTGTTTCCTCTGTGAGTCTCTCAACAATAGTCCCTCTCTATCAAGTTAGAAAATTGTTAGTGCAAAGAACCTTACTTCTACAGTACTTAGCATATCAAAAATGATATTCACCTCTGGATCATCAAGAAGCCTCAAATTGGTACTATCTGCACTTAGGAGGTCCCTGACAGATTCATTGTAAATCTCCATAGCAGAGAACTTCAGAAGAAATTCTCTTTCCTTGTGCTACCAATCCAAATTATTTCAAAAGATTAATGGAACCCAAGGAAAAAAAGGAAATGCATAACTGAAAAAAAGAGAAATCAATCCTAATGTTTTAATTACCTTCTCTATGTAGTCGTATATATCTGCTACAGTGTACTCAGTAATTCCACTCATGGTATACGTCTTTCCACTGCTTGTTTGTCCATATGCAAAAATACTTGCTGAAAGACAGGTTATCAGAAAGAATAATGCAGATATTATTGGAGTTCAAGCAAAGTTCATGAAACAGGAATAGTGAGAAAGAAAGAAAAGGAGAACATGCTCACCATTTATACCACTGACAACTACAAGTGCAACTTCCTTGGCTGCTTCTTCATATACCTGCCTTGTAGAGCAGTCACTCCTAAATACTCTGTCTAGAAGCAAAAAGTAGCCAAACAAAAGAATGTAGATCAAATAAGTAGAAAATTTAAAAATTAAATCCGTGTCAGTCAGATGTTGCAGACATATCGTTCATACAAAATGCTTTTTCTAATAAAACCAAATGGAAACAGGAACCCAATTTAACATCTGAAAAGAGTTTATTATACCAGTGTGGCCGAGTTCAAAACTTATTAAGTCAGAATCAGTTACATAGAATGAATTTCACAAAGAAAATAAAGACAAAATAGGAAATCACACAGATATTTTAAGCTCTTAAATTGGAGATCAATTCAAGCAAGATTTTCTTCCATTATCCAGTAGATTTGACTGAAATTGGGTACAATCAACAGGGCTGCATCAATTGTATGTCAAAATGGACACAATTTGATGAATAAGACCCAGAAGATGCATTAACCAAAGTAAACCAAATTACACCAAAATGTACTTTTAGAACTTTCTTACCAAATGAATATGCAGTTGGGTACATGGACCGCTCAGAAACTGAAAGGTTATTCCTGTATATGATAGTGCTGTCATTGATGCATTCCCACTCCGACACATCATTCCTCACAATCTCCTTCTCGTTCAACGGCCTCAGCCGAACTGAAACGTATATTTTCTCCCCACGGCCACTCGGCCCCGGCATTATCTCCTCTCCACCAGCTGCTCCCATGTCTCACCTCCAAGAAAGTTTCAAAATTGAGACCATATATCAAGAAATAAAATAATTCTAATAAACACCACCTATCACTGTCTCCTTTCTTCACCTCCCCACTACTTTTCTAAGTCTGTTCCATCAATGCATAACGGTTCCTACTACAAAAAAGCAAGTTGGACTTATCACTTATCAGAACATTTAGGGCCACACAAACTTTTTTCATCCACAATCATCTTCTGCATCAACAAACTAATCATGGGTCAATGCTAGTTCAACCACCTATTTTATTCAGTGTTTTGTCTCCACCATTAAACCCTGTATTCTTCATATCAAAACATACATACATACATACATACATATATATATATATATATATAATCCAGTGGGGTTGGCCGAGTGGTTAGGCACTCGGTCTCAAAGTGCCTGTCTTGGGTTTAACTAACAGCTCCCTAATTCAAGTCCGGGCACTAACATGCGATTTATCCTGTTATGGGCCCACCCATCGCAAAGAATAATTAGTTTCCAATTAAAAGCTTCGAAGAAACACGGTGAGAAAAAAAACAAAAAAACAAAAGCATACATATACATATACAATACTCAATATATAATATAACAAAAAGCCTTATTTTTATTGTTTTTCCTGTGACAAACAAATAATGGGTCCTGTTAATTTAATGGAAAGTTTGTGTTTTTCTAAGATGGTCCCCAATTACAGACTGTCAAAAGTCTTCCTCTCATGTTACCACATTTTTTCTGATTATTCAATGCAATTGCAAAAAAAAAAAAGACACAAACAGACACAGAGAAAGAGAAAATGAGAGAGATATTCACCTTGGGGTTCAGATTTCAGAGTCATTTTCAAGGAATGTTTGCGATCTATGGAAGATTCTTCATTAGCTCCGTTTGCAGTTCAGTGCAGAGAAGAAGGGAAAAAAAAAGCTCCAAAATGCTCGTCTTGGATTTGATTTTCTGACCAAAGTTTTATTGTTTTTGGCTTTGTCGGTTTCTTTTCTTTGTTTTTCCAAATTTGGCCCCGTTGTGCAACAAAATCCCACTATAACTTGCCCAGAATTACACAAGTAGTTCACAATTTGACGAATTCTATCGAATTTCCTGAATATTTTCAACTGTGTACCCAAACACAAAAATTTTCGGGACTCAACCGAAATACCAACTAGGCTGCGTTTGGTTGAAGAATGTTGGAGACTCGGAGCTGGTTGAGGCCCCAATCTGAAACTCAAACGTCGGTTGCTTAACTTGCTTTTAATACAACAAACTAATTTTTAAAACTGAATACACAAAACAAGTTGAAAATGTATTTTATTCCACCTAAACCAAACACAGCCGAACAGTTGGGGCACATTGCCAAATCGACAGCGAAAATGTTCTTTTCACTTAAAGAAAGTTATCTAGGATTGTGACATTACCTCACCCCATGCAACTGCGCTCACAAAATTTTATACTCCTAAGTCCCAACACAAAAAATAAAAGTAAAATGAATAAAATGCAGGCTACAACTTACTATTTAATAGACTAATTATTTTATAATATTTTTACAAATTTTATATAGTAAATTTTTTACTAGTTCAATTGAAAAAAATTTATAATTCTAGTATTTTTTAAATATTAATAAAATTGAGAATTGAGAATTGGGAATTGAGAATTGATAAGCTATCTATAGTGGATATAAGAGTGATTTTAGGATTGCAATTAATTCCACACTTATTTTTAGAACTCTCTTATGAGGCAAACTTGTGACTAGTTGTTTGTTATTTTTGCATAAAATTTTTTCATTATTTACGGTGAATTATGTCAAATAATTATAAAAATTGGTGTAAAATTAGCTGTAATTCTATAATTATGACAGTCTTTTTAGTGAGTTGGGTTTTTAAAGTAGTTGAAAAAAAAAAAAAAAGTAGAGAGAGTTAAGTTTGGAGGGAGCGGTGGTTGTGGCATCTACATCTTTTTAATTTTGTTAGTTGGTTTGCTTTTTTCGCTGCTTCTTTGAAATAAAACAATCGCGTCCGCGCTTAATTTTAATTTTTAAGTGAGAGGTTGATAACGTGAGAGTTCAAATGACTAATCTGTCCATGACATTGTACCTAATTTGCGTGGCAAAGTACCACACTGTGTTCCTGACGCATTGAATGAATAAATATGTTCACTCAGAAATTTTAGCTGGACCACGTGACACTTTTTTTATCAGGCTTTCCACACTCCAGAGACTCCAGACTTAAATTAACTTTTCCACCGTCCATGTTAAGAAGTTCTAAGATTGGTGAAATTTTTTACAAAATTAAATAATATATTTATATATCTTGTATAAAGTTTGTTGGGTTTTGATTATTGTACTACTACTACTTTTTCTCAAAAAAAAAAAAATTTAAAATACTACTACTACTATTATTATTATTATTATTATAGATAAACTAAAACCATTAAATAATAAATTTCTGCTATTAATAAGGAAATTTGTTTCTCAAGAAAATAAAAGCGGCATGACTAGTTACAACTTACAAGGGACACGGTATTACTATTATATGGATAAAGTTTTCCTTTGAATTAGATTAAAGAAATCTCTTTCAACCGGTTATTAATTGGATTATTTAAGAGTATTAAATATTTAAATTATATAATTTATTAAATCATTTAAATATAATACAGACAAAAAGTCACCCAAAAAAAAACCTTCATAACAAGAATTCCTAGAATCTACTAGAAAAAGAAGAAGAAAACATTTATTTTATCAAACAAAATCGTAATCAAGCATCGTTTACATACTTAGAGGCAAAATCAAAAGCTCCATAAAATTTGATTGACAAACAAGATCTAAAAGAGATCCTAATTGACATTGAATATTTCCTAAACATCCCAGCCGCGGCTCCGATTTTTTTTTTTTTTTACTTTTTCAAAGGGATCAATAAGAAGATAAATCTTGAGTAAGAGATGAATTTTGTGGTCAATAAGCTTTTATTACAAATTCATCCATAGTACTAAAAAGATAATAAAAGATAAATTATAAGTTCATTTGGTATATTGTTTCTTCATATAATGAACATACTAATCGTAATTGCTAAGATTAAATTTTGAAAATAATCTATTATTTCTAAATACAATACCACCATGCACCCTTAGCATGACAATTACTTCATAATTACAAGTTTTTGTGAGGTGAGAGGGCAAGGGCCGAAGTTCAAGTTTCTAAGAAGAAGTTTCATACATATATACACTTAGATTAAGTTAGAGTAAGAATTCTCTCTCATATTTAAAAAATTAAAAATATAATAAACATATTAATTATTGTTGTTAAGTAAACTTTGATTATTATTACTTAGAATATTCTTATCAATTAGTTTATGTCTTTACTTTGTACAATTCTTTTATTTAACAATTCAATTCAACTTTGACAACTATTGGTTTTTGTAATTCTACTAAGAAATTTTTTATTGTGTTAACATTTTTTTTTTTTATCTTCACTCAACCACGCCCCTATCCCACCCTTTTGTCTAAATTTTATTTTATTTTATAGAATCACCCCTTATTTGATTGTTTAATTGTCTTTTAGTGTTAACATTTACTAATTACTGATTGACTGACTGGCTCATGCCTCAATCCTCACTTAACAAATAACAAATTAGAAACACATTCAAATTCAGCCACTCCACTCATAGATTCGATCAAAAGTATAAATTAATTGTAACTTTATTTAACAATTCAACTCAACTTTTGACAATTATTGGTCTTTGTAATTCTATTAAGAATATTTTTGTTGTGTTAACATTTGTTTTTGTTTTCACTCAATCACTCCCTTGTCCCACGCCCCTTGTTTAATTTTTTTTTTTTTTTTTACTTATCTTTTTTAGAATCATCCCTTGTCTAATTGTTTAGTTGTCTTTTAGTGTCAACATTTACTAACTATTGATTGACTAACTAGCCCATGCCCCAATCTCCACTTAACAAATAACAAATTCAAAACACATTCAAATTCAGCTACTCCACTCGCAGATTCAGTCAAAAGTTTTAATTAATTGTAATTTTATTTGCAATAATAGATTGTTAAGGGGATCGTATTCAAGTTTATTTCAAGTGGACTTAGAATTAAAAAAGATTTAGACTTAGGAAATCAGGATGTTCAAATTTTTATTTTACGGGGTCAAAACAAAAAGGAAAAATATATATATAAAAGTGTGTGTGTATATATATATACACATATAAGGGCAAAAATAAAGAAGACTTGGACCACTTAGAAGAGTGGAGCTAGAGATTACAGGCTCAGTGCAATTAATTTGTTAGAGTATGGGCTTCTTAGATTCACTTTAATGCATGTGTATGGTTAAGTTGCTAGATCATAGGAAACAAGCTGAGTAAGTGGCAAAAAAGGGAGGTTGAATCTATTAATATTGTTTCCTCGGGTAAGGCTGAGGATATAGTGTTCATACAAGAGTTCAAATTTCTAATACACGGTGGTCCAGCCCAATTTTACTATTCTTCCCTTAATTTTCTGTCCCCATTCTTGGAGGTAATCCTTGTTCTTACATATCCGTTTGAGATACATCTCAGCCCTCCACTTGTAGAGTTAGGAATCTTTCCTTGGATGCTTGTCCCATCAAACATTTGCTGGAGGTGGGTGAGTATGCTACAAGCTGTGAAGATACTATTTAGGAGTCATTTTTCCCATTAATGCGGCCAGCTGAGTTAGTGCAGTATATTGAATGTGGAGGTGATGGATATCCTCCTCTAGAGACCTTCCTTCTTCTTTGCTTGCACCTCTCTTACTTCTCTTTTTTGGCGTCTTGTCCCTCATCCTCAATGGCCTAATAGAACCCTCAAAAGAGCCATGCTCCTCGGGCTCCTCAAATGGTTGGTCTCCTCGGACTTAAGACTGCCTTTCCTTATTGACACTTTGAAGAAGTAACCTTTGGTAAATGAAGACTAAACCTTCCACGGAATAAGTGCCATTGCACATCTCCTTTCCTCTGACTCCATCCCACCACAATATATCTATATTCGCTAGCTCAAAGGGTTCATTTAAACCCCTTGGACCAAAGCTATCGCCACCCGTGACATCCCTCCTTTCCTCTTTGACTTAAGGATTTATTTTCAAGTTTTTTTTTTTTTTTTTGGGGCACAAATTGTTCAACTTCTGATGGTAAAACTCAATGTTTCCCAACTTCTTCAATATTTTTTCAAAACTCGGCTTCATATTCATTTCCCCAAATCTATTTCATTTCTTGATGCTTGAACTTGAACTGATTAAAATAATTCCTTAGATAATAATTTTAATTTTGTGATTGGTTGATGATATTTTGAATATAGTCTTCTTTGTATTATTTTTCATTTCTATAATTAGCAATTGTGTAACGTAATATATCTTTCTTTTTTTTGGTTGAGAAACCACGTAATATATCATACTAATCAAGAGTAAAGAGGAAATTAACTGATAAGGATAAAATTGTAAATATACATTCAACATAGGAAAGGTATAAAATGGCACTCCAAACCAATCCGTTAGCTTTGTTTTTTGCCATCAACCAAACAATTAATACCCTACAGCTTTAAGCTGAGGAGGTCAGTATACGGGGATGAAAGCTGACAATACAAAAGCTGACGGTTCCAACATAAGGAAATGTCTTGGATACCATGCATGTGTATATAAGGAAATGTCTTGTATTCCACGTTTGGTGTTAGTCTCCTACAAGGAAAGGATTTCGTAATATACGCTCATAAGGATTCCTATAAGGAAAAGACTTCTAGTCCAAGGAAGAGATGTCAACCCTTTACTACTAAAAAAGCTCCAATACCCTCACAAACCAAGGTACACATAATTCACCCCAGTTCTGGCACTCTAGAGTTGTGAAAAGAAATCTAACTTGACCTTCAGAGAGTATTTGACCGGTACCATACCGGTACTCTTCTTATTGACAATTTTTCGGCATCATCATCAACCAATATATTTTTCATTCCGTGCCAAGAACAAATTTCATGCTTACCTCAATGCACTCTATCGTTTTGTACATCATTCCACCATTTGGCCGCATCACCCTCTAAATTGTAAGGTACAAGTCTTATGCTTTATTTCATCATGGGTCTCCCAATATTTAAAATATTCATCTAAAGTAAGACTTCAATGTGCGAATAGGTTGGCCAATGTTATTGTGAGAGGGAATCCTAGAAAGAGGAGTAGTGAAATTTTGTTGTAGTTTCCCTAATACTTGTTGGGTATTCTATTGAAGTTAAAGAATTCTTTCCTTGTAAGTACTTCTCCTTCTACATCTTTGTCAACAAAATTGCTACCGTCATGTTCATTAGCCATCAAACCATGACAAGGAGAAGGCTTTGATATTCATTGACACACCAAGAAAACTACAAGAAACAAGACACTTTAACCTTAGGGGGAATTGTATTTTTGAAATCCACCAAAAAATAGATAAGGCAAAAACCTCTCTAAAAATGTTATGAAGCAAAGTCTGAATCAAGTTTCATTTACATTCATTGAGACCAATTTAAAACCTCCATAAAACTTGATTTTCAAGAAAAATAATATTATAAAAAATATTATAATTGATACTCTGCCATAAAAGATCCTAACTTATCTTGAAAAGTAATAAAAATATCTCTAATTAAGGAAATAACAATGGATGACACTCATCTTATGCGCAAACTATTTAGAATTTGGAGAGAGAAGGGTAAAAAGGTGCATATGAGAGGTCAATAACACGTAATAAATAAAAAAGTTGGGTTAGTGAAAGCTGGATGTTAGAATCTGTGGTTGCACCAAGTGACTATTTATAAGTGTTAGAAATATCTCCTCTTTGCAACAAGTGACTACACTCTCATTAATTATTAATTTAACTTATCTTAGTAATTGTTGGAAGAGTTTAATTTAGTTAGAATCTATTAGAAGTTTCAAAAAATTAAAAATTCTACCCCAACTAAAATTTTATTTATCTTATTAATTGTTAAGATAGTTTGATTTACATAAAAGTATACTATCTAAAATTTAAGAAATTTAAAATTTTATTACCAAAAATTTCAAGAAATTTAAAATAAAAGTTAAGACTTATTTTAATCTAATTAATGTATTTTAATATAATAAAAATTGCACATTATAAATTGTCTTTATTCCAAATAAAAAATAAAAAATAAAAGAAGAAGCTCTATATGTGTGTGTGTATGCAAGTGTTACCGTAACTATTTTTTGAGCTTCAAGTAATCTGCTAATTATTACAATAGTTTCAATAATATTTATAGAAATAATATTTTTCTTTTACATAATTTTTTAAATTTATCCGTACATCAATTATTGATAAATTATATTGCACCCATAGCTTGGCAACATATATATCTACGGAATGGTAATAGTCTATTGACATTTTAGGCTTTTTAGTTTAATATACAAATATAAATTTCAGTTAGTTCAATTAGTAAAAATTTTCGTCATTAAATAAAAAATTTAAGATTCAAACATTATTTATATAAAAAATTAATTAATGTCTTGACTTGATAACAATAATACATCACCGCTGAAATGGTCGCCAAAAATTTTAATACTATCGTATCTATTAAAAATGAGCGAGAGAGAAGTATCCAAACACAATTAACTTTCTATACACGCAGTATGTAGCTTGTATAATTGTACTTGTATTGTATGTGGACTTGAATATTTTCCCTCCATTTTACGAGGCAAAGAAAAAGCTGCTAAACGTAGAGAACATGGGGCCGCTTTGACCAGAAGAGTAAAGTGACCTACATCCCATGTGGTGACTGGTGAGAGAGTAGAAACGGCTTAGCACTCGTCCTTGAATTTTGGACCCATCACCCATGCATGTGTCCTAAAAAAATGTTAAGAATCAACTTTTGTATTTTTTTTTTATTTAAAAAAAACCAAAATAGAAAATTCAACTCATAATTATGCGATTGGATTTTAGAAATGCATGAATCAGCATACATGTGACCGGGCATGCTCTTCCTTAGATTATTTTTTTCTTTCCAAGTAAGCCGACAGTTATGTTTGAACTTTGAAGAATAGCCTGTCTGTTCCTTGAATAGTCTCTCTCTCTTTCTTGTTTTTAAATTGTCACATTTTTCTTAATTATTAATGAAATTATTATTATTATATTATTATTATTACAAAAAGAGATGAAGGTTTGAATTTTTTATTTTTTCATAGGTTTCATCCTATTACGTCTGTTCTTGATAATAGTTTTTTATCATTAAACTAAGACACTAATCGATTTTTAGTGCAAAAAAGAATTGAACTTAGATATCATGAAAACACCAAAAGATACTAACCAATTAAGTTACGATACTTTTTGTTGATTATTGTATGGTTAAACTTAAATGTTAATGTCAAGATTCTTGTAGTTTAACTTTTTAATATTTTTACAATCGCACACTCTTGGTGCAATGGTCATTCCATAAGTATTAGTCTTTGTGAGGTGTGAAAGGTAAGAGCTGGAGTTCAAATCTCTAGGAGGAAGTTTCACACAGATATAACTTATATTAGACTAGAGTAGAAATTCTATCTTATATAAAAATATAAAAATAAAAATAAAAACTTCTTAATATTTTTAATTAAAAGTATTTACTATTTAGAATTCAAATCCTCTAACCCTAAATATCGATATATTATAAAAATCGAACATACATTAAGAAATATGGTGGGAAAAAAAGAATTTTGCGAAAAATAAGAAAAAAAAAAAAGAAAGAAGAAATTTGCGAAAAAACTTTGTTGCCTAACATATAGGAGAGGAAAATGAAAATCTCACTGGCTATTTTAAGGAAAAATTGTCTTTTATAAAATTTCCTAGTCTAATGTTATTTCCTTGCTGGCCAAAAAAAAAAATTTAATAGAAAGCTCTATAAAAAAAAGTGAAAGCAAACAAGCAAGTCTCTCAGGCACATGCCCTAGGGTCACCTAACTTGCCCATTCTGTTAATGTCATTCAGTTCCCGTACACCATTTGTAGTTAGCCCATTTCTTTTCTCGAAAAGGAAATTACAAAAATAAATAAATAAATCAATAAAATAGAGCGGTAAATAAAAATCGTGCAAACAATCGGGGAGTACTGCGCTCCTTTCCAGAGCCAATTCAAAATTACCCATATGAGATTTTCACTTCTTAAAAGTTAAAGTGATGCAAACCGATAACATGGACTACTTTTGAAAATATTAGATTTCAAAACAATACGTAAAAATTTGAAAAGTATATACTTTTCGAATTTGAATTCTATTGGAACTTTCATATGAAAGAACCAATACAAATTTACGTGAGATTTGGTGATTGGAAGGAAATTGTAACAAGGATCAAAGTCTATTACCATTTACCTTATGACAATGACCTACTTTTGCTGTTCGAGCAATTTATTTATTTATTAAAGATTCATGTTTAGTCTATTTTGCTATTTATGATAATTTTTTATTTTGTTATAACTTTCAATAAAGTTAAAATAAGTTCTTATATGTTTTGGGACACTTCCTACTCTATAGAATTTGATTTTGTAATTTTTCCGATTTTGCTTTTTTAGCTTTTATTTTTTTTTCCTCTCTATTCGTTACCTAATATCATGCTTAACATAAATTGGTAATTAGTATGTTTAGGGTCTCCTAGACGCACTCAGGCTTCTTTAGGGTTATATATATATATATATATCATAACCTAAAAAGAAATTCAAAATTTCATAATAAAAATTTTACAAAGATTTTTTTTTTTCAGGTGAATCTTAAAATTTTCATTGTAAATTCCAAAAACCTCTGATAGATTTAAAGGTTATTTATTGAAACAAACGTATTTTATCTTGTGTCATAAAACCATAAAAACAACTCATCAAAGTTCTTGTATTTTCATTATTATAAATACATACTAAGAGTACTATCAATATTTATACAAAATAATAATGTTATTAAAAGTATGTTGTGTTATGTAATATTAAGAGTCTGTTTGTTACTGTTATTTAAATAACATTTTTTAATATTTAAACAATATTATATATATTTTTACATACTTTCCTATTTGTACATATTTTTAAAAAATACAAACAATCATTATCAATCAGACTTGAGTGCTTCGTTATTGTACACAAAACCACTTTTTTATAGAACCTGTATCTGAATTAAAGTGGCCCTCCCAAGGTCCAGCAATCAATAAAAAGCTGTTATTGTGAGGAAAGTAGGAAACCACCCCACCAGCTTTGGAATCCCAGAGACTTGAAGAAATGAATGATACACAATATTACACTTACACAACCATCTGACTTGTTCAAGTACATTATATACGTCCAAAAGAGTTGAAAACAAAGAAGGTAATTCAAACTCATTTTTAGTTTTGAACAAAGTTTTTCTCCAAACTAATTTGAAGAAAAACTCTATAAACTCATCATATATCTCTATATTGAGTGTGAATTTTGAAAATCTAACCATTAGATTGCATGTTTTTATTATATTCTTCATGCATGTAAAATTTTAAAAAGATCAAAAACCAATTGCTATCTCATCAAACAAATGTTAAAATTTCAAATTTTTATGATCTATAATTGTGTATAAAAAATAAGTTTATTGATTAAATAGTAAATAATATCCAATTTGATATGCATGTTAAAAACATAAGGAACATGAAATTTAATAGTTAGATTTTCAAAATTCACGCTAAAAAATGAAATATATGAGAAGTTTGAAAAGTTTCTCTCCAAACTAATTTGGAGAGAAACTTTGTTCTTCAGTTTTTAAACAACACTACACATATTTTCACATACATTTTTACCTACACATATTTCAAAAAATTACAAACAATATTATTTAAATTCTTCTACCAAACGGGTACTTTCTTGGCTATGCATTGACTTTGGTTTAATTATTAGCTCCTTTTTCTTATTTTTCAGTGTGTAATTAGCTGGCTAGTTTAATTATTAGATAAGATGTAGCTTTAGCAAATACCTACCTCTCCGTGTTTGTGGGGAAGTTGACAAGCTTGTTAATATGGTAATTCAGTAACACCATGCATGTCTTTGTCAAAGCATAAAATGAAACCATAATGGCCGTTGATATAAAGTAAAAGACTAAAAATTTATATATCATTCATTGCTAAGACAGCTGGCAGTGTTCATTGACTAGAAACTCCATGGAGAGAGAGATTCACATCCAGGAAAAAAAAAAAAAAAAAAAGAAACTAGTTTTGGGGTTTCAAGTTTTGAATTTTCAACCCATCTGGTTGCCAGTTACTATAAGAAGAATATTTTCTGTTTAAGTATAGTATATAGTATTCAATTGAAAATTTGAAAACAAATATATATAGTTGTAATTAATTTGTTAGATTGTGTATTAGGTAGTGAGTGACGTCCTCAGTACTCATCAATCAAATTTATCTGTGCTGCTACGTAGTAGGAAACAGACTCAAATTCATTTGGTTAAGTTGGTAATTAATGCTTTATAAAAGCCATTTATGGCCAATTCACTAACAGCCAACTGCTGGTGGAAGTGGAACAGGTAAATGTGGATTTTTTTTTTTAAATTTAAAAAAAAAAAAGAGTTTTAATTTATGGTATCTGCTCTTGATGATATCTTTTTATTATCAGACTATAACATCAATCAGTTTTTTGTGTAGTTAGAAATTGAATTTCAGATCTTTTATTCAACCATCAAAATTTTGCCAATTTAACTAACTAAAATTCACAATAAATGTAAATTTCAAATCGAAGAGAAAGGCGGTAAAAGACGTATTGGACTGTTGGTGTTAACATTTACTACAAAATCAGTTCTGTTGTTTTGTTTAATTAAATCCATACCATATTCAATAATTTTTTTTTCCTTATAGACTAACTTGCATCCCCCGACCAACATATAGGTTTTTAGTATAAAAGTGTTTTTATTTTGTATATTTTTTTAAAAGAAAATTGAGAGTTCAAATAAAATGAAGCAAAACATCCAAAAAAAACCATATTAATATATAAAAATCTAAATGAAAAAAAAATTAAAAATAGAAGGATATTAAGGTAAAATTAAAAAAAAAAGACATTTTTTTATATAGAGAAACTTTATTTAAAGTCTGTTATAAAATATAAACAACATTGCTATCGTATACTGAAAAATGAATAAACACCATAAAATTCTACTTATAAATATAAAGTATAATAATATTTACATCAGTTTCAATACTTAATTATTTAGCTAAATTTTAACTAAAAATTTGACTTTTCTAATTTAGTCACTTCATATTCATATGTGCATGATTAAACTCTTTTTTTTTTCTTTTTTTTTTTCTATTTCATTTAAATTATAATTATAATTTCTTTTTCTTTTTTAATCCAATATATCATTTTATTTTCCTCTCCCATCCATCCTCCCCCAATTTAAGAATTATTTTGTCCTCAATTACAAATAAATCAACCCTTGACATTTCACAAATTAATAAATTTTCACACAAAAAAAGAGATACAAAGAAAGTGTGTATTTTCACAAAGAGATGCAAATTAACCCTTTAAATTAAAAAAAAAAAAATTAAAAATTCTTTATCATCAAAGATGAAATCATTGTCATCCTCTCCGATGTTAATCATCGTCTTCAACCAAGAAATAGTTACCATAACCCTCATCCTTCTCTTGTAGCGTTTTTTACATGATTTTGGAGATTGTGTTGTGTGACATTCGTCGAGTTGAAGGACTAGATCGGAGCTCGAGTCTTAGCCCATCCTTCTTGATGAGAAAGAGATGTTGAGAAAAATACTAAACATAAATATTGAGTTACAGTAGCTCAGTATCAATAAATATAATGACCGATTGTTCATATATATTAATTTTTTGCTAAAGGCTATTGAGTATTGAGCCTAATGCAAGAGTTTTTTTATTATTATTATTTTATTTTAATGTAAGTTTAGCTATATTTCAGATATGATAAAGGTTTATTGAGCCTAGTTTGAGTGCTCTAAATAATAATAGATTTTATCATAGACGTTTTTGAGCTACAGCTCTAATATTCCACCTTGTTGCTGTTGAGAACAGTGTAGGTTATATACGATGAAAGCTGAATTGAAGTAGAAAATATGGAGAACAAAGAACATAAGAGTGAATGAGCAAGAGAAATATTGTCTTAGATCGAGAAGAAGAAAAATTATTTGTATTGTATTCAATGTATTGGCCACTTATAACTCCACTCAAACCTAGCATAAAGGTGTAGCCTTCTTAGCTAACTGTTATAACTTCTTTAAGAAGAAAGTCACTAAGGATTTACACATAAGTATTGTTAAACATATAAACACCCACATATTGGAGAAAATCAATCAATTTAAACAAATTTGCAACTTGCAAGACAAAGGAGATTTAAAAAAAAAAATTATAATTTGATAGTTGCAAGAAGGGGATTTGAATTGAACTACAAGGCTTTTTACCAAAGAAGATAACTGGGGACATAGATTAACTTTTGTATTTGGGCCCCTTGATTATCTTTATACATAAAACATAAGAAAAATAATAATAAATGAGTTCTTATAAAAAGTAATACTTTTAAATGAAATACATTATGACAATGGGTAATCCTAGTAGTGGGTTTTTCTAGGGTTTTTGGCTAAGATCAAGAGAGGCTAAATAATCCTGGTGGCCCAAGCCGACCTGATTATATAAATAAATAAATAAAAATTCTCCGGCCCAAAACAGTAGCCTCTTGGTCTAGGAGAGCGTAGCAGTTGGGCCCATTATTCAGGTTAATCAATGGTTCATGCATTGGGCAACACTATTCGCTTAAAGTGGGCTTCACTTTTCACTGCTATGAGTTTGTATTTATTTGAGGAGCAAAATGAGTTTGTATTTTTTTTTTTTTTGTCAAAATCATTTTTTTACCCATTAGTAACAATTTATCACTTTAAATTTATTATAAAATTATTGTTACTTAAAAAAAATAAAATACAGGGAATTAGACTAGCTCTAAAAGGAAACATGGATTGAGTTATTCTTCACTCTTTGCATCAAAGATTTCATCCTAGATCATTAAATAGGAATCCGAAGATAAAGAGAGAAACAAAGAATACCACTACTAAGGGTGTTCACCAAACCACACAACCACACCCAAATTGACCAAAACTACTCATAAAAATAAAATAATTGCATTGCATTGCACTGCATTGTGTGGTGTGCAGTACGTTTTATGATAAGAAAACCATACAAAATTGCACCGCAGCCATATATATATATATATTTATTTATTTATTTATTTTATATTTAAAGTTATATTAATAATTTAATATTATATGAAGTAAGTGGCAAGCCTAGTGTTAGATCATTCCAGTTCCATGTTAAAAACAACTTTGTTTTGGTAAATACAAAATCAAAAGTTCAATATATATATATATTTGTATATACCATATATTTGTGATACTTTTAGTTTACTATCATTCTGTCATGAATTTTTTTTTTTTTGGTCTTGTATATATTTGCATTACTTTTTTTGTTATCTAGGTTATATATATTTAAAAAAAAAAACTTACTATCATATTATCATGATTATTAATAGTGAATTAGAAATTGGTCATGACATCCTCAAAAATATACCATCCCATAATCGACCAAATTGCACCTTATACACTGCAATAAATATGTGACTGCAAAATTGAGGTGCGATGTGGTTATAATTTTGGCCAAATTGCACCGCAAAGTGTGGTGTTTAAAATGGCCCAAAACTACACCAAACTGCATTGCGAAATAGTTTAAAAGTAGAGATCAATTAAAGTTAACCCGTCCTTGGCTGTCGTCCATGGCCTGACCACGTCCAAAGAAAGCAATCTAAGAATGACATAATGAGTATACAGTGCTCGTCTGTTAATAACAAGATGATTCAGTCTGAAAGTCCTCCATGGACGACTAGATACATGGATGACTAGATACATAGACAACTAGATTATACTTAATAAATCCTACGAAGAATTCTCCATCAGTTCCACATAATTAGACCATGACATATTGCTCTTAATATGTGGAAGGGACTCTTCAGACTTCGCTCCACATACCCCATTTTCTCCATTAATCGCCCACATCATCCATGATGATAGTGGATCCAAACAAATAGACCCACTTCTAACTCTCTATAAAAGGAGCAAACTCCATTCATTCGAGGTAAGTTCTGACCATTCACTATTTTCTATTCTTGTGTTCTAGAGAGAAAACTGACTTAACCATCAGAGAGTCCTTGGCCAGGTCACACCGGTCACTTTTGACAGTTCTTTCTTTCTTTTTAGGACTTACAGCCATTACCATGGCCCGAAGTATTTCAATCTACTGATTTTCGTGCATCATCAGTAAGCATTAAACAATCTCCAAGATCATTTATTTTTGGAAAATATATAATAGATTCTCCATTTTTATACCACGAACCTTATTTTGACATCATGAAATTGTTTTTCTAAGTCTGTAGAAATATAAAAGAATTTTCATAAATTCATTTGTAATAAGAGTCAAGTCTTTCATTACAAAATACGTTTTGCACTTGATACAATTGTTCTCAATGGTTGAGATTGAGAGTTTAAAAAAAGTAACTTTCAATCTCAATTAAGGAAAAGTTAAAAAGTGAGAATTGTTAAATATTTTTGTGAGAATTGTAAAAGTAATGTTTCTACTAAATGGCATTTGGTTTACCGTGATATACTCTTAATGTGATAATTACGCAATACTAGCATTTGAAAATGCTAATAGTTTTTATTCAACATAATTTGAAGTTGCTACATTTTTCAATCACAAAAATACCTAGAGGTGTGATGAGTATTTGTTAGAAATATGAAATAATTGTTGTAATTCTTTTAGTTAGGTAGTTAGCTAGTTAGTTGAGATTAGGATAAGTTAGTTAGGATTTGAGTACATATAGCTCATTTAACACATGGCTTAATTCATAGAGCACATGTTAAATTAACTAGCCAATTATCTTGAGCCATGTGGGCTAATGACATTAGAGCTAGTCTCCTATAAATACATAATTGTAATTCAACATTACATATGAATTGAAGAATAAACCAACTCATTGCTTAGTACATCTCTCTCTCTCTCTCTCAATATTTCTCTATGGAGGGTGATTACCTCGAATTAAATCAATTCTCTTATAATTCCTATCCATCCTCATTAGGAATCACCGGGTTCCTAACAAGTGGTATCAGAGCCATTCATCCTGAAGCCATGGTTAAAACAAAATCTATAATACTTCTAGATGAAGCTATTTCCAACTTTCAAGAAATTCAGAAAAAACTTAATATCATTTTGCAAAAATTAACCGATGCAAAAAAAGAAGAAGAAGACAACAACCTCGAACACCTCAGTCCAGTGAGAATCATATATCAAGAAATGCTCTAGCCATAACTTTTCCAAAATCAATCAAAGTTGATTTTCCTAGGTTTAAGGGTGAAGGACCCGCTGCTTAAGTTTTTAAAGCAAACCAATACTTCAACTATTACAAGACCCCAGATCATGAAAAACTTCCAATAGCCTATTTTCACATGGATGGGGAAGCATTGGTGTGGTTCGAAAATGCTGAAGATACTGGATTATTTTTTAGTAGGGATGCATTTGTTTAAGTACTACAAGTCAAATTTGAATCTACTACCAATGAAAATCCATTGAAGGCTACTATTTAAGAACCACATATTCTTGTGAGTAATCCAATGCTTATTGGCGTTAGCCGAACTCATGTTTCACCAAATGGTCCTGTTCATGCAATCAAGAATGAAGACGTAGACTTGCCACACATTCACGTTGGGGGCCAAATTTCGTTACTTAGTGGCCATCACGAAGCCAAGGAACTAGATGCTTATTTTCTTGGTGATAGTTGTGGGATAAATGATGGATTCCATAGCCAAGATGATAACAATTTTTATAAGAAATTGAGTTCTATATTGCTGAAGGTTAAGTTCAAATGACTGCTTTGCATTATACTCCTATGTCATGGGCTATGATTAATTGTTTTGGAGTTGTTCGTGTAATCAACGGTTAAGATGCTTTGGTGTATTGGGTTAGTGGCCGGTTTTCTCTAATGAAGGTATAATTATACAACAACAACTTATGAGCAAGGTGTTTTCAAAGGGAGGGAAATGTTAAGAATATGAAATAATTGTTGTAATTCCTTTAGATAGGTAGTTAGCTAGTTGATTGAGATTATGATGAGTTAGTTAGGATTTGAGCACATGTAGCTCATTTAACACATGGCTTAATTCGTAGAGCACATGTTGAATTAACTAGCCAATTATCTTAAGCCATGTGGGCCAATGACATTAAAACTAGTCTCCTATAAATACATGATTATAATTCAATATTACATATGAATTAAAGAATAAACCAACTTATTGCTTAATGCATATCTCTCTCTCTCTCTCTCTCAATATTTCTCTATGAAGGGTGACTAACTCGAATTAAGTTAATTCCCTTATAATTCCTATCCATCCCCAGTAAGAACTATTGGGTTCCTACAGTATTATGCATTTGTAAATGAAATAAGTTTTTCGTATAAACACTCATCACACCCCCAGGTATTTTTCATGATTAGAAAATATAGCAACTTCAAATTATGTTGAATGAAAACTATTAACCATTAAAAAAAAAGCCTCTAAGCATGTACGTGAGCGCATGTTCAAAGGCTAATATTTTGTAATTATCACATTAAGAGTATATTACAGTGAACCGAATGCCACTTGGTGGAAACCACCAGGTATATATCTATCTTTCACTAGCTCTGCTTGATTTGTTGCATGAATTTGGGTTTTGAATGTTTTTAAGCATTAGGACAAGGTGTTTGATACCTATAAACAAAGAATACAAAATCTCTCTTTCTTTTTTTCACTCCACTTTTCTTCTTTTCCTTCTTTTTCTTCTTTTTTCCCCCCTCTTTCTCTCTCTGGTTTCTTTTTATTAGAAGTAAAATTTGAAAATATAATCGTTGGATTACATGTTCTTTATGTTCTTAACGCGTGTGTCAAATTTTGTTCAAATCAGATGTTATTTACTATTCGATCAATAAACTTATTTTTTATGCATAATTTTAAAACACAAAAACTTGAAATTTAAACAATTGATTGATGACATATCGATCGATCTTTGACATTCTTAAAATTTTGCAAGCATGAAGGATATAATAAGAACATGCAATCTAACAATTAGATTTTTAAAATTTACATTCAATAAAAAGGTATGCAAGGAGTTTGAAGATTAGAGAGAAACATTTTTCAAATGAGGGAGCACTATGTCACCATACTCCTGAACTACCTAGTCATTTTCCCATTAGCTAAGGAAATAATTCTCGTGACCTAAGCCAATTTTATTAAAGAAAACAATCTACGACACCAAAGTGTAAACACCCTATTTCATTCCTCAATTATAATGCATATCTTTTGCGCATGCGTCCCCCCAATGATGAACTAATTGAATGATGTGCATGACTCTCTGATCTCTCTCTCAATTTACATGTCTTTATTTTATTTTTTTAACTCCTTTATTTATTTATTTTTAGTTTTAACCGTCAATCTTTATTTTAAGTGCATTTGAAGCAACAATTTTTAATCTATGCATGCTTGTCTTTTTACCCTTTTTCCACAAAATCCTCAATTTTTGAAAGTTATATCCAAAAAGATCAAGTTTTGTCCCTTTAGCTCCTTCTGTTAATTTAACTTAAAAATAATTGCATTTTATTTCAAATATATTGGCAAACCCAGCTTTAGTGGTCGAAAAGAAAAGGACAAAATGAAACAGAATGGTGAGACATACATTGTAGGTACAATGGATAGACACCTCCAACACTAAGCAGGTCCAACGTGCCCTCATCTGCACTATTTTTGTCATGGTTGTCATTCCACTGTTCCAGCGACTGCAGTAGGGTGTGCAAACAACAACGGATAGTGTGGTGGATTTTGAATTGGAAAAGGGAGAGGGGAGACCATATAAGGACGGAAAAACAAAGGAAAAGGGGGAGGAGAGTGAGAAAAAGAAAGAAAAACTAGAGAGAACAGAGGAAAAACACGGAGACTCCATTTTCGCTTGATTTTAAAACTAAGATGTACTTGTCATTTTTCATCTCCTAGAATAATTTTCACTATATCTCTTTGCATTCTAATTTTCAAAAGCCTTCAAAAAACGCAAATTAAAAATAAAAAAAAATAAAAAATAAAAAAAACATTGAGAGATATTGAAATTTCTTAGGAGAAAATCCAGTCTTGAAGGGGGGACAAATTTGGCCCCAAACTAACGAGTCCAACATCCAATGTTAGCCAGGCCCGCACTATACACAGCTGGTCCAGTACCTCTCCATCAACCATTGCCGGTGGAGCATCGCGTGTTGGGGGGACCATCCTTCGAAGAATGCCGTTGTCGTTGCCATTCATCTCAGTGGAGTTATCATCAAACTTGTCCAAGGAACTGCTGGGTATGTTTTCGACCTTACCACTCTTTATCCTTGCGTGTTTTTGTCGTTTGAAGTTTGGATGCCTTGTTCTTTTCGGTCTGAATATTAAAGATTGAAACTTAGGCTGTCTTATGATTTAAGAACTAGACTTGGTTGTAATAAAAGAAAGTTAAAAGTCAAAAGTGGGGTTAAATCATGTCAATCTATGGTTTCTTAAAATGTGGACCTATGCATTGAAGGCTTTTGATGAAAACGTAGGTTTATAAACCATAGCTAATCTACAAGTTGTCTAGACCCACTGTACTTCCAACAACCCCTATGTTTTCGGTATTTACAAATGAAAATAAAAATATGTTTTATTTTTTACCTCAAATCAAAACCAAGTCACAGACTAATTTGATTAAGCCCCACTATTTTCTTTTAAAAAAAAAGTATAATCTCAATGTTTCCCTTAAAATGAAATCTTCTCATGTTGCTTAGATAATAACTTGGGAGAGTTTAAGTTTACACATGCTTTTTATAATAGTTGTTATGTCAGTTCCTTGATTTGCTGGTTTATTTCTTTGTCATTGCTTTGTTTTGTTATTAACTTGCTGCTGCTTTTTTTATTATCGTTATCTTGTCTTATAATTTAGCTTTAGGCCACCATGCCATAAAATCAACTACTTGCTTGATTTGGTGTAATGAATTCGGTTAGAAATATTGTGTCCATTGAACGATTAGTTGAACATCAAATAGTCCTTACTTATTTGGTAGAGACCAGTAGACATATTGGGCGTGCGTAGGTGCTTCATACCTTCCCATGGCGTAATTTGACCCCCGAACTTGTCCTTGGTGGACGTAGACCATCTTCCTTATCCATTAAGTCAATCAAATAAAAAAAAGGGGTTTTTATTTCTTGTTTTGTTTTCCCTTAAAAAAATAAAATAAAATAAGTGGCAACTCCTCAACTTTTTTTTTAAGACCCATGATTTTTCTAATAAAAAAAATAATCCCAAAATTAAACCTTTCTTTTTCTTTAAAAACCTCTCTAAGGGGCATCATGTGGCTGTGTACACACAAAGTAGCCTCTTGAAGAGTGAGGCAGTTGGATCCATTATTAAGGTTGGTCAATGGGTCATACACTGGCCAACAATATTAGCTTACAAGTGGGCCTCACTTTTCACATGTAATCGGCCGCATATATACATCATTAAGCCACAATTTGAGCACATCTAATGTACCCACCTCCAGCGGCGGAGTTAGAAAAAATCGATTTCAAAATACGTTTCTTTGTTTTTTTAAATTTTGCTAGATGGAGTTGAGATAGCGGGCTCACGTATGATTTTGGGCTAGTCACGAATAATGTAGATTGTTACATACCACATGCATTTGTTTTTGTATTTTAAAAAAAATGTTGTTTATTGCTTCTTTGAAACTATTGATTTGGTTGAAATGAAATTTTAAAGCGCATGATATTTTAATCTACTTGGGAAAATATTGCATAGATTTTGGCTTGTGCTTGATTCAATTAGGAATGGCAACGGATTGGGTTTGGGGCGGGTTTCTTTATGCCCAAACTCGACCCTTCGGGCCCATACCCGTTACCCAAACTCGACTCGTTTAATAAACGGGTTTTTTTTTTTGTTGCACCCAAACCTGCCCCATTGGGCCCCGTGGGCCCTGGCCCAAAATCACAAAAATAGAAATCAGTACAAACCCAAAATCACAAATCACAGAATATCCATTTAACAAACCCAAAACTAAATAAAAATAATCACAACATTTTCTTGGCAATTTTCTTGTCATCCAAACGGATGTGAAGATCTAACAAACCAATCTGTACAAAAAATCCAACAAATCCTAGAAATTTTGCAAACCCAAAAATAAAATTAGCAAATCTGAAAATTCCACCAACAAAACGCAAAAAAAAAAAAAAAAAAAAAAAAAAAAACCAAACCCAAATTTGGCTCACAAAAAGAAAAAAAAACCTAAACCCAATCGGTTGTGGCCGTAGGGGCTGTAAACGAGCTGAGCTTTACCGAGTAGTGCATGTTTAAGCTTGGCTCGTCGGTAAAATTCAAAAGCTCAAGTTTGGCTTGAGCTTGAGACAAGCCTAAAATATTGTTTGAGCTTGAACTTGAGCTTGTGGGAAAGCCAAAAAAACTTGAGCTTGACTTGATTCATTAGTCAAGCCAAGCTCAAGCTTAATATCAAGCTCAAACTCGAGCTTAGATCAAGCTTTTAAGCTTGAGATCCAACAAAATTATCTTATCAAATGCTTAAATCTCCCAAAATCAAGTAAACAAAAATAAGAAAATAGCATGCTCATTTTATCATGCTTCTAGTCTGACCTATGATTAGCAATTGTTCAAATTACAACTTTACAAAATCAAATCCATCCATTCATCCTTTATTTTCTATAGCTTCGTCATTTGTTTAAAATATAATTTTTACATCCACATTAGATGATAAAAAACTAGAAAAAGACTTGATTATAACTATTGTGAATGAGAAAGAATTAACATGTTTTATAACTTTACATTAGTTAATAGATAATGAAGGACCATATGTGGCCTACTTATAAATTTTTTTTAAAAGGTAATTGAAGTCTAAAGTAGGGCTTGATCAATTTAGAGGGAAGTGGAAAATTAAGGTAAAGGATAGTGGTCCAATATGAGACATTTTATTATTAAGAAATGTGTAATTAGTTTATTTAGAAAGCACATATCAAGCTTTTAAATGAGTCTATACTTGACTTCTTTTGTATCGAGCCTTATAGTTCACGAGCTTGTTCATGAACAAATAGTTTTGCTTGGGCTTGGCTTGTTTACTAAACAAGCTTAAAATTCAGGCTCAAGCTTGGCTTATTTATAAACAAACAAACATGAACGAGTTTTTTATCCAGCCGAGCCTGAGTTGTTTATGAATGGCTTGGTTCATTTACAGCCCTAGTTGTGGGTCTGTAATGGGTGAGGGGTGGTTCACGGTGGTTATGGAGATCTTCATGATTGATGAGAGTTTCAACTTGTCGGTGAGGAGATTGATTGCTTGATTGTGGCTTGGCTTGTCGGCAAGGATTTTCTTGGATCTTGTTGTCTAGGCTTAATTGTGGCTATGGTGGCTTGGGTGAGTTGCCGATTGCGTGGTGCTTGATCGCTTGAAGGAGGGCTTGCATGGGGCTTAATCGCTTAAGTTGAGACTTGAGAGTGAGAGCTGAGTAAGGGTGAGGTGTGAGAGGGGTGGCTGTTGAATTAGAGAGTGAGAGTTAGAATGAGTGAGAGTTAGGGTTAGGTGTAAGGGAATATATTTATATATATATATATATATATAGAGAGAGAGAGAGAGAGAGAGAGAGAGTTAGGTTTTTTTTGTTAATTTTAGCTAAACTAAGCGGATCGGGTAATGCAAAAACCCGGACCTACTTCGGGTTTTATTTTAAAAAGCCAAACCCGACCTTACTATTTATCGGGTCAGGTCAAGCCGAGTACTTGCGAGTTGGGTAACAATTGCGATCCTCATATTCAATTGATTAAGAATTTGGTTGCTTGTTGTGTTGTCAAGTTTACCCCATTTATTTATTTATTTATTTGTCAAATCAAGAGGAATAGCTACCTTTGGGACTTTATTACTTGGGTTGTGTGCTTTGAGAGGACATTAGGCCTTTTATATCAAGCTTCTAGGATTTAGGTTGTTTTTGTTTTCGTTTTTGTTTCCCCCCAATTTTTGTGCACCTAAGACTATGGATTTTTATCTTCATTGATACTTCGGAGATTGTTTTGGCATTTGAATTATTGAGAATAATTTTGGAGTTTATTTAAGGATAATTACTATTCTGTAAGAAAGTCTTCCATGCTTGTAAGGTAACAACTTTATAAGTTTGCGGCCTTTGTTGCATGCCTAATTAATTTGTTGGGTGGGAAGCTTGTTACAGCAATATCTTATGCATCGTAGGTAATGAGATATATGGGGTATTTATTTCTCCATTTGCTTTGAAATGGAAAGAGTTCATGAATTCTAAAAAGTAGATTCATAAATGAAAAGTTATACATAATTCCTAATAATTTAAAATATCATTTCATTAAGTAAGAAATGATAAATAATTTTTAAATGATGTACAGTAACAAATTCATATTCATCTTCGGAGTTCAGATTTGTGAAATAAAAATTGTTGACCTTAAAAAAAACAAAAAACCTTTTTCCGGGCACTTTGGGTTTTCTAATAGTCCATATTTTCATGGCCATTGGATCCGGGTATTTTGGGCTTTGTAATAGTCCAAGTATTCATTGTCATTGGTCCAAGTAATATGTAGTTTCAGAACATTGTTGTGGGCGGGTATAGTTACATTCAAATTCAATGAATTATGAATGTTGTAAGGCTCACCAGATAAGTAGAAAATCCAAAATAATGAGGTACCAGAATTTAAACATATATTGGTTTATGCATTATAATAAATTAGCATGTAACTTATACAAATGTATGAATCAATGAATTATGAATGTTGTAAGGCTCACCAGATAAGTAGAAAATCCAAAATAATGAGGTACCAGAATTTAAACATATATTGGTTTATGCATTATAATAAATTAGCATGTAACTTATACAAATGTATGAATGTATTTAAAATTAAAAATAATTTTTTTATTATAAAAATATAAATTATTAAAAAAAAATAGCATATAACACATGCATACATATTGATACATTTAAAATTAAACACAATTTTTATCATAAAAATATAAATAATTAGTCAAATTTTCTTTTAAAAGTAAACGTAATAAAACACATATTAAAATTTTTACCTAAATTTTTAATACTACTTATGATCTCTTTTTTTTTCTTTTTCTTTTTTTTTCTTTTTTTTTAAATAAGATAAAACGTGTAGTGATCTTTGTTGTGTGATGATTTTTATTGAGTATGTGTGATTGATTTTTTTTTTAATTTCATTGTTCATTAATATTATATTCTTAATATTTTGCACTCATTAACTCACTTGGCACAAAGATTAACAAACTTAAGTGAAAATATAGTACAAACTTAAATGGATAATTATGGTATGGTCCTCACAAAAATTTAGACGTATGACACAAAATTATATTCTAATTTCAAATTTCAAATTCTAATTATACCTCCAACTTTGCGTATTAATATATATATATATATATATATAATTTTTTTTAATGAAAAATTTACCAATTTCATTAAAGAAAGAACTAAGGGGTTACATCAATGAAAACTAAATAAGAGATGTCTGGTGGAAAAGAAAGACTCCATCCAAACTAAGAGAGGGAAGGACTTCCTAGCTCTTTTGGCTAAGGCATGGGCCATAGAGTTGCCCTGCCGCCTGGTATGAGAGAAGGAACAGGATTGAAAAAAAAAAACCCAAAGTAGACTTATACGGTCTTTGATAATATGACCAATACAAGAACAATTTGAACACTCTTCTAATAAAGCCTTAAATACAAGCATTATTCATTTGAATGGCAAAAGTAGCTAAGCTAGGTAATTATACTGCCGTGACGCTTTATGTCACACTCATCCATTAAATTGTATTAGATATTCCTCAATAGAAGAAGCTTGTAGTCTCTACAAGGTTCGAAAATATGAAAAGCGTTCAAAATTTTTAATCTCCGGCCAAAGGAAGCTAAAAGACACTAGATCACATGGTAGAGAGTTGAGACCAAAACAAATAACCTGCTATCAAGGCGTACTGCTGTGCTGATCTTGGGTAACTGGATCCATGCATATATGCAAGCAGCAAACACATCAGCCAATTGATGTTGATATAAAGTATACGTGTAGAGTTTGATATATCTGCCTTTGTGTCCATATATGGCTGTTGAATTACAAATGAAAAATGATAATGCCCAAGTTTTGAGAGGAAACATCATAGAAACTTCTCAACTTTCGGACCCTTGTACTTTCTGCTTGCACAAGCTTCAGAGGCTTGAGGGCATACTCAACGTGGTTGGGCCACCCTGATCATCGCTTCAGGAACTAAATTAAGCAACGTACGTACTTGGAAGTGAGTTCCAGTAGTGATTACCTATATTGATTTTACTAAGCTCAGTTATCCAAATATACTGAGTGACAAGCTTAGGGACCATGCCTAATGGTTGTAATTAATTAAGCCAGTTAAGTTTGAATACCATCATGGAGCTCAAGGAAGCCATGGCTCAAAGCATAAATGCACAAATCCTAATTTTAAGCTGGTCTTGTTTATAACCTTTCCCCATGTCTATCCTCTATTTTGGAAAAATAAAACCATTGATATTGTCATTCTACAAAAATGGAAATGCTGATGTCTAGCACAAAATGGAACTCACTGAATTGAGGTGTCAATAGCAGTTGCATTTCTCCAAATCCATCGAAGATATTTTTTGATCTAAAACTTTGATATCACAAAATATCTTTAACGGATTTGGAGAATAGTTTATCAGGACCCGGCATATTAATTGCTTTTAATTTCATGTTTGCTTTAGGCTTGACAACTCTCTAGCCAAGTTGTTTCTTAATTCTACGTTTATAGCAAGCAAACTCAGCGTTTATCACAAAAATAACAATGAGAACTAAGTAGCACTTTTTAGATTATAACCCCGGCCTTTATCATTCATGAGGGGTCATTAATTACTGTTTATTACCCAAAATCCAAAATGAGAGGATGGATATTATATTAGTAACAACAATCCATTTCATGATTAAGATTATATTTCTTAGATAAATATAACAGTGTACAGTTTGCTAGCCTTGGCTGGTTACTATGCAGGCTCGAGCCTATTTGAAATTGAAAAGGAAACTTCTATAGCATTACCAGGAACGCAGGTAGCATTTCTTATTTACTATCCTAGCTTGGTCGTATTGGATAATTGGAAGTTATAGAGAAATAAAAATGTGGACGAAAAGAAAACCACATGATTATGACTGCTTTCAGTTTGTCTGATTTGACACGAAAGAATCTGCCAGGAAAGTTCCTCACTTATAACTCACTCTTCAACATTGCACAACAATAGTTGGGCACAGTTTGAGTTAAGGCAACATTATATTTCCAACATCTTTCTTTATAAAAGGAGCATCCCTATAATGTAGTTCATGCATACAAGGAAGAACTAGAAAAAAGAATTAAGAGGCAAGCTAGTTGAGTGCAATTGTGTGCCAAAAAAAAATAGTTTAAGAACTGAGAAATGGAGATCGTGGAAGTAAGCAGCTACGAGGCACTGCCTCTGCTCTCATTGAATCATGTATCTTTGTTGTGCAGATCAGTTTGGGATTCAGTGCGGTTCTACGAAGACGTCTTGGGCTTTGTTCTCATCAAACGCCCCTCTTCTTTCAATTTCAATGGAGCTTGGTTAGCTTTCTATATGCCCTCTATATATATATGCATGTGTTTTCTTTATCCGTTAACATTTTCCATAAGTAAAAATATAGGAGTACCTACTTAAACCCCTTGATCAAACTTTAATTATTAAAAAAAAAATTGATGAAGGATATTGACACATTTGTCTGAACATTTTTCTTTAGAATTTTTTTTTCTTTTTTTTTTTTGGGAAAAGATGAATCTTGTTAATCAAATTTTTATGAATTTATGTAGGTTGTACAATTATGGCATTGGGATACACTTAATTGAGAACCCTGCACTTGATGAGTATGACACCGTCAATGAATTGCGACCAATTAATCCCAAAGACAACCACATCTCCTTCCAGGTAAGAAAATATGAACTTAAATTTGGAAAAAAGAAAAAAGCAAAGTATAAACATTAGGCTATATACATTGGAGTAATAGTTGTGTCACTGATCGTATGGCTTATATGTTAACAACATGTTTTTGGACAGTGTACTGATGTTGGACTAGTTATAAGGAGGCTCCAAGATATGGGGATGAGGTATGTAACAGCTGTGGTAGAAGATGATGGGGCAAAGGTGGATCAGGTGTTCTTCCATGACCCAGATGGCTATATGGTCGAGCTTTGCAACTGTGAGAATATCCCTGTAATTCCTATCTCTTCCTGTGCGTTCAAGCCTAGAGGGGAAAGTTTCAAGAAGGCACCAGCTAAATGTGGTTTCATGGAGAATGTCATGATGGAAAGCTTGAGCATGGACATGATGAACTTTTCATTTTAACTTCACCAAAGCATGAACAATTTCATCTTCTTTTGTTTTTCAAAAAATCAAATTTGTTGTGTCCCAAATGTATAACAATTAAAGCCTATTATGGCCTTGTGTCTTGGTTTCAAAAGAGTTTGTATTGGTTAATCTGGTACCTCCAATAAAGATTGTAAGATTGAGTGAGTTTGTTTTTTTGTAATATATACATTGAAGCCAATATGTGGCTTTTGATTATGTCAATATTTTATTTTCTTTGAAAGCTTCCGCTGATGGAAGCTTCCCATGGGTGCAACTGTACATGCAAGAAATTGCCTATTGATGTGTCCCGATGTTGTGGGCCAGTCATCTCTATAGAAGTGGTTTGTGGCTTTGTGGTGTTAAATTGCTGTTGTTGCTGCTCTTCTTGTTATTGATCTTATACAGTTTACTCTATAATTAATGATGCCGGCAGCCTGGCTTGCGATGGACTCTTTACCAATCACTGGTTAAATCAAGGACCTGGGTTCACGGGTTTAAGGTTGTTTTTTTTTTTTTTTTTTGAGAAGGAAGTCAACTTATATTATTCCAATGAAACGATTAATCAGTTTGAACAAAATGAAAAATTGATGGTGGAACATCCATACAATGGAATTAGACAAGCTAAGTGCTAATCTCGCGAAGCCATATGCAACTTTGTTATCCTCTCTCTTTGTATGAGAATAAGATAATTCTATGAAATTTCTTTCTACTACTTTTGCATCTTGAATGAGTAGATCATACGCTGCCAAACCTGCCTTTTTAGATCTCAAAGCTTCTGTAACGACACTCGAGTCCCCTTCAAGCACAACTCTGTCCACGCCAATTTCTGCAGCAAACTCAATGGCTCGTGCTGCTGCCATAGCTTCAATCTCCACTGGTTTATATGCTTGAGTCACATTTTGAGCAAGTGATGCGATAACCAGCCCTTCATGATCTCTAACCACAATGCCAATACCTGAACGGTTTGAGCTTGATTGCATTTATGTCATGCTTTCAGGGAATACAAATTAAAGTCTTGATAGTTACACACCCAAGTATACCATGATATACACACGTCAGCTGAAATCGTGTTTATTAATTAAAATTGTGACGTGAATGAAAACACAATCAAAAGAGTGTACATGAAATATGTACAAAAGTAAACGTGTAACAATGATTAACCAACAAATTATACCCCGTATCACCAAACCCTATCCATCAAAGATATCTTTTGCAAGCATGTCGCTCTTTTTAGGGGTTAAAAGGGAGTAAAGGTTCTCTTGGCACCATGAAGTTGAGAAGATGGAGCCTTGCCATGTTGGACAGAAACTAAATCGATGATATAAATTAACAGGATTAACAAGGCTTTGTAGTTAAACTTGGCTCGGCTTATCAAGAGGCCAATGAGAGATATATAAAAGACTCAGTTTCTTTCGAAATTGTTGGCTACTTTTATACAAATAAGTTTTATACTTATCCCAATTTCTTGGGATAATTATCTGGCACGGGAAGTGAAAAATATCAACACCACATGTAAAGTGTAATGTAATAAGAACCACAAAAACCATCTTGATTCTTGACTCCTCTCCCTCTCTAAAAATCATATAACCCTCGAAAAGACATTGTTCACAATTTCCCCATTTTAATTGACTAAATTTAGAAAAGTGAATACCCTGGGGAAAATATTAGCATAAACATCTTGGACTATTGAGGTTTGAGCATTGACTCTTTCATTTGATACTAATACATTACTTTGTGATCAGGCTAACTTCTGTCTTTGCAGACAAGGATCAATTCGATTTTGAAAATTCTTGCTAAATTCAATTATTCTCATTGTACCTCATATTAATCTATATAAATGCTTTATATATTAAAAAATAAAAAATTCATTTTGTTTCCATAAATTGTAATTTGGTTTTTATCCATTTAAAGTTTATTGGACACATGTATTAATGGAAATTATTTTATTATTTAGATCCTTTTCTTCTCTTGGTTAAAAATTGAGTCTTTTGGCTAAATATTAGTAAAAATTGAGTTTATGGGTGATATGTGGCAAGTTATTGAGGGTATTGAAGAGATGGAGTAGATTCGGCTTTCTCTTTGCTGAATTATGAGAAATTATTAGATCCAATGGGAGGACTGTTGAAGTGGTTCTCCCCATCAATGAAATAATGTCACTTATGCAAATATGTGAGTCAGCACAAGAATTAAAAATAAAAAACCATTACATGAAGTCACATTTGCATAAATGATACCACTTCAGCAATCCTCTGATGAACCTAATAAATTACATACTAAATGCCAGATTAGGAATTCGACATTGAATTTAGCACTCTAAATGTCAAATTTGTTGCTTAATTCTCTATCTTACCTAACTTGCCCTACCCTACCCTACCCTACCCTGTTCCTATCATGCCTTGCTAGCAAGGTTGGAGAGAAAAAAGCTTGACCAAATTTGGCATTCAGATGACTGAATTAGGAGAGAGAAATAGTAGGGAAATTTGGCTTTTATTTTATAGCCCAAATTTTGGCATTTAGGGCATGTATGGTTGTATTTTTACAATATGTATTTTTACAATACTTTTTTACCCACATGTATTTTCACAACACTTAATTGAGTTTGGATTGCACTAAAAAACTGTGGAGTTTGAGTTTGGCGTTTTTTTTGTGGATCTCATGCATTGTTCATGGGACCCACAAGTACGAAAAAACGCAAATGTTAAGTTAAAACTGGGTCCCATGGCATTATTCACATTTTTAAAAATTATTTTGCTACAGTATTTTCAATTTTCAATAATAAGCGGTATCTAAACAAACCCTTAAACAACGTTACTAGAATAACAATATCAAATGGGAGTTAGAATGCCAAATTGCCATGTAATTCGGCAAAAAGAAAGCCAAAAATTTGCTCACTTTCCTCTGTTCCCTCAATAACTTGCTACAGATTACATGTTAGTATATCACCTATAAACTTGATTTTTACCAATATTTAGCCAAAAACCTATAAAATAGGCAATGATAGTTCAGCCATAATGCTTCTAAGTCATTTTGTCAATGCGTTGTGACCTGTAGGGTGATCGTTAAGTGCTAACTAAACTGGTGATCGCTAAGTGCTAACTAAACTCAAAACAACGTTATTTTTTTCATTCAAAATTATGCCATTTTAATCATTAGTTGGCAACTTACACCTTCAACAAATGAGTCCAAATCTTCTATTTTACTTTTCTTACTCTATTTTATACTTTACCAATAAAAACTTATCACGTGTTCACCTAATTAATTAAATACTACTATTAATTAATAACTGTATTATTAAAAAGTCAATAATTATAGTATTTAATTAATTAAGTGAACACGTGACAAATTTTTATTGGTGAAGTATAGAGTGGAACAAAAAAAATAGAACAAAATATTTTTTTTTTTTTTTTTGAGAAAGAACAATGCACTTATATAAAAATCAGGAGGGGCTGAAATCAGCCCGAATTACATCAAGGATGTCTGGTGGTACATCTTCCATCCAGACATTTAAATTTTCTGAAAGAATTGCCCTTCTAGCCATTGAATGGGCGGCTTTATTTCCTGACCGACCTACATGACTAAAACTGATACTGGAAAAGAAAGGACTCAGAGCTTTAACATCCTGTATCAAATGCCCAGGTATTGCCAGAGAAGGAGCCTCACTGAGCAGATCCCTATAGACAATCTCCGAATCACCTTCCAGAACTATGTTATGAATTCCAATCTCAAGGGCGAATTCTGTTGCTTTTCTTGCTGCCATTGCTTCCACCTGCGAAACTGAAGTAGGGAGCTGAACTTGCTGCGACAGTGATGCCATTACCTCTCCAACTGAGTTCCGGATGATAACACCTAAACCAGCTCTCCCTTGCTGCTCAAATACCGCTCCATCATAATTGACCTTGTAGTAACCCCTGTCTGGTGGCTTCCATCTTGTGTGCTTCCTGTGCTGCATCTTTAGAGTTGCTGGAGTAAGACTTTGAAATTCCCTTGCTCTTTCCTTTGCTAGCGGTACAAGCTGATCCAGTGGGCACGCCTTCTCACCAAACCGAATCTGGTTTCTACGATTCCACACAGCCCAGCTCGTGAAAGCGAGTAATGCAGCATCCTTCTCATTTGCAAATGCATGACTGAAAATTTCTTTAACACTTCTCCCTCGCATACCTGAAATCCATGACCACTCCGAGCTCCATATTACCTGCACATCAGAACAGAAAAATAAAGCATGTGAGCAGTCCTCTTCCTCCGTCTTGCAGCGATCACAGAGGTCATCAGGGACTATTTTTCTCCACTGCAAATTTTTCCTGGTGGGCAAGGCTTCCCTGCAAGCACGCCAGACAAAGTTCTTGACTTTGCAAGGGACTTCAAGACTCCAAATTCTTTTCCAAAAAGCAGAATCTTGGTTTGGTGTATGTGAGGTGTCTGTCTGCTCCAGCAAAAATCTATAACCAGATTTTACTGAGTAGTGACCTGTTGGATTGAAAGGCCATATCAGTGTATCCGATTGGCTAGTTGCACTTAGGGGAATAGCTTTGATCACCTCTGCCTCAGCCGGATTAAAAACATGATCTATAACCTCTCCTCTCCAACTCCTTGTGGCTGGATTAATGAGAACTTCGACATTTGAATTTTCTTGACCCCACATAACTGGAGTTTTAACTCTTGCTGCATTCCTTGTTGGCAACCAGTTATCTGCCCAAATTCTGATTTGCTTCCCATCTCCCACCCTCCACAATGCTCCCTTTTTTATGACATCCCGCCCTTTTAGGATACTTTTCCAAGCATACGAAGCAGATGGGGCTTCTTTAGCATCAAGGATAGTCCCATGTGGAAAGAATCTAGCCTTAAATACTCTATAAAAAAGCGAGCTATCATCATGCAGCAATCTCCAAGCTAATTTGGCTAACATAGCCTCATTAAACATCACAAGATCCTTGAATCCCAATCCTCCTTTTGTTTTATGTTGGCATAAATCATCCCATTTAATCCAATGCACTTTCCTTCTATCTCCCCTTTGTCCCCACCAGAACTTGCGAACAAGAGATTCAATGTCATGGCACAATGTTGTTGGGAGTTTTAAACAACTCATTGTGTATGTGGGGATTGCTTGAATTACCGCTTTGATAAGTACTTCCCTTCCCGCTTGAGAGAGTAACTTCCCCTCCCACCCTTGTAATTTCTTCCACACTCTTTGCTTCAAATGATCAAAGCTAGCTCTTTTATTTCTACCCACCATTGCAGGTAAACCCAGATAAGCCTCATATTGTCTCAAAGCCGAAACTCCAATTGCACTCATGATTTGATTTTGCATCTCAAGGGAGGTGGACTTGCTGAAAAATAGAGAAGTCTTATCTCTATTCAATTTTTGCCCCGAAACTCGCTCATATGAAGCAAGTATATCTAGCACCTTTTGACACTCCTGAGTAGTAGCCCTACAAAATAAAAGGCTATCATCCGCGAAGAATAAGTGTGTTAGTTTAGGTCCATTTCGACAAATAGAAACACCTTGGATATCACCATCATCCACCGCTTTTTTAATCATTCTATGAAGGCCCTCCGAGCAAAGCAAAAAAAGATAGGGAGACAATGGATCTCCTTGACGGATACCTCGGCTTGGTTTGATATTCCCCATAGGTTCACCATTAATCAATAGGGAATAGGTCACTGTAGATATGCACTCCATCACTAACTCCACCCATTTATCATTAAAGCCCATTCTCTTCATGACTTCCCTCAAGAAAGACCACTCTACCCGGTCATAGGCCTTGCTCATATCTAGTTTAAGAGCCATTAATCCATTCTTCCCCGAATTATGGTTCTTCATATAGTGCAAGGTTTCAAAGGCTACCATGATGTTGTCAGTAATAAGGCGACCTTTGATGAAGGCACTTTGGTGTTCGGAAATAAGATAAGGAAGTACTCGCTTTAGTCTATTTGCAAGTACTTTTGAAAAGATCTTGTAAAGTACGTTGCAAAGACTAATAGGTCTGTACTCAGTTACTCTTTCCGGATTTTTTGTCTTGGGAATGAGAGTGATGAAAGTGTGGTTTAGGGGGGTAGGAATTGTACCTGAATTTAAGTAATGCAGAATGGAGGTAGTAACATCACTACCAACTAGGCTCCAAAAATTTTGATAGAAGAGCGGTGGCATTCCGTCAGGACCTGGCGCCTTCAATGGTGCCATCTGTTTCAAGGCATTTTCAACTTCCCAAGCCTCAAAATCGCAACAAAGGGAGGCATTCATTTCCTGTGTCACAGACTGGGGAATAGAATCCAAACCAGTCTCAAGTGCATCCGGATTTGAGGATGTAAATAGCTGCTGAAAATAATCAGTAAAAGTGGCAGAAATCTGATCTGTTTGAGTGCACCATTCCTCATCATGATTCATAATACCTGTAATGGAGTTTCGACGCTTCCTTTGTGTTGCTCGGCAATGAAAGAAACGAGTATTTCGATCCCCTTCTTTCAGATACAGAGCACGTGATCGCTGCCTCCACATCCTTTCCTCCTTTTCCATTAGAGCATTAATCTCTTTTCTCAATTGTAGAAGCAAATCCGTACCTCCACCTTGTACAGCTCTCTTCTCGGCCTGACTTAGGAGTTTTCTCTTCTTCTCCAGCTCATTTTTTATGTTTCCAAAACATTCTTTACTCCAGCGGGTTAACTCCTTGCTGCAAGTATCTAACTTCTTCAGTACCTTCTTCTCTTCAACCACATCATAGTTGGCTTGCCAGATTCCTTCAACTAGTTCTCCACAACCCTTATCTGCTAACCACATTTCTTCAAAGCGAAAAACCTTCTGTTTTTTCTGGAAATCCAAGTCAGATAGTTCCACCCACAGAATTTTGTGATCCGAGGTAGTACTATCTATATGGTGCACCCGTGAGCCAGGAAATCTTGAAAACCACTCGTAGGAAGCTACTGCCCTATCAAGCCGTTCCCAAATGGAAATACCATTTCTATAGTGCTTGCACCAAGTGTAAGGAAAACCTTTGAAACCCAAATCCATGAGTTCACACTCATCTAAGGCATCTCTGAAAATCTGCATCTGTGCATACGGCCTCAACCTTCCTCCCATTTTTTCTGACTGCTTAATGATCTCGTTAAAGTCCCCGGCACACAACCAGGGAAGTGAGCTTCGTCCATGTAAACTTCGTAATAAATCCCAAGAATCTTGCCTCTTATGAGTTTCGGGTTCACCGTAAAATCCAGTAAACCGCCAAGGTTCCCCGGAATTTTTATTAACTGTGATGTCTATATGGTTCACGGATGAGGATTCAATATCAATCTCCACATTGGATTTCCAGTAAAGCACAAGACCCCCACCATTATTCACTCTAGGAACAAAAAACTTTTTGTCAAACTGAATGCGATCCTTTACGTAGTCTAGCCTTGCTTCATCTGCCAGTGTTTCGGCTAAGAACACGACAGAGGGTGCTTTTGCTTGTACCACTCTCACAAGCTCTTGAACTGCCAGGAGGTTCCCAAGCCCCCTGCAGTTCCAAATTAAGCAATTCATTGGGCCTGGCGGGGCTGGGAACCAGCCTCCGCCAACATTGGTGTATTTTCCTTATCAACATGAGGGACCTGTAACTTCTTACTTGGTGACTCACACTGATCAAAAACCAGGCATGAAGGACGTTTTGAACCAGCCAGATCAGACCTGGTGCCTATGGGAAATTCTGGGACACGTTGAAGTCTTTTCCACTTGGCTTGAGGTGGAATTGCAGAGACCACGTGCTGAGGAGAGGAGTTGGTAATATCCTGAAGGATATTATTATTTTCTTTGTGAGTCTGGGAACTAAAAATATGCTGAGGTGGCAAGCTCGGATTTACCTCCAAAGAACTTTTTAAATTATCCAAATCAAAGAGCGGAGAGGCTTCCCTGTTGAGGCTTGGTTCAATATCAGCATTAATCAAGGGCTCCTCGTAGATTCCCAAGTCTTTGTCAATCTCTCTTAATTGCTGAGAAAATAAATCCCCTTTATTTCCGTGATCCTGAAAATCAGGAAAAGATTTGCTTTGTTGATCCGTAGACATATAGACTCCATGATCTCCGGAAATCACATTATCAGAGCCTTGACTTGAGTTTTCCTTATTGGGCACCATCTTTCCTAACTGAGAAACTGACGGTGGAGTTTTCCCCCCCTCCCTCCGCCGCCGTGTTGAAATATTTTCCGGCCTATCTTCATAGTAACCCGATACACGAACCACAGATTTCTTTGTTGCACCCAACTGGTTTGCTCTGATCCAGGATCCAAATTGCTGTTGTTCAGGTTTTAAAGACCCTTTACTTTGAATCCAAAAATCGCAATCCTTGTCACTATGATCAAAGCAACCACACCAATAGCATATATTAGGTAAACGTTCGTATCTGAAATTTACCCATACCTTTTCGCCACCCTCAAGCTTTATAACTCTGCCTCGGCACAGGGGTTGAAAAACATCTAATGTAACTCTGACCCGAACATAGTTTCCACATTCGCACTCTATAACTGTTGTGGATCGATCAACAATGCCTATTGAACCACAAATATCCTCTGCAACAGACTTATTCCGGAAGCCAATGGGAATGTTGTGCACCTGAACCCAGAATGAAGACTTGTCCAGAGGCAGTTCACCAATGGGGGTAAGCTTGTCATATTTCTGCAACACCACCAATGACTTATCAAAACTCCAGGGCTCACTGGAGATTATACGGTCAACATCTGCTTCGTTATCAAAAACAAATAGAACCCTGTGTTCGCCCTCATTGCTGACTGTGAAGCCATTTTCAGCCCTCCATAGTGGTTTAAAGGTCCTTGCCACTGCATCAGTATTGAGGGCACGCCGAGTCAAAAATCTTGCTGCAATGATATGCTCCGTTAAGCAGCGATCCTTAGTGAGACTAATATCGTCCCCCTCTCGTTCAGACAGGGAGAGGCAGTTCCAATGTTTTGTAAGGTCATCCATACGGATAGAAAAAGAAAAGAGAATAAGACAGAGAGAGAGGTAGAATTTAGTTGATAAGAAGAAAGAGAAGAGGGGAAGACAATAAGGTAGATAAAAGAAAACTGTATCCCAAGCCCCAAAGGAAGAAACCCACAAGCCCTACACGCAACACTGTTGCGAGAGGGGAAGAAAAGCCTTACAAGAAGGAACGACAAATTCTACAGTCGAAGGGAGAAGGAGACCATCTTCCTACACGACAGAGAAATTTTGGATTCCAAAATTTTGGGTAATTTTGATTTGTCCCTTGCGGTTGAGATGGCATCTAACGGCACCTCACCGCAACAAATGTAGAAAAATGCTTAAATCCCAACAACAGTTAAACTGAGGAGAACCGATTCAAATTTTAAAACTTGAAAAAATAAAACTAAAATTACCTCATATTTTAAAGAGTGTAATTACAATTTTCATATTAAAAAAAAAAAAAAAAAAAACCCTTATTCTCAAAATAGATGCTTGAAAATGTAAATCCTCTTAAGTGAAATCCAGTCAATACCAGAAACATGGAGCTGAGAGATATTTTGTTTCTCAGTGTGAGGACAGAACAGACTAAATTTCGGCACATATTAGAAGCAGACCAGATGCCCCGTGGACGGCTGCGCTTCAATGAGCTAAAAAAAAGGATGACGAGGAGGGAACACTACAGTACAAAACAGTGATAGTACAGACACAAAACAAAATCAAAAACAAAGACAAAAGCAAAGCAACATAAGCAAAACTCAAAAATTGAAGTGGGCCCCACTTCAAGTCAGCTATCTAACCTGGTGGGTGAGAATAATCCTCACCTCACTGTCAGCCCCACCAAGCTTTGAAGCTTGTGGCCATGGAGTGATTTCGTGGGAACAAAGTTGACAATACCCCTCAACTCCCTTTTATCATGTCTTTCTTATTTACTATTAAAAAAATCCATGATACAGATATACATTTCTTCTTCTTCGTTTCTCAAAAAAAAAAAAAAAAACATTTCTTCTTCTTCTTCTTCTTCTCGAATCTTTCTTCTTCATTCAGGTCCCTCCCCACACCACACCCATAGTCTCAACCACCCTTCCCTTTTATCCTAGTTCTTCTTTCTCTCCCATTATTGTGTTGGACAAAATCGAAACAATCACATACAAACACACACTTATTATAACAATAATACCCATTATTAGAGATTTTGTTGTGGGATTTGTTTGGTCTGGTTGTTGTTTTGCTTTTTTTGAAGTTTGGTCGTCATGGAGTTGATGTAAGTATTATATACTAGTGTTGGTCACTCGAAGAAATGAGAGTGGAAGGGGATTAAAATTATGCGAACGCTTTGTGACGCTTGTGAGGGTGCGGCAGCTGTCGTATTTTGTGCTGCCGACGAGGCCGCTCTCTGTCGTTCCTGCGACGAAAAGGTTTGTTTTCCTAACACTTTGATTATTTTAGCTATACCCCTCTTTTTTCCTGGGTATACAACTATAAATTGAAACGTGTACGGTATATATTACTGAGTTAGTATTGCAACTGGTTTTAGTATATGTAATTCTTCTTGATTCGTATTGGGTTTCTCTCATAATTACTTTGTAGGAAAGATTCCATAATCTATCTATATATTTATATGTACTGTATCTCTAGTCTCTTCCCTTGTAAAACAGCCATAAATTTTTAGCTGAAACGGTTGAGTTTTTAAGCAGCAATGTTAATTCTTGTAATAGTTTCTCACATAAACTTGTAAAACTGGTTTTCCTACAAATATTGGAAGATGGATATGACTTTGAAGTTTCAACTTGCACTTCCTTCTCCTGTAATAATTGGTTGGTTGGAGGGTGAGGTTGTGCGTTTAAGATCCATTGGGTGCGTGCCTAACTTACCTATCCAAAAAAAAAGTTTCAGTACGGTTGTTCGGTGTATATGACATTAGTGAGCTCGGACAAAATGCTGTAGAACGTGTAGTTTCTTGTCCTCTTCTTTGTCCTTTCTTCTTTTATATTCAACACATTATGAATATGAGTCGAGAATAAAACGATGTTTGAAATGGCTTATTATTCTATATGTTTCTGGTTCTATACAAGTTTCATTATAAAAACATTTCATCCATTGTTGAAAATTTTGAAATCTAAATATTCTTTGTTGTTCTTGATTGCCCTGGTCCACATCTTGCTGCAATGCTTTATAACTGTTAATGGGAGTGGCAGGTTCACATGTGTAATAAGCTTGCTAGCCGGCATGTTCGGGTTGGTCTTGCAAATCCCAGTGATGTTCCCCGCTGTGACATATGTGAAAATGCACCTGGTATGCAGGTCTCTTTTTTACTTTTTACTTTACTGTTAATATTTTTCAGAAATATGCCCTTTGTGTTTGGTAAAAGAATTTCAAGCTTATGATTCTCCTTTTGGGGACATATATGTAGCTTTCTTTTACTGTGAGGTAGATGGGAGTTCCCTGTGTTTGCAATGTGACATGATTGTTCATGTTGGTGGTAAAAGAACGCATGGAAGATATCTTCTATTGAGGCAGAGAGTTGAGGTTTGTAATTTCTATACAGAGAGATTGGAATCTCAGTCATCCTTCTGTTATGTAAAATTCCTCTTAGAAACATTTTGTTTGTTCTGTAGTTTCCAGGGGATAAACCTGGTCATATTGAGGAGCCAGCTTCGCAACCTGTAGATCAAGGTGAGACCAGAAGGGTACAAAATCAGCCTCCTATACTTACAGTGGTAGAGAACCAGCAAAATCATAGTGTCTCTCCTGTTCCAGCTTCTGATGCTAATACTGATGGACATGCCAAAAACAAGAAGGATACTAAAATGATTGATTTGAATATAAATCCTCAGCGGATGCATGAACATGGATCAAACAATCAGGTTAGGCTGATAACACATCCATACATGTGCTACTTATTTTTCATTTTGGTTTAAAACGGATCTCAACTTGGTAAGGGAACTTTTTTAGCATTTGACTGAAGAAATTTTCCCCTCTCAAAATGGACCAACAAGACAAAATGTGCCTATAAGTACTCTATGCTGAATAATTAAGAGTCTTCGCAAGAAGAAGAGTTGGAAACAACAAAACAGTTTGGATCTGAAAAAGTATATTCAATTTGTTATATTCTAAATTGGTAACTTATGTTCAGTTGCTCTAAAATTTAGCTGTTTTATAGCATGGCTGTCTGATGAGGATTTTAGATAGGACTCCTATTCTGTTTCAGAAATGTTAAACTCCACGTGATTGTGTAACTGATAGAGTTATAGTCTTATCTAAAAAGAATAGAGGAAAAAAAAAGAAAGAAGAAAAAGGGGGGGGGGGGGGGGGGTGGGGGGGATGTTGATGGGGGGAATCATTGGGATGTTACAGCCGAGTGAAAGGCATTGTTAAGAATATAGTTTTTATTTAGAGGAAAAAAATTTTGATAGCTGTGGCGATCGACAATTAGATGGGGAAACTGATGATGATATTTCTAATTTATGAGTACTTAGTGATGCAGCACAAATTTTGAAAGGGATTGATAATCAATAAAGTAGGGAAAAAAAAAAAAAAAAAAAAACCCTAGGAATTAGCACATAGGCTTGCTTGAAATAATAACCAAGCAAGAAAGAGAACAAAGCTTAATGGATTGGGACCATTGGGTAGTTGCATTTTTTTTTCATGTGCCAGGTCAAGTCTTGGCAGAATCCTAGTGGTGGCATGGTAGGTGCGGACCAAAGACAATGGTGGCTTCACCAAGACTTGGGAAGTCAAGAATCGTCAATTAGTGTGGGGCTTGTGATTGGTGCTAGTAGTTGTTGGTGGATAGACAACTGGACTAGGAAAGCAGGTTTGTCGGTGTGAGGAGGCTTGAGATTGTCGATTGAAGTCGTCAGAGGTTGGTGATTTTGCTATTTGGTGAATGGGGTTGTATGGGGTTTTGTGAACAATTGGGTTTTGGCCCGGGCAGGTATATCGAAGGCCTTGGCTGGCCAAATTACAATCTAGTGGGGGTGGGGCATTCTTATTGACAGTGTTGGTAGTTTGGGATTTTGATGGTTTGGTGTGCTTGGTTTGTTGGAATGGTAAATATAGCTTTAGGTTAGGTTGGTGGGTGGCGGCTTGAGTTTCCTTTGGCAGGTTTGACATCTGAGTGTTTTGTTGTTGAAATCTGGATGTGGCTACTGTGCTTGGAATGAGGATTGGGTTTCTCTCTCATACCAAAGCTGATGCTGAATAATGATTGTCCTGGTCCCAAAACTGATGCAACAGAAATTTTTAAGGGATTGAGAATCAACAAGAAATAAGAACACAAAACAATAAAAATAAACTTGGACTTGCTTAGAATCTGTATCAAACAAGAAAGAAAGAACAAAATCTAGAAATTAGCATCTAGGGTTGCCTATATAATTGGCACCAAGCAATTAAAAATTTTTATTTAGGAAATTTTATTGATCAAGCAAATTGTCTCCATTAGAGTACAAGTACAACTGTTCGATACCACACTTAGATAGACTACATGGAACAACCCAAATCCTACTTGGTTCATAGTCCAATTATTGAAATATGAAAATAATCTCGATTCTAAAGAATTAGATAAAATACTAACATAAGTAGCTAATAACAAGGTCTAAAATAAAATCCAATTGACTTTGAAAATTAAATAAAATAAAATTTATTTGCACTCCTGCACAGATTAGTAGTACAGTATTTATGAGCTTTAGTTAGACGAGTTCTTCTATAGTTCTATTCTGAAGTATCACAGGAGCTGCTAACTTGTATAAAGAAACGCACATGTCACCAGAGGTTATTACATTGGTACCAAATCTGTTTGGTTCTTAATTCATAATTCTACATTCCGACAGTTTCTATTGTGATTTTACTATCTCCTTGGCTTAGGAGAAAAATGAGATTGAGGATCTCCTATCAGAAGATCCTAAAAATTCAGACTGCAACCTTATAATATTGTTAAAACTAAACAAAACCATTCCATTTTGTTGAGATATCCAAATCAACATTAACTAGATGAGTATTGAAATTTGATGACATTTCCTTTTATAAGCAAGTAAATTGACATGCATTTCTAAGAAACAGAAGTATTTTTTCTCAGGATCAATGATCATAAATCTGGAAGCGGGATCTCTTGCGTAATATTTCCTTCATCCTAGAAGAGTAAGCTAAGTTTCAAATATACTTCTTTTTTCGTGGAACTTCTTTCCTTGCCTCTTTTCCTAGTTGGTTGAGGTTGTGGGCACCAAGGCATGGGAAATGTGCTTTGCTGTTGGTGTGTAGCCTAGTTGCGCAGAACCGTAGTTGGACAGCATTCATAACTTACATTGTAATGCAAAAAAACTATAAGTAACTCCAATGAAGGTTTGCAACTATTTTGAAAGTTTTGTAAGCCCAGTACTCCTGTTGAAGTACCATTGTACAATTTACATTATGAGGGCTCTTTACATGCTTGGGACATCATGATGAAGCTTGGGAAAAGCTCATATAAATTTCCAACTGTTCTTCATTGTTTTTTAAAGAAAAAGAATTCATTAAAACAGCAGTAGTTCTAGTACAAATCCTGCGGGAGCAGTTAGAATACACTACTCTTTAGATAGTCCTTGAAATATACTTACGAAGATTACTAAACCCACCCCCCCCTTTTCTTAAACTGTCTGGGATTAGTTCAGCCCAAATGTCAATGTTACATGCATAATAATTTACATGACACTTTTCACAACAGATGAATTGATAGGTTTTTATTGGTTCTTATTTGAACCAATTACTGACATCACTTTATTATTTGTCATTACAACTTGCCATCTTGACAATTGTGAAATATTTTGAGAAATCTTAAACGATTCTATACTTATTGCAAATGTTACTCAAAGTGTAGGCCATGTTCCTAGAGGGAGCTACCATTCAATTAACAAGAGTTTTAGGAAAACACCTTATTTCATATCCAAACCCACGATATGCTGATTATCTGAGTGGTGGATGCTTTTTGTCCAATTTATTGTACATGGACCCATCATTTTCTTTATGATCACTATAATTGATTATATTAACAGGGTCGGTAGTATTATTCTCACAATTAGGTGTGTCTGTAGAATTGTCCTTCAACTATAGGATGCTATAAGCTGCAGTGATTGTACACTCCGAATCACTGTTTGAGGACCCGTGCAAACAATGAGTGTCGTCCTTGTACCCGCAAGTTAAGAACTGATGTTCTCCTGAAGGGAGGCATTAATGAAGTCGTTGGGCATTCTCTTCCACAAGAACGTCATTGCAGTGAGCTGCCTAAGGTCAATTTTAATTTCAGTAATAGTACTTCAATATCAGCCGGAGAACTCATGATAAGGTTAAGACTTAGGGAGAGGCTTAGGTCCAGTACGCGAACCCCAAACCCAATAGGATGATGTTATGTGTCCCTGTAAATTGGCACAATGGGATGTTGTCACGTTGCAATTTTTAGACACATGACAGCATTTTATTTTGTCTAATGCATAGGACACTAGACCCAAGCTAAACCTATGACGCAATTCTCTATGTGTGCTTAGAGTGGTTCCTGAATTTCTCTTGTTTTATTTATTTGTTTAGTAATTGACAAAAAAATACTTTCATTAATTGTTTAGTATTTGGTTATTTACATCTAACCGAATCTATTATTGAAGGAAACTTGGGGCTTCTTCAACATTTAGGTCGAGGAAGCAATATCACCCTTTAACATGATAACATGGTTGATAAAATTATGTATCAATTGCTAATGGGTGTAGAGCAAATATGCTCCGGGCTATGTCCCCAGGCTCTAGTCATGATTACGTTCCTTTCTCTTTAGAGTTTAGAGTGTCAATTTTTTTGTAAAATTATATTTTACAAATGTACATATTAGGGGTGTCAATGATTGACATGACCCTTGAACATGACACAGGTTAGGATTGGTCCTTAATAGAATTGGGTTATAAACAGATCCACCCGAAAGCGACACGATAAGAAACTTTTCATAAGGGAGTCAACCCATGTGATCCGCACTTGACATGTTTGACACACACCAATTTATTCATGTCAACTCAAAATAACCCATTTAACATAACCCGTTTAAGAGAACTAGCAATAGTGGTGCTAAATAGTTATATTGCTATCTTTAACACCACTAATACTTAAAATACATGCTACAGCAATGGTGCTATAGCTATATATATATATATATATATATATTATTAAACTCTCTCTCTTCCCTTATTAAAAAAATATTTTATCTTTTCTTTCTTTTTCTTTCTCTCCGGCTTCTCTTCTTTCTTCCTTTTTTCTTCTCATTTTTTTTTTTCTCTTTCCCTCATCGCTGAGACCCATCTCACCCAGTCCTCCACGCCGCTGACCCACCTCCTTGAGAGACAGAGTGATCAATAAGCAATGAAAACAAAGAAAGCTTCAAAAACAATAAAAAAGACAAGCTTTTTTGGAAGGGACAAACAAACAAAAAGTGTGTTCTTCTGGGGTTTTGAATTTTGTTGAAGATGGTTACTAGTTAGAGCTCACGAGAGAACGCAAAGTGGGTTTGGAGAGAGAGAGAGAGAGAGAGAGAGAGAGAGAGAGAGAAATGGTTGAAATGCAAATCACGAGAAATATCAGAGAGTCACAACTATTATTGGTACTATAACTCCAAAGCTTCAGCTATTGTTTCTTTCCTCTCACTTACCTTCTTTCTCTCTGACTCAAAATGGCAAAAAGGAAAAAACTTCGCTCATAAAAAATATTGCAAAATGAAGGAAATCATTATTAAAATGTTGCAAAATGAAGGAAATCATTGTTAAAAGTAAACTTTATTACTATAAAAAATATCAAAATCACTTCAATTTGGCCAAGTTAGCTTGAATTTGATTTTTCTTTTTTTGTGGTGATTTGTGTGGTGGTTTTTGGCAAATTTGGATTTTTGGTAGTGGTTGTAGGTGGTTGTTCTTGGCTTGTACGTGGTTGTTGGGTGGTTGTACGTGGTTGTTCTTGGTTGGCAGTGGTTGTGGATTGTGTCATTGATCGGTTGGTGGTGTTTTTTTGGTAGTGGGATGTATTATTTTATTGTGATGTTTATATTATTTTATTGTGTTGAAAGCTAAAATAGATCTACTACTGCTGGATGTTTTGTAAAATGAGTAGGTAAAATAGATAAAGTAGCTTTTTGTGGTGCCAAATAGCTAAAAAAAATAGCTTCACTGTTGTGGATGCTCTAACTCATATAAAAAATAAATATTCATTATATTTTAAATTTGTCAAATACCTTTTATATCCATCCTATATTTTAAACTTAAAAAGAAAAATGAGTTATTACAAAAACTTATAAGTAATATAATTGAAAGTTGAAACTTTACAAACCCTAAAGAATCTATGGATGATACTCATAGTCATAGTCATGATCAGTCTACTAGTTGCTTCAACTATTTCAATATCGATATTTAGCATCTGGCGACTTCTATGGATGTTATATTTTTGTTGAATTATGTTATTATAAATTTGGGTTGTGTATGAACTTCTTTTGAGACGTAAAGAACTTACTTTTAGATCAATGTTATATTTTTGTTGAACTATGTTATTTTGAATTTGGATTGAAGTGTATGTACTTCTTTTGGGATGTAAATAACTTATTTTTAAATGAATGGTACTACATTATGGACTTAATATTTATTAAGTATTTTTTTGCTATTTTGAACTTTTGGACAATGTGTTTTAAGTATTTGATGTAATTATTAACTTTCAAATTATATGCTTAGTACTTATTTTGATGTTATGAGTGTTGAGGTACAATTTTTTCATTCATGCCACATGTCACAATCCTATTTAATTAAATTTATTTATCCACCAAAAAATACCAAAATATCACCCATAAATTATTTTGGGCCTCCATGAATATTTCTCATCCCGTTGGCCCACAAATATTTCATACCTCATTATCCAAATTGGGCCACAATATAAACCATCACAAAAGGCCCAAAAAAACTCATATCTTATCCAATTTTATTATCATTATTTAGTTAAACCCAAAACCGGCCCTACGAGCCCAATGCACACATCCCATTCTTTTTAAAGCCCAAGACTATTCATGCTTGGTAATATTTCAAAAACCCATGATTCAAGTTCATGGCAAAACAATTTTATCAATGAAATTCAAATCTATAATCAAAGCCCATGGTTTAAACCCATGGCAATTCAAATCCCATGGTTTAAACCCATGGCAATTTATTTATCAAAAGCCCAATTCTCATTGGCAATATTAAAAGCCCAATGCTCATTGACAACATCAAAAGTCCAATTTACATTGGCACTATTAAAAACATAATTTACGTTGGTATTATTAAAAGCCCAAGCTAACTACTTAGCACTATTTTATCAAAAGCCCAAATTTTTTGATACTTGACAACATACTATATCATAAGTATTTCACTTAAAACCATGGAATCTATGACAATTATCTATTCTCAAAATCCAGAAATCATCTTATAAAAGACCATAAAAAATTAAGATTATTTATCTTAAAACCATGACATTCATTTATTTCAAACCATAAACCCATGGAATTTATATAATAAGAACTCATGGTCACTATTTATATCACAACATTCATAATATTTATTTCCAAAACTCATGATAATTATTCACCTTACAAGCCCATTATAATTATTTATAGAAAAACTTATGAGAATATCACATTATTCCATTATAGTAATTGTTACCATATTTTATTGGAAGCCTATAGATATTGCCTCTATTAAAACTCATGGTAAATATTATTCACAACAATCATTGGAGGTTACTATTTAAAAGCCCCAAAGAAAATATCATTTACAAAAGAATAATGCTAGAGATACAAACTATTTACAAAAAAATTTACAAACTGCTGATGTGGTAAGTGATTATTGGTAAATGAAAAAGCAATATTAATGGTAGGCCTAGATGAAAACCAACGAGAGGTTGGCCACATCAACATTTTATAAAAATGTTGTAAAATAGTTTGTACTTTTAACATTACTCTTTAAAGCAATTATATCAGTTTGTGCATAAATGTGCAAAATGGAAAAACTAACTATTTTTACACAATTTGAACAAAAAATCACCCACATTAGTGGGTGTAAACTTGTGTATAAATACACAATTGCTACAATAACCGTGTATATATGCATGATTAATGTAGCATGTGTATTTATTATTTTATTAATTTCATGTTCGCTCCTTTTTTTTTTCTCTCTCTTCTCTGTGCACAACGAACTCAGTGGCTTCTCCTCTCCTCATCTTCTTTTTCCTCAGATGCACACAAACACACCCACACACAAATACATCCACACAGACAAATCAACACAGAGATACACAAACAATGATAAACTCGTGGGTCTTGATCGGTGCTTGATTGGAGCTCGTGGGTCTTGATCGGTGCTTGTGGAACGATCGGAGCTCGTGGGTCTTGCTTGATAAGAGCTTGACCGAGATGGGTTTTGCCTGATCGGAGCTAGGGAGATCTAACCGAGAGGGAGAGTTGATCTGTGTTGGTATAGAGATGGGTAGAGAGATGGGTCTTGCTAGAGATCGGTGCTTGTTTGAGGAGTGAAGCTATCTATGGAGATCTGACTAGGTATAGAGATGGATGAAGATGGGTACAGAGAGAGAGAGCAACAATTCAGAAAAAAAATGGGTAGAGAGAGAGAGAGAGAGAGAGAGAGAGAGAGAGAGCGAACGTATGTAAAGGGGTAGTTAAGAGAAATAATAAAAAAATTGAGAAGAATGAATATTTTATTGAAATATCTTGTAAAATAGATAAACTAATGTGAATGTTTTGTAAAAGTGATGGTGTAAAATAGAAAAAGTAGGTTTTAAGTGTAAAATAGACGAAATCTTATGCACAAGCTAAAGTAATTGCTCTTACAAAATAATCCATGGCAAAAACTATGAGACAGAGAAACTATACAAATTGTTATTTAAAGCCCATGGAAAATTAATATTCAAAACCTATCATAAATATTTATTAATACTTATGAATTCATTCTATTTTTACTAATAACTAAAGCCCATGTAGAATAAATATCCATGGCAATATATGGTAGCTTTGTCCATTTTGTAGGGCTCATAATGAGAAAGCAAAATGATAGGCCCAAGTAGAGAGAACCACCAAGTTAGAGGCCCACCAAAATACTCAGCCCTCATGGCCAAGCCCAACATGAAGTCTCAACCAAAACAGCTCATGTGTGCAAATTGACTCAACTAGAGAACTTCATTCAATTCTGCCTTCCGCTGGAAAGCATCTCAAAAAGCAACCAAGCTCCCAAACCAAATTAGGAGTTGGCCACCTATCCCATCAACCTTTCTGCCACTGCCATTTCTGACGTAAACAATACTAAAGGGCTAGGTTAACACCAAAAAGCTGAAATGCAATAAATGGCAATCTTTCTCCCTAAGTTTTAGATATTGCTAGAGGAAGTCATGACCAAATCATCTAAATTTCAGCAAAATAGCTTCTAAAGTACTACAAATATAAAAAAAAAAAAAAAAAACTAATTCATGAACCAAGCCCATGAATTCCTAAAGGGAAAATATAGGGAAATTTGGTTTGGAGGGCATAAAAAGATCTCTAGCAAAGTTCCCTGAAGTAGGCTAAAAGCTTGACACCTGGCTTAGGGTGATAACTCCTACCTTTTGAAGCTCAAATCTTAGTTGCAACAACCAAGTTCTAGCTCCATGTATGTCTTGATCTTATTGGTTGAGATCAATCTTCAAATCTCAACATTTAATGACATTACTCAAAGAACCACCGCACACCCTTTGTGTAGTGGTCACTCCACAAGTATAAGTATTTACGGGGTGTGGGGGGTAAGGGCTGGGGTTCAAGTCTCCAGGAATGAACTTCATACAAATATACACTTAGATTAAGATAGAGTAGAATTTCTATCTTGTATAAAAAAAAAAATGACATTACCCAAAGAAGGTAAAATACCCAAAGGTAAATCACACAATTTTTGGCCAAATCCTAGGTTAGATGCTCTAAATTTTAGCTCCATCTGACATTGCCCAAATGAGACAAACATTCAAAAAGAAGCTCACACCATTTTTGGCCAAATCTCATGATGGATATTTTGAAAATTCTCTTACTGATTAAATCCAACATTTTTTGCTTTTGCTAATTGCTCCCTAAGCTTCACTATAAAAGGAAAGAACCATTTATTCATCTGGGGGATGAAATCCTCTCAAATTTCCATTTATCTTGCTAACCCTTGATTCATAAATAAGTTCCCTTTTTAGTTCATAAATGCCCATACCCATCAACTCACAAATATTCCTTCCATTTTGTAACAAAAGCCAACACCATAAAGGTCTTATGATTAGCTAAAATTAGTCTCTCTTTACCATGGTAAAAAATAGCCAAGTTCCTTTACCATTTTATTCTCACATTACCATATATTTGCTCACCACTCATATAAGAGTAGTTTCCATCATTTACCATACATCCTTCCATATATTTCATCATGGGCATAAGATCCTTGGTTAAATATTTGCTGCACTATGTTGGGAGTCTTTCTCTCCCTTCATTCCATCCTGATTTTCCTCTTTTAATTGTAATTATAGCCTTTAATCCTTATTTATTGCTATAATAATGAAGGCCATAATATCTTGGATACTATGGAATTTTTCCATCGTGTTGATTTAATAATAATGAGAAAAATATATGATTTTTATCATGTAAACACACTTATTAATCTTTCAAACATCTACTGCTAGAGGTCTGTCATATTCACAACTAGACCATTTTCCTCTTGTGTGCTTGTTATAACGAGCCCACTTTTATGTTAATCGATTATGGAGAAAATGCATGATTTTTACTATGCAAATACATTTATTAATTTTTTAGACGTTTACCGCTGGATGTTTCTCTTGTTCACCATTAGACTATTATTTAAGCACTTATTGGGATGGGTCATCCTTTGTGGTAGCTTACCTTTGCAGGAGGTATTTTTGAGACCATATTATAATCTTTGTTGGATGCAACCTGGACTTTAAGCAAAAATGGGCCTTTCTTACTTCATTGATAGCCTTTGGGCCATATTTCCCAAATATAAAAAACTACCCCCAACAATGAGTTTGTATTAAATTTGTTGTTTATTAAATTTATAACAATATTATCATGTGTTATTTATCGTGGGCCTTTCTTACTTCACCGATAGCCTTCCAAGCCCAAAGTCGAGTTTCGGTTTTGACTTCCTAAATATCATATTGGCAATGAAAAAACTACCCCTGCCAATGAGTTTGTATTAAATTTGTTGTTTATTAAATTTATAACAATATTTTTATCATGTGATTTTTTTAAGTAGGTTAAATGGATTGAATTTGTGTCAACCCAACATGTTTAATATTAAACGGGTTGAAATGAGTCATATCACGTTTGTGTCAACCCAACATGAATTGTCTATTAAGCGTATCAAGTGACTCGTGTTGTGTCAACTTGCTTTATTAACAAGTCATGTTATGGTCGAAGGGTCATGACATGATTGTTAAATGGATCTATGGGGCCCCAAATATTTGGTGACTCCAACCCACTCAACATCAGGCCCAAAGCCCACGCCAAAAGAGAGAGAGAGAGAGCATAATCCGAGGATAAATGGATGAGGCCCAAGTCATTTAGGGACCTCGCCGAGCAGGCCCATGTCCTCGGCGTACCGACGTCTAAGGAAAGGGGCTGTCACTCCCCCATTAAATGCATGCCATTGATATTCTGATCACATTAATGATGACTTGACCAGCAAACAGAGATGCCTTGGTCGTTTCAACTAACAGAAAGCCTGCAAAGGCGGTTGATGGGACAGGCACTCAAGTATAGGCTTGGATGATCAATAAGTGGACCGCAAAGATCAACTAAAAAAAGATATATAAGAGAGAGCACCCTCCCCAAAAGAGAGGATTCCTGATAGATGTCAGTTCTAAGTAAAGAGATCCTTGGACTGGATCCTCGGATTGGGCCGAAGATGAACTTCCTTCATAAACACCCAGCAAAAATCACTGCTATCGTTCTCATAAACACTTTGTCAAAATCATTACAAATATCCTCACAAATACTTAACCAAAGGGAGGATGATTATCCTTAAAAAGACTTAGTCAAATTCTTTAGTTCTTATTCCTAGGAATTTCATGTCATCAAACAGCTTGCTTTGCTGGTGCCAAGCCCTTCTACCCACACTCTACAAATTTTATTGTCATGGGTCCATTACAAATTATGCCATTTAGCTAAATACCTCTATCTCGACATGACACGCGAACCCGAATTAACACCCATAGTAAGAATTAGTTTTTAATAATTAGGCTAGCACTTCCAATCAGGGTAATTATAGAATATTCTTGAAGTACCATAAATGCATATTTCTTCATCTCACATAATTGTGGATTCCACTAATTAAATTTTACTATAAAAAAATAGAGAGATACAATAGTACATAAGAACACTCTCAAGAAACCCAAATTCCAGTTACACCCTAAACAATAAGAATAGAAACTGACTACCTTTCTTTTCTTTATTTTCCCTTATGCGGCTGCACTTGGTTAATAGAATTTTCAAATTCTCTCTATATATTTGCCGTTTATCACAAACCTAATATATACATTTATTTATTTATTTATTTGTCTAGATATGTTATAGGTAGGCAATTATTAGGAATTATATTCCTAGTTGTATTCGGACACACTTGACCGACGTACAAATAGTGGGCTTCAGTGGCAATTCAAGCCACCCACGTCAACAGGGTGTAAAGAAAATACAGGAAGCTTCCTCTTTTTTTTTTTTTTTTTTTTTTTTTTTTTTTTTTTTGGGAAACTTCCCTTTTCAGCCAAGGAAACAAAAATACAATCTCCATTTTGCTGAAGCAACCAATATATGTCATATAACTTGACATTAAAAATAAATTAAAAAAAAATAAAAATGTCGTGTTAGAACTAATATGATAGGATATTGGACCTTTCGGAAGTTCCAATTGACCGCAAAGGCCCCAAAAACAAAAAAATAACAAAAAACTATATTAATTTTAAAACTTTGCTGGTTGGATAAAGAAGAAACAAAACTTTATTTAAGGTAGCGTCTGTTGTTGTTGTTGTTCTATTTCTCTCTGTGAGTCTGTTGAAAACTTTGAAAGAAAGAAGAAAAAGAGAGACAACCTTGGAACCACGATGATGATGAGACAGGAGAAGGGTTCGATGATTCTGCCATGGTTATTGTTGTTCTTATTATTCTCGAGCTTCTCTCATGGATTACTCACATCTCATACTATGCTTGACCGCTTGTCTGGAAGTAGTAGTAGTAGTAATTACTTGACACAGAAGGAGTTCTGGTTCAATCAGACTCTCGACCACTTCTCTCCCTTTGTACGTTTCTTTCTCTCTTATGAAATGATTTTTTTGATAAATTTGTTTGTTTATTTGCGAAATTTTGGGGAAATGGTGAAGGCCATTTTTTATATAGCTTATACTGTAAAAGGGGTGGGATCAGATCAGTTGTTGTAAATTGTAACTAGAAATGTAGTGTATGGTTTGTTTGGAAATGATGATGAAATTGAATTTTGTGAACTGTGATTAGTTGTGCTAAGAATTGCAGAATTGTGATCATTTGGGGAAACATTTTTTTTTTTTTTTTATAAGTTCATAATTCAATGATTGCCATGGAGAGGGGAGATTTGAAGCTTGAACGTCTCTGTTGGAAACATTAGGAAGTGGCACTTGAGCTACAAGGCTTGAGTATTGTAAGCTCCTCGAGTACACCTCCGGTGTACATGGGTGTTTCCTTTTATGATCAATCAAATTCTGTTACTTATATATGTGAAAAATGTTCTGTTTATGAGTATACTTTACAGCCTTGTTCAATAGTTGGTGTGCTTAAATAATCAAATTGATTTTTGGCTTTGTAAATTTTAGAATTATCCATCTTTGTCTTTTGTCTGATCTGCACATATATGATACCTCTAAGGAAAAAAAAATCTTGACAAGAGAACTGCACTTATTTTTATAATCTACATGAATATAGTTTCTAGTTCCTTCTTTTCCTAAATACATTTTGAGACCTATATAATTATTCAGTTCATCCCTTTTTGTGGTGGAGGCCTCGAACAAAACTTCTCTTCAGATTATTTGTGATTGCAAGTTGGTCAAATATGTGACGTGCATCATGCTCACTCTTAGATTGCACTTGTATTTGCAGGATCACAGGCAATTTCAGCAGCGATATTATGAATTCCTTGATCACTTCCGGCTTCCAGATGGACCAATCTTTTTGAAAATTTGTGGTGAATCTTCTTGCAATGGGATAACCAATGACTATATTAGTGTAAGTTATGTTTTTTAACACAAATTTTTTGTTGTTGGTCAGACCCTTACCAAGAGAGAGAGAGAGAGTCTTTTGTACAATCAAACTTTATAATTCTTGTAAGTATAATTAGGAGCAAAACTTTAAACCTTGCAATTCTTATAGGTTTTAGCAAAGAAGTTCGGAGCAGCAGTGGTTTCTCTTGAGCATCGCTACTATGGAAAAAGCTCCCCCTTCAACTCATTGAAGACAGAAAATTTGAGATATCTGTCATCTAAGCAGGCTCTTTTTGATTTGGCTGTTTTTCGTCAGTATTACCAGGCAAGTTATCTTCTCATTTATTAAATAGGCCAGTCAAGGATCAGTTACCTAGAAAAAAAACACTGGCTACCAGTCATGATCCATAAGTCAATACTTCATATTCTAGTGTTTGGCAGTGAAGCATTAATAGAAGGAGAAGTCCTCTTGACATTCTGATTAAGGAGGGTAAAATTCTTGGCTTCAATCCATGAAGCCTATGATTTTTTTCATTTCCTTTTGGACCTTGAAAGTTTAATCTTATAGGGGTGTTTCCATGGCCTTATTTCTATTGTCTTTATCAGTTGTTTTGATAGTTTTTTTTTTGGCAGGAATCTTTAAATTCAAAGTCCAATAGAGAAAATGTTGAAAATCCCTGGTTCGTTTTTGGTGTCTCATACCCAGGAGCTCTTAGTGCATGGTTCCGTCTTAAGTTCCCACATTTAACATGTGGAAGCCTTGCAAGTTCTGCAGTTGTTCTTGCTGTTTATAACTACACTGAATTTGACAAGCAGGTAAAAGACTATGGTTTTTTTTTTTCTTTTCCATGTGCAGATCAAAAACTTTGATTTTTTTAGGAATAATTATTTTTTATAGATATATATATATGTAGGAGAGATTCTGCGTACACAAGGTGTATACACAAATAAAATTTTTGTTTCTGGAGCTAAGCTTTAAGAATGCTCCCTGTCTTGCTAATTTGCTATTACTTCCTGTCTAAGAAGAACGGACACCCCAAAATTCGTAACATGTCCATGTTGGACACAGACAAACAAGGGAAACTCTACACTCAGCATGCATAGCCTCAGTGTGTCAAGTAGAAAAAAAATATTATATAAAAATATATGTTTTTAAAGATTTATATTTGTTATTTCTTTTTTCCCATGAGCTAGAGGTTAATTCGCACTTCTTATCCCATAATAATGGGATGGAAAGTGAGGTTGTGGATTCAAGAGGCGCGTGTGTAGCTTACCAAAAAATACTTATTTAATTTGAAAACTTAAAATAAACTTAAAATATGCCTAAAAATAAATTAAATATTCCTAAAGATTTTTTTAATTAATTAATTGTCATATCCCCACTATGTCGTGTCCAAAGTTTTCAAGAATTATTATGTTGCTGTGTCTTTTGTTGTGTTGTGTCCATGCTTCTTATTTGTTGTTAGATATATCCTTTCAATATTATCTTCTAATGCAGATTGGTGAGTCAGCTGGTGCGGAATGTAAAGCTGCATTACAAGAAACTAATCAACTTGTTGAACAAAGACTTGCAACAGATGCAAAAGCAGTGAAGACATTGTTTGGTGCAGCTGAGGTTTGAGTCTTTTCCCTGTCATAATTGATCATGATTCATGATGTACTCCAAAACATTATTTAAATAGCAGACTTATGAGAATATTCTTCTAGACTCTTTATCCTGCATGTTGACCTTTATCTGTGTCTGCAGCTTATGATTGATGGTGATTTCTTTTATTTTCTCGCCGATGCTGCTGCGATAGCGGTAAATATGGTTTCTTTTCCAGTTCTGTTTCTATTTTAAATTTTCACAAACTAGTGATCTTTGAATTTTAAATTTTGCAGTTTCAATATGGAAATCCAGATAAACTATGCTCCCCTCTTGTTGAAGCAAAGAAGGCTGGAGACGATTTGGTGGTATGCTCCTTTTTTCTTGCTATAGAATATAGATCTGATTCTTTCATTGGGGAATTCTTCAAGACATCAATGGTCTTTTTTTTTATATAGGTAAAAAGAGTATTATTAAACACATAGTAAAACAGAATAAAGCAAATACAAGGTGTTCATGATGGTGAACACAAGGAAATGCAACCATCAAACAAATAGCAACCAACAACAAGAAAAAACTTAAGTGCAATACTAAGAGAAGAAATAAACTCCAAGATAGTAGAACAATCCGAGAAGCCCCAACACCTAGACCAATCAAATAAAGTCTTTTGGCATAGAGCTTGTAATTGAGCCAAGGATTTCTCGGTATCCTCAAAAGAGCGCCGATTTCTTTCCGTCCAAACAATCCACATTAAACAGCTAGGAACCAAATTCCAAATGTCTGAATTAAATTTACCCAGCCAATAGCTTCAACAATACACCAAGCTTTCCATAGAGCCTTGCATGACCCATTGGGTCCCAAAGATCTGAAACATATAAACCCACAGAGAATGAGCTACAAGACAATGGAGGAGGAGATGATCCACAGTTTCCTCATTCCGATGGCACATGCAACACCAATTCACCAAAAAGTGCCCCCTAAGCAAGAGATTATCCAATGTAAGGATCTGCCCATGAACCGCTGTCCACACAAAAAATGCCACCCTCTTAGGGATCTTAGCTTTCCAAACACCCTTCCATGGAAAATTGGAGGCAGCTGCACTCCTCATGTTATGGTAATAAGACCGGGTATCAAACTTGTCATTCCTGTTGAGACACCAATGAGAAGTGTCACTCCCACCACCCCTAGGGATCCGAGATTGAATGAACTCAAGGAAAGAGAAGGCAGCCTCTAATTCCCTTTCATGAAAATCCCTATGAAATCTCAAATTCCAAATTCTATTGTTTCCACCCTCCTAGAAGCATAATACATCAGAAATGCAAGCTTCCTTGTCATTAGAACACACATACAACTGAGGATAAAGCCTTTTAAGTGAGTTATCTCCCACCCACTTATCATGCCAAAGACATCAATGGTCTTTGTTTTTGGACAATTTATTAACTGCCTCACTGGTTATAACTAGTTATCACTAGCTTATTAACGGATGAGCTATCCAGATCTTGCTCCTCGCATTTTTAGTTACAGATATATGTTTTGCTTTGTCACATGTTACATTCAATTAAGTTTATTCTTTTTTTCTTTGTTCCATTTTTCTCTGTTCAACTTCTTAGCACTGCTGATGTTACATTTTCTTGGCCTTGTGTTCCAACCAGCTGTTGTCTAATGCTTTTAACATTGTTTCATGCAGGATGCATATGCCAAATATGTGAAGGAATATTATCTTGGAAGTTTTGGTGTTAATGTCCAAACATACAATCAGAAACACTTGAAAAACACTGCTCTTAGTGAAGACAGTGCCGACCGGTTGTGGTGGTTCCAAGTTTGTACTGAAGTTGCATTTTTTCAGGTGGCACCATTAGATGATAGTGTTCGCTCCACAAAAGTTGACACAAGGCATGTTTCTTATCACCTCATTGTGTTTAATGTGCCCTTTTTATCTTTTGTATTTTTACTTGCCTTTATTTAGAGATCATATAAATTTTAAAAAATTTATGGTCGGTTTTGTGTGCCCTATTATGCGCATCTGGGTATGCATTTTGGTTGCTCATAAATGACAGATACCATCTGGACCTTTGCAAAAATGTCTTTGGAGAAGGCATCTATCCTGATGTTGCTGCAACAAATATTTACTATGGAGGCACAAAAATTGCCGGTATAAACATTGACTTTGCTCTTCTGCCTATATTTTCTTTCTCAAAATCTCTAGGAAGCATGGATACTTAATACTAGCAGCCATCTCCATGTCAGACATGTATCCTATATGGATACCATGAAATATTTCTTTAACTTTTTTTATATCCTCTCCGCTCTCACTCACTTTCTCCCTATGAAACTAAGATGTTCTCAATTTGTTTATTATTTAGACATATGTTTTTTTTGGAATATGTTGTTTATTTTCTGAACTAAAACCTAGCATAACATGTAATTAAACATATTCATTAATATGTTAACAAATTATAGCATGCAGGCGAAAAATTATCCTAAATTTTCATTAATTGATATATTGCTATATCCATATTGTGTTGGATACATGTCCCATATCTGTAGTAGTGCTTCCTAGGTGTAACCATATAAAAGAGTATTGGACCATAGTACCCATTTGGTAGCTGAGGAGTCGGTGTTAGCTCCTGATAGTTGGATAGTAGTCTATGATTTATGGTTTGACAACCAATTTATTTTCTTTGCATGTTTTTAGATATATCTAAAAAATTTAAAATCAAACACCTCTCTCTCTCTCTCTCTCTCTCCATCATACCTATTTGCATGTGTACATGTAAATATCTACAGCTTAATTTATTCTCACCTTCATCTCCTAGTAACCAATTGCTGCTTTTTGTTGGTTTTACAATATTCATTCATGGGCTTGGGGAATCTAGCTTTTTGCATATAATTTTTAGAAGCTTGCATTGTGGGAACTTGAGGGCTGTATTCACTGAATAATAAGTAAAAGTTAAATGTCAGAAGGAAGGTTTAGTATTTATATGAAGGCGGATTTTAAAGAAGTTAGTCTAGTCCAGAGGAGAAAATCGATGACTGAAAGTATTTATTTTGTGCATATAGGTGCTGAGTTACTGTGATGAAATACTATCAATGTATTCACTAATAGTTCACGTCTTCTCTTGAAAATTTTAAACGCAGGTTCAAAAATAGTTTTCACCAATGGTTCACAAGATCCCTGGCGTCACGCATCTAAACAGACTTCATCGACAGATAGTGAGTTTCTAATTTTTGGATATGAAATTACAAAATTATTGTAATAATATAGGAAGTATACTTATTCCATAAATATATATATATATATATATATTTTAGTTACACCTAGTGTAACTTTAATTGGATGCGAATTTTTTAATTTTGACAAATTCACCATTAGATTACATTATCTTCGTATGTTCTTCATACTTGCAAAATTTTAAAGTAATCAAAGATCAATGGTCATGTTATTAACCAATTGTTTAAATTCAAGTTTTTGTAATCTAAAATAATACATAAAAGATGAATTTATGGATCGAACGGTAAATAACATCCAATTGGCATGAAAATTGGTATGCATGTTAAGAACATATAGAACATGTAATATAACGGTGAGATTTTCAAAATATGAATTCAATAACAAGTTATTAGGTGATATAATATTGTTTAAAATTACACCAGATATAACTTGAACTCAACCCTATATATATATATATATATATATTTTTTTTTTTTCCTTAGATATCAAAATTGCTTCAATCCCACCAAATTGGGCCAATTCTTGTTAGAACACATATCTTAAATATAAGTAGTAATCACTGCAGACTTTTTCCCGTAGACATTTCCATAGATGCATCTCTATTATCTGATTAAATCGACATTGAAAGATATTATATATAAGCTTTCACAAGAAATTCTGAACCAAATTTGTAAGGTTTAATATATTTTAGTTAGTTATAAAAAATAAAAAAGGTTTAATGCATTTCAGTCGTCTTTTTGTGGTTCCTGCTTTAGAATTTGTATATGATTACTCTTTGTATGTGAATGATTTGGTGACTTTCCTGCATGTAACAACTATGTGGATTCGTTTTAACGGGATAAGGACATTTTGATGTCTTTCCTTTATGATGTTTTTATTCTTTTACTAAAATCTGCCTGTTGAACTTTCTAGTGCCTTCCTACACCATTTCTTGTCATAATTGTGGCCATGGCACCGATTTACGAGGATGTCCCCAAGCTCCTTTAAACATTGAAGGTATGCATAGCTTGTCTCAGATTTTATACTCTCAGTGTCTCATTTAAATTTTGGCCAATTCATGGGTTTTGAAATGGGCTGATAATTTGCATGTTCAAAATGTAAAATTTGATGCATCCGGAATCAATTGCTTCCATAATGGGTTTCAATGGCTGGAAGAATAAGCACATGGTTATCTTTTCACAATTATTAGTTTAACATTGATGAGCGAATAAGTTGCGTAGTAAATTTTGTTCTTGATCAAGATACACATCATAGCTGCATGCATGTCTGGCCAAAAAATTTAAATCTAAATTTTGGACATGATTGGGGGACGGTCATGACACCATCCAAACATGGTATTGAAAAAAAGTATTTTTGATAACCTGAGACAATCTGAGCCGTAATCAAGAGTGACAGCCTGTCTCTGTCTCACGTTCCAGATCAGATTAAACTATCTTGGCCTTCTCTCTCTCTCTCTCTCTCTCTCTCTCTTGCTTGTTGTCTCACTTGATCGAACTACGGTGACTCAAACCAGTGGTTATCGGTGCCACTGGAAGTGCAATTACTCACTCCTCTCTCTCAGTTAAGTACAGCTGCCTTTTGGCCCTCCCTCTCAGCCATGAAGGCAACTGTGTTTTAAGGGTTTTTTCTTCTTCATTTTTGCCTAGTCTTTTAGACTTCTGGGCCCTCTCTTTCATATAGTTTGCTTTTATTTTGAATGTCTTTGTTAAAAATTAAAACTTAAAATATAGTTCCATTTATTTATTTATCATTACACTGTGTTAATGCTATTACATATTGCAGTAGAAGAGTTAGTTGTACTTTTTCAAATTGTTTTTTTTAAAAGGATTTTCAAATTGTTTTTAGTAGAGCACATAATTGCAAATTTTTAATTATTTCTTTTATTATGAATGGATCCACTGCAAATACACGTTAGAGCATCATCTAAAAATACATATGATTTGATTGTTGTTGTTGCTTTTAGTTGAATTTTCTAGATATTTTTTTAAATACTTTTAATGGCTGTTAATTATTTCTAATACCTACAATATATATATATTAACTGTCGTCTCACATTCTAATATTTTAAGAATTGTCGCCATGTTTATGTCCGCACTTCTTAGTTAAAAGCCTTCCTATTTAGAATTGTTGCCATGTCCGTGTCCACGCTTCTTAGTTAGAAGCTTTCCTATATTGAAGGTTTTGATGTAATTGTCTTGAAATTTAACCATTAAATGTATCTAATGTTGCCACTTTGAACGACATTCCGATATAATATGCATTAACGGTCATGCTCGTCAACCTTTCCTGCAAATAGTTGATGTTGTCTCTTCTGAAGCTTTGGTTTCTCCTCTCAGGCAATGCCGAGAACTGCAGCTCTCCTGATGCAGTCAATAAAGTAAGGCAACAGATCGTGGAACACATAGATTTGTGGCTGTCACAGTGCCAAGATGCAGCTAGGAGGGCTATCTGATGTTTGGAGCACATAAATGTGTAAAATGATTATTTAACTAACCTTGATGTTGTGCTTTATATCTTCTGAGCAGATGTTTATATGCAAATATATCTCAGATATTGCGAAATGAGTTGCAATCTTATGGACATCAAACCTGTATATATTTATAAACAGTAGTAATTTAGAGGCACAGTTGGTATTAGAGCATTAGCATTGGAAAATGCTAATGCTACTCTATTTTACCATTCCAAAACTTTACTTTATCATTATAACATTCAATTTTACAATACCTCCTACATCCCAAACTTCTATTTCACTTTTTTACTCATTAAAATATTATTTTTTAACCTTTCTTTATTATTTATTTTCAACCGTTTTTTCCTGGGCTTTTCAACAGTCTCACCTTTCTTTATTATTTATTTTCAACCGTTTTTTCCTAGGCTTTTCAACAGTCTCACCTTTCTTTATTATTTATTTTCAACCGTTTTTTCCTGGGCTTTTCAACAGTCTCACACACACACACAGAGCAAACCCACACACACAGCATCCCATCACTACACACACACCGATCAAAAAAATCATCACTGGAGCAAACCCATTCAAAAAAAATCATCCCCAAAGCCACCGGAGCAAACCCATTCAAAAAAAATCATCACCGGAGCAAACCCATTCAAATACATTCAAAAAAAATCATCACCGGAACAAACCCATTCAAATCCATTCAAAAAAAATCATCACTGGAGCCACCGGAGCAAACCCATTCAAAAAAAATATCCCCAAAGCCACCATCGAAGCTCGCCATCAACCGATCCCTGCCCACCGATCCAAACCCAGCTCGCCGATCCACGCTAATCCAACCTCCAACCTCAAAAATCCAAAACCCAGCACCGGTGCAATGAGAGAGAGGCCGTGTGAGATGGGTGAGAAATTTCGGCAATGAAGCTTCAGAGATGAGAGAGCAGATGGAGAAACAGAGAAGGAAGAGAGAGAAGAGAACAGAAAAAATGAGAGGGATGAGAGAGAAATTTCGAGTATAAAAAGAAGTAAAATATTAATTTTTTTTTGCAATACTGTGAACAGTGCAATTCTATGTTTAGAATTGCACTGTAGCACTATTGCAAAAAAATTTGCAATAGTGCTATTTGCAATCCTCTGACGCAGCTGGTTTTGAGACCAAAAATGTTAAATATCCTTTAAATTTGGCTTTAGCATTTGCCAATGCTAATGCTCTTACCTCTGTAAATTTGTTGTATACCTATCATATCCAAATAAAGGTAATTAGTTGGTGAATGTGGAAACAGCCTATGTAATTAGATGCATGTCAAATTGACGAATCCTTCACCCATGTGGCTTGAATAACTTTTGAGTGAAAAGGCTGTCATAATATTATAGCCAAAGAATGTCATTATAGAGAGATTTGAAACATGGAGTATTTGGAAGTTGGGAAATTATACTTTAATCCACCCATGGTTAACATCAAGTTCAAATTGTTAACCCGTGGTTTCAAATATTTGTTTTTTACTCAACCATTTAATTTATTCACCGGTTCATGGGTTTAATGTACTTTGACATATATATATATATATATATTTTGATAGGTAAATAATGCGGAGAGGGGGAGGTGAGGTTTGAATCTTAAACATGAGTCATCAAAGAGTGCTAATTAATACCATTGGGCTATTACTTTAATTAGAATGAGATTGTTATTTTATTTTTAGGGTTTTCTTTGTTTCAGCACATCCATGTGTGGATTGTAATGATATGGGATTAAAAGTATTAAAAGTTGTGATCAAGCGGGTAAGTATACATTTTTAAATCCTAGATTGGCAATTCAAACTTTACCCAAATCACATGGTTACAGTATGAACTCTTGAAAATTATTTTGTAGAATGTGTAAAATTTCTCTATAGGATTACGCTAGTGATATTTGTGGGTGTGTGTGCAAAAGTATGGTGGGCAATGAGTAGGTGACTAGGTGCACCACAGTAGGATTGCTCTAAGTAAGAGATAGGAATGAGTAAATGCTAAATGGAATTTAATTTTGGGTTTCTAATTTGATAGCTTCTTCGTACAGTAGAAGTCCCCTGTCAGGTGGGAAAAATTGGCATTGGCGTTCAACATTTCAAACAAGTTTACAATATACCAAATATATATTATTTTACAAACTCTGATACAGTAGTTCTTAAATATACCAATTTACTGTTCACGGTTGCTAAAAAGTTTTAGCAATATCAACACGGGTAAAGTGCAATTTGGGTGTGGTTTGATGTAAAACAGCAATTTGATGAAATTGATGACATATACATGTCTAGTTTTTGGTTTTTGCTATCCATCATGTATTTGTTCGCATACCATAATATGTTTATTAGATTTATTCTAACCTTAGGTCTTTAATTTGTAAATTTTGGCTATCCATATATTGTAAAATAATTACAATTTATGTTTTTTTTTTTTTTTTTCCAAATTGTGATTCATTCTTGGATCTCGGAACATTAGTAAATTCAAATTGGAATCCAAAAATTATAAATTTTAAAAAAATCTTTAGTTAGGTAAAGTTATGTAACCAATCTTTTAAACATTTTAATCTTTAGTTAGGTCAAGTTTTTGGCTATCCATGTATTTGTGAAAATAAAATAAAATAAAAGCTATTTTAATTGGTTCAAGTTGGAATACAATAGATGGTGTGTTTGTGATTTTTTTTTTTTTTTTTATAGGGTGAGGTCCTAAGGGACTTTCAAACATCATTTTAAAAAGAAAAGAACATTTATAATTTTTGTGAAATTGATGAGATATACATAAATCATAGTTTTTTTTAGAAAACATAAATCTTTAGGTTGCATGAGGAACTAGAAATGATTTTGTTGACTTGATATTATCATGATATATTAACATGATTAGAAGTGGCACTGTAGGCACGAGTTGTTTTGGGAGTTTGGTTACTTGGAGAGATGGGTTTCTATGGAGTATACGAGGGGTTTTTGTTTTGGCTGTGGATGGGATTCTGCGCGTGGGTACTTTGTTTTTGGAGAAGAGCTTTGGGAGAGAAAATGGAACTATGTTATTTTTCTTTTTTCCCGGGTGTGGTCCGAGTGGACTGTGGCCCATTTCAGGCTTTCAAAGTTTCAGATCTATATTTAGATCCCTATTTATATTTTTCTCAACCAAAAAAAAAATCCTATTTATTTATTTATCATATAAAAATTTTACTGCTATAAATTGAATCACAATTTTTGTCAATTATTTACAAAAATTACGGGTCCTTGTAAAAGTGACAATCAATCAAAATCTATCATATAGGAATAATCGTGGCTTAGCTTGTAGTACTAAAATTTTTGTTTAGCATAAATTCCTATTTTACTTAAACACTTTCCAAAAATACCCAAGTTAAATAATCTATTTAATAATTAGTACCACTAGACTCTCACTCAAACCTGACCAGTATCTTTTTCTAGTTTACACCCTTTCTCCAAACAACAAAACATTCATTTCCATAAAACTTTTCTTCCTAAACTGCAGGCTCATTCAACAAAATATTAACACTGACAGCCGGAAAGTATCAAAACTGTAATTAGAGATACACACAGTTCTATTAAGCAAAATCAGGGAATCAACAAACCAGCTACAAAGAAAATCTGGTGATCTCCACTCCAAAAAGAATTGAGGCCTTGTACTAATATATAATTGGCTCTACTTAAGATATGTAGACGAAATCCAAAGTAGAACATAGGTTATTAATGAACTCATCACTTCAAAACTCCTCGGTCCTTTAAGTACAGGTACAGGAGGAATCACAGCCACCATCAAGAATGTTCCCAACAGCCATGAGAAAGCAAAAGATCCAACCCTGCAACATAACAACAAATTTTATGATAAGGATCTATGTAATATTTCAGGTTTAAGTAGCAGGGAGATTCAAGAATGCATTTAATTTCAAAAGGAAAGACCATAAGCTGAAATTCTGGAACGTTTGCAAATCAGGGGAAGCTCATGACATTTAAGATAATCATGAAAAACATTAGCTCATTATAGAAGCATATACCATGACACTGGGCTCAGGACTAAATGCAATGGTTGGTACAATACAAATTTTCTATGAAGAAAATCTAAAAACAATGACCTAAGTAATTAACAGCAGGAACATTCCATATTTAATTAAACAGATACTGTTCCACATACCCGTAAAGAAAAGCTCGGATTTTGCTCTTCAACCGATCGTATATAAAATACATGGTAGCCAGCAGGGAGATTGCAACCTGAAGGGTCGGGCCTTCTTCAGTTGGAAAGAAAGCAGTGAGAGCCCCAAGCACTATAAACGCAACAGATGTTTTTATAATGAACTTTGTTGATGGAGTTCGAAACCTATTTGTAAGAGCCTGAACAACACGGGACTGCCTGACTTCTCTGACCTTTTTTTTTATGTCAACTTTTGGGTTCTTCCTATCATAAAACTTCTGCAAAATTATTTTGTCATGGGCTGACTCAATAGCATCCACACTTGGTTTGTGGCCCGCATATTGACGAATAAGAAAGTTCCTTGCAGCCTGAATTTCATCTTCAGAAGCCTCCCTGCTTATTCCAAGTCGTTTGTATGGGTCCCTCACATTAATTCTAGGAAAGATAGCTGAGCTTGCAGAAAAGGAGAGTTTTTTTTTTTTTTTTTAATAAGTGAAAAGGAGAGATTTTTAGAGTCAATGGTGCTAAATTGTTACAGTATTTAGTGAACCAAATAAATAGAATATGGTCAGCAGCAATAAATCAGAAAAGATGCTTACAATGTGAAGGTTTGCATCAACTTAATGCTTAAAGAACTAAGAGCAAGTCCCTAGTTGCCTTGCATATATTTCAGCAAAGGGAGAGAGAGAGAGAGTCATTCATGTCTCCATTTTTTTTTTAATAAGTGATAAGAGTAGAACCTAAAACCTATCCTAACCCCACCCACCCTAAACCACCTAAGCTAAATCCCAGAGAGAAAGAGTGAAACATGCTTTCTAAATTCTAATAAATTCCATGCAGAATAGTGCAAGAAAGGATGGTGACATGAAAGAAAGTCATACTGGTGAGCCACACCAATAAGTTCAACAAAGGCAATCCAGTCACCCAACACCAAATTTCTCAATACAAGAGCGGACCACAATTTATCCAATTATAAAATGTCAGATGCAAAAACAGCTTAGGCATGAATTCTCAAAGCAGCTCACTAATAGGAACATTTACTGTTGAAAATTGCCTCAAATTCTTATTTTCACTTGGTCTGGATTTTCTTGGGATGAATGAAAAGTCTAAGAAGTAATTTGCTGTTTCTTGTCCACCAAAGAAATAGTATTGAAGCCTTATATATAGATAAAAATATAAAGGGAATTCTAATTAGATAGGAAAACACTCTTAGAAGAACATGGCTGAGTTTTTTGAAAGAGTAGTTTTAGTCCAGGAGGTCCTCCCATTGGGGAGGAGAAAACACTCTTAGAAGAACATGACTAGGTTTTTTCAAAAAGTAGTTTGATAGTTCTTTGGGCTTGAAAGATACTCAGATGTGTGAATTAGTAGTTTGCCAACTGTTTTGAGTGAGGGAACACCAGTGAGTGCATTGAGGTTTTGGGCTTGTGAAGTGTCAAGTTTATGAGTAGTTGAGTACGTAGTGAGTTTGTTTTGAGTGTATTGGGACTTGGGTTAGTTTATGTTTATGAGAGTTTTGGTGTGTTTGTGAGGTTTGTGCAAGTGTGCTAGTTTTGTTTGTGAAGTTTGCTTGAGTTTTTATAATCTATATTGTTGATAATGGATTTTGGTTGATATTGCCCATAGATATAGGCATGAAATTGGCCAAACCACGTAAAATATTGTGTCCTATGTACATGTTTTATATTCTTGTTCATACAAATGTGAATTCCAACATTTATATTATCTTTTTTACAATGCTGAGACATATGAGGGAAAAGGCAGTGAGAGAGAATTTCCTTGTTTGATGGATGCAGAAATAGAAAGAGAGAGATCGTGTATCATAAAAAAAAAATTATGTGAATTGCCAATTTTATCTTCACTTAAACCATTTAAATTGGCTCAGTAAGAAAATAGAATCAGCCTTCCCCTTTTTCCCTTACCTCTCCACCCTTCCTACAAAATATGTAGTGTTAGATATTAAACTTACAACTGGTCAGTAGCCCAATAACTCCATCAATCACTAATAATTTATGGCTCAGGAAAGCTCCCAGCCTTACAAGCAAACACAGAGGCAAATGTCAATGCTTCACTATGCACATCATCTGGTCAGGACAAAATTTTAAGAAGGTCATGAAGGTTCTCATGAGTTCTTCCTCAGAAAGGTTCACAACAAACATGCACATTTATTTATTACTTAGGTTTACAAAACCATGGCTTGCAATAAACCTTTATCCACTAAGTATAAATCCCCATGGATAACAATAACACAATCATCGACTAATCAAGAAAGTGAAAGATTACCAGTGGGTTCATTTGGCGTATCACCATAGGAAGCATCCATTGCACACTTGATCAAGTGAGGCGGTTGCATTCTGCATCTTTGTCTAGAACCAATCCAGTCAGTTCTGTTCGGTCACAAGGAGGAAAAAGCATAACAATGTTATAGTAGTGTACAGCCCTCACTCCAAGTTCAATAGTTGGTAACAATTAAGCAGTACCTTACTAAACTGAGAGAATCAATCTGTTGTTTAGGCTTCCCAGGACTAGAAACCGCAAAAGCTCGCCTATTCAGCGAGCCCGGGCCACATGAAGGTATCCAGATACAACATCTTGATGGACTAGCAGTCAATCCAAACACTGTCATCTTTTTGCCTAAGTTGCTATTGTCAATCTATGACACACTAACTTTGCTACAAAATACCGCAAACCAATGGCTGCAACATATAAACAGAATCGGCCATATCAGATTCAGTAGACAAAACAACTTGAATCAATTAAAATTAATATATAATTAGGCTCCTAAACTTTAGGCCAGAAGCGATTTTAGTCCCTGAAGTTCAAAGTGATCAATGTGAGTTTATTTCTGAAAGCGATCACATCAAACTTTACGGATTAAAATCAATTATGAGCTAAAGTTTAGGGATCAGTAATGTATTTTGGCCTAATAACACTGCATTATAAGCCCAATAGCAACAAGAAATATCCAACCTAGTAGAGTAGTAGTTATAAAAATAGTTTTTTTTTTTTTTTTAATTTATCAGTAATCGTAAATATAAAAGTGAAGCAAGCATAGTAATCGACAAAATAAAATCTAACTTTCAATCTCCAAATAATTACAATCCAAAAACAGTAGCCTCTAGAACCCAACCAACAGGTAATAATTTCGATTATGTTTGTGTGGTTTTGCAGTGGAATGGAAAATAAAAGAATGGATTTAACCTAAGAGTGAGTAATTAAAAAACGAAAAAACATACCTGCTCGGAGTAGAAGAAAGATAAAGCAATCAATCTTCTTTGTACTATATGAAAACAAAACAAATCGCTTGTGTGTTTCTAACGGTTGGTTTGTGTTTTTATGTGCGTGTAAGAACGGATAGGAGAAACGTCCAGCGAGCGAGGGCTTAGAGTTTAGACAGACAGACCACTAAAACCCTGGTCTGAGGAGTGTCAGAATTTAATTTAGTACTCAAAGCCTTTGGAATTTATATTATGTTTTGCGTAACTCATATAACAAGTCCGTTGTAGTCTAGTTGGTTAGGATACTCGGCTCTCACCCGAGAGACCCGGGTTCAAGTCCCGGCAACGGAATTTAATTTAATTTTTTGAATTCTGGTATTTTTAACTTCTTTTTTTTTTTTTTTTTTTTGGTGTTTCCGGCTTAAAAGCATTAGGAATGTACGGATCAAAATTTTGAAACACATTATCAAATCACTGTTTTTTTTCATAAATAAAAATAAAAATAAAAAAATCACTACTTTTTTAGGTAATACCAGCTTAAAAGCATTAGGAATGTATGGATCAAAATTTTAAAACACATTATCAATCAATCATTTTCAATTGTTCACTTACTTTTTCATTAAGTGAGAAAGGGGATTTGACATTTGAATCTTAATCCCCATACAAGGACAAAATGCTATTAAATCATATCACCATTGACAAAATTGTTTACTTACTTTTTACATAAAAGTTGAAATCATTATCAAGTGTATCTAGCCTTATGTGAGGACAATAAATTATTGGCCAAACAAACATTACACCCAAAAGAAATTGTCATGGGGTATGAGGGTTAAAATTTGGAATTAAAGACATCAGCATTTTTTTTGAGGAAACTATATGCTCAATTGTTCATAATTATTCGATTATTTATATTTTGAAGTGTAAGTAAAGAAATTTGACCTCCGGATCTTAATCCTACAAAATAGGACCAAATGTCATTAGATCATATAGTTTTTGAAAATATTCACTTACTTTCCACATAAAAATAAAAACTACATAAGATGTACCTAATTTTATGTGAGAACAACCCATCCTTAGCCAAACAAACTTTGTACACAAATGAAATTATCATTACGCTATCAAATCAACTATATGCTCATGTTCCCATCAACCCAAAAAAAAACTATATGCTTATGTAGCATCTCCATCATGAACATGGTGTTTTATGACCACCTCTTGTCATCTTCTGCCACACTTGTACCCAAAACATACCCCTTCGTTTGTTCTTTCTCTTAGCACATTAGCAAGCTACTTCACCCTACAAATAAAAATGAAACATGAAAAAGATTCACACCATTTTTGCTGTCTCCCCCACTACAAGACTTACTATCTAATTGAGGTCTAAAAATGAGCCACAAGAGATGCACCTTTATCAAGCCCAACGTTCAATTAGGTAAAGCTTTATCAGCCTCATGTGATGATCCACTGTTTTGTCCAGCAAACTTGATTGATTTAATTTTCTTTTAATATATTAAACAAACAATTTCACCAGAACAGACAAGAAGAAACCCCACTTGACAGAAAGTCACAGTTGGGCCTAATGGGTGTGATTGGAAGAGACAATCCAGATAGAGCCCCAACTTGCTAGATTCCCTTGACCTTCCCTGCTCTTATGTTTTTAAACCTTCCATTCAAACAAACTCAAATTCCAAGCTTACCAAATTTAGTTTAAGGCTTTCAAGTTTCAACTACACCTAGAGACTTTTTTTTACGTACTTTTTCACTTAGCACTTAGCAGCAACAATGACAATCAGACTTCACAAGCACAACTTCAATAAGATAGTAGTAAAGCTGTTCTTGTTGATTTTATTGTTGGAAAGCACTAGTTCTTTACCACATACAAATGAGTCTAATGGGTACGTGGTGAGCGAAAAGGAGTACCTGAATTGGGTCAAACAAATAGGTTCCTTCAAGAACTCTCTCTTCCAGAAAGCAACCAACAAGTTAACACCTTGCTCAACCATAAGAGTGAACAAAAACTCGAAGTTAATTGGTAATTTTGTTGCAGTTCAAAAGGCTATCAGTTCAATACCAGTAGTCAATAACTGTCGGGTGGTTATTTCCATCAGTGCAGGGATTTACAGGTAATAAATGGAGCTGTATTTGTTTTGTTACTCACGGATCATATTTAGTTGTGATTGGTTGCTTGGTCTTGTTCTGTGTTTATAAAGTAACATTAACACAAAACCAATATACTAGATTTTTGCCGAGAGTCAACATAACATGCAATTTTTTAAAAAAAAAATTATAACCTGTAATCCTATATAATTTGTGTTTGTAAAATAGTCATGCCAAAACATTTTCTCCTCCAAAACATCTTCTCGAATAGTCTTTTATTTATAACGTTATCTGTTTGCTATGAGTTTTTTCGATTAACTTTTAGTTTATTTTTTCATGGACAGTTTCTTAAAATCCCATTTTTTCAAATATAAACATTATAATTTTTAGCAAAAAAAAAAACAAATAAACTGATAACAAACGAACAATAAATCATTCATAACACAAAATTGCATCACTTTTTTTGGGAGAGGGGGGGGGGGGGGGGGGGGGGGAAGGGGGGAAGAGAGAATGATCTAAAATAGAGAGAGACCATTAAACGATTAAGATTTTATTTATTGTATCTAACACTAACAGTCAAAGTGTTATATTTTGGTTTAAATTAACTATGAGCAAAAATGTAGGGAAAAGGTCCTAATTCCTGCGACTATGGCATACATTACCCTGGAAGGTGCTGGTGCAGATAACACCATTATTGAGTGGGACGACACAGCCGACCGAATTGGACAAACTGGGCATCCATTGGGTACCTTTGGTTCTGCCACATTTGCAGTTGATGCTCCTTATTTCATTGCAAAGAACATCACCTTCAAGGTCAGTCAATTTCATGATTTTGGCTTCGGTATTTACCATTATTAATTTATCTACTATAATCTCAAAGTTTTACAGAATAAGTCTTAAGGTGGGGTATTGTAGGTCTAAGCTCAGTCAAAGTATACTTCAATTTCCATTTCCATATATGTTGCTTTCCAAAAACACAATTCTCTTGTAATTTATGGATAATTTTGAAAGAGTTCAATTAAAACCGTGAATTATTTCACGAAACAAATAAACTACACCTAAGACTTATCTTGGCACAGATTAACATCATGAGGTATTTTAGTACCCCAAAAATAGAAATCACACAACGATTATATCTTTATCAAAGTGTATTTATCTGTTAGGATTCTTAAATAATTTCATAAGATTTTTTATATCCAAAGATTCACATGGACTGATTTTAGTGCCTAGATTAGGCTCTAAGTCTAGCCTAGATTAGGCTCTAAGTCTAGCCTATATGAGTTTTCATAATTTCACTCTTCTTTGTTTATAAATATTCAAACAAATTATAAAGTTTATGATTTTAATTGAAACTTTTTAAAAATTAGAATTCAATTTAAAATCATTCCTAAACTATAAGAATAAGTGCATGATTTACCCTTTTTTTAAAATTGTTAATGAGTACTAACACAACCAAAATTAACAGCAAGTTAGGATTTAAGTGATGAATCAGTCACATTAGTGACCATTTAAATCTACAACTCTCCCTTTAAATAATAATAGATAAATAAAAAATTACAATCTTTTAGTTTAAAACAAGTCTGTCATAACATGTGAGTCCCACACTTTGTGTGAGATCTACTCTAAAACGAAACAATATCTTATGAGACAATCTCATAAGATAATTTTTCTTATAGAAAAGATCCCTCCATATGAACCCCCATGAGTAATGATATATAACAATATCTTAGAGACAATCTCATAAGATAATTTTTCTTATAGAAAAGATCCCTCTGTATGGAGCCCCTATGAGTAATGATATATGGAGCCCCTATGAGTAATGATATATGTTTATACTTTATACCCTCACACACAGATTGATTGAAGAATAATAATGAAGGCTTTTAATGGCTAAAGTAAGGTGTTGATTTTTTGAAATAACAGAATATAGCACCGTCGCCACCATCAGGAGCTCTAGGCAAGCAAGCAGTGGCACTGCGGATTTCTGCTGACACAGCAGCCTTCTTCAGTTGCAAAGTTATAGGAGCACAAGACACTCTTTATGATCACATAGGCAGACACTACTTTAAGGATTGCTACATTGAAGGCTCCGTTGATTTCATTTTCGGGAATGGTCTCTCGTGCTATAAGGATTGCCATTTGAATGCCATCACCAGTAGCTATGGAGCCTTGACTGCTCAAAAGAGACAGAGCTTCCTTGAGGAAACTGGCTTCTCATTTGTCAATTGCAAGGTCACAGGATCAGGTGCCCTTTACCTGGGAAGAGCTTGGGGCACATTCTCTAGGGTAGTCTTTGCGTACACATATATGGACAAGATCATCACTCCTAGAGGATGGTATGACTGGGGAGACAAAAACAGGGAAATGTATGTTTGTTCTCTTTTTTTCCCTTCACCACATGCCTTTGATTATGTGCCAGCATCATTGTATTTAACCAATTGAAACAACGTTAACATGTGCTTTGCAGGACCGTATTTTATGGACAATACAAGTGTTGGGGACCAGGGGCTGATTTCGGGGGCAGAGTTTCATGGTCTAGGGAGCTCACCGCTGAGGAGGCTGAACCATTTATTTCACTTGGTTTTATCAATGGCCAGGACTGGCTCCCAAACTAGGGATAATTTCAAGTTATCAACTGCACTTGGTACACCATCAACGCCACAGTACAACTCTGAAATATATTTTAGTGAGTTACACAACACATATTCTCATTCCCAACAGTTAAATTGAAAAGCATTCAAGTAAAGCCGGCATCTGCGGAGATTCTTGTATGGCACAGTAGTGGTGTAGGGACTAGAAACACCTATAGAAAGTATTGTGCTATTTCTCATCCTCCTAATTAGGAAATAGAATAATAGTTTGCTTAAATTGAACTATGCTATTGGAATTTAGCATTCTCCTCAAAAAATATATGCATAGTTTTTGGTAATAGCATAATAGTTTGCTACTAAACTAAACTATGCTTTCGGAATGACTAACCTCATTCCCCTTTAGATCATGTAACCCTCAATATCAGAAGTTAAGTAGCAAACTGTTATGCTATTTCCAAAAACTTGATGAGTTTTTCTTTCTTTTTCATTCATTTTTTTCCCAAGCAAAACGTTCACCCAGAATTGTTGAACCTCAGTCTCCTCAAAATTTTCATTAGGCTATAAGGTACTGTACTACTAGTTGAATGATTAGAACCATCTAAGTACAAAGAGTTCATTAAAAAGACTTTCAATTAACAAATGAATATGCCCAAACTGAGATATGAAATGTACATTCTATAAAATGAAAAGTGGCAGTTTGTCTTTGCATCTTTTCTTTGAACAATTACCTAGTCAAAACAAATATTAGCACAATATAAACGTTTCTGTACAAATTAATAAATAACTGTACAAAGTGTCCCGTGCCATGGTGAAGTTACAGAGAGTATTTGCTGCTTCAGCACCAATTGACTGTACAAATCCCACCTACTACTCGTGATGTGTCAGCATCCAAGTTGAACAAACCTTAAAAATAACAATAATCACAAGTAACAGGTATCAGAAACTGCAATAATCAATAGCATTTTTGAAAAGGCACAGCTGAACTAAGATAAATATCACAATGCAGTCGTATCTACACCATAACACCTTTAAAAGTTGGAAAATATCAAGACAATGACGGTTCTCTAAAAATGTTGACAGACAAGATTCTAGCAGTGACTAATGAGAACCAAACTCTCCAAGATTAGTAGATCAAAGAATTTTGGCTAAACAAACCTTATCAAATGATAACTAAAGAACAATATAGGAAACTAATTGTAGAACTGAATGTATGCAAAGACAAAAGAATATTCCTGAGGAAGAGCAAGATAAAGCAACCTACCAGACACTATTATCATGATTGGAAAAGAGTTACAGTTGCAATATAGCCATTCTTCATCACCTGCTAATGTCAATGAAAATCTTATTAGTAGTCCCTTTTACCACCATACAATAAGCTAAAAGTATAGCAGTATAATTGTCTGACTCAACAGAACTCAGATTTATATTTACTTTGTTTTTCATTTTTAGAGACCAGAAAGGTGTTCAAAATTGTAAGCAAGTAAGATGTATAGATCATCACTAACTCACCTCAAATGCAACATTCTGATAACCATACACAAATGTAGATCCAAAAGGATTGCTTGTAGAACCTTGTGTTTGGATGGCAGCTCGCCCACAGTCACCAAGGATTTCCTAAAAAGTAAAAATCTTTGTTACTTCCTCAACAACTATAAAGGGAGTAGACATTAAAGGTTAAGACAGCAGTAACATGGATAAATGGGGTACAGTTATGTCTCTTTTCAGTTTAACCTGGAAAACATATAACATGTCCCACCCACAAACTTACTGCCAGTAGATGAGGAATGAACAATCTAGAAGAGAAACAAAAACAAGATTTTTTTCCGACAATGATAAAGCAACCTGAATATTGAATAAAACCCCACCTCCCAGGCTCCCCCAACCCAATAACCAGGAACCAAGAAACAGGAGCTATACTGAAATATATGATTCTACTCACTAGACACATCCAATTAGATACTTACTCAAACACCTAAAATCTCTAATTGAAATTCTGCATCATCAACCACGGAAAAGGTTGAACATGAAAAATAAAAGACAAAAACTAAGAATATGTAGAAGAAGCAGGTAAAAACAATATACCTTCACTTGCTCCCACTTGGTGCTTGGTGTAATCCGGTGTCCACTGCTATTTACTTCCTCAAAAGAACCCTCAACTAAAAGAAACAAAAATGAAAAATGGTTCATTGGTTTCTCTATTAAAAGTTTTATTCAAAGCTTCTGAAACAGATAAAGAACTTACAGTCTGAACCAAATATAACAAAATTGCACTTTATATATGAATTGAAGTCTGCATGACCAGGATAGTTTGTGTGCAGAACAAACTTCTTGATTTTATGGGTCTGCAAATACACAACACTGACATTATAATTCCTAAGTGCAAAGGTCATCATGCATAGTATCTTTTTTTTTGATAAGTCATCATGCATAAAATCATGATTGCACATATCACTAGAACCCAAAATATAAAAGTTGATACCTGCCCATCGAATAAGATGTCCAAACCACGGGTAAAATAATTGTAGAAATAATCACCGCAAAGTGTTGTCCGTGGACGAGGATCTGATGCAGAGTGAATAACCATTTGGTCTACCTGTACAGCTAAATCAAATCAATATTCACTAATTATGACAAACAATTTGAACATAGTAATGATAGTTATGGTGCTTAGACACTGGATAAGAAAAACAGCCCAAGCACCTATGCAGCACCAGATACAAGCAATGCAAGATTATTCCGGTGTCATAAATATACTGGAATTCAGACACCTTCCAATGGGGGCAAGAAATTATTAACAAAAAAAGTTTTAAACCAACATGGCAATGGAAAACTGACTTAAAGAGCATTACAGGACACAACATGGATGTCAAAAGCAAACAATGCAACTTCATCGTTATGTCATAGAATAAAATATAAATTTTCTTCCAAAGCATGCAACACTTGATTGCCTCTGTGCTGAAAAGATACTTTCATCATTGCAATTCATGTCAAACACACAGAAAGGACAGCATGGTTTATGACTTCATAGAATATATCACTCTAGATGAACAATAATGAGAAAGAAAAATTCCTGTCTCAGTAATACCTGCTTTTGATGAATTCCACAAGGACGACCTAATTCAGTCCACACATCCTGCAGAAAAAAGAAGCTACAAAATTAGGCACAACAACATTGCATCAATCTGGCCCCTCATAAGAACACAAACTAACCAGAAAATGACAAGTATATGGAAAATTTAAAATATCACTTGAAACTTCCTAAAACAATAGGTCATTAACAGAACCCAGAAAATAAAAGAGGAGAGAAAAATCCAGCAATTAAACTAATATATATAATTTAAAATCCTAGCGACAAAGTTTTTTAATTATCATTAAGTAATACCAAATTATGCCCAAATAGAACTTGTTAAATGAATGATAGTTTTGTTTTCCAACATAGTTCCAGAATTCTTTAAGATAAGGCTTTGAGAGTCAATTTGATAGCAATTTATTTTGTTTCCTGCAGAAATAAAATTATTTATATCTTTAGCTTGTGCATGCGCATGTGAGTGAGTGTAAAAGATAGAAAGAAAGACAATTCTGATTACATTGCACCTCCATTAAGAGCCTAATTGACATCTAAGATTCCATGGAACATTGTATGACGCAAAATAAAACAAAAGCATGGCGTCAAATAATTTTAAAAGTAATATGTGAGCAGGAAAGAATTTACCAAAACAAAAGATACTAAAGCTTAATTGCATAAAACCTAAAACTTGCCTGTGGGGATGCACCGAAAGGAATATGTTGGCCACCAACAGTAAAATATAATTCTTCTCCAAGCTGGACAATACCGACATTGAATTAAGTTTTATCCAATTTTCAAACTTAAATGGATCAAAAAACCTACACTTCAGAATCCAAATAACTAAAAAAGTAACACAATAGACCAGCACTAAAACATTCAAAATCAAAGCATTATTCGATGGTCCACAAAATTTCCGTACTTAAAGCTAAATGGTTGATGCTAATAGGAGAAGCAAGCGGCCATCCATAAGATGGCCCACTGGATTCCGCAAACAATTCAATTGAAATGATGCCAGACTCAAGCATGATGACAATTCAATCAAAATACTGCAGGAAGATGAAGGATGAAGCCAAACCTTAACATGCACCTCTTCCATGTAAAGACTGCCAGCAGGTAATGGAGGAGCATAAGCCTTGTCCATTAAGGATCCCACACCAACTTTCTTGTCTGTAGAACTATCATATATGGAGACACGGCAAGTCACAGGTGTGGTGCCATCCGGAAACTCTAATGGCAATTCCGCTTTCATAAAAGAAATAAAGGAGTCAATTTAAGTAATCAGAACTTGAAAATTCACTCAAACAAGTAAAAATCCAAGTTGGGAAATGCTGAAACAATACCTTCCCCATCATGGCAGCAATCTGTATACTGGCTAGGAATTGGAAAAGCAAAGGATAGGCCCTGCAAAACATGCACATAAGACAGTCCCCAAGATGTAAGACAATTAGACAAGGATATATTGGGAAAAAGATAAAACTATGACATAGTTATGTATTCCATATACATACTGGGTAAAATAGATTGTAAACACCTCTAACTTTGTCATAAATTCCAGGAAAGGTTGGCCCAAAAAGTGCATATACAGCTACAAAAGTAGCTAGAGTGGATGGTCCCCTACAAAAAGAGACGCAGGTCAGTAATAAAACTAATAACATAAAAATCATAAAACTTATGTTTAGTAACTTACCCAATCAGAGAAGTAGCATAGCGCATTTGAAGCCGTTTTACATCAAAAATTTCAATAAGCCTTAGCCTCTGACACAAAATTCAAAGTCAAATTAATCAAATTGAGTCGCAATGTAGTCATGTACATTATATTTGCATAGAAAATCAATTTATAACAACAATCCATGTGAGCAATAACAACAAATTTTGGAGAACGGAGCACCAAAATTATATCAAAACTCAAAGGTGAATGGGATTCATAACATAAGGCAACTGCACTAGCAAATCCAATTATGAAACAAAATTTATAGTCCCAAGCAATAACTTTTTTTTGATAAGTCGTCCCAAGCAATAACTAGAAAGACTCTTTTCTACTGAGTAATCTATCCATTATGTAAATTGAAGAACCTATGCCAAAGAATTGAGATGGTCTATTGAATTGCCAATCAAAAAAATGCTTTGCCACAGATAAAATTTGATTTACTTGCATCAATTAAGTAACAAAAAAAATTAAAAAGAAAACCTCCATTCAGGTCACAAGTTGACAGTTTTAACCGCTTGAAGCGGTTGTTCTAATCCTATTGTGCTTATAATTTTTTCAATAGATACACACATTAATATCATGTCCATGCTGAAAGTTGAAACCTCAGAATTTATTGTTTTCTATATCCCACATAGTTCTTCATATGAGTTTATCATGTGGTTTAACCTGGCATGCAAGATAAATGATAAAAACACCAGTTCTAACAACAATTTAGATATGAAAAGAGCAAAAATAATAATTATCATAGTGTAACAATTATGTCTCAGAGAAATCTCTTCAGAGGCCCATTCATCTTCACTGCCACATAAAATCCATAGTTAAAAAGCACAAGGTGTCCAAAGTAGAAAGATGAACTTAGTTTGCCCAATAAGTCCAAAGGCAAAGCTTCATTCCGTGATTTAGGCATGAAAAATAATTACATCTAACAATTTTGAATAGTATCCTTTCAAAACAATGTACTAGTTACCAAAATGACTGAAACAGTCAACAAATTAGGTGCAAAAACCATATTCAATAGTTTCATCATCCCGTTGATGATCAGTAAGGAAAGAATCCGCAGGATTGCAACAAGGAACCCTAACAAAAAACCTTAAACAAACAAAAGTATTACCTGAGACCAAGGATCAAAACGAAGATGAAAACCATGATCTGGAAAGCTAATAACAAGATCCAGTTTCAGCGGCTCCTGAATAAAACAACCACCATAATAGGTACTTACAAGATCAAGACCGCATAAGACATGTATGTACAAATATATAAGACACCTCCAACTGAATTCACGGCATAAATGTGTAACAAAAAATCAAATATAGCATCAATTGAATTTCTGAAAAATCACATAGTACGCGTGCAATTCTCTAAACCAAACCTCATCAAAGTACTTCACGTGAACCACGTCGTAGATATTAGGCTGCTGCTCTATCTGAGCAAATGCTTCACATATCGGCATCCCTATAACAACAACAACAACTATTTTCAGCACCAAAATAATTTGAAACATTTATTAACGACTAAAATGCCTAAAATTCTTCTAATTAGCTTAAGCTTTTGAAGCACAAAGTTACCGATAACCTAACCTAACACTCAATTTGGTAGTTGAGTGAACTGTACTTCATCCATTACAGCTTCGACAAAACGTTATTTCATTAAAACTAGCAAACAATTAATTTAATTTCTTGCATTTTCTCGGGAACCAAACAGGTGAATAACTAAAAAATCAAGCTGATTAGGATATAATCCAAATCTGAAACTAATTGGGAAAACGATCGGACCAGATATACTACGATAAAACGAACTGTCGTTTAATCAAATCATCTAAAAATCGAAAAGGTTAGAGATGAGTTGAGAAATACCGAGAGAGAAAGGTCCGATACCGAGACCGGGTCGGAGATCGAGAACGATGGCACCCATGGCTGTGCCCTCGCAGCGTCGTCTAGTTCTCTGCGACATAACCAAATTGGGTCTTTTTGGGGTTTGGCTTTCGTTTTTTTTTCTTTTTTTTTTTTTTCTTTTGTTTTAGGAAACCTCCGTCACTTTCGCAAAAGAACTGAACAGGTGTTGATTGCTTAAATACAAATAGCAGTGTTAGTTTGGAATGGGATTCGTTTTTTATTTTTGATTGCTTCGCAGTGCACGGAATATCAAATATGTCAACATTTCGGGTTCCGGGTTGCTTGGGACACCCATATTGGGCCCCGTGGTTTCTAAAATTAAGCCGAGTTTTCGAAAATTAAAAAAATGTATGGATATTTTGGATTTTTTTTTTCATATGGTCTGTTTGGATATAACTTATTTTTGCTGAAATTAAAAATTAAAAACTGAAAATATTGTAATAAAATAATTTTTAAACGTGTAAATAATACCGTGTGACCCATTTTTAATATTTTTAAATGCATGAACAGTGCCGCTACAGTGCGTGAACAGTGATAATTATCTCCTACACAGTGATTTTACTATTCATGCACTAAAAAAAAAAAGGAAGGAAACGTGAAATGAAAACGTAGACGCACAATAAGTCATATCCAAACACATACATAGTAAATTTCAAGAATTTAAAATAATATACACTAAAAATTTATTTAAGAAATTATAAAAAAGAAAAATAAAAAAATATATATTATTTTTTTTGTATTCTTGAAGTGTTGCTAACTGAAGAGGCTAGCATGAGCGAGACCAAAGCTCAATCAAGCAAGATGGAAAAAGCTATCAATCATGGGGAAGATTGGTTAATTTTCCTTAGGGGTATTAGAACACTTAGGCCTCGTTTGGAATGAGAGAATAGAATGGAATGGAAATAAATTAAAAGAATCATTTTAGAATATTCTTTCATTCCCTTGTTTAGGAGTTTTAATGGAGGGAATGAAAAGTCCATTCCCTTATTTGAGAGTTTAAGTGGGAGTGAATGGAATGGGTAGGAGAGAACACTCATTCCTCTATTTTCTTAAAACCTCAAATTTTCATTCCCCCTGAAATTGGGAGGAATGGGAGGGAATTAAATTAAATTTAATGATTTTTTTACTAAAACTCCGAAAACACCCCTATATATTCAACTCTTTATTTTAAAATAGGGGTCTAATAGTAAAATTGACATAAAATGATTCCATTCCATTCCCTCCATATTGCTCTCAAACAAGACTACTTACATTCCATTCATTTTCATTTATTTATTTATTTTAAAACTGATGGGATAACAAAAAAGACATCTCTTGTTCATCCAGAGGAATCGTCCATGAGCACCAGTTGGCCAAATGACCACAAACGGTCCGGACAAAAGAGTCGTCCATGTGCAAAGCATATGGATGACCACACGACAACTTTAAAAAGAGTCGTCCATGCGCAAGGCGCACAGACGACCACATAACACTTGGGAATTTCTCAAGTATAAATTTCTTCACATATGTGGAAGATTCAAACCACAACGCCTCAGAACGGTTAATCAACTCATGATCATCGCCACAAATTTCTCCTAAGTATTCAACTTTCATTAGCAGTTGCAACTTCTATAGCCGTTGAGGAAGTTATTTCCAGAATTTCTGATTTCTACGAATCTTAGGGAAGTTACTAAACCAAATAATTGCTCAAAGGTTCTCTATATAAAGACCGGTCTGAATCAAACAAAGGTACGAGATTCTGAGATTTTTACTCCTAAAAGGTTGGAATTCCATTATTGTGAGGAACTAACTTAGCCATCGGAGGGTATTTGGCCGGTCCACCCCGGTCACCCTTGATAGTGTTTTCACCTTCGTAAGCCTTCGCTACAGCCATTAGCCCATCGAAGCCAAAGAGTTCAGCCTACTGATTCCTTACAAGATCAGTTGGCACCGTCTGTGAGAATAGATAAAATTGTTTTACGATTTATATTTCCGTGACAAAAGGTTGAATGGTTTGGACTAGGTCGAGGGCTACCAGCCCAGGCCATCAAGGAAGCAGAGACGCTTCAAGCAACCCCTATCGCAATCGCCAATCTGCACCAGTTATGCAGACGTTCTCTGTCCAACATGTGCAATCTATAGCGGCTGCAATGGCGGAGTTAACCCGTCAAAACCAAGAACTAAGAAGGGAGATTAATCTAAAAAGGTAGATGCATGAAGAACACGAAGGAGGAGGGCAAACACAAGGACAAGAAGATAGAGAGGATGCAGAAATTGGAAGTTAGTCAAGAGGCACCACTTCACGAAGGGTGCCACACTTGGAAAAGGAGATGGGCCAGATGAAGAAAGTCATGGAAGAAATGAAAGAGAACCTGAGAAGGGCAATTCCTGTAGAAGATTTGGTCCACAGAACTGATTCTCCCTTTACGGCTTCCATCAATGGTCACCCTCTATCACCAAAGTTCAAGTTGCCTTCTCTAGATTCGTATGATGGAGCACGAGACCCTTTTGATCACATAGCCACCTTCAAGACCACTATGCACCTTCAAGGGGTTCCTGATGAAATAATGTGTAGAGCCTTCCCTACCACCCTCAAGGGGCCAGCGCGAGTGTGGTTCAGTAAGATACCTCCAAACACAGTTAATTCTTTTGAAGAGTTGAGCAAGTTGTTTGTCAATAACTTCATTGGAGGATAAAAGCACAAGCCCTCATCATCCAGCCTGTTGACTATAGAATAAGGAGAGAATGAAAGTCTGCGGTCCTTCATCACTCATTTCACCAGGAAGCCTTAACAGTAGATAAGGTGAACGACAAGCTACTATTGGCAGCCTTCCACAATGGGGTTAACTCGGACTTATTCATTCACAAGCTGTATGAGAAAGAGCCCCAGTTCATGGCTGAACTCGTCCATTCAGCCCAAAACTTCATGAATGCAAAAGACGCAATCATAGCTAAGAAGAAGAAGAGAGCTGAGAGAATGGAAGCGGCCTTTCAGCAAGAAATCAGAATTACACACCCTTAAATGCCCCACTTAATTAGGTGCTCATGCAAATCAAGGATGATCCTTCCTTAAAGTGGCCAGAGAAAATGAAAAGAGATCCTAACAAGCGCAATAGGAATAAGTATTGTCGCTTCCATAGAGATCATGGGCATGACACGGACGAGTGTTATGACTTGAAATAGTAGATCGAAAATCTCATCAAACAAGAAAAGTTGAGGCACTTCGTTGGAAGGGATCATAAAGATGAGAAGCTGAAAGGGAAGATGGAAGAGTCTTCATGGCCCCCACTCGGAGAAATAAGGGTTATCATTGGTGGAAGTTTGACAGGACAATCTTCCAAATCAAAGAAGACATATCTCAAAGCGGTGCAAAATGTCCAACTATCTGGACGATCCCCAAGGACAAGGGAGACAGACAAGCCAACCATCTCTTTCACGAACGAAGAAGCTGAGAGGATCCATCATCCACATGACGATGCAATTGTCATTACCCTATCATTGCAGATTATACAACTAGAAGGGTGTTGGTGGATAATGGAAACTCAGCGGATATATTGTATTATCCCGCCTTCTAGCAGATGAGGCTTGGACGAGACCAACTTCGTCCAGCATGTTCACCACTGGTAGGATTCGGAGGAATGAAAGTGCAGCCCGTGGGCATAATTACATTGGCTGTAGTGGTGGGGTCATACCCACAGCAAATAAATAAGGAAGTGAATTTCTTTGTGGTGGATTTTTCATTCTCGTACAATGCCATCATTAGAAGACCAACCTTAAACAGTTAGAAAGCAGTAACATCTACCTACCATCTATTAGTCAAATTCCCTACGGAGTACGGGATTAGACAGGCAAAAGGAGATCAGTTGGCAGCTAAAGAATGTTATCTAGCCATGTTGGCTTTGGACGAGCAGGTGCAGAATATGAGTATAGAAGATAAAAGAGTTGTCGCAAAACCGACTGAAATATTGGAAGATGTTTTATTACAAGAAAGTGATCCTGAGAAATTAACTAGAATTGGAACAAGTATGAAGGAGAAGGTGAAAGAAAACCTTGTCCAGTTTTTGAGGAAGAATACCGATATTTTTGCATGGAGTCATGACGACATGCCTGGTATTGATCCAAGTGTAATTACTCATCGGTTGAATGTGTTCTCCTCTTCTAAGCCTGTTCGACAAAAGAAGAGGGTGTTTGCTCTTGAAAAAGACAAGGCTATCAAGGAAGAGGTTCAGAAACTGACCACAGCGCAATTCATCCAGGAAGTCTTTACCCGGATTGGTTAGCGAATGTAGTGATGGTGAAGAAGGCAAATGGCAAGTGGAGGACGTGCGTAGACTTCACTGACTTGAACAAGGCTTGCCTTGAGGATAGTTATCATTTGCCATGCATTGATCAATTGGTGGATTTTACAGCTTGCCATCAATTATTAAGCTTCATGGATGCCTTCTCAGGATATAATTAGATAAAGATGGATGAGGCTGACCAAGAAAAAACCTCTTTTATTACCAATCAAGGTTTGTTTTGTTACAAGGTGATGCCTTTCAGTCTAAATAACGCAAGGGCAATTTATCAAAGGTTGGTGAATCACATGTTCTATCCACAAATAAGATGAAATGTGGAGGTGTACGTGGATGACATGCTTGTGAAGAGTTTAGACGAGGGAAGCCACTTGGACGATCTTCAGGAAACCTTTGAAACACTTAGACGATACAAGATGAAGCTGAACCCAGCTAAGTGTGCATTTGGAGTATCGTTAGGAAAGTTGTTAGGATTCATAGGTTCACAAAGAGGAATTAAGGCAAATCCAGACAAGATCTAAGCCATATTGAACATGGAACTACCAAAGAACATCAAGGAAGTCCAATCCTTCACTAAACGAGTTGCAGCTCTGAACAGGTTTGTTTCAAAAGCCATAGACAAGTGTTTACCCTTCTTCAAAGTTCTTAGGAAGGCATTCAAATGAACGGACGAGTGTCAAAAGGCCTTCCAAGATCTAAAGGATTATCTTACCACGGCTCCATTGTTAAGCCTGTCCGTGCTTGGAGAAGAACTCTATCTATACTTAGTAGTGTCCCCACATGCCATGAGTTCAGCATTGATCAAAGAGGAAGGGAAGGTGCAAAAGCCTGTGTATTACACTAGCCGAGCACTTAGAGGGGCAGAAGGAAGGTACCCGCTGATGGAAAAGTTAGCTTTCACCTTGATAACAGCTTCTAGGAAGTTAAGACATTACTTCCAAGTTCATATCATCAATGTCATGACAGACCATCCGCTCAAGAAGGCAATGAACAAGCTTGAAGCTGTAGGACGACTGATATAATGGGCAGTCAAGCTTAGTGAATTTGACATCCGGTACTAACCAAGAAATGCAATAAAAGCTCAAGCCCTGACAGATTTCATTGCAGAGTTCACTCCAAACTATGAAGAATTAGGATGAGGAGAAGACAATAAGAAATGAGTTGTCCATATAAATGGATCATCTACACTGCATGCAGGAGGTATAGGAGTTGTTTTGCAGTCACCAGAAGGGGATAAATTGAAGTACAAGGTTCGCTTGCAGTACCAAACAACTAACAACGAAGTAGAGTATGAAGCCTTTCTTAAAGGGCTGCAGTTGGCTAAATCTGTAGAAGCGGACTCAATACTCGTCTTGGGAGACTCTCAGTTGGTCATAGGCCAAGTAAATGGGACATGTGAAGCCAAATAAGATGGAATGAAGAGATACTTAAAGAAAGTCATATGCCTTGTGAAGAAATTTAAAGAAGCTGATTTCGTTCAAATCCCAAGGGTAGAGAACGTAGAAGCAGACACTCTAGCAAAGGAAGCTTCCGCGAATGAAGCAATGGGCGAATTTGATGAAATACAATACATGCCTAGTGTGGACTTCCTAGAAATTTTACAGATAGAAGGTGAAGAAAATTGGATGACCCTAATAGTATCATACCTAAAGGACAGAAGGCTTCTAGAAGGGAAGGACGAAACAAGAAAGCTCAGAGTTAAATCAGCTAGGTACATCCTTATGGATGAAGTGTTATACAAAAGAGGTTTTTCACAGCCTTACCTAAGGTGTTTAGCTCCAGACGAGGTGAATTATGTATTGAGGGAAGTTCATGAAGGAGCATGTGGTAATCACTCGGGAGCCAGATCGCTCGTCCACAAGGTCATCCGTGTAGGGTACTGTTGGCCAACCATTTAAGCTGATGCGAAGGCATATGTTAAGGTATGTGATCAATGTCAACGTCTTAGTAATATTCCTAGACAGCCATCAGAATATCTTACCCCAATGATGGCCCCTTGGCCTTTTGCACAGTGGGGTTTAGATATTTTATGCCCCTTTTCAACTAGAACTAGACAGATGAAGTTTTTGGTAGTGGGAATAGATTTTTTCACTTAGTGGGTGGAACCTGAACCCTTAGTGAAAATTACACAACAAAATGTCAAAAAATTTGTCTGGAAAAGCATTGTATGTAGATTTGGAGTGCCAAGAGTACTAGTATCTAACGATAGACGACGACAGTTTGACAACACCCCCTTCAGAGAATTCTGTGAACAGCTTGGAATCAAGAATCATTATTCCTCACCTTCCCACCCACAGGCCAACGGACAAGTAGAAGTAGTAAACCAATCCTTGTTGAAAATCATCAAGACTCAGCTTAAAGGGGCAAAAGGAGTATGGCCGGATGAATTACCAGGTATTTTATGGGCTTACAGGACAACAGTGAGGACTCCCACAAGGGAAACTCTTTTTAAACTAACACATGAGAGTGAAGCAGTCATACCTGCAGAAGTGCATATGGCCAACCATAGGGTGATGAAGTATCAAGATGAGGAAAACAAGGAACAACTTTGTCTTAACCTCGTTCTCATAGACGAGGTAAGAATGGACGTGGAGCAGAGAACAACAAGATACAAAAATCTCATGGCAAAGCAACATGATGCCATAGTGAAACCTAAGCGCTTCAGCATTAGGGATCTCGTCCTTAAAAGGGTTTCTTTGGCCACCAAAAACCTGGCTCATGGGAAGTTGGGACCAAATTAGGAAGGACCTTACAGAGTTATCAATTGCAAAAGACAAGGATCTTACTACTTGGAAGCCCTGGATGGACGAAAGCTTGAGCACCCTTGGAATGTTGAACACCTAAGAAGATACTATCAATAAAGGCGGTCCATGGACGAACCTTGCCACGAACGACATCCGTGGACGATTGAAGTAATGTGAATGTTATTCTCTCGTATTAGCTTATTAATACTGTGTTTTAAATGTATAAGTATTTTGTGCTATTCATGGACGAAGTTGTGATGTATTAAGTATTTTTAATTCCATAAAGACACTGGCTTCTAAGCAAGTGTCATGGCTGTGGACGAATGTTTACATAGTGTGGATTTCCAAATATATATATATATATATATGATGTATTTCCAAGTATGTATGACTGTATGGGAATCCTCCATTTTTGTGATTTTGTTCAAAATAATTCACAGAAGGCAAAAAGCCAAAGACAAATAAAATCCTTGGACGGAATGATGTATCATCTATAAGCTTTCCTCCAAATAAGGATAAAGCATGAAAAATAAACCCAAGGTACATCCGTCTAAAGCTTAAGACGAGATAAAACCTAGGATGAGATCAACTAAATCATGGACAAATATTGTGCATGTAAAAACACCGCTAATCCATAGACGAATTTAACTAGCCTAACAATCTAACACATGGACGAGTATCTGCTAGGAAAAATTTCGCTAAAGACGAGTAAAGAATCGTCCAAAGTTTGAATAAAATATAAAGCTGACGAAAAGAAATGTCATTCATAGACGAGCTGTACATTGAACATAAAGGATTCGTTTTATTCTATTTTGGCAATATAAGAAGAAATCCGTCCATATGTTCAAGACAAGATAAAATCTCCATAAATGGGTGAATCCCACAACAGAAATGGCATGGACGATATAAATAAAACTTGTTCACAAAGCTTCTGGTATATTCAAACACAATAAACAAAGAAAACGAAAAGCATTCATTCATTCATAAAATTCAAAAAAGGGTAGATGACCACCGTCCAAAAACCCTTAGAAGTAATGAGTGGTTATTCATAAAGCTCGTCCATAAACTTGGACGAGGAAATTGTACTTGAATAAATTCTAGAAGAAATAAGTAAAAGGCCAAAACAACGGGCATCTCCAACAGAATGAAATAATAAACTTTTCTAAGGAAAAGGAAAATTCACTTGGATAAACCACTAGCAGCATTGCTTCTAGACTTTGGATCGTCTTGAGTCACCTCATTATTGGCATTGTCCACAATGTTGACATCTTCAGAACTCATCTGCAGCAAGGAGCTCTCTGTAGCAAGAGGAAGCTTGAAAGAGTCAAAGTTCAAGTCAGGAAAGGCTTCCCTGCCATCAACACGGAAGTCCTCATAACCAGCAGCATAGTGACTGTCTAAACGATTCTTGTACTCGTAAGACTTCTTGAAGGCTGATATGGCTTCCTCACATGCTTTCTCCAAGGACGAGGCAAATCCTGTAACTTGTCCCTCCAGATAAGCGATGTGAGTGTCTTTCTCAACTGCATTTGCTTTGAGTTCCTTCACCTCGTTCTTCAGCTTCATTTCGCTTCCTTGCAAACGATTGAAGTCGCCAGTCAACCTAATCACTTCCCCCTTCTTTAAAAGAATTTCATTATGCAGCTCCTTAGCCTTCTCTTTAGCTGTCTTGGCCTCCTCACAGAGCTCCTTAGCCTGGCATGTCGTTGTGTAAAACTTTGACATAGCTTATACATGGGCGAGAGAAAGTTAGACAACTTATTTTGAAAAACTTCCTGTAAACACACAAGGACGAATGAAACACTACCTTAAAGAGATCATGGATGCCAGAACGTTCAAATTCCTTCATTGACATTTTATAGCACTCATTAACTTCATTATCAGTGATTATTCCTTTGAACATCCTCCATGCATAACTCTCGTCCAGCACTAGGTTAGAAGGACGATCAGATGGCTCAGACAGATGAGGCTTGTGAGAAGTCTTGGCTGGAGGGGGAGTAGGATCAGTCTGGACAGGATGAACCATTTGGACGGGCTCCACGTCCACTACAGGTTCGTCCAGATGTACCGTCGGAGGTGTAAATTTGGGAACTTTGGGAAGAGAAGTCTTGCCAGGTTTTTGCTTTTTAGAACCTTAACGACTTGGAAGGTCGTCCAGATCCACAGCATTGGATATAGACTTAGACTTTCTCTTCCCTGCCTGGACGAAAATTTTCTGGGTGACTGGTGGTACAGTTGCGTCCTCGTCCCCACTAGTTATGGTTTTTTATTTGTTCTCCCTCATTGTAGTCATTCTTGCAACAAGAAAAATTAAGTTAAAATAATAATAATAATAATAATAATAATAATAATAATAATTAATAAATAAATAAATAAATAAAAAGAGAAGAAGAAGAAAAAGGAGGGGAATGGACGATACTTACTTCGACAAGTAGTCTCCTCGTGACCAAGGTTTTCGACGGTAGGTTCTGGGCCAAACCCCTACGTAGCTAGACGACTAAGAGTGACTAGATCGTGAAAGATTCTCCCAGGGAAGGCACGCATTTGGGCAATCTGATCCAAGTAAAATTTGTCCAAGCGTGGATGAACAACAGCTGCATCAATAAAAAGAATTAGGGGTTAGACGACTAAAAGTTGGAAAATATGTAAAGAGAAATAAAATAAAATGGAAAAGAGACATACCCTCAGGACGAAGGCGACCTATAGGACCAGTAAAAGGTGGGAAATGGGCATTACCCACATCAACTAGGTCCCCATCCCAGTTTCCGAAAATAATAAAAAATTCTTTTTTCCAGAACCTGTCAGATGAGCTACGGCCCTTTATTAAACTATAATAAGAGTCTCTGGACGAGAACTGGAAAAAACTAGCAGACTTCTTTATCTTCGAGGGCTTGTAATATTAAAGGAACTCGTCCACTATTATAGGACAATCCCCTTCCAACGCCTCACGCCATAGCACTTGCATGGCAACTACCATCCTCCATCCATTGGGGTTGAGCTGGTTAAGTCCAATACCCAACCTATGGAGAAGACCTCTACAAAAAGAATTTAGGGGAAATCTAAGGCCAGCTAAAAGGTAAGATGTATATACTCCTAAACCAGAAGAAGGGGAACAGCATCATTCCCCTTCCTTAGGTAGACGAGGATTGAACTCCCTAGGGACTTGGTATCTATCTACAAGAGTTTTTAACTTAGGGGCGTCTAGGGTGGACGCTACTTCGGGAGCACAACTATATATCACATTCTCCTCTTCCTCCTCCTTGTCTTAAGGAGGCCTAGGTGGCTTTCTGGACGAGCTAGTCCCAGCTCTAGAAGCCATCCTACGTTGTATTTCCTGGAATTCCTCTAAAGAAATACCAGGAACCCCAGACAGATAATGCTCGTCTGAGGAACTATCACCACTACTACTTGTGCTACCTTCACCACTCTCATAACTATCTCCATTTCCAGAAGAGACGTCCTGATACTCGTCTATCTCTCTGTCTACGCTATCACTAAACTCAGACATAGTCATTTGAAAAAGAAGGATTAAGACAAAAACCTAAGGAAGAGAAGAAGAAAGTACCTGACGAGACTAGGAGACGAAGACTAGACAAGGGTCTTGGACGAGATGGCAAAAGGGAGATTATGAGAAAGGTGAAGGGCAAGAAAGAGAATGTGCCTATTTATAGGGCCCAAAAGTAGGGTCAGCGAAGTGAAACCATCCATTGAGAAAATGACACATGGTAGTCACTTTGAAAAATGCAATTGATGCAACAAGTCAACTAATTAAATCAGGACACGTGGTTTTGAAAAAAAAAAAATCAGATCAGAACCATAAGGGCATGAATTAAATCTCGTATCCTTGGACGACCCCTAAACAAGAGGGCAATTGATGGGATAACAAAAAAGACATCTCTTGTTCGTCTAGAGGAATTGTCCATGAGCACCAGTTGGCCAAATGACCACAAACGGTTCGGACAAAAGAGTCGTCCATGTGCAAAGCACATGGACGACCACACGACAACTTTACAAAGAGTTGTCTATGCGCAAGGCACATAGACGACCATGTAACACTTGGGAATTTCTCAAGTATAAATTTCTTCACATATGTGGAAGATTCAAACCACAACGCCTCGGAGCGGTTAATCAACCCATGATCATCGCCACCAATTTCTCCTAAGTATTCAACTTCCATTAGCGGTTGCAACTTCTATAGCCGTTGAGGAAGTTATTTCCAAAATTTCAGATTTCCATGAATCTTGGGGAAGTTACTAAACCAAATAACTGCTCCAAGGTTCTCTATATAAGGACTGGTCTGAATCAAACAAAGGTACGAGATTCTGAGATTTTTACTCCCAAAAGGTTAGAATTCCATTCTTGTGAGGAACTAACTTAGCCATTGGAGGGTATTTGGCCGGTCCACCCCGGTCATCCTTGATAGTGTTTTTATCTTCACAGGCCTTCGCTACAGCTGTTAACCCACCGAAGCCGAAGTGTTCAGCCTACTGATTCCTTACAAGATCAAAAACATCCAATCAAGGTTACTTAAATCCATTCTTTTCCTTTACTTAAATACATTTCATTCTTTTCCATTCCCTTATGATCATTTCATTCCATTCCATTTCATTCCCTTATGAACTCCCAAACGAAACCTTAGAGCATTCGCATCCGGAATGCTAAATGCCATATGTAAGGTTTATTTCGCATTTTTTCTCAAAAACCTCCCACATTTAGAATTGCAGATGCTCATAATTGTAAATTTTTTTACAATCTTACTATAGTGCCATTCTACATGTAGAATGACATTGTAGACTATTGGATATGTTTTTTAATCTGATTTATTCTTTCTCTCTTCTCTCAGACTTCTCAACTCTCTCTTTTTCCTCACATTTTGTCTCCATCTCTCTCTGTGAATTGCTCTCAACTCTCACTCTCTCTCTTTGTGTCGGTGGTTAGGCATCCACGCTGGTGGATTGGCGGTTCAGTGGTTGTTTATTTTTATTTTTTATTGTATTTTATTTTTATTTTTTGCTGTGATCGGTGCTTAAAGGAAGAGGTGGGTATGGCTGAAGTGGGTTGTGGGTCATGGTTCTCTCAAGTTTGGAGTTGCTGGGTTTTGTTGGTTGTTGGAGATTGCCAGTGTTTGGGTCCTGTGTTGCTGGGTTTCTGGGTTGCTTAGATTGGTGATGGGTTTGGTGGAGATCGGCGTGGGTCACGGCGAGGTCATAGCAAGGTTGTGCGTGGTGGAGATGGGGGTGGATTCCGATGGGTTTTGTTATGGATTTCTGATGAGGTAAATCCGTTTGGTTGGACTTTGGTTGGATTTTGGATTCCGCATGGTTGGACTTTGGTTCTTCTGGGTTCTGCGTTTTTTTTTTTTTTTTTTTAAATATGGGTTTTTGTTCCGATGGGATTTTGGTGGGCAGTAGGCAGTGGTGGCGTGGTGGGCATGGTGAAGGCATGGTGGTGGTGACTAGGCAATGGAGGCGCGGTGATAGAGGTTGAGGGAAGGTGGAGGAGAAAAATGGGAAAAAAAAAAAAAGGAAAAAATATATTTTATTGTGTAGATATATTATTTTAATGAGTAAAATAGGAAAATAAAAGTTGAGATGCTGGAAGTATTGTGAAATGGTATGGTATAGTTGATAAAGTAGTTTTTTGGGATGGTAAAATAGGATGTGATAGAATTCCCGGATGCGAATGCTCACAATAAGGTTGCTAAAATGACTATTTAGTCATTTTAGCAACCAAAAACACACACTACAGTAAAAAAGGTAAAGTTAAAAATTTTTGAGTAATTGCTATAGTGGGCTACTAGCTCTAGCAGCTCATAGTAGCTGGATGGTATAACAAAAACTTTTTTTTTTAATTCCCCACACACTCACAAATCACTTCACATGCATAAGGTTTGTTTTCTCTTTTTAAATTTCTTTCTCCTCTACTCTCTCCTCTCAGCTCCAAACCCAGCCCATGTGAAATCGAATTGTGGACATCAGTGTTGAGGTGAGATTTGATTCTTGGGCATTGACGTGGAGATCGGATTCGTGGGCATCTTTTAGCTGTTCATCTATTTCTGCAACTTTCTAGGTCTTGTCGACTATTCCAAACCAAAAGTAATTTTCTTAATATCAGTCTATGACTATGATCGCAATTTCAATTCTTTTGATTCTTTTAATTTCTCATCGATTTCCTTCATTTTTCTAACTTATTTGATTTCACCTAATCAATTTCTCGAACTTTTGTGACAACGTTTGGGACTATTTGGTTCTCTATCTATCTATTTAAGTCGTTTGCCTACAACCAATACAAACCTAAAAAATAAACTGTAAGAACTGCACTTTTTTGTTGTTGTTGTTGTTACTTCGGCGTGGAGATCAGATTCGTGGGTTTGGGTTGCCGATTTTGTGATTTATGAGGTGTCGTTGTGCTCGAATTCGTGGGTTTGAGTTGGTTGTGCTCCGATGGCTTGATTGTGGCTTGATCGTGGATCTGATTTGGTGGGTCTTGGTGCTAGTGGTTTTCGTTGTGTTTGTATCGGTGATGTTGGTTTTAATTGTGGATTTTGACTCGATGGTGTTTCTTGGTGGCAATGGGTTGCTGGGTTTCTCGGAGGAAGTGGGTTGTTGGGTTTTGCTAGGTTTTTTATGGTGGATTGTTGATAACGGTGGTTGTCGTTGTGGTTGTGGCGGTGGTTTTGTTTTGCGGTGGATTGTGGCTGCCATGATGGTGATGAGAAGGTTGTGGTGGCGGGTTGTTGTGAGTTTTTGTGGGGAAGTTTTATTTTATTTTAATAAGTTGTTTATATTATTTTAATGAGATGAATGTTAATATAAATTCCTTGATTTTATTATTATTATTTTTTTATGTCAAAGATTCTTTGAAGTTGGGTGTGACTTGTTAAAATAGATAAAATTACTTTTTAAGTTGCTAACAGTAATATTTTATTGCTTTCTTACTGTGAATGTTCAAAGGTGATATCGTCTACACTTTTTAGCATTTAGCCTTTAAAGAAGGTTGTTGTCATTCTCTTGTATTTCTTTTGTCACGTAATAATGTACTTAGCGTGTTTTGTCATGCAAGGTTTCTTGCAGGGACTTAATATTAATTATGAAGAGTGTCACACAAGGTTTCTTGCAAGGAATTACTATTAATTATGAAGAGACATATTGTCATGTAATGAATACAACTACATTTAGATAATTAGATTTGTAGTTACGAAAAACTTAGATATGCATTTAATGGATATGATTGCACCATATCTATAGGAATGTGCATATATATATATATATATATATTATATTAATAAGCAAAACATAGAAAAAAAATTCAATTAAATTTTAAATTATAATTCAATTAGAATATAATTTTGCACCATATATCCCATCTAATCTAAACTTTTAAGTTTTTGTGCCAAGTGAGTTAATTCAATGCAAAAATTAGATTTCAATTAGAGTTTAATTTTGTGCTATGTGTCCTATCTAATTTAAGTTTTTAAATTTTTGTGCCAAGTGAGTTAATTCAATATAGAAAACAAGAAGTTCAATATAAATAAACCATAAAAAAACCTAACCATATATCTAACTCTATATATAAAATTATAGGAAAATAGAGTTTGAATTATTTTGTATTTATGAGCCATTTTTTTGTGTAACTAAAAATAATTTAAATTTATGAGTTATTTATATAATATACTATGACTATGTATGATCTATTACTAACTAGGCAATATATATATATATATATATATTTTTTTTTTTTTAAACCAAAAGCTTAAAGGGAAATCAATTAGAATCAAAATTGAATTTTGCTTTTGTTAACTTTCCATAAAAATTAAATTGTTTAGATTTTTGTTGTTATTTTTTTCTCCAAACTAATGAGCATATTTTTTTTAAACTGTTTCTCTTCAGATATTTTGTATGCGAAAATCTTGAACCTAAAAAATTGTAATTGAGCTAAACAATCTCATGCACCTATCCCCATTCAATTTAGGAAATATTATTGAACTAATCTATTTTTTTTTTTTTATTTTGTGTTGTATTTTGTGATTGTAAATATATATTGTATATGTAGTATGTAATAGTGATTTTCAAAATTATATACATAATAGCAATGTAATGAGAAATTTTTTTTGAGAATAATGTAATGAGAAACTTGGCGTAACTAATATCATGAAAATTGCAAAAAAAAAAAAAAAAACCATTTTAATACCTCTAATTGTCCTGGTCTAATTAATGTCCTATATTTTTAATAACCCAAACTAACATCAATAACACCACTTGAATTTATTATTCCCATGCGTAAGCAATGCACGGGTTACATAATAGTATTTAGATAATGATATATACATGAATACTCTCAAATGATATATAATGCATGAAGCATAAACAAAAATCCTTATATGAATTTAAAAAAAAAAAAAACATAAAATTGTACAATTGTCTTAGCTAAAATATAATGAAATAATGATTTGAAATTAATTCAATTTGTCTATTGCGATTTTATTAAAAATTTTGAATAATGATTTATCATTGTTGTAGTATATATTGAAGATTTACATGTTATAGGGATGCCATAGGAGCTAACAAAAATTTCCAATTATATTATTTAAATAACAGGTTTGATATGAAATATCTTGGTGAAATAAAACTTTGTCTTGGTTTGGAGATTGCAAATCTTCAAGTGGAATTTTTATCAGTGGCGACTCCAGGAAGGTTTTTGAGGGTGGTCATTAAGAAATTTAAATTATACAAAATCTAATAAAAAGAGAATTTCATATATTGAAAAAAACACATACACATGCAAACACATAAAGCCTTACAATTTTCTTTTATGAATTTTCTTATTTTGAAATCATTACATAATAGTCTCATTATCAATGTTGCAAGTTACATCTTTTCAAAAGTTTAGTTAAATAAAATTTTTCTTGAACTTTTTATTTTTATTTGTAAGGATCTAATATATTGTTAAGGGACCAAAGTTTAAGATCAAAGTTTGGTTACAAACTTAATTAGGCTACAACTCTTACTAAACAAATTAACATTACTATATATTTTGAAAATCTAACAGCTGAATTTATTGTTCTCTATGTTCTTAAAATACATGTCAAATTTCATGTCAATTGGACGTTATTTATTATTTGGTCCCTAAACTTATTTTTTATGTATAATTTTAAACTACAAAAACTTGAAATTTAAACATTTGATTGAGAACATAGCAGTATATTTTCTCTTCTTGAAATTTTGCAAGTATGGAAGATATAATAAGAAAATGTAATTAAATGGTGGATTTGTTAAAATTCAAATTCAATAAAAAAATATTAATTGAAGTTGTAGTCTTAGTCTACAAGCAAGCTTGTTGCCAAATTTTGTCTAAAGTTTAATTATGTTGAACCTAAAAAAAAAACTTAGGGTGGTCACAAAGTTTTTTTAAGGATAAAAAAATCATAATATTTTAAAATTTATACATGATAATTATTATTTTTTCCAAGTCAGGGTGGTCTTGTGACCAGTGACCACTCTGGGCTTTATGTAGAGCCACCCCTAATTTTTATCAATCACCATACACAACAACAACAAAAAAAAAAAAAAAAAGGGTCGTGAAGCACATTCATATGGATAAAGCTCATCATTTGAGCACCATTATGGTAGTTTGGTCACCTGATGTATGAAATGATATTTTTCGCCCCAAAAAAATGATGAACTCTTGAGCCTGAAGTACTACCCATTATAGTTTTGCATGCAACCAAACATAACTTTTTCAATCACTAACTACCACAATATAGTTTTGCACCAACTCAAAGAGTTAGAATAGGGTCAAGCATGTACTATGTTTAATGAGACGACTGCCATGAGATTATTTTTATCAAAATTGATTAAATCCCCAATTGGTTGGATACGTAAACTCAAGTTATTTTCACAATCCCTACAAAGACTGGATCACAAATATGATATTTTCACGTGTGGCAACACAGCTATTCCATAGAGATCAAGCAAACAATACCCGTCACTTATTCAAACCAATTAGAGGTTATTGTAATTCATAAAGCATGTTGTAAATGCATTTGATTTAGATCGTATATTATATATTTAAGGAAAATGTGGATAAGGATAACCCTCAATCATATACAACCTAGCGATATTATATAAAGACGATACTGTTTATCATTTAAATTAAAGGAGGATAAATCAAAGGTGATAGAACTAAGCACATTTCACCAAAATTCTTTGATAAAAATGAGCCATAGAAGAGTGGTGATATTGATGTCTAGCATATATATACGATCAATTGACGATTTGGTCCATCTATTCACTAAATCACTGCCAAGTGCAACATTTTAGAAGATGCGTGTTGGCTTACAAATGTTTTCATATACAACTGAAGTTCTATGTACTCACAAGAAAAAGTAAAAATTTTGAAGGATGACCACCGCACTCCCTTGGTGCGATGGTCACTCCACAAATATAAGTGCTTGTGGAGTGGGGGGGCAAGGGTCGGGGTTCAAGTCTCCAGGAGTAGAATTCTATCTTGTATCAAAAAAAAAAAAAATTTTGAAGGATGTATGATATTTGTAATTTTTGTAATGTTTTTCTTCGTAATATTTCCACCTCCTTCCCTCACCCCCCACAAGTAAGATTTTAATGAGGCATGTATTTAGTGAGAGATCATCTAAGAGAGAATATTATGAATTTTGGAAGAGGTAATATTTGTCTTATTCTCCGCCTCTTATGGCCAATCATATATTGGCCTTAATCATATATATATATATATATATATATATTTTATACAAGATAGAATTTCTACTCTAACCTAGTCTAAGTATATATGTGTGTGAAACTCCCTCTTGGAAACTTGAACTTCGGCCCTTGCCCCCCACACCTTACAAGTATCTATACTTGTAGAGTGACCATCGCACCAAGGGTATGCAGTAGTGGCCTTAATCATTAATGGCAAATAGTTCATGTTTTAATTTTTGTATTTTTTGAAGCTTGTTTTCAAGTGTTTTTATATCCCAAAACAGGGCTGTTTTAATCCACACGTACTTCTACAATACTTAAATAACAATACTAAAAATCTCTAACCAAACGGGCTTGATCTTCTAAAAAACATTTTTTGTAGTGTTTTTCTATCCCAAAACTTGTTTAGCAATATTTGTTGGGTTTTTGTTTTCTGCCACATACCCAACCCCCAAAATCATTAAAAACAAACATGCGACTCTGGACTTTCCTAATAATGTAGATCGAAATTGCAAGAAACAATACAAATCGTACAAATTAATGGATATGAAACAACAACAACAATACACTACATGGAGCGTGATGTTAAAGTGTTTGGAGAGAGAGAAATTTTGACATTCATCGTGAGCCACTTGCTACTAACCATTCATCATTGCAACCCACTTATTTTTTTATTTTATTTTTTTAATAAGAAGATCGTAACTTTATTAAAAAGAAAATAAAAACATTACATCTTAAGCCAAAGCGATCTCAATGATACTAGGATTTTCCTCTATCCAAATTACATAAGAATCAACATGCTTGGCATGCTGAGCCAAGAACCCATTTATTGTTAGTCGTTCACCATTGTGATAAATAAATTGTTGAGATTCAATCATGAAAGAGAGTTAGAGACATTGAGAAAGAATGAGAGGGGGTTTGATATTTGAAACGAGAGAATATATATATATATATATTAGAGATAATTTCAACTTATAACATTTGTTTTTAATGATTATTTTTTTATTATCAGACCAAGACATTGATTAATTTATGGTGAAGGTAGAGATTGAAACTTAAATCTCCTATTTAACAAGAAGAGATTTTATCAGTTGACTTAATTAGAACTCACAATTTGATCTCAAAATATTACAAAAATGCCATACTAAAAAAAAAAAAGTAAAAACAATTTTCAGAAGACAAATGCCCAAACAAACAGATTTTGGTGGTTCCCAGTCCTTTATTTCCAAAATCATAACATTTGTATTAGGGTAAATTGCAAATTACACCCCTAAAGTTTGGGGGTAATTGGATTTTACACCATGAAGTTTTAGAATTTGGATTTTACTCCATGAAGTTTAGAATGTTTGGATTTTACACTATAACGTTTCAGAACTTAGATTTTACCCTCTAAAGTTTACGGTTGTTTGGATTTTACACCTCAAAATTTGAAACTTTAGAGTGTAAAATCCAAACACCCCAAAACTTTAGGGAGTAAAATCCAAACACTTTTAAATTATAGGGGGTAAAATCCAAATTCTAAAACGTTAGAGTGTAAAATCCAAACATTACCAAACTTCAGGGAGTAAAATCTAAATTCTGAAACTTTAAGGTGTAAAATCTAATCACTCTCAAACTTTAGGAGTGTAATTTGTAATTTGCAATTTACCCTTTGTATTATTAAACATGTTCAAAGTTACAGCTTTCTACATACTCTTAAATTGTATACATGCAGGGGCGGAGGCACGTATAAGGGTGGGGGGGCCATGGCCCCCCCAAAATTTAAATTTTTTTTTAAAAATATATACAATTATTTTTATGTTGTCAAAATTTAGTCTACAAAAATAAGAGTTGGCCCTCCCAAATATTTGAATTAGTCTAATAATGCTCTTAAAAAAAATAATTTGTCTAATAGTTATAGAAATATAACTTTATTTTACGCAATTCTATTTTTTATTGTAAAATGTACTTTTACATCCATTAAATATTTGATAAAATTTGGTATCAAACATGTTTGAATATATATTTTTCAACTCATTATGTGACGATTAACAAGTCATTAACTCATTAAAAAAATTTTGTCACTAAAACTACACATGAAATGTGTTTTTAGTTGCCATATAATGGGTTAAAGCAAGGTAACTTTAAATATGTTTGGAGCCTAACTTATTTCACCAAATTTTGGATCATTCATGTTTTTGAAAATTTCATTAGTTCAATTGAAAGATTTGTTACTTACTTTAGCATAAAATTTGATAATTTGTATTTAAAATGAAACTTTTTAAGAATTTGACTATGAAAATGGAAAAAATGAATTTTATTTTATGAAAGATCGCCGTCAAAAATGATTTTGATTGAAAACACTAAGATCTTTTTTTTTTGTTGGGTGTGTGTATATATATAACTTATCAAATAAAAAAGTGTGTGTATATATAATAAAAAAGCGCGCGCGTGTGTACATATGCGTGTGTGTGGGGGTGTGGAAATTGTCTTAATAAATATATTAGCGTCGTAATTTGGCCCTCCCAAACAATAATTCTTGGCTCCGCCCCTGTATACATGTGCCCCTTTATAAAATTGAACAATTGACTAGATGTGCTCACAAGATATATCGTATTTATTTATACATTATGTGTATAACTACTCAACTCTTTAAGGTCCATTTATATGATCTCCTCCTTAGATTTCTTTCTTTGCTCCTCCTTGATATTTTACATCAAAATGAAGAATGATCTCTCAGGGTCTCAACCCCCCACCACGTGGAGTCATTTATTGTTAAGATTGTTTGGTAATCCATTATTAAAGGCACCAGCTAAGTCACAGAGAGATGGGACTTTGTCTAAAAGTATGTATCGTACGCATGAATCGAAATTCAAATTATCGAATGTAGAGGCGCATAACTCCGCACAGTCCACACCACAAAATATACCCGATTGATGATATTTACGTGTACAATCTGAAGTCCGTTTTTCTAAAGTAGGTACACCGTACAATTACAATCCAGGTTTTTTATTTTTTTATTTTTAAATTAATATATTTTTTTATAAATTTTAATTTAATCTAAATGTATATGTATATAAAGTTCTTTTTTGAAAACTTGAATTTCAATCTTTATCTCTCACACCCCACAAACACTTATATTTGTAGAGTGACTATTAGCGTGCTAATAGTGACTATCACGCTAATAGTGCGCCGTGGTACAATCTATATTATTTTTGCCCAAAGAAATAATAATAAAAATAATAATAATAATAATGAAAAAAAAGAAGTATAATCCTCGTAATTGGAGAATGAGAGACTATTTGAGGTCACTTTAGTATAATCCAAACGATATGAAAGCATGCCGAGCTTGCTACTCTATCTTCTTATGGTGTTTTGTTTTGTTATGCTTTTGATAATAAATAACAGAATTTGTTATCACTATAGGAAAGATCATAAAAAAAGCGTTGCCATAACATAACCACATGCATGATTACCTGTCAAGAACTAAAACCTTTTAATATTATGAGAAGTTTAAGTTAGCCCAAAGGAAAGAAAGAAAGAAAGAAAGAAAATAAATAGAGCTATGCTAATGACACTGAATTATAAATATAAAATTTCACACCACATTACACTAGACTAGGAGACTTGGAGTCCACCACAAGACAACATTGTAAGAAAATGTGAAATTTTTTTCATTGGTTCTAGTCTTCTAGAGTTTCTCAAAAATGAAAAAGAGAGAAGTTTAATTATTGAAAAAATCTAGAGACAAATAATAACCATCAAAAAAGGGGAAAAAGTTAATATATGTATTAAGGACATTAATTTAAGAAGGGTCATGTTAACAAGTGCTCTAAGGGCACTCATTAATAATTTATTTTAGAAAAGTTTTCATACCACTTTTATGAGAAATGAAAATATTGTCAAAATATTAATTACTTTTTTTTATTTCTCATAAAAACTTTCTTTAATTAGATTATTAACCAGTGCCCTAAGGGCACTCGTTAGCATTTTTCATTTAAGAAATACTTTTAGAAAATTTTTATGAGAAAAGAAAAAAGTAATTATTTTTTTAATAACTTTTTATATTTCCCATAAAGATGATGGTGAGTTATATGAAAAATTTATGTCTAGCATGACTCTTAATTATTTTGAGAAATAATGATTGCCATTTTTATTGAAAGCTCTTAATTGTTTTGAGAAGTAATTATTGTCAATATTTATTAAAAGCTCACTAAAAAATACAAAGAAAAAAAAAAGAGCTTCTTCACCAAATTGACGAAAGATCAAACAAAATTAACGAAAAGCTAAAACAAGTTTTTGATTAAGATAGCTTATGAGTTTTGAAAAACATAACCACCCTTTAAAAATTATCCCACCAAACATACCCAATGACCTATCATAGATGAAACAGTGTTACGAATATATAGATTGAAATGTTTTAGTGACATGAGATTTTGTGTGCGTTTGATATCGACTTATTTTAAATTTTTTTTTGATTGATTTTAGTTGAAAGTATACTAAAAATACTTGTACTTTAAAAATGTGAGGAAAAAAAAAAAGAAAAAAAAGAGATTTTAAAAATATGTACAAAAAAAAAAAAGCTCCTTCACCAAATTGATGAAAGATTAAACAAAATTGACGAAAAGCTAAAACAAGTTTTTGATTAAGATAGCTTATGAGTTTTAAAAAGATAACAACCTTTTAAAAAATATCCCACCAAACAAACCCAATGGCCTATCATAGATAAAACAGTCTTATGAGTATATAGATATAGATTAATTTTTTTTTTTAGTGATGACAGATTTTACTAGTTATATTAATTGAAGTTTGGAACCCACATGTTTGTTGGAGGTAATTTCTATAGATAAAAAACTTGATTCATATATTAAAAAAGAGTAATGTGGCAAGTTTTTACCAGTGAGTAAATAAGTAATTTAAATAGTGAGCTTAGATTGTAATCAATAAAAGCTTAGTAGTTAAAATTTGTTGTAAAAATATTATAAAAATATTGTTTGCTTAGTATTATTCTTTAAAAAATAATACCTTAAAACTCATATTTTCTTTATATTTTTTTTGCTAGTCGTTTAGCAGTCAGCACAATTGTCAGTATTGTGTCACATAGCTAAATATTTTCAGCAATACGTAATTCTTTTTCGGCTCTATAATATAGTTTGGATAAACCAAAGATATATCTTATCTTGAAGCACAATAGAATCTTATTACAGCAATTCTAGGGATATTCTAAGGATACACTTTAATTTCACGCCTTGCTAATTAATGCTAAGTTGTAAAAATTATGATAAAAAGTAAAAACCAACTTCACTCTCACATTTGGTATGTCAGTAAACGTATTGATTTTAGTAATTCTTAATCTTAGTTGTCTGGCCAAACCCACCATCTATAAATATCCAACCAAGTTCTGACATATATGCTTTTTGTTTTTTGGAAAGGCATTCTGACATATGCTAATGAAAAAGACAATGATGGAATCTTAGACTTATTTGTTTTTTCAATTTTTTAATTTAAACTTTTATTTATAGCAGTCTAGCGTGGAACTTTTTGGTCCCGTTTTTCCTTGTTGCGTGATGGGAGTAGAATATCAATCAATTAAAAAAATTTTTTTTTTTTTTTTGAAGGCTCATAAACACCCCGCACTCTCATATTATTTTTTTATTGTGAAAAAAATAATATATTTTTTCATAACAATTTCATATATTTTGATTTATATACCATCTCATTATTGGCACACTATAATCTATTATAATTAATATTTTTAATTACTTGCATGTGACTTAGTAGACAAATTAGGTATTGTGAAAATGTTATTTATTTTGTTATAAAACTAGTTTTATTGTTTTTTCACTGCATTCCATTTAGGTTTGTTTTGTTGTAAATTCTTTTTTAATGTACAATGTTTCTTTTTTTTTTTTTTAGAAAAAATAAAAAAGAGTTAATTAAGATTTTACTATAAAACAAACATTGCAAAATATTGACAGCATATTCAATAAAATTTATAACAAAAAAATAAAGAATATTTTTATAATAAACTAAGATGTCGATTCACCAAAGTGGTGAATTAAATAAAAAAATATATCCAAAATGCCAACTCATGATAAACTTCTTGTGCAAATGGAATGAAATTTACTGCGTGCTTGACTTTGTGAACTAGTCTCATTTCCTTGAAAATCCAAACTAGGCAAAATGGAAAAGGGGGCTGAACCTAAAAATGTAGGAAAAAGATAAAAAAAAAAAAAAGGAAAGAGGGAGAAGAGTAGTTTTTTGTTTTGATCATGTTTTAGGCGTTGAACCAAAATATGTCTAAAGTGGACCCCAGTGGACAATCTCCTGCCTTTTCAAGGTGCCCACTGACCACGTGGTGCTCGAGATTGGAGAATGAGGTCTCACAAGAGCCGCGTTTGACGCTTCAAGGCAGAAAGTTATGAAAAATTAAAAAAAAAAAAAAAAAACTACTGAAAAACCACTAAAAAATTAACTAATAATCTAAAAATATTAATTCAGGAAGTATTTTTAAAGTTTTTGATGGCAAAATACAAGCAATTGATTTTTTTAATAACTTTTTATATTTATCATAAATGTAATATTAAAACTTTCATAAAATAATTTATTAATAAATATTTTAGTCGCATTTACTCCTCTATTAAATAAAGACTGCTATATTATTATACTATTAAAAATTTATGATAACATTCATCTGTATTTTCACTATTCTACAATTATAATTATAAACGATATTAAAACTTTCTTAAAATAGTTTATTACTAAATACTTATCTTAACGGCATTAACTGAAAACTGTTATATTATGCTATTAAGAAGTGAAGATAACACACGCCTGAAATTATGTTTTCACTATTCTACAATTATAGTTAAAACAATGTTTACAGATTTCAAAAGATGGTGTTTATAATTGTAAAATGGTGTTTTCACTATTCTACAATTATAATTAAAACAATACTTACAGATTTCAAAACACAATGTAAAAGAAACAGTGCTTTTACGAAATTCAAAACATAATATATAATTCCAACTGGAGCCAAAGAAGACAGTGTGTAACTCGTGTCCTATGCTACAATATTAAGCGACTATTAAGTGCCAGCACAAACAATTCGAGCCAATCCCAATTGACCGTCTTTGCCTTTGGGTGTCGTTCTGCACTCAACTTCCTTCTATTTCCATCTCTCTCTCTCTCTCTCTCTCTCTCTATAAAAAAAAAAAAAAAAAGAAGAAAGGAAGTAATAATTAAAAAAACAATGCCCTGTCACATCCACACTGAGTCCATTTCCATGTGCCCACTACTTCCTAATCGACCCAAGGTCTAGGGTTTTCGAAGACCACCCCTAACCTCTAACCTCCAATCTCCGATTTTAGATTTAACAATTCAATCTCTCTCTTTCTCTCTCTCTCTCTCTCTCCCCCGAATTCGGGCATGGAAGAGCAACAACAGCAACAGCTAAATCAAAATCAAAATCAAAATCAACAAGCTTTGGTTCTTTACAAACCGCGTATTCAAGATGGAGGAGGGCAATCACAGCCTTGCTTTGACAATTCGTCGGAGCAGAGCAGAGACGTGGACCTCATGAGCGTCGATCAATGTCATATCGATGATTCCCAACTCGTCGGAGCTACACCGGCGGCGACGGAGGACGCTTCCAAGGCGGCGGTGGAGTTGATGATGATGATGACGAAAACAACGACACAGAACAAGGTGGAGCCTTCTCCCCTTCCGGTGGTGCCGGATACTACTACTCCTCCTACGACTTCTACTACGACGACGACGACGACGACGGTGGTGGTGGCGAAGAGAAAGCGAGGGCGACCGCCGAGAGGTCAGCCGAAGATGACCATAACGTCGCCACCGCCGAGGAAGAAGAAGGACGAAGAGGACGTGTGTTTCATTTGTTTCGATGGTGGTAGCCTCGTGCTCTGTGATCGCCGGTCAGTATATTCTTCTTCGCTTATTTTTCTCTTTTGCTTTGTTTTCGTCGTTGCTAATTAATTTAGGGCTTGAGAAATGAGAACAGTGAAACTGAAAGTTGCTCAATTAAGAGTAAAAATGAGCTGATTTTGGCTTTTGAAAAAAGTTTATGGGCGACGAAGGCGTGGGTTAGGGTTTAAGTTTTTGTTTATTTATTCATTTCTTCATTTCCATTACCCAAAAGGAGAAAAAAAGAGAGAAAGAAATAAAGCTTATTAATTTACTTTATTTGTTTTTGTTAATTACTTGTTAGGGGCTGCCCTAAAGCATACCATCCTTCATGCATTAAACGGGACGAGGCGTTCTTTAAATCGCGGGCTAAATGGAATTGCGGTATGTTGTTGGTTGTAGCATCTAATTCTCTTTTAAATCTCTCTGTTTATAGAATGCAGTTGCTGTGTATCCTGTAGGCATATGAAAGGAAAGCAATCTGATAGTTTTTAACAGTTTCATTTACTGTTGTGTCCGAATTTCGCGGTACTAGAAGCATAAGATCACTCCCATTGAATTATCCAATTCCCTTCAATTTTTGTTTAGCTGTAAGGCATGTGGTATTTAAAAATTAAATATGTACCACCTGTCACACATAACTAAAAACAGGAGGATTCAATTGGAGGGGATCCTTTCCCGCAGCTGGGGCATGTTCGTTATATAAGCATTATATGGTAGTTTTAATGTGTATATTGTTATTATTATAGATTACCATCTTGATGTAAATATTATTGATCAACAAAATGACATGATTGCTATTAAATGTTTGATGCCATTGGTTTCCATTTGTGTAATATCATTTGTATTCCAATACACGTCTAATCAACGTTATTGGAAAAAGCGTTACGAAATAAAAAAGTGTGTTCGGGTTAGCAGTTTTAGAATTTACTGTGGTGCGAAAACTTGATTTGGGTTTTAAAAGCGGTGCGTTAATGAAAAAGCTACATACTATATGTGAATTGCAAACATGATCTTTGGTGTTTTCAAAAAAAGGAAATTCCTTTATTAAAACGATGCCAAACAAATGAATTTTGCTGGGCCAAACAGACTCAAAAGATTTTTTTGTGAAGTTATCAATGAGTTATGACTTAAATGAAAATGAAACTTTTCTCATCCTATGCGAATGGGCGGAGGATGAGGTCCTGGGTCAAAACCTACTATTGCATGCCCATATAAATTACCTTAAAAAATGGAACTCTATTTCTGTTATTTGGGTTTTTAAATATTTTTTTATGGAGTTTTCAGTAGTTGGTGCTATTTTAACCCTATGCTTAGATGAAGGAGAGGAGAGGAGAGGAGAGGATCGAGGAAGGTGGCCAGAATATACTAAAATTCCTGCTACTGTCCCCTCTTCTCCTATCCTCTCTCACCTTTTCCCTCCATTTCAAACATACTAAATGAAATTATCATTTTTTTTAATCTCCATTAGTAATTTGACTTATGATCTTTAGGTTGTATGACTTTTTGTTCTTTACTGTATTCATGCATTTCAGGTTGGCATATATGCAGTAGTTGTCAGAAGGCTGCACATTATATGTGCTATACTTGTACATATTCTTTGTGCAAGGGTTGTATCAAAGATGCTGATTATCTGTGTGTAAGAGGAAACAATGGATTTTGTGGCACATGCATGAGAACTGTGAAGCTGATCGAGAATTTGCAAGGAAATAAGGACACGGTACACTTTTTAATTATTGTTGATTCAAAAAAAAAAGAAAAAAAGAAAGATAAAGGAATTGATATGCTGAACACTCCTTCCGTCTTCTTCTTTTTCTTTCTTTTGGTCACTTTCTGCTGTGAGCAAAGCTCTCTTAGCTTGGACTTGTTAAAAAAAAAATCTCTCTCAGCTTGGTTGAATTTGGATAGGGCAGGCAAAAAATTCCAGAGCTGATAATATGGAATAATTTATTATGTTGTGCAGGCTCAAGTGGATTTTGATGACAAAAGCAGCTGGGAGTATCTCTTCAAGATGTATTGGATATTTTTGAAGGGGAAACTGTCTTTGACTTTAGATGAGCTTACTCGAGCTAAAAATCCATGGAAAGAAGCTGATACTATAGTTTGTAAGACGGAATCTTCAGGTGAAGTTTATGATGGTAATAATGACAAAGGTTCTAGTTTCAACCATTCTTGTACAGGCATAGAAACAAATAATTCCAGAAAGAGAAAGACTAGGAAACAGCCTCTGCTTAATAAAGACTCTCTATCTATGGAGAAATCAGTTAGTAATAATGGGATGCATCTGCCTGAAGGCACAATATGGGCATCAAAGGAACTCTTAGAGTTTGTTGCACATATGAAAAATGGTGATACATCCCCAATACCTCAGTTTGATGTCCAGGCTCTTTTGCTAGAGTATATAACAAAAAACAATCTCCGTGATCCTCAGCGAAAATGCCAAATTGTTTGTGATTCAAGGCTTATAAATCTATTTGGAAAAGCACGTGTTGGTCACTTTGAAATGCTCAAGCTTCTTGAATCTCACTTTCTTATAAAAGAAAACTCTCCAGCAGATGATATTTTAAGAGTGGAAGTTGTCAATGCTGTTGCACGTCAGTTGGAGACTGATGGGAATTATGATAACCAACTTCCAACAGGTAGTGATAAGAGGCGTAGAACACGTAAAAGACCTGATGAGAGAGGGTCACACATTAATTTAGATGCATTTGCAGCAATTGATGTTCACAACATTAACTTGATTTACTTGCGGCGTAATTTGATGGAGAGTCTTATGGATGATGCTGACAAATTTCATGACAAAGTTATTGGCTCATTTGTGCGAATAAGAATTCCCAATAATGACCAAAAGCAAGAAATGTATAGGCTTGTACAAGTTGTAGGTATTGACTTTATAACACCTATCCTCTAAATGTACACAGTAAAACACATATTATGCAAAATTGTGACATTGTTGAGGTTTTTGTGTATTAGGTACAAGCAAGGTGACTGAACCATATAAAATTGGAGAAAGAACTACAGATGTGATGCTTGAAATCCTAAATTTAGACAAGAAAGAGGTCATATCAATCGAGGGGATTTCAAACCAGGAGTTCTCTGAGGTGATATTTTTCTCAACTCCTACATTTTGTAGAAATGAAAGTTGCTACCTTTTTATCTTTTAATAATAGGACAGTATGGTTTCCATCACAAACAACTATGATGATTTTTTTCTCATTTGTGTTAACTACTTTGGCCAAAAGCCTTATAGCTCAATGGCATTGCCTGTTCACATTTAGAGGAGAATCAAAGTTCAAATTGCCCCTCCCCCACTTGTTGTAACAATTGAATTAAAAAAAAAAAAAAAAATCCTACTCAGATTTAAGTATTTGTTAGTGCATAATACAGTTTTTATGGTCTACTTGAGTATTTTTTTAACTTAAAAACATGATTTATGTATTTTAGTCTACTGTTAGGTAGTGTTTGGAACCACTACAAAAACACATTCCCACGGATTTCTAGGTGTAAAATGCATTCTGTAAAAAATTAAGGTGTTTGGTTGGACATTTTAAGATTTGCAGAATGCATTTTGTGTAGAATGCATTTTTCAAATTTGCATTTCTAGAGCAGAAGTCAAAAGTTAAAAAAAAGTGACTTTTTATTCTCATTCTACTTCTCATTTTCACTAAAGAAATTGGGCCCACTAATAATGCATTAAAACCCATTCCCAACGACTCTTTTCTCCTTCCTTTTCTTTTCTTTCAGTATCTTCCTCTTCTGTTCACATCTTTTTTCTCTCACTGAACCGTTTTTCTCACGATCAATCTATCTATCATCCCAAAATCACAACAAAAACTTGTCAAAATCATAGCAATAATCAACAGATATCCCAATGTATTTTCTTAAAACAATAAAAAGAATCATAGATGGGGCCTTTTTGGTTGACCCATGGCTTAGAAGACTAAGAGGAAGCGGAGGAGGAGGAATCACTGGTTGACCCATGGCTATGCAGCTGAAGGTGAGGGCATAGGTCCAGAGGCAATGGGTTTGGGTTTGGTGGGCATTTTGGGTGTCGTTGTTGATGGGTTTGAGTTTTGATAGTTGGCAAAGGGAGGTGGAGGAAGCGGGGGAGGAGGAGGTGGGGTTGAACTTTGAAGGCGAGAGAGATGGGGGGTTGGGGTTGTGGTAGTGGTAGTGGCAGTGGTGCGGAGGAGGAGGAGATGGGTTTGGGTTTGAGTTTGATGGGTTTGAAGGGAGGCAGAGAGGATTAGATGATCCCAAGTGTGAACCAAAGCTGTAGAGACCTGTATATCGATACATACAAACATGTGTCAGTACATATTTACAGACACAAAATTACTTTGCATGGTTGGTTCAGACTGCTCGTTCCTGAGATAAAAGGAACATATCAAATCAGATATATCAGGGTAACTCACAAGCCAGTGAATAAATCCATCCACTGAAGCAGTAGTATATCCATCTACAACTTGCCTACTAACATCCGACATTCTTTTAGCCCTTTCCACCAAGTGTGTACTGTGTACACATCAGTTGCCTGAATTTCAAATGTAAACCACCTTGCAGAACTGTGAACCCAAACCGCAGAGATTTATAGTCCTTCCCGGGGGGATGATCACATACTCAACCGTGGTTGGATTTCATAAATACAAAGTCTGAATTGATATCCAAATTGCATAACAGGATCAAGCCATTGCAAGAAATGTCGGTAGAATCCTTACCTTTACCACCTTTAGCATGAATGAATGAACTGAAAGAGTATTTGTGTTATTTGTGCTATTTCAATTTCGTATTATTTTTGGATTGTATGAACATGCACAACTTAAACACACTAGCATTGTCATATATAATTTTATTCTGTGAGCAAGAGACTATCTAGGTGAGGTGTAGTATTTTGGAGCATCATGAATGCAGTTTACTAGTTGGCTTCTGCAGTTGATATTTTATGTTATGTTTTCAGGATGAGTGCAAACGTTTACGCCAGAGTATAAAGTGTGGGCTCATCAAACAGTTGAATGTGGTAAGTCTTGACCCTTATGTTCCCCTATGTCTCAACCTAGGAATTTACATCCCTTTTGTAAAGGAAACTTGTTCTTGGTTGTAGGGTGAGATTCAGACAAAGGCAATGACGCTTAAAGCAGTGAGAGTGAATGATGTGAGTTCCTTTCCTTTTGATCCTGGGGTAAAGAGGCAGTATTGTATGCAGGATGCTTGTGTAGTAAATATTCTTTTAGTCTGTTACAATTGCGTTAAGTGAACGTTGTGGCCTATAAATGTTTTTTTACCCTGGAAAATCATTGCTGAACGTTGTGGTCTTATTTCGCAATCTAGGTGCTGGAAGCAGAGATATTGAGACTTAATCATCTACGTGATCGAGCAAGTGAAAAGGGACATAAGAAGGAATATCCTTTGTTGTTTCAGACTGTTTCATTCTATTTGATATTTGAATTTTCCCCTGCAATTTAAACTCTTGGTGCTTGAAAACAAATGCCTTCTCTGTTTCTTTTTTAACCTTAGTTATGCCAAATATCTGTATATGGTAATTCATTTGAGTAAGAATATTCCCATACAAGTTACCTATCAAAAATAAAATAAAGAGTATTCCCATTCAAGTTGCTTAGATTATGTGTTCCTGGATGTTTATATGGATTGCTGGTTACATATTTGAGAACCCAAAGGAATGATATGTGGCATGATTGATGAACGACCTCATTTTCAATATTTTGAAGGCTCATTTTTTATTATAAATTTTTTCTGCCTCATCCATCTCAAGAACCTCATGTTGGTTACACTCATTTGTCAGCATTGATCTTTTGACTGCTTGTAGAAATAGAGCATAGCTAGCCTTGTAGCCATCTCTTGATGTTTCACTTTATGTTATATCTGATAGTTGAGAGGTAATGGGGGAAGTAAAGAGAAGTTTTAATCTTTGAATTTATTTCATTTTGTTTTTGAAGTTAACCTATTGGGTGCATGTGTGACTTACCAATTATTATTATTTTAATGGCAATTGAAAATAGAGCATGAGTTAAAATATTTACACCACACTGCTAAAGAATTACCTTGTAACCATTGATTGGTAGCATTTCTATTCTTAATATTTGTGATGTCGCAAAGAAATTGGTACAAATTTATCAAGCATTCCTTAACTATGTTGCACGTTAAGAGAATGCGTGGAGAAATTACAACTTCTGAAGTCACCCGAGGAGCGTCAGCGTAGACTGTATGAGATTCCTGAAGTCCACACCGATCCAAAAATGGATCCAAGTTATGACTCTGAGGATAATGCTGGAGAATTAGATGAGAAGAGACAAGGTCCCTACTTTTGATTTATGGACATGGAATGCATACAATTGATATTATATTATCTTTAAGTTTTAATTTGAATTTTTAATTTGGTAGTAATGGTGCTGGTGTGTGTGCAGATGTTAGTTTGAGACCAAAACCTTCTGGCTATGGTAGAAAGGGGAGGGAGCCCATCTCTGTACGAAGATCAGGTGATATATCAGACGATGTTGGAAGCAGAAAAAACTTTACCAAGTCTTGTGAGCAGAGTAGTAAAGTTGGTATGACTAGTAATTCTGATGAAGGTGGTGCTTCCCAGCTTCATGATACAGTGAACAAATCCTCTTGGAATCAGGAAAGAGAAGCACCTGGAATAAATAGTTGGAATCCACCAGCAAACCAGGTTAATACTTCTGGTTCATTGGACATTGCTTGGAATAGTCTAGCAGTGGTGGTTGCATCAGAAATTTCACCACTGGCTCTTTCTTCAGTGTCAGAGCAATCTGCTAATGATTCTGACACTGAAAAAATTTGGCACTACGAGGACCCAGCTGGCAAAACTCAAGGGCCATTCTCTATGCAGCAGCTGCGTAAATGGAGTGAGCACTTCCCTTCTGATCAGAGAATATGGAGGATAAATGAAAAGCAAGATAAATCTGTACTTTTGACTGATGCATTAAGTGGACAATACCATGAAGTGCCACCTTTTCCAGATAATGGTAATTTACTGTCTCAGGGAGTTGGAGTTGCCTCAGATGTTGGAGATAATATCCGTGATGGTGGGTGGAGTGAGAGTATGAATGCCGCTCAGACAGACAATAAAGAAGTTGAGGGGAGCTCAAAGCCAAAGCAGGAAGACTCAAGTGTTTATAGTAATAATAATGATGAAGTTTTTAGGGGCAATGAATGGGGCTCTAATTCTTCTAGTTGGACTACACCTGCAGATGTTGCTAATTCCGATGAGAGAAGGAATGGAGTTTCTCTACCAGGCTGGGACTCATCCCAGGGAAATAATTCCTGGCTTGACCAGCCTCAATTGTGTAATAGTTCATTAACCCCACCTGCATTTTCTGGGAAGTCTGATGAATCTCTGTCACATCAAGTGAGGAAAGATCATGGGGGTGAAAGTAATTCTGGTCAGGAAAATGGAAATTGCAATTCAAACAGTACTGCTGACGGTCAAACTAAAAATGAACAGGGTTATGAGAACCGATCTGATAGTGAGGGCCATTCAGGCCAATCTTCTGGACACAGCCAGAGGCCTCCACCCATAAATGGTTCTTTGAACAGCTGGGATTCCAATTCTGGTTTTACCTCTGTAGTTAAGTCACTTGAAACAACAGTGAAAAATCAGGAAATTGTTATTCCAGATCTGCCCAGTCCCACTCTAAAGCAAAACAATGAAGACTCAAAATGTCAGGCTGGTGAAAAGAAGCATGCTGTTTCTTCAAGTGTTCCTGTACAAAATGCAGACCCTTCCTGGAGCACTGCTTCTAGTTTAGTGGGTGGTGGGACTCAAATTCATGACGTAGCTGCTAAATGGGGTGGGTACTCCCCTACTCCACCCAAACCTTCAGTTGAGGAATGGGACTCCAGTCTTGTCTCTGCATCTTCTCTGAAACCCACTGAAATGATCAGTGATCATGCTGCTACCCCAACTTCAATAAATGACCAACTGACACATTCTTCCCCGTCCCATCCTCCATCAAATACATCTAATTGGCAGGCAATAGTTACTGAACCTGCTGACTTCTGCTCTTTAGCTGACGAATCAGTTTCAGATCTGTTGGCTGAAGTTGAAGCGATGGAGTCTCTTGATGGCTTGCCTTCCCCAACTTCAATTATGAAGTGTGGAGATGCATTGATAGATGATTCTAAAAATGATTGTATGAGTCCTTTAGATGGGTTTAGCCCAGCACTTGATCCAGGAAAAGGTGACGCCTTAAGCTCCACTGGTGATTTACAAGTACCTTCTCAATCTACGGTGACTGATGAACCACATGGTGTATCTGGGGCCGATGTTCTTGATCCTCAAAAGAGGTCCAGTGGGCATTCCTCCACAAGTTTTGAAGTGGAGGGAGATGCAAAGCCCAGCGATATTTCAGTTAACCAATGGGAATCTGGTTCTGACATCCAACCTACACCGCCATCTACAGCAAGTTGGGACATGGGTACCACAGATTGGAGAGTGGGATCAGAAAGTACAGCCACTAGTTATGGAGCAGTGCAGGGAGGTTCAAACTTGGGCTGGGGAGGATTAGATCAAAGAACTACAAATATGGGTTATGGAACTGGTCAAGTAGCAGCAGAGAACAGTGTAAGCATGAATATGAGTGCTTCTGCTGGGAATGTTGGCATTTGGGGAACCCAACCAAGATATGGTGGTGACAGATTTTCTGGTCCTAGAGATCGGGGTTTTCAGAGCAGGGATTTAGGATATGGTAGAGGTAGGGGTATGTGGAACAACAGACAGTCCATGTATGGTGGTGGAAACGGAGGAGGTTCCTTCAGGCCTCCTCCCAAAGGGCAGCGAGTTTGTAAGTTTTATGAAAGTGGCTACTGCAAGAAGGGGGCGGCATGTGGTTATTTGCACCCATGATTATGGGGTTCTATGCAATTAGGCAACATTTAATTCTGTAATCATTATTCATGTTAGGGAAGTCTGGTTCTTGTCAATGTTGCAATTTAACCTGTAAAAGTATCAGTCAACAAGCAGCGTAAAACATTATTTTTTGAATATCTGGGTAGCTCTAGAGTTGCAAAGTTGTGGACAATTTAGGAAGGGTGATTTAATTTGCCTGCCACAACGCTTTCCTCATGATTTTTGCTTTGACGCATCTGGAATCTTGGTTGGATACACATGCTACCCCAAATTGTGGGGTGGGGGTATTATTTGTGGACTATGCAGATGTCCGCTCAAACGCTATTATATATAAAATAGTTGTTTTTGCCTACATTGATTAGTCTCTCTTACGACCACCACCGGCAGGGTTGTGTTGAATGAGAATTGAAATTTCTCGTTTGGATATTCTTAGGTTCCTTAGCGGGCCCAGGGCATGTGGATTGATTGAGAGGAGAGCTGGTAAATTTGAGGATTAGCAATTCAAATTTACTTTGTAACTTACCAATAAAAATATAATAAAATTATTATTATTATTGTTATAAACTCTCAATTACATCATCCAGCTTTGTTTAAAATTCAGTTCGTTCCTAAACCACCTTTGATTTTGTTTATTTCACCGCTCTTAGTCTTGGCTTTGATATGCATTCAATCAATGTAGTCATTCTATCCAATACCATTAGATGATAGATGTGATGTTATAATATGAAAACGGAATGGATCCGAAACTTAAAAAAAGAAGTTAAAAAGAAGAGTATTTAAAAGGGCTGTATCAAGCAGGCTTTTTGTGACTACTTTAGACTGAAGATGGGTAATGGGCGTCACTGCTTGTATCAGCCAGTATATGTCCAACCTTATTTATGGCCTTACTATAGGCGGTGTATAAAGGGGACATGTAATGTTACACAGAAACATTGCTCTCGAACTTGAGTTTGATGCTGAAGACTGTTGTTTATTTATTTGTTAATAACCAATTATATGCCTCCTCTGTATTTTTGGTTTATCTCTCTTTGTTTTTGTTGATTGCAGGGATCTTCTATGATCTAGAAAAAGGATTGATTACATTAATTTTTTTTTAACTGGTTGATTACATTAATTTTAGTCAGTCGTGTTCAAGGAAGCTAAATCAATGTGTTGATCAGCAGGCGTCAAGGGTTGATGTGATGTGGACCTTTACTTGAAAGCAAGTTTATCTTTTGCTTTTTTGTACCTTACATTTTTATGGAACGTGACTCTTTCGTTGCACTTAGGCGTTATGTTGAGTTATAAATGTGCTCTATTTAAAGGAAGAAAAAGGCTGTATATATAACACTATCCTATTTCTCAATCACCTTCAGGTCTAAATCAACCACTTGTGTTGAGTGCAGAAGAGTAAAAGGGTTCATTAAAAAAGAAGAAGAGTAGAAGGGTTTTTTTTTGGGCTGATTCTTGTTTGATAACGTTGTTCTAATAACGTTATTTTAAGTGTTGTGAAAATATGTATTATGTTGTTTAAACAATAGTTTTTATTTTTTAAACAACACAACCAAACAGACCACTTGAGGGTTTAAAACACGTCTATTGCATGTAGGGGTGACAATTTTTATTCATATCCATGAACCTGTTCATTACCTACTTTATTTGGATAAATCTTAACTCAACTCATTTGAATATTTGGGTTAAATGGGTAAAGACCCATTTGGTTATTTAATTAGATGAGTTTAAATGGATAAATCCACTAACCCACCATACCCATCTAAACTTTAAAATTAAATAAACCCACAAATACCCACTAAACCCTTCTAAAATCTAAAACTTACGTAAACTTAAACACTTTCTCTCATATTTTCTCAGTAATCAAACAAATCCTATAACTTTTTCACCAAAACATCCTGTAAATCCAATAGATCCATAGAAACTAAATTCCCTTCCCCCCCCCCCCCCCTTCCCCCCAAAAAAAGATATTAAATTCACCACCTTTGATAGATTATTACTTCCTGATTCAACAATTTCCGGAAGATTGAGAACGAAACCGTTAAATTTTATCTTAAGAATCTTCTAAGAAATTATAAAAAATAAAAAAATAAAATGGAAAAGTCAACAAATTTAGCATACGAAAACTCGGCAATACTTACTAATATTATTTATATTTACAATAAAAATAAAAATAATAATAATAGCACTTGAAACAAATGCAACAAAGTGATAGCGTTGAAACAAAATTAACATTTATAATAAGAAATGCATTTAGTTCTCTCGGCTCTCTCTCCCTCAGTAGCAGTTCTCTCTCTCCACAGGAGCTCTCCCTCTCGGCCATACCCGAGACCCTCTCCCTCTGTTAAGGGCTCTCCCTCCACCCAAATACTCCTCACTACCCACACAACACCCTCCCCACCCAACCACTACTGATTCCCCCTTAGCCCACGCATCCATGGATATGTTCGTGTTAGAAGACCTGCAACACCTTCACCTCACAAAAGACGAAGAAGAAGATATTCAAATCTCCTCCATGCACAGCTCAGACCTCATTGAGGAGTGCGCTTTAAGCCTATTTGGTAAGCTCCTCACTGACAGACAACAGAATCAACGCGCCTTCGAAAACACCCTTAGAGGCGCTTGGAAAATGGGTTCGGATCTGAGAATTGTAGATGTAGGAAAAAACATCTACCAATTCAAGTTCTCATCTGAGTTTCAGTTGGAATGGGTTGAAAGAAACGGTCCTTGGAACTTTGACAACAATCTGCTGCTTCTCTGTAGATGGAAAAGGGACCTCTCAGCCTCAAACTTAAACTTCACTCATGCTCCTTTCTGGGTCCAAATTTGGGGCCTTCCTTTTGAGAATTTCTCCGAGGATGTTGGGAAGGATCTGGGTAACAGCTTGGGGAGATATCTTGAAACGGACAAGCGCATGTGGCTCACAGAGCAAGCAAGATTTCTGAGAATCCGAGTGGACATCCCTCTCAACAAACCTCTCCGTAGAGGTGGCAACATACTCAACCATGATGGGGAAAAAACTTGGGTCAATTTTAAATATGAAAGGCTGCCTTCATTCTGTTTTGTGTGTGGCTTCTTGGGTCACGATGAAAAGCATTGCCCAAACCCTCCGGTTAATCTCGCCTCTCCCAAGCAGTACGGGGATTGGCTGAGGGCAAATGGCAACCAGAAAATTAATGCCGACAGACCAAAGTATTCATACAGTTGGGGCTTCGATGTTGAACGCTCAGGCCATTCAAGTGCGAGATCCGAACAAGTAACAAAGAACCCATCTGACTCAGGCTCCAACCCAGGGGCACATTCGGAATTCCAAGAAAATTTTCAAACCAGAGAGGCTGCGGAACCCAAGGAACCTGACAAAAGAGAAAAAGCAATCTCACAAGCGGCGGTTTTTCAGGAAAGCAACAGGCAAAGTACAGTTTTCAAACCCCCCATTTTAGCTTGCCCTCCACGTGACAGAGACAGGACCGAAGCCTCAGACAATGGGACTAAGGATGCAGCCTCTGGAGTGGGCTTAACAACTCAGACACACCATGAAGCCCAAGAAGTCACAAGCCCATCAAAACCCACCTCTGAAGAACCCACTCCCATGAAAAAGCCCACCCCTCCACCAAATATCACTTACCAGAAAAGAAAAGAAAATTTAAAGAGATTTGCCCGAGAAAAAGGAAAACAGGCCCATGGTGAACAAAAAGCTAGCCTCTCCGGTTCAAAAAGGCCTGGTAAGTTAGTCTTTCCTGAAGAAACTGAAGGAGCCCTCCCACACAAAAGGTTGTGCGAAACACACCTCCAAAGCACTGAATTCCCCCCTTGCATTATCGGCGGTGGCTGCTAAGCAGCACCGCCAGGCACAATGAATACCTTATCTTGGAACTGCCGGGGAATTGGGAACCCCCGGACAGTTTATGCATTGCGCGATTTTGTGTGACGGTGGACTCCCTATATAGTCTTTTTAATGGAGACTAAAGCAAAACATAAACGCATGGAGAAAATAAAACTTATGCTTAGCTTCTCTAATGGCCTTATTGTTCCCAGCCAGGGGAAAAGTGGGGGTCTTGCTCTTTTTTGGTCAAAAGAAGTAAAGCTTGAGATCAAGTCATATTCTCAGAACCACATTGATGCTTTTATCTCAGAGCAGGATAGCGACTTCTCTGGGAGATTCATTGGGTTTTATGGTCATCCGGAAGCTCACCTAAGAAATGATTCCTGGAAACTCCTTTCTTATCTTAACAACCAATTTTCTCTACCTTGGTTCTGTTGTGGCGATTTTAACGAAATTTTGTCCTTCTCTGAAAAATCAGGTGGCCCTCAAAGACCTCAGCGTCAAATGGATGGCTTTCGGGAGGCGGTAAACAACTGTGGTTTTCAGGATTTAGGCTTCTCTGGGCCCCAGTTTACTTGGTGCAATATGCGTGAAGGCAGTGACCGTGTTTATCTTTGCCTGGACCGTGCCTTTGCAAACATGGATTGGTTCAACAAATTCAGTAACTGTAAAGTTCTTCATGTTACCGACTCCACCTCTGATCATTGCATCATGAGAATCTCTGACTCAAGGGCCCCTCCTCCCCCTCAGAAGCGCCGCTTTCACTTTGAAGCTCTGTGGGCCAAAAGAGACGATTGTCATGGCATTGTTGAGGCTGCTTGGAACAGTGGTAGTCTTTCAAACACTCCAGAAGGCATCGCTGCAAATCTTAGTCTTTGCGTTTCTGAATTATCTAGCTGGAGTAAGGAAGTTATCGGAAATATCCCAAGGAAGATCCAGGAGAAAAGGAAACTGTTACACACACTTACTGAACAAGACTGGGATGGCTTTCATGGCGCAGCAATCAATGAGTTGAGAAAATAGTTAAATGGCCTCTTGGATAGTGAGGAGATTCTTTGGCACTAGAGAAGCAAAATACACTGGTATAAAGAAGGTGATAGAAATACAAAATTCTTCCACACTAGAGCTTCTGAGAGAAGAAAGAAGAACACCATTTTGGGATTATGGAATAATGATGGTATTTGGTGTGATGACAGAGACAGCATAGCATGCACAGCGGTGGACTATTTCACAAAAATCTATACCACTTGCTCCCCAAGCAGTATTGAGGATGTCATTAACACCATTCCAACTCGAGTTTCAGATGATATGAATGCCGAGCTCCCCAAAACTTTCACCAATGAAGAAGTTTTGAGGGCCCTCCACCAGATCCATCCAACCAAATCTCCTGGCCCCGACGGTATGTCAGCCATCTTTTTTCAAAAATACTAGAATATTGTGGGTAGAGATATCACAAATATGGTCCTAAATGTGTTAAATTCAAATTTGCCAATGTCTGAAATTAACAAAACTAATATATCTCTTATCCTAAAAACAAAGCATCCCACTAAGATGACTGAGTTCCGTCCTATCAGCTTATGCAATGTCACGTACAAGCTCATTTCGAAGGTCCTTGCAAATAGATTAAAAGCTGTCCTCCCTCTTGTGATAGCCGAAAATCAGAGTGCCTTCACAGCCGATAGACTCATAACTGATAATGTCCTTGTGGCATTTGAGCTCATGCATTATCTAAACCATAAAACAGAGGGCAAAGATAGTTTTATGTCCATCAAGCTTGATATGAGCAAGGCGTTTGATCGAGTTGAATGGGGTTTCATCAAGAGAGTCATGGAAAAATTGGGTTTTCATAATAAATGGATCTCTCTCATCATGCAATGCATTACAACTGTTTCATACTCTGTTATCATTAATGGGGAAGCCTACGGTTGCATTACTCCTTCTAAGGGCCTTAGACAAGGTGACCCACTCTTGCCGGGCCTTTTCCTCCTTTGTGCCGAAGGTCTTTCTGCACTCATCCACCATGCTGCGAGAAACCAAGCTCTTAATGGGGTCTCCATCTGTAGGGGCTGCCCTTCTATCACGCACATTTTCTTTACGGACGACAGCCTTCTTTTTTGTAAGGCAAGCGCCCAAGAGTGCAATGAGCTTATGAGCATCCTTAGCGCTTATGAATCAGCCTCAGGCCAAAAAATTAATCCAGACAAGTCTTCGGTCTTTTTCAGCCCTAACACTCCCTCTTCCACAAGAGATGTGATCTTTAATATTCTTGGCCCAATGCAGGACTCTCGACATAAGAAGTATCTTGGTCTTCCATCGTTGATTGGGAAATCAAAAACTCAAGTCTTTGTCGAGATTAAGGAAAAAGTGGGCAAGAAGCTGGCGGGGTGGAAAGAGAAACTTCTTTCTATTGGGGGCCGCAAAGTCCTTATCAAAGCCGTGGCGCAAGCGGTGCCCACGTATACCATGAGCTGCTTCCTACTTCCAAAAACCCTATGCGATGACTTGGAAAGAATAATGAGAAACTTTTGGTGGGGCCAAAGGAACCAAGAGTCAAAAATTGCTTGGGTTAGTTGGAAAAAGATGTGTAAGGCCAAATTATATGGTGGCATGGGCTTCTGAAATCTCCAAGCCTTCAACCTTGCTTTACTAGCAAAACAAGGGTGGCAGATTCTCACAAACCCCACTTCCTTGATTGCTCGAGTCTATAAAGCTAAATACTTTCCCTATGAAGATGTTCTAAATTCTAAGGTTGGTAGTAATCCTAGCTACGCTTGGAGGAGCATTCATAATAGCCTACGGGTTCTTAAAGAGGGCATTCGGTGGAGGGTGGGAAATGGCAAAAGGATTCACATTTGGGAAGATAGATGGCTCCCAACACCAACTACCTACAAGGTAATTTCGCCTCAATCAGATTTTGGCAACTTCCCAACGGTCTCCTCTCTCATTGACGAGGACTCAAAGTGGTGGAAAACTGATTTGGTGCACGCTATCTTTCTGCCTTTCGAAGTTGACTCCATTCTCAAAATTTCGATCTGCTATGGCCTCCCTGAAGACCAGCTCATTTGGATGGGAAACAAAAGGGGTTCCTTTTCTGTGAAGAGCGCGTACTATATTGCTTTTCGTGTGGTTGAGAATTTTGAAACCGAAGTGAGCACATTTGAGTTTAATCAATCTTCCTTTTGGAAAAAAATTTGGAGACTAAATGTTCCCCCTAAGGTTCGGATCTTTGTGTGGCGGGTGTGCCGGAATGGCCTCCCTTCCATGCTAAATCTTCGTTGTCGAGGGTTAAACACCTCTGGTTTCTGTCCACTCTGTGATGAGGAATTGGAGTCCATTGAACATGCTCTGCTCCATTGCTCCCATGCTAAGCAAACTTGGTTATTTTGGATTGACTGCCCTGTAAACCTCTCTACCACCAATGCTGACATCTTGGACCTTGCCTCCAAGTTTATTGGTTTAGGCATGTTAAGGGAATTGGACTTATTTTTCTGGGTCCTTTGGTCAATATGGGGTAATCGAAACCAAGCTATACACAATGACACTGCAACCTCGCCATACCAGACTTAGGAATCAGCAAAAAGAGCCTTTCTGGATTTCAATGATGCTCGGCTCAGCCCCATGCCTTCCCCCCTACTTGCTTGCAACCATTGGACTGCTCCACCTCCGGGTTTCTTCAAGATCAACGTTGATGGCGCGACAGATCCAGGGGGAGGCAACTCTTGCATTGGTGTGGTCATTAGGGACTCCTCGGGTTCTCCATTGGGCGCCCTCAGCTTGGTCCTCCCTTCATGCTTCCCGGCTGAAATTACAGAAGCAATTGCGCTTCACCATGGAGTCCTGTTTGCTGTGGAGATGCAGGTCGACCAGGTAATGTTTGAATCCGATGCTTATTCTATCATCCTTGCCTTAAATTATGGGGCAACTGGCAGCGACATTAGTCATATTCTTGAAGACATCAGGGAGGCTTCAAGCACCTTTAGTCACTGCTCCTTCCATCACTTGAAAAGGGCCGGCAACAGAGCAGCCCATTCATTGGCAAAAGAAGCAAAATCTTCAGGCCAATCAAACATTTGGAAAGGAATCTCTCCCCTTTGTATTCTGAATATTCTAGGAGATGATATGATGTAATCTTTTCCTTTCATGGCTCTGTTGTAATTCAATTTCACTGTGGAATGATAATCTCTTCCAGTTTACCATAAAATAAAAAAAAAAACATTTATAATGTTAACGTTAATGTTAATGAAAGTAAGAGTTGGTACAAATTTAGAAACGCAAGCAAAAAAGATTCAGAACAATTCCGACAATGGCAATTAGATCTCTCTCACATTAAATTACAAAACGCATCGTCTACCAAGAATTGGAGAGCTGGATGGAGAGTCTTTAAACGGAGCGAAAACTGAAGCTTTTCAACTTCGTTCCCAGAGAGTTGGGACCCTTTTTTTTTTTTTTTTTTTTTTTTTTTTTTTTTTTTTTCCCAAGAAACAAACAGAATTTTAGGGTGAATTCCCAAAGAAAAAGAGAAAATTTGTGTTGTGTACTTGTGTGTGAGCTCAGCTCTGAAAGAGCGAGCCAAAAAAAAAAAAAAAGTTCTGATATTTTCTCTCTCTTCAATTTGAGAAATAAAGGGAATATGGTTATTTAAGGGTATTTGGTAATTTTGGAACTAATTGGGTATTCAACTAGTTTTAGTGGTATTTGGGTCATATTGGGTTAAATGAGCGGGTTACTAATTAAATGGGTTGGACAGGTAATAGATAATTAATTTATATATAAACGGGTCATAAATGGATAAATGGATAATTACACATCTAACTCATTTATGACTCAACCAGTCCATTTGCCACCCCTAATTGTATGTAATTTTTTTTTTTTTTAAGATAAAAACATCTATTGCATGTAATAGTCAGTCACGTACCACACTTAACGCCAAGAGAAGAGACACGTATGAATTCTGTTGCAGAGCAAGCAATTCAATTCCTTTTGTTGTTGTTGTTGTTTTTTTTTTTTCCTAATAATAATAATAATAATATAGAGTCATGTAGTTTGATTTGTTGATACTTTTTTATGTTTCCAAATAAAATATTTAAAATTCAAATATTTTCTCTCTAAAAAAAAATTTCAGATCTTTCATTTTAAAATTATTGAATTATTTAAAAAGAGAAAAAAAAAAGTTGCAAATACAATTGTAAGGACACGATCTGCAGCCCAAGCCCAAGGTGTATGGGATCTTGACCCAGTGAACTTAGTACAATAAATTTGTAAAGAGTGAGTTAAATAACTAGGCCTTAGTGAATTTAATAACGATTAGGATGAGTTTGAAAGACAATCGTGTAGGAACAGAACATGCAAGATGGAGGGAATATCTTGTTCGATGAGGCAAATCTTAGTATAGGTCAATAGAACTGACTACAAGTGCAACTCTGGTTGTTGCATTGTCCTTTCTCTATTTTTCCGATCCCCAGCCTTCTAGGGATCTCTTACATTATATATCTTCTTCCCGGTGATCTTGGCCCTCCATTTGTCAATCATCTAGGCCATTACTTGAGTACCCGTCCCATTAGACACATCTTCTGGCTCTTTGTGAGTTGCGGTAGTCAAGGAAGCACTGTTCAGGGGTCTTCTCCACATAAATGCAACCAGAAAAATAGCTGCGGAAAATTTAATGCGGAGGTAGCAGCTTTTGCTTAGATATTTTTTGGGTTCTCTTCCTTTTTGTGTGTTCATGAGGTACGCCACTAACATTGGAACTTTGATGGAGGTCAATATCATCATTGGAATTCGTATCTAAGTTATATTTATCATAGCTGAGGAGGAATTCTTCCTTGGACAGCCTTCTACTCCTTCCTTACTTATGAGACTCTAAATTGGTGCCCCTCAACTAATTATCCTTCCTCGGACATGCCAACGTCCTCGGATAAGGCCCAAGGCCCAATATACAACTTTGGGTCCTTATCCCTATAATAGCCCCTCAAAATTCCGGCTTTTCCCCCTAATCCGAGGAGAAAATGTGGAGTTTTTATTTTTAAGAGACAAAAACATTTATTTCCTTGGTTCACACGTGTGGAATTACTATTTTACGTGTTTCATGATTTCTACTGACGCTTCGGAGTCCGTGATGCATCATTAATTGCTCCAGGCAGCGCTTTGTCCCCCACATCTAACGGTGAGGCACAGATCCAACGGTTGATCTTTCCCACCGAATTTTGAGCGGGATAACTATCACTCATTTCTTCCCTTTATATAAAGCTTTAAGGGTAGTCATTCTCCCTTCATTTCATAAGTCTTCAAGCTTTTAGAGATTCCAAGCATTCAAAGTTTACAACGCTCTCTAAGTTTCCAAGCTTCACCACCCTCTTTCTTCAAGAGACCTTTGAAAATCCTTTTAAATATCTCAAGGACTTACACGAGTACTTATCTTCGTAAGTATTTATTTATTCAGATTATTTTTCTCCTTGGACAACCTCCTCGGCCTTCTCTTTTCCCAGAAAACTCCTTTCGTTTCTTTTTCTTAGCGTGTTTGAATGGGTAGGTTCAAACACCTAGTTGACTTTTCGACCGGTATGGAGAGTTTTAGGGCCAAATATCATATCCCACAGGGAGTGGGCTTACGATACTGTCCCCCAGACCGAATATACATAGATAGGAAGGAGGGTGAAGTTGTCATTCCAATGATCGCCTTTATAGAGGGAGGAGTTACGCTTCCCATGGGTAGGATAACCAAAGACTACTTGCTCAACCACAGGCTAAGTCCCCACCAGTGCGCTCCCAACCTATTTAGAGTCCTAAGGTGCATAGATGCTCTGAACGACTAGATGAACCTAGGTCTCGCGTGGCACAACGTTGTTCATATGTACAAGTGTCATTCTCTTGCCAGCGCGGGATATTATCTTAAGTCCCGGTCTGATGTCATTAGATTGATTTCTTGCCTTCCTAAGTCCAACAAGGGCTTGAAGGATGACTATCTGGTCACATCTGGGGAGTGGCACGACGGTCTTCCCTGTCCAACTCAGGCAAGAGAGCCAGGTGGGGCACCTTAGGACTAGTTTCTTTGGGCGAGGGGCTTAGCCCTTTTTAGTCTTATTCCTCCTTATTTTTGACACTTTGCCCTTTACTGGTAGTGATTTTTATTGGTTTGATGACGATTTCCTTATCGGCTGTTTTTGCAGATAAAATCCACGTTCCTCCGAAGATCAGTTTGACCAACATTTCAACTTTCAACTACTTACTGAGGTCGGAGATATTTGTAAGTGAAGACGGACAGCTATGGGCCGCTCACCTGATTTTGGACTACGTGCCCATTTCTTGCATATTTCAAGACATAGGCTAGGCAATAAAGGCTGGAAGCTCTAGATTGGCTCGGATAGACGTTTCTAAGCCGGGGTTTTTGGCTCAGAGAGACCTTCCGCCTGTTCAGCTGCCTACCCAATGCGTCCCTCAAGAGGTAGCTGCTCCAAGAGAGGAGAGGAGATAGCCTCTACAAATTTGTCACTCGACACTGAGATTGACCAGTTTCGATTTGAGAAGGATGAGGAAGAGAAGGCAAACCCTATAATTCGACTTATGGACTCCGAGGACGAGTTAGATAGGCACTCTGTTGCCCAATCTCCCAGGCTCATCATTGCCCTTGCTGATCCTAGCTCCGAGGAGGAAGAAGCAATGGATGTTAAGCTAATGAGGGGTTAAGGGGTCTCCTCGCCACGAGGAATCAAAGGGGATCGTCCAGAGATGCCCCTAAGTCCCAAGTTCCTGCCAACCTCCCGCCTTCCCCTTCTCTCCCTATGACTTCGGTCGAATTGCCCCCAAATTCGGACCCAAAGAATAAAAGGAAGGAGCCAGAAGTGTTGGAGGTGGAGGAGGGCAAAATGGTTCTTCTAAAGGGGGGAAAGCAACAAAAGACCACCAGAGGAAAAAGGGGCTCCTAGGTGGAGAGCAAAGAGGACTCCCTTGGGGTCGACATGCGTCGCCCGCAGCGCGCTTGGGCTCCAAGGTTGGAGTTGGATGGTGTCCTTATTCCCTGGGATGCCTCGATCCGAAATTTTTAGGGAGGGCATTCAGGCTATGTCGCAGAGGCCCTTAAGCAGCCGCTTCTCACATAGACGCTTATATGCGCTATAAACTGCCCGATCTCTTCCTGTCCTTAAAAAGGGACCTTACTATGGTGAGTGTTTCAGCATATCTCTTAAGTTAAGCACTTGGCATCTCCTTTATTCTGTCTCACTCCTCTGTTATTTCTATGTAGCTCACCCAGCAAGTTTTTTTAGCTGAAGAGTGGGTCAAGGACGCCTGCAATTAAGCCAAGGCGGAGGCCTTTTCCCGGGTTAAGATCGAGAAGCAGCTGGGGGCTCTGAAGTAGGAGCAGCCTGAGTTGTCCGAGAAATTAAAAAAAGCAGACAAAGCTCGCTTGAGCCCCGGGACGTGAATAAAAACTGTGGAGAAACAGGTTGAGGATCAACGCCAAAAACTATACATAACCAAGATCAACCTGGCCACCGAGAAGCAAACTGTTTTGGACCTGAAAGTGGAGCTGCAGAAGGTCAAAGACGTAGCTCGGTTGGCTAAGGAAGCTGTTGATGCCGCGATGGCTGTATCCTACGAACGTGGGGTGGCAGAAATGGAGAAACGGCTTGCAGAGGAAGTGGCTATAGTGTGCAGGGATTACTGTACCAAGTCATGGGGAGTAGCCATGGATCTAGCAGGGGTCCCTGTAGACTCCGAGCTGAAGAGGGCCGAAAACATTTTCTATCCCGTGGATATTCATGAAATTCTTGAAACGGACCCTCCTTCAAAACAATTCCTCACCACCTCAGCTCTCCCTTCCGATGTAGAGGCTTCTAAAAGGGTTGGAGTGGGCGAGGAAGCTTAGCCACTTACGAAGGCCAAGCCTTTCGAGGACTCCCTTACAATCAGGGATGTGGTCGCCCAAGCCAAGGATGTGGAGCACAAATCTCAGGTTGGGGATTCTTAAACCGAGAAGGCTGATCCGAAGAAGGCTCTTCCAAGGACTTAGGTGTAGGACTTCCTTTTGTAGTAGTTTTTTTTTTTTTTTTTTTTTTTTTTTGTTATTATTTTTTTATTTATACATTTCTCTGTAACGGTGTTCTACCCTGTTTTGTAATGCACTTTCCTTTGATCAAATGAATAGACTTTTACTTCTATTTCTTGTGTCTTTACTTCATATGTTTCTCAAGTTTACCATAAATTTGAGCTGTTGCCATTTTATCTTTAATAACATGTAACATTAATATCATACCACCAGTTTAAACAATTTGGCTAACTCCCATCCATAATGAGACTTACCGCCTACTTGTACCGGGAATGGAATTCTTTGTGATGCTAGTTGCATAGGGTAGGGGTACAAAATTGACTCCAAAGCCACCCAACTGAAGAGTTGGGCGTAGTTTTGGACTCGGGTCGACACTTAGTGAAAAATGAATAAGTTTCATAATGTTAAGCACCCCAGGGCATGTGATCCGGGTGACCAAGTATGATCAGGGATTCTAGTGAATACTTAGGAAGATTGGAATAAGTGTATCAGGGTGTTCATTTTACCAAGATATGTGGTCTGAGAGACCTGACATAACTTAGGATTTGTTTAACACTTATAAAAGATGTTATAGTGTGTTAATTTCCCCTTAGCATTTGGTTTGAGGACTTCAGGTATGACTAAGGTTCAGTTTAAACACTTATAAAAGATGCCATAATGTGTTAATTTCCCCTTAGCATCTGGTCCGAGGACTTCATGCATGACTAAGGTTCGTTTTAAACACTTATAAAAGATGCCATAATGTGTTAATTTCCCCTTAGCATCTGGTTCGAGGACTTCAGACATGACTAAGGTTCGTTTTAAACACTTATAAAAGATGCCACAATGTGTTAATTTCCTTTTAGCATCTGGTCTGAGGACTTCAGGCATGACTAAGGTTCATTTTATATACTTATAAAAGATGCCACAATGTGTTAATTTTCCTTTAGCATCTGGTCCGAGGACTTCAGGCATGACAAAAGTTCGTTTTAAACACTTATAAAGAAAGAAAAATAGGAAGTGCAATGCCTTTACACAACAAATGAACACATTTGGCAAATGAAACTTTCATTAATAATAATACCTTTTCAAGTCGTTTACATTTCACGGGCGTGGTATTTCATGTTCATCTAAGTCTTCCAAAAAATATGCTTCTATGCCAACCACCGAGGTGATGCGATATGGTCCTTCCTAATTAGGCCCTAGCTTTCCCCAAGCAGGATTCTTTGTAGTACCAAGGACCTTTCTCAACACCAAATCATCGGGTGCCAATGGTCTCAACTTCACGTTGGTATCATAATTCTGCTTGAGCTAGTGTTGGTAGTATGCCAATTGAACCATTGCATTTTTCCTTTTCTTCTCAATCAAGTCTAAGCTCTTCTCTAGCAGCTCGTTGTTAGTGGTCGAATTGAATGAGCTGGTCCTTAAAGTTGGGAAACCAGTCTCCAAAGGGATAACAGCTTCGGCCCCATACATCATTAAGAAAGGGGTCTCTCTCGTTGACCTGTGAGGTGTGGTTTGGTATGTCCACAGGACATGTGGCAGTTCATCCACCCACTTTTCCTTTACATCGTCCAGTCTCTTCTTGAGTTCACTGATAATGACTTTGTTAACAGCCTCGACCTGCTCATTTCCTTGAGAATAGGTTGGGTTAGAATACCTATTTGTAATCCCCAAGTCACAGCAGTATCTCCTGAAAGATTTGCTATCAAATTGAAGGCCTTTGTTTGAGATGAGGGTACGAGGGACTCCAAATCGCGTAACGATGTTCTTCCATACAAACTTCTTAGCATCCACGTTCCTAATGTTTGCTAGAGGTTCGGCTTTGACCCCCTTAGTGAAGTTATCCGTGCCGATCAGCAAGTATCTCTTGTTCCTTGCTGCCTTAGGGAAAGGGCCTACAATGTCTAAGCCCCACTGAGCGAATGGCCAGGGGCTGGTCACCGGATTAAGGACTCCTCTTGGTTAGTGTATGTTTGGTGCGAATTTTTGGCATTGGTCGCACTTTTTTACATACTCTTGTGCTTCCTTTTGCATACTGGGCCACCAATAGCCTTGAGTGATGGCTCTGTGCACCAAAGATTTGCCTCCGGTATGGCCCTTGCAAATCCCCTCATGTAACTCCTCAAGGAGTAATTTTGTCACCTCAGGGTGCACGCATAGTAGGTATGACCCAGAAAAGAAGCGTTTATATAACTTCTGGTCTTCGGACAGCCAAAACTGAGGAGCCTTCCTACGTATTTTGTCCGCTTCTGATTTGTCCTTGGGTAGGGTGTCTTCTTTTAAGAATAGTGCTATGGGGTCCATCTAGTTAGGCCATACCCTAACTTGGTGAACATGAACCACGTCTCTGCTCGTCTTTGTGGGCTTATATAGGTCTTCTATGAGGATGACACGAGGTAAGTTCTGCGTCGTAGAGGTTGCGAGTGTGGTTAGGGAATCAGCATGTATGTTTCCGCTCCTAGGATGTGCAACAAGCTGAAAGATTCGAATTCTGATTGTAGGTGCCTAACTTGACTCAGGTATCCTTGTATTCTTTCATCCCTCGCCTCAAATTCTCCCTTGACTTGTCCGACAACCAATCTGGAGTCCGAAACATGTCTATGGCCTTTCCGCCCAAGTTTTGCACCATGATTATTCCCATCAGCAAGGCCTCATATTCAACTTCATTATTGGTGGCCGAGAATCCCAATCTTAATGACTTTTCAATGGTGATCCTTTTGGGTGATACTATTAGCCCCACTTTGGAACCCTTCTGATTTGCTGCACCATCAACGTACACTTTCTAGGATAAGAGGTCCTACTGGGAGATCATGCCAACCGATTTTCCATCCATGTGTTGTGTTTCCGTTTCTTCTTCTAACGGGGATTCAGCAAACTCCGCTACCAGATCCGCAAGGACTTGACCCTTGACAGAAGTGCGAGGCATGTATTTGATATCGAAAGCTCCTAGGATTGTGGCCTACTTAGCAATCTTTCCAGTGTAATTAGCGCTTCGGAGTAGAGCTCTGAGCGGAACCTGAGTTAGGACAATGACTGTGTGCACTTGAAAGTAGTGGGGGAGTTTGAGTGTGGCATGTACTACTGCCAGAATAGCTTTCCCCAACGGCAGATAACGGATCTCGACCTCATGTAGTGACCTGCTCATATAATAAACCAGACTTTGTGTGCCGCCGTCAACTCGTATCAGGACCAAGCTCATAGCATGAGGGGCCACAGTAATGTAAGCGAACATGACTTCGTCAACCTCAAGGCTGGACATGATAGGAGGCCGAGAGAGATAATATTTAAGCTGTTGGAAGGCTGAGGTACACTCCTCAGTCCACTCAAATTTTTTCCACTTGTTTATCAGTAGGAAGAAGGGTCGGCACCTATCCGCTGACTGAGAGATAAATCGGTTCAGGGTAGCAGTCATTTCAGTTAATTTCTGGACTTCCTTGGGATTTCGAGGCGGTTGTAAATTGTTGATTACTTTAATCTGGTCGGGGTTAACTTCAATTCCCCTATAGGTTACCATGTAGCCTAGGAATTTGCCTGATCCCACACCAAAAGAACACTTGGAAGCGATAAGGCGCAACTTGTGTTTCCTCAGAACTTTAAAAATGTTCCCGATGTCTCTCAAGTGCTTGGACACTACCTTGCTTTTTACCACCATGTCGTCTATATAGATCTCAATTCTCTTGCCCAAGTTCAGTTCGAACATCTTAGTCATCATCCTTTGATAGGTGGCTTTCGCATTCTTCAAACCGAATGGCATCACTTTGTAGTGGTAATTTCCGGTGAGAGTGACGAAAGCAGTCTTTTCTTGATCTTTCAGGGCGAGCGGTATTTGGTGGTATCCCTGAAAGGCGTCTAGGAAGCTCATCCGAGGATGGCCTACGGTTGCATCCACCAATTGGTTTATCTTGGGCATAAGGAAAAGATCCTTTGGGCAAGCACTGTTCAAATCTGTGAAGTCCACACACACTCACCATTTTTTGCTCTTCTTCTTTACCACCACAGTATTGGCCAACCATTTAGGGTAGAACACCTCTTTGATAGCCCATGCTTGTTGGAGCTTCTTCACTTTATCTCTGACAGCATCAGAGTGGTCCCTGGACGAGCGTCGATGAGGTTGTTTCTTAGGAGTGATAGTGGGATTAACATTTAGATGGTGACAAATAAAGCTCGGGTCCACCCCTGGGGCCTTGTACGCATTCCAAGCGAACACGTCAACGTTTCCTCTAAGAAACTCCAATAGCTCTTCCTTTTCTAGAGTGGGCAGCTGAGCGCCGATCTGAAAGAACTTCTCCAGGTCATCACCAATAATAACCTTTACCAAATCCTCGCATTTCGCTTCCTCGGCTGACCCATCGATAGGCAACGTTGGAGCTCTTAATTGCTATAAGCCCCCTTGGGCATAGGCTGAGGATTCGGCCTTGGGCTGATGCCGGATGGCAGTCACTAGGCATTGCCTAGCTATAGATTGGTTTTCCAGAATCTCCTTAACTTGGCCCCCGGATGGGTATTTCACATTTTGGTGCATAGTAGAAGAAACGGCTCATAGGGTATGAAGCCAAGGCCTGGCCACAATGGTCGTGTAAGGTGAATAAGCATCCACCACGATGATGTCCACCTCCACTACTTCAGGACCGGTTTGCACGGGTAGTCTAATTTGGCCCTTAGGGATGACGACCTTCCCATCAAAACTCACTAGGGGCGAGCTGTAGGGTGTTAAGTCCTTTGGTTTCAAGTTCATCCCCTTATATAGGTCGGGTACATTATCTCAGCACGACTGCCTTGGTCCATCATCACCCTCTTCACATCATATCCCCCAATCCTGAGGGTAATCATCAAAGCATCATCGTGGGGTTGAATGGTTCCGATTTTATCCTCGTTCGAGAAGCCCAAAACCGGTTAGATTTCCAGTCTAGCCTTATTTGGCTCTCGATTAGCGTCCTCAGTGGGTAGCCGAGCCACAGACATTACTCTGGAAGGGCAAGACCTAGTTCTCCCTTGGGTGGTGAAGATGACATTTATCGTTTCCAAGGAAGGTCTCAAAGAGTCATCTCTCCAGGATTTGGGGTTTGTCTGGCCCCCATGACCATTGGAGTGGTGCAAGAGTTACTTTAACTTTCCTTCACGGATGAACTGGTCCAGGTGGTCTCATAGACTTCTACAATCTTTTGTGGTATGTCCGTGGTCTTGGTGGTATTGACAATAGAGGTTGTGGTTGTGGTTGTGCCTTGCGGGGTTTCCTGCCATTTTATTTGGCCATTTAAAGAATGACTCATTCTTAATCTTCTTCAGAATTTGATGCACTGGCTCTCGGAACACAACATTGACCGCTTGAGGGTTGGCAGATCCTGATTGCCTAGCGAAATCCCTCTGTGGCCGGTTGTTATTGTATCGGTCCGACCTAAAATCCCTCCTCTCTTGAGGGATAACCTTCTCCTTTGCTTTCCTTTGCTGCTGTTCTTTCTCAACCCTTTTATACTTATCAATCTGATCCATGAGTTGGTGTACACTGGTGACAAGTTTGCCAGTCAGAGACTTCCTTAAATCATGCTCGGCCGGGAGACCAAACTTGAAGGTGATGATGGCCATATCATCAAAGTCACCATCTATTTCATTGAACATCTCCCAGTATCTATCCGAATACGCTTTTAGTGTCTCTCCTTCTCGCATGCTTAAGGACAGTAGGAAAGTCAAGGGTCGAGGAACCCTGCTGCAGGTGACAAAGCGGGAACAAAATACCTAGGTAAGCTCCTTAAAGGAACTTACAGAGTCTGCCTTCAGGTTGTCGAACCATCTCATCACAATGGGTCTCAGATTGGATGGGAAAACCTTGCATATCAAGGCTTCGTCTTTGGAGTAGACAACCATTCTTTGATTAAAATGGCTCACATGCTCCATGAGATCTGTTCTTCCGTTGTACATGGTGAAAGCAGGTTGAGTGAATCGTCGAGGAAGTTTGGCCCCTCAATTTTGCACGTGAAGGGTGATCTGGAGATTTGGTCGAAGGCCCTGCTCATGGCGTCGTTTCCTACGCCTTTATGAGGCGGGCTTCAGACCCTTCGTTCACGATGGTGTTCCTCTTTGTAGGAGAAAGACTCGCTGGGCGGGGTTTGAGATCTTCGCCTGTAACTAATGTCCCTTCAGTCATCATAAGAAGCATCAGAGTTAGAGGGAGTTCACCTTCGTCGTGCATGGCGCAGTTCCCTTTTCAACTGGTCAATTTTCAACTGCATGACTCTGTTAGGCTGGTTTTAAGAGACGTGACTTTTGACTTGAGTGTAGCTTTTGCTTGTATGCGTAGTGTGCACACTCCCTTCATGATTTCCTTTACGCTCAGGGTTGGCGAGGAGGTTTTCACACTGGGATGCCATAGATTTCACCTGGTGTGGACCTGAACCTACCATTGTTAACTGTTGCACTCACTATCACACAAGTTCTTCTCACAGACGGCGCCAATTGTAAGGACACGATCTGCAGCCCAAGCCCAAGGTTTATGATAAATTTGTAGAGAGTAGGTTAAAGAACTAGACCTCATTGAATCTAATAACGGCTAGGATGGGTTTGAAAGACAATCGGGCAGGAACAAATCACGCAAGATGGAGGGAATGTCTTGTCCAAGGAGGTAAATCTTAGTATAGGTCAATAGAACTGATTACAAGTGTAACTCTGGTTGTTACAGTGTCCTTTCTTTATTTTTCCAATCCCCAGCCCTCTAGGGATCTCTTACATTATACATTTCCTTCTCGGTGATCTTGGCCGTCCATTTGTCAATCATCTAGGCCATTACTTGAGTACCCGTCTCATCAGACACCCCTTTTGGCTCTCTGTGAGTTGCGGTAGCTAAGGAAGTATTGTTTAGGCGTCTTTTCCACATAAATGCGACCAGAAAAGTAGCTGCGAAGCATTTAATGCGGAGGTAATAGCTTTTCCTTAGATATTTTTTGGGTTTCCTTTCTTTTTGCGTGTTCATAAGGTACGCCATTAACATTGGAGCTTTGATGGAGGTCAATCTCATTGTTGGAATTCGTATCTGAGTTATATTTATCGTAGCCGAGGAGGAATTCTTCCTTAGACAGCCTTCTACTCCTTCCTTACTTATGAGACTCTAAACTGGTGCCCCTTAACTAACTATCCCTCCTCGGACATGCCAACATTCTCGGATAAGGCCCAAGGCCCAATATACAACTTTAGGCCCTTATCCCTACAACAACAATTTTGGCAAGAAGTTCTTTTTTTTACCGGTTCTTGTGATTTACTATTAACAATTTAACATTACCTTAAAAAATTATTGTTTCTAATTAGTAAAACTTACAAACAATTGATCCCACTCCTCAGGACCAATTTACATAGTAATCAAGAGGTATTTACCCTGACGAATTAAACATAAAAACTTAATTAAATATAAACTATTTATCACTTTTTTAACATATAATTTTTATCTATATATATATAATAAAAACCTCTGAAACTCTCATAATTTTTTACGTTAGCATTACTTAAATAAATAAATAAATTCTAATTTTACTATAAAACCGGGAAAAAAATTCTCTACCACTTAAAACAAAACCCGATAATAACATTATCGCAATAGCTAGTAGCGATTTGAACATCATGACTACATGACTTTATTTTGTTTGACACACACAGGTGCTTTGAACTCCTGGCATTTCCACATTGGTTGTGCAGCCCCAATTGGCATCATCACACCATCAGCTGAAGATTCCATTGAAAATAAGGGCTTATTGCTAGCAGTAGGGTCGTCCACTTTCTTTTCAGTCAATAGGGAGCTCACATTCATCTTGCCACTGGGGTTTGCCCGATCCCTAAAGTTAAATATGCTTAAGGGCAACTTTTTTAGCTTCACTCTTCCCTTCTTTTTACCAGTGGCACACACTTCTTCCAAAGTTTTATCCCTTGGCTGACTTGATTCTGCTTCCCCATTATTATTTTTGCATGGATGAGAGAATAGCTACTTAATTTAGAGTCAAATCCCTCTCATAATAAATTTTTTTGAGTACATGAACTAAACCATTCCTTCCCATAGCCTTTACATATTGTTTGCCTTTGCCTTTATGTATTGAAGTCAATATGTGGTGATAGGCTACTTGAGGTGTTGGACGTAGATTTGCCTTAGAGTAATTGGGTGGTCAAATTTTACCATATCAAAGCTACCCTAAGATTTCATTTGGGAGAAGAAATTGAAAAAAAAAATTGTGCTAAGTGTGCTTCTTTCAGTTTTAATTTAGAGTTCTCACATGTCCAATTAAACATTTTGTTGACTTTGGTACGAATTTTTCATGTTAACGCAAAGTGAGAGAAAATTTTATAGTTGAAATGGTTGAGATTTAGGGAACTGTTGTTGCCATTGATATCAGTGACGATCTACTAATTCTTGCTACATCAATATTGGTAATATGTTTTAAGGAAGAATCTGAAACTTGACTAGCTTGTGTTTTTAAATTAACCTTACCTCCCATAGAAAAGATGGTTTTTAATTTATTCTATATATATTTTTTAATTTGTTGAAGTGTTTAATTTAAACATTTTCCTTCTATTTTTCTATGTCTAATAGGAAAGGTGCAATAAGAGTTAAAGATGTGTGTATTGTTTTCAGAATTACTTGCGATGCGCAAAACATAGAAGAGTGAGTTTATCTTCATTCTCATGAAGTTCTCTTTTCTCTTCCATTTGATGTTAATAGTTTTAGAATTAATCCCATTTAAATTTGATGATTTGTCTACACAAATCTAATGAACTATTCTGTGCATTGTTACAGATCTTGACTCAATATTGTTCAAAATCCTAAATTCCTTGATGTGTGCTCTAGCAAATTTTCATCTGAAAGTCAGATTACTTTGAAATTTTCATAGGATTTATCAAGATGTTCAAATTTATTATCTATGTCCCTTCCCATTTCGCATTTTTTTATTTTTCTTTTTTTTTGGGTGAATGATCTTAATCTATGTAGCAGATTGCATTGCATTGTTATTGACTACAAGTATTTTTTACATGGGCTGCCAATGGACTATGATTATCACAACTAGGTTTTATCTGAGTTTTCTTATAAACATTTTCTTTTTATATCATTATGTGCATGTTTGTATCTTTTGTTTTAATAATAATTTTGGTTTGGTTATTAAGAAAGTGTAGGGATAAGTTTTGGATTTTTATTTAGTATGTTTAGGATTCAAGCATCTTTATATAGTTGTTTGGGATAGAGTTTAACAGGGACGGTGAAGGCTCAGCGTGCTAGGATAATGCCTTTGAGAAGTGGTGATGGATTTCTAAAAAAGATGAAAAGTTGACAATTTACAACTTGACATTAAGCGACATGGCATTTAGAATTGGAGTCAGAATCCAAAACCCTTATGGTAGGTGTAGGGACAAAGGGCCCAAATATATATTGGGTCTTGAGCATTGTCCGAGGAGGCTTAGTAGTCCGAGGGTAGATTAGTAGTAAGGAAGATGCAAGATTGTAAGCTTCACGAGCAAGTTATGACTGTAAAGGCTAGGGAAGGTGGTCCAAGGAGGAGTGTCCCCTCTGCTAAATGAAGCAAAGATCAAATGTGTGTCCTATCATCCAGGACGACGTACCAGGAAGTTCTATTGATATGGATATGCACTGTGAACGTACAGGACAGATGGGAGCTAAGAAATATCTAAGAGAAAGCTACTAGCACCGCATTGAATGTTTTGTAGCTAACTCCTTGGCCGCATTTATGTGGAGAAGACCCCTGAACAGTGCTGCCTTGGTTACCCCAACTCGCAGAAAGCCTAAAGGGGTGTCCAATGGGATAAGCACTCAAGTGGTGGCCTGGACGGTCAACAAATGGAGGGCCAAGATCATCTAAAGGGGGATATATAATGTAAGAGACCTTCCCTGGAAAAAAGATCAAGAAATGAAGAGAAAAACATTGTAGTAACCAAAAACTGAATCTGTAATCCAACTTAAGAGAAATATATAAGAATTGATCTCCTCGAACTTTGTTGTGGATGATTTTCTTTAGTTTAAATCAATCTATCTTTCTTTTCTTGTCATCTAAATCCATTTTACTTGTTGTCCAACTCATTAAAGCCCAGTTTTCCAACCTACTCTCTACAAATTCATTATATTGGGCTTTTTGGGCCTAAGTTCATCCATTACTAGGGCTAGGGACCCAAATTGCGTCTTTACAATTGACACCGTTTGTAAGAAATTCTGGAGTTACAATGAGTCTAATGTTCAACTATGGTAGGTTTAGGTCTGAATCAGGCAGAATCTATGGGGTCTCAGCGTCAAGATCACTTTCGTAATCTTGAACAGACAAGGGACCAGGAGGGGAGTGTGCATACTACCCATACCAGTAGGAGCCAGTCTCGGGGTGGCAGCCATATCTATCACGAAGTGAATGCTAGAAACATGCAGCTGGAAATTGATCATCTGCAGAGGAAGTTTTGCCATGAACGACGAAGAAAAACTCCCTCAAGGTCAGTTTCTTCTTCTAGTGAGGAAGAAGATGGCAGTTACAGGCCCAGATCGAGGACTCCCCCTAGTGAGTCTTTCTTGTATGATGAGGATTACCACCATAAGCACAGAAACAGGAGCTCATCTTCCAAAGGATTGGGGAATGATGCAATGAGCAGAGCGCTTAACCAAATTTCTAGATCACCTTTCACACATAGGATTGAGGGAGGGAGACTTCCTCGGCGATTCACTCAGTCCACGTTCACTATGTACAATGGTTGTACAGACCTTATGGAGCACGTAAGTCACTTCAACTAGAGAATGATTGTACACTCCAAGAATGACACCTTGATGTGCAAGGTATTCCCATCCAGTTTGGGGCCTATGGCGATGAGGTGGTTTGATGGTCTAGGTGCAGGTTCTATTGACTCCTTCAAGGAGCTCACCCGAGCGTTTGAGTCTCGTTTTATTATGTGCAGTAGGGTTTCTCAGCCCTTAGATTCTCTATTGTCCATGTCCATGCGAGAAGGTGAAACCCTGAAAATGTACTCAGACAGATACTAAGAGATGTTTAATGAGATTGATGGGGATTTTGATGACGTGGCTATAAGGACCTTTAAGGTCGGCCTGCCCACAGAGCATGATTTGAGAAAATTCTTAACCAAGAAGCCGGTAAGGAGCATGCGTCAGCTTATGGATCGCATTGATGAATATAAGTGGGTCGAAGAAGACCAACAGCAAGGCAAGAGGAAGGGTAAGGTTATGCTTCAGGAGAGGTGGGATTTCAGGTTGGACGGATACAACAATAGTAGGCCCCGAAGGGATTTTATTGGGCAATTTGGACCTGCGGCTCCTTAAGTGGTAAACACGGTATTCCGGGAGCTAGTACATCAAGTCCTAGAGAAGATCAAGAATAAGTCATACTTCAAATGACCAAACAAAATGGAATGAGACCCCATGAAGCACAACCAAAGTCTTCATTGCCAATACCACTTGGAGCGAGGGCATACCACTGAGGACTGTAGAACTCTATGGAACCATCTAGAGCAACTAGTCAGAGAAGGAAGGTTACAATAGTTTTTGTATCGGTCCAACGAGTAAGGAGACCAAGCAAGGTCAGGGGCTCAAGGGAATGCTTCTTCAAGGCCCTCTTTGAGCACAATTAATGTCATATTTGCTGTTCCTAGGAAAACTGGCTCTCATTCCTCTAGGGTGATGTCTGTAGCTTGGTCACATGCCAAGGATCCTAGTTTTGAGCCGAAGAGTGCTAGAGTGGAGCTCTGACTGGCGTTGGGCTTTTCGGATGAGGACAAGATCGGAACCATACAGCCGTATGACGATGCCCTGGTGGTCACACTCAGGATAGGGGGATATGATGTTAAAAGAGTGATGGTGGATCAAGGCAGTGGAGTAGAGATTATGTACCCTGACTTATACAATGGGCTAGGCCTGAAACATGAGGACTTGACAGCCTATGATTCGCCTTTAGTGAGCTTCGACGGGAAAGTTGTCATTCCTAAAGGCCAGATTTGATTGCCTGTACAAGCAGAATCAGAAGTGGTAGAGGTGAATTTCATTGTAGTGGATGCCTATTCTCCCCACATGGCCATTGTGGCAAGACCCTGTTTTCACGCCTTGGGAGCCGTTCCCTCCACTTTGCATTTGAAGGTAAAATATCCGTCTGGGGACCGAATTGAGGAATTGGTTGGGAGCCAGTTCGTAGCAAGGTAGTGCCTGATCATTGCAATAGTGCAACAGCCAAGAGTAGAGTCTTCGGCCTCTGCTGGGAAGAACTTATAGCAATCAAGGACTCTGGTATCAACCGTGGAGGGGGTAGCCGAAGAGGCAAAATGTGAGGATTTAGAGAAAATTGTTATAGATGATGATTCGAAGAAGTTTTTTCAGGTTGGAATTCAGCTGTCTCCTCAGGAGAAGGAAGAGCTGGTAGAATTCCTCAAGAGGAACATTGATGTATTTGCGTGGATTGCTTATGAAGCTCTTGGGGTGGATCCAGACCTCATTTGCTATCATCTAAATGTTAACCTGTCTGTCCTCCTGAAGAAGCAGCCACCTCGGTGCTCATCGAAAGAGCATTCTGATGCTGTTAAGGAGGAGGTGAACAAGCTTAAGTAAGTTGGGGCTATTAAGGAAGTGTTCTACCCTGAATGGCTGACCAATACGGTGGTAGTGAAAAAGAAGAATGGGAAGTGGCGGGTGTGTGTTAGACTTCTGAACAAAGTTTGCCCCAATGATCCTTTCCCTATGCCTCGAATAGATTAATTGGTGGATGTCATTGTGGGCCATCCTCGGATGAGCTTTCTGGACGCCTTTCAAGGATACCACCAAATACCTTTGGCTTTCGATGATCAAGAAAAGACAACTTTTGTCACTCCTATTGGAAATTACCACTACAAGGTGATGCCTTTTGGTTTGAAGAATGCGGGGTCTACCTATCAGAGGATGATGACTAGGATGTTTGAACCACAATTAGGCAAGAATATTGAGGTTTATATAAACGATATGGTGGTAAAGAGTAAGGTGGTGTTCGAGCATGTGGGAGACCTCAGGGATATTTTTAAAATACTAAGGAAACACAAGCTGCACCTTAATGCTTCCAAGTGCTCCTTTGGCGTGGGATTCGACAAATTTTTGGGCTATATGGTCACCCATCGCGGAATTGAGGCCAACCCTGATCAGGTTAAAGCAATTAACAGTCTACAACCACTTTGGAATCCCAAAGAGGTCCAGAAGTTAACAGGAATGACTGTTGCCTTGAACCGGTTCATTTCTCGGTCAGCGGATAGATGCAGACCCTTCTTCCAACTGTTGAATAAGTGGAAGGGATTTGCGTAGACCGAGAAGTATGCCTCGGCCTTCCAACAACTTAAGGAGTACCTTTCTCGGCCACCTATCATGTCCAGGCCCGAGGTGGACGAAGTCTTATTTGCCTAAATTACTGTGGCTTCTTATATTGTAAGCTTAGTGCTGGTACGAATTGACAATGGTGCGCAGAGGCCAGTTTACTATGTAAGCAAGTCGTTGAATGAAGCATAGGTTCATTATCTACCATTGGAGAAGGCCATTTTGATAGTGGTACATGCTACACGCAAGCTCCCTTATTATTTCCAATCCCACACAGTTGTTCTTTTAACTTAACTTCCACTTTGATCACTACTTCGGAGCGCTGATTTCACAGGGAGGATTGCCAAATAGGGTACAATATTGGGGGCTTTTGACGTCAAGTATATGCCTCGCACCTCTGTTAAGGGCCAGGTCCTTACAGATTTGATGGTCGAGTTCACTGAATCCCCATTGTAAGAAGAGGTAGAAAGGTAAGGCATAGATGAAAAATCAATTGGCATGGTCTCCTTGCAGAAGCCTTTACTTTGGAGGGTATATGTTGATGGTGTAGCAAATCAAAAGGGATCCGGAATGGGGCTAGTATCTCTTGAGAAGATCACTATTGAGAAATCTTTAAGACTAAGTGGGGATGGCCCTAGTTCAAAAAATGGGCGGAAAGACAGTGGAGATATTCTTGGATTCAAGACTAGTCGTAAGCCAGGTGGGAGGGGAGTTAGAGGCCAGGGATGTGAGAATGCAAGAATATTTGAATCAAGTTAGGCACTTGCAATCGGGATTTGAGTTTTTCAGCTTGTTGCATATCCCTACCTTGTTGAAGACTTGTATAAGCTTACTGAAATGAAGGGAAGACGGTCTATATTCATCAAATTAGGGTGGGGCCTAACTAGATGGACCCTATAGTGTTATTCCTTAAGGAGGACATTTTGCCCGAGGAGAAATCAGAAGTTGACAAGGTGCGGAGAAAGGCTCTTCGGTTTTGGCTGTCCGAGGACCAAAAATTGTACAAGCACTCATCTTTTGGGCCATATTTGCTATGCATACACCATAAAGCATCATAATTACTCATTAAGGAGTTACATGAAGGAATTTGTGGGAGTTATACAGGAGGTAGATCTTTGTCTCACAAAGCCCTCACTCAGGGATATTGGTGGCCGAACATGCAGAAGGAACCACAAGAGTATGTGAAGAAATGCGATCAATGCCAAATATTTGCACCAAACATTCACTAACTGGGAGGAGTCCTTAATCCTTTGTCTAGCCCTTGGTCATTTGCTCAATGGGGCTTGGAGATTGTAGATCCTTTACCTAAGGCAGCAAGGAATAAGAGATATTTGCTAGTCGGCATGGATTACTTCACCAAGTGGGTTGAAACCGAACCATTAGCGAATATCAGGGATGTAGATGCCAAGATGTTTATTTGGAAAAATATTGTCACTCGGTTTGGGATCCTTTATACCCTTATCTCAGACAACGGCCTTTAGTTTGATAGTAAGGCTTTCAAGAGGTATTGTTGTGACTTGGGAATTGCGAATAGGTATTCTACCCCAGCCTATCCACAAAGGAATGGACAAACCTAGGCTGGCAATAAAGTCATAGTGAATGGACTCAAGAAAATGTTGGATGATGTGAAGGGAAAATGGGTGGAAGAGTTGTCACACATCTTTTGGACATATCAGACTACACCTCGTAGATCAACAAGAAAGACACCCTTCTCAATAACCTATGGAGCTAAGGTTGTCATTCCTTTGGAAACTGGATTCCCAACCTTGAGAATGAGTTCTTTCACTCCGAGTAGCAATAATAGGCTGTTAGGGAAGAGTTTAGACTTGATTGAGGAGCGAAGAGAAAATGCCATGGTTCAATTGGCGTATTATCAACATAAGCTCAAGCAAGGGTATGATGCCAATGTAAAGCTTAGGCCATTGTCATTGGGAGATTTGTTATTGAGAAAGGTTTTGGGTACTGCAAAGAACCTGACATGGGGAAAGTTATGGCCTAACTGAGAAGGGCCATATCGCATCACCTCAGTGGCTGGAATAGGTTCATACTATCTTGAAGATCTAGATGAACATGTTATCCCACACCCTTAGAATGTAAATAACTTGTGAAGGTACTATTATTAATGAAAGTCTTTTTTGCCATACTTTTGTTAATGACATTATGTGCTACGTACTATTTCACTAAGTATTAAACAGAACCTTAGTCATGCTTGGTTTCTCGGACCACATACTTTAGGTAAATTAATATTTCAGTTCATTTCACTAAGTATTAAACAGAACCTTAGTCATGTCTGGTCTCTCGGACCACATACTTTGGGTAAATTAATAATTCAGTTCGTTTCACTAAGAATTAAACAGAACCTTAGTCATGCCTGGTCCCTTGGACCACATACTTTGGGTGAATTAATACTTCAGTTCATTTCACTAAGTATTAAACAAAACCTTAGTCATGCCTAGTTTCTCGGACCACATACTTTGGGTGAATTAATACTTCGGTTCATTTCACTAAGTATTAAACAGAACATTAGTCATGCCTGATCTCTCGAATAGCATACTCTGGGTAAATTAATACTTTAGTTCATTTTACTAATTATTGAACAGAACCTTAGTCATGCCTGGTCTCTCGGACCACATGACGGAGAAAAGTTAACACTTGAAAAGCTCCCCCTGGGTCTTAATTAAAATATTCCAAGGGTACATTAATAGGATACTCTTAAAATGAGATACCTCGTACACCCTATTTTCCTACTGAGTATCTCATTTTCCCTTAAGGACTTAGCCATTTTGCTCACTTTGCACACGGGTATGATTTGTTTGAATTAATGGAAAATTATTACTACAAGCTTTTATTAAAGTGGGGGTATTCACCCTTAAGGACATCATCAATCCTAAGTTTCATCATAAGGCAACAAGATCACCACACCAACCATAGGTAAATATTGCAAAGGATACAAAGAATCATGAAGTAAAAACTGTTATCTTTTCATTAAGCAACAGAAAAGGGATACATTATAAACGGTGGCAAATTGCCACCAAAAAAAAAAAAAAAAATGAAGAAGAAGAAGAAGAAGAAGGGTACAAAAAAAAAGAAAAAAAAAAGAGTAAAGTAAAAAGGCCTTATAACTATGCCTTTGCTTGGGAAGGGTCCTCCTTGGGATCAGCTTTGGACTTGGACTCAACATTTTTGGCCTTGCAGACAATATCCTTAATCGTAAGAGCATCCTCAATATCCTTGGGCTTGGGCAGAGGTTGGACCTCTTCACCCTTGCCCTTATCCTCAGGCTGAGGACCCCCCTTGACAGCCTCTTTACCCTTGGCTGTCTTAGTCGTTGTTGAGACTTCAGTAGGAGGAAGAGGGCCTTGGGTGATGGAGAGCTGCTCAGGAGGAGGGAGAGGAAGGGCAGCGGGAGAAGGGAGCATCGCTAGAACTTCTCGAATGTCTTCTGGATAGAAAATGTTCTTAATGCTCCTCCACTTGGAGGTAGCAGGGACTCCTGCCCGGTTGAATGCTTCTACCCGTACCTCCTTGCAGTAGTCCTTACATACCTCCGCTAGCTCATCTGCCAACCGTTTCTCCGTTTCTTCCACCCCACATTTGTAGGATGCCGTCTCCGCATCCTCAGAAATTTCCTTGGCCACCTGAGTTGCTTCCTTGGCCTTCTGCAGTTCGGCTTTAAGATCTAGGACCAGTTGTCTCTGGGTGGCCAACTCTACCTCAGTAAGATAAAACTTTTTACGCTGGTCCTTGGCCTGGTCCTCAACATTCTTCAAGCCCCCCTCGGCATTTAGGTGCGCCCTTTCCTTAGCAACTAGCTTGCTAGTAAGCTTTTTATTCTTATGTTCAGAGGCGCCTAAGGCCCTGTTGGCCTTAGCACGGAGGTTGGCCTCAACCTTGGCTTCGTTTCGGGCGTCATTGACCCACTCATCGGCCACAAAAACCTCCTGGATAGCCTACACGTAAACAATAAAGGAGTATATTAAAAACAAAACAAAAGGGCAGGAAAAGAAATAAGTAAGGTGTGCCTAGGGGCTTACCATGGCCAGGTCCCTCTTCAGGGATAGGAAAAGCTCTTGTTGCCTTACTTTCTTCAAGGCATCCATATCCTTGGGGAGCAAAAGAGGGCGCTTCAGAGCCTTGGCCACGTGATGGGCATGGCCTCTCTGAAATTCCTTGATAGAAGAGTTCCAGGGCAATGTTGCGTCATCTAATTCTAACTTGGGGTTCTAAGTTGAATGGCTCACATTGGTCGAGTGCTTGGCCTCCCTGCTCTCCACCGAAGATTCCCACGCCCTGTCTTTGGTTATTTTCGGTTGTTTTGGGTCCTTCGATGGGACAATCTCCCCTTTCTCAGTCTCCTTCTCTTTCCTCTTCTTCTTTTGCAAGTTCGGGCTTTGGGCCTTGTCCGAAAAGGCTTAGTAGTCCGAGAGTAGATCAGTAGTAAGGAAGACGCAAGATTGTAAGCTTCACGAGTAAGTTATGACTGTAAAGGCTAGGGAAGGTGGTCCGAGGAGAAGTGTCCCCACGGCTAAACGAAGCAAAGATCAAAATGTGTGTCCTATCATCCAGGATGACGTACTAGGAAGTTCTATTGATAAGGATATGCACTGTGAGCGTATAGGACAAATGGGAGCTAAGAAATATCTAAGAGAAAGCTGCTATCACCACATTGAATGCTCTGTAGCTAACTCCCTGGCCGCATTTATGTGGAGAAGACCCCTTAACAGTGCTGCCTTGGTTACCCCAACTCACAAAAGGCCTGAAGGGGTATCTGATGGGACAAGTATTCAAGTGGTGGCTTGGACGGTCAAAAAATGGAGAGCCAAGATCATCTAAAGGGGGATATATAATGTAAGAGACCTTCCCTGGAGAAGAGATCGAGAAATGAAGAGAAAAACATTGTAGTAACCAATAACTGAATCTGTAATCCAACTTGAGAGAAATATATAAGAACTGATCTCCTCGGACTTTGCTGAGGACGATTTTCTTTAGTTTAAATCAGTCTATCTTCATTTTCTTGTCATCTGAATCCATTTTACTTGTTGTCCAACTCATTAAAACCCAGTTTTCCAACCCACTTTCTACAAATTCATTGTATTGGGCTTTTTGAGCCTAAGTTCATCCATTATTTGGGCTAGGGACCCAAATTGCGTCCTTACAGTAGGAAACATGTAAATGTTCAATTTCAATGAATAAAAACTCAAGTCATAAATTTTTCATGGTTGTTTGCAGTTGTTCCTCTAAATGATTATTTCATTAAAAGTTTTCTTTCATTCTTTTCTTCTAGGTTTGTTAAGGTCTGAGAAGAGTCCTTCACTTTTCCAAAAAAGGTCTGGGAAGAGTTGTAGACTTTGTTAGATGAATTATGTGGAAACTTTTGGAAATAAGAGGAAACTATACTCAAGCTTTATAAAGCTTTATTCATATGAAAACCATTTTATCAAATTTAGTTTGTTAAATTTTGACTAAGATGAATGGATAATTCAAAACAATTACTCTTATTTTTTATTTGTTCATTTTAAATGTTGTTTCACACAATATATTTATATATTGATTGCTGCATCATTATTATGTGATAAAAGTCTTTCCACATATCTTTTGGCTGCCACATCTATAAAACCCTAAAACTGAATACCACATGCAAAACATGTATAAACTTTAACATCAATGATGTGCCAACAGTGATTAAAGCTTGCAAGGTATTTCATAATTATTATGAAGTTAGCAAAAAACTTGGTAAAATTGTTGATGTCTGTTTAGGTTTTGTGCAAACGTGATTTTTACTTGATACCACTTGCTAAAAACTCACTTCAAATTGTTGATATATAGGATTAAAATAAAGGAGGAGCATACTTGGGTCGAAACTATCCGATGGAATGCCCTCATAATAGCTTTTGCAGTTGTTATTGGCTTGCAAGAATGAATGGAAGGACTGCCTTTGTTATTGCAGTGATTCATCTTGAATTGGCTTGAGTTTTCACTTTTTATTTTATTTTTCAAATATTATTAAAACTATTATAGTTCATGTAAAATTAAAAAGTTTTAATGCATAAACTATACTTTTATAAGATTTTTCTGTGGATCGCACGGGTTAGCGACTAGTTATTGTTGTTATTATTATTATTTTTCCCACCTCTAGGCTTATTGTTTTCTTTTTCACTATTCTTTTCTGCCTGCACGGCTTTATGGCTAATAATCTTTTCTAAAAAGAAAAAAAAAAGGCTAATAATTAATAATAATAATACTCCCTCCGCCTCACTTTTTTTGTCCGGTTTGAAAAGTTAAAGTTTTTAAGGAAACATCATTTATTATGTTGTCTACCTTTTAAAAATGTATAAGTTTCTAAAACTACTTTTAAAAAAATTTATCAAAAAATTAAATTAGTAAATTAATAAGGGTATAATAGGAACATTAGTAAATTAATGACTCTTATTTTTTTAAACAGAACAATATTTTGAGGCAGCTAAAAAAAAAAAAAAAAAAAGTGGGACGGACGTGTTAATAATAATAAGGTTACGTGTGAGTGGTTTCAAGTTTTTTGACATTGACTGGGCAAAAACAAAACGGCATGGTTTTTCAATCGTCTCCAAGAAAGAATTGTTCTCTTCTCAATTACAGCTTCCACAAAATGCTAGTATATACTTAACGTCAGCTTCGAATTTCCGACTTTCAAACTTCAGAGTAATATGGCAACGACGTCGTATTTGACGCCGACGCAAAGCTACGCAGCGGGAGCGTTGTTCGGACTCGCTCTTCACCAAGCCCAGATCCACCAGACCAACCCGCTGGGCTTGGTTGACCCAACCGATGACCGAACCGAAACCAGTGATAGCAGCAGTAGTAGTAACGACGCGGTATCCGAGGACCCGGGGCTTTGGGTCCACCAAAACTCTGGCCTGCTCCGACCCGTTTTCAAGTGAGTTCAGTTTCTTCTTTCTTCAATCTAATGTCAACTTTGGAATATAATGTTATGACTCTCTGTTGAAACAACAATCGCAGTTTGGGGACATGTAATGTAAATCCTATATATGAGTCTATGACTATGTGGTAATTGGGTTGGGTTTTATTTTTGATTCTTACTATTAATTTATTTTGCAAGTAAATCAATGTCAATGGTATTAGTTTTTTTTGTTTTGTTTTTGGAAGTGATAGTTGATTTTGTAATAGAGAGTATGAATTATGATAGAATAGAAATGAGGAAAATGATGTGTTTATAACAATTGCATTTTGGGGACATGTAATGTAAATCCTGGAATTTTTACTCTTGATAGAACAAGATAATGCAACCTTTACTTTTATGTTAATTTGGGATTTTTTATAATTCTTTTTTTGGGAGTGTTGATATTGTAACGGAGAGTATGACTTCAGATAGAATAGAAAGGAGGAAAATGATACATGTGACCGACTTTAACTAATATGTTGAGGATCCATAGCCGACCCAGGAAATTTGGGACTGAGGCTTTGTTGTTGTTGTAGAGTGATCATTGATTTTTGAATGTTGACCTTGGTATGAATAGGTTTTTAGAGATCAGCTCTAATGCATGGTATGGACTTGAGGAAACGGCTGGGACTACTTCAGCTAATCATCATGTTGGAGCAGTATGTGGTTTGATTTCTTGCATCATGCTCCCCTCTCACAGGCATGCATGCATACATACATACACGAATGTAAAAAACTTGTTTGAGGTTTTTCTGTATGATGCTTGATGTTTAGAAAGCGGGTTTTTCCTATTTCAATTAAGAATTCCTTTGTGAGGCTATTTGTTGTATTTGAATTAGGTTCGCATTTACATAGTTACGTTATTTGATTTGTTAGCTCTGTCTTCTTTGTACTTAAGATTTTATTTTGTCACAGTTCTTGAGGTTACTTGCAGAAGAAAGTGGTGAAAATTCTTCTCAAAGGGAAGATCAGGAACTTGCTTTGTCAACAGCTGTCGATGTTACTGCACGTAGCATGGAAGAAGATTCTGAATCTTCCAAGTCTAAGAGGGAAAAGCTTCGTGAATATGAACATGAATGTCGTGAGAAATTTTCCACTGCTGAAGTGCAATCAAACTTGGAAGCAGAAGATGTGCACTTGTTGCAGGAGACAGATGGTAATACGTTTGAAATTAAAGATGCAGATCATGCGTTAATGAGTAAAATGACTGAGAAACCAATTGAGGAGGTAGCAATGCTCAGTTATCGGAGGAAGGTTACAGTTCTCTATGTGCTTCTTTCAGCTTGTCTGGCAGATACAAGTGATGACAACAAAAATTGTAACCGACAAAGAAAGGGCTATGATGCTCGACATCGTGTGGCTTTACGCTTGCTGGCAACTTGGTTTGATATCAAATGGACAAAAATGGTTTGTGTACTCAAACTCTTGGTACTCTGTTGGTCATTGTAAATGTGGATGAGAATTTTGTTGGTATTAGGTCATATGATGGATGAGGAAAAGATTTCTCAACTCCCCATTATGTTCTAGTGATATAAGTCAAAATATCTTCTAACATTCAGTGGAAATCACCATTGAGGTGCATTCCCTTCTTTTTTCCTCTGTCATTTTATCACTTCTAATTGTACATGTAGGTGTGTGATTAAGTGTGTGTGTGTGTATATATATTAAATCTAATTGTAATTTTCTTCTTTTTAGTTAAAGATCATGTTTTATATTTTGACCTTGTTAAGGGAAGTTTTGTGTTGCAGGAAGCAATTGAGATAATGGTTGCTTGCTCTGCAATGGCTTTAGCAAAAGAGGGAGAATCAAAGAGAGAAGAAGAAAAACAACCTTCAAAAAACAAATGGGCTAAATGGAAGCGTGGTGGTATCATTGGTGCGGCTGCAGTAACTGGAGGAGCCTTGATGGCAATTACTGGTGGTATGGAGCCTCAAATTTGTTTTTCATAAAAATTTCCACTTGAGAAACACTCTTCTTGTGGTTGACTTCTCAGTTTCATTTTCAATTTTAACAGGATTAGCTGCCCCAGCAATTGCTGCAGGACTTAGTGCCCTAGCTCCAACATTAGGGACTCTGATCCCTGTGATTGGGGCTGGTGGGTTTGCGGCAGCTGCAAGTGCTGCAGGAACTGTTGCTGGTTCAGTTGCTGTTGCTGCGTCATTTGGAGGTGAACACTTGATTACATTCCATAGTTTAATCTTCTCAAATGATCTTATAAATCTGTTTTCCCTTTTAAAGGGCAAAATAGGTGTTTTTGGTGTGTCCAATGTGTTTGATCTGTGATTGTTTTATGCAGCAGTATATGATTGGGCTGTTCTTTTTATGTCTCTATATGTCTTATGAGGGTCTTTTGTTTAACTTGTATGTGGCTCCTCAGAAATGACCTTGCTAGTCTAATTAACTAACATTTCTATAGGATGAATGCTATCTTTTGATTGAGTTATGAGGGTGATCCTGTTATACCTTTCTTACTGCATGATAATTAAAGTGTGTTGAACTGAATGATCACATAGAATAGTTTAAAAAGCAGATTTCATAGAGAAGTCCACAATTGTGCTGGCAGTTAGGGTTATATAGCAAGTCCTTATGTGGTCTTTTAGTTGTTAAAAGGGGTTTTGACTATAAGTGTCTGTCAGATTTTTTAGTTTTCATTATAGTTAGCTTTCACTGACTTGAAAAAGAGTCATGCATACCCATTAACACCAACCAAATCCTCAAGATGATGGTGTAAAACTTTTTACACTAGGATGCTCTTTGCAATTTATGTTGCAAGTTAATGTCGAATTCCTTTATTCACTATCATGATGCTTTAGTCAATAGTTCTATCAGTAAAACAGTTCTATTTTGTCCAGAAATATATACATAAGTGATATTTTGCTTATTTGACGGAGAACTCATCAATGTCTCCATTCAAAACAGCGGCCGGTGCTGGACTTACAGGGACCAAAATGGCTAGAAGAGTTGGAAGCGTTGATGAATTTGAATTCAGAGCTATAGGAGAAAACCATAATCAAGGCGTGAGTTTTTGTAGCGTCTATTTTATATTTCATGGAAGCATTATATTTTTCCTTGAGGAATACTTTCAGTAATTTATTTTATTTTGTAAAAAAATCTTTCAGTCTGAGGACTATCTTTATGGTTTTTGTATTTTATGATTTTCTCTGTTTCTCTCACCCTCTTCCCATCTTGTTAACATTACTTATGTCTAATTTATGGACTCAAAAATTAAACTTTCATATCAGAGGCTAGCAGTTGAGATCTTGGTCTCGGGATTTGTTTTTGATGAGGAAGATTTTGTAAGGCCTTGGGAAGGACAAAATGATAACTTAGAAAGGTATTTATATCTTTGCTACCTTCCGATTCCTGATATTACATTGTGTTTACTTTATCAATGAAATGGTTAAAACTTAAAAGTAAAGTTTTGAATTCTTTGCCATTCTGCCATTTGGTTCTTTAACAAGACAGAGAGAGGCCCGCTAAAATTTCATTCTCAAATAGGTGATTGTTGAGAGACAGTTGGGCAACAATGGAAGATGAATAAAGAAAATGAGAAAAGAACAGCAAACATTTTTTTTTTTTTTGTGCATAATGAAACACGGGGATATTATTTTACTTTACTTCTCTCTTTTATTTTCACTTCTGAGAAGAGGACCAAAGAGAAAGTAAATGCTTATTTGTATCCCAGTTAACCATTTATAGGGTGATTCTAAATTTCTAATGCATTTCAAGTGGTTGATGTATTTCTCTAATAGCTCTTTCTCTTGGCACTGTTTTCATTGTAGTTCAATGTTCCACCTATGTGAGATTTATCAGAAATTTGTTCTCTAATTTATTTGAGGGTTTTTCATGAGTATTGGATCGGCTAAACTAAAAAAGAGAGTAATGGAACGTTATTATTTTTTCTTCAGTTTTTCATGCTTCAGTTTTTATGAACTATGCTAGTATCATCTATGAACTCTTATCACTCATGGTGTGATAGAACGTTATTATTTTTTCTTTTTTGGGAGTGGAAGATATGATGTCAATGTGATATGAATTTAATGGAACTGCTATACTTATTTTATCTACCTTCTGCATCTTATCTTTCTTCTGTTGATAATTTTCCATTAAAAAGTAATAATTTGGATGCTTGTCATAACAAAATTTACAAATTTGATATTTCTTATGACCTTGGCAAATGCTTAGGTATGCGCTGCAGTGGGAGTCTAAGAATCTAATTGCAGTGAGCACTGCAATTCAGGATTGGCTTACTTCAAGTACTTGCTTTTGAACTCTTGGCTGCTGTTAAATTAAGTTATAATTGCAATCATAAGAAGCATGTACGATGTTGATGTTGCTGCTGCATACTGTAGGCCTTGCATTGCAGATGATGAAGCAAGGTGCAATGTTGACTGTGTTAAGCACACTCGTAACGGCATTGGCTTGGCCAGCAGCGCTACTTGCCGCAACCGACTTTATAGATAGCAAGTGGACAATTGCTGTTGACAGGTATACTTTTCCACTCTTAACTATAAGTGGAACGGAACTCTTAGATGGGAAGAGGGGAAAAACTTCTTCTGGTTCCATTTTCATTTGAATTGCAAGCGCGTGGTTTTTGGAGTGAGGGTTTCCATATTTCTGCATCCTGAATAAGCTAGCATAGGTAGAAGTTTGTAAAGGAGGATGCTTGCAGCTGTAGTGATAAATCTGGTTTTTGGACTTAATTTTGTAGGAATATATTGGAATTGAGAGAGCTAGTCAGAAGACTGGGGGAATACTATAGGGAAACCTAGTACCGAGTGAGAGCATACAAAACGATGCATCTTAACAGCAAAAGATAAAACAATGTTTTTCAGAATTTTCACATATTGAACATGTTATTTCTTATGCGATTTTCTACATGTGGCTATATATTTTGTCATTTTCTAGATCCGACAAAGCAGGGAAGCTGCTTGCCGAAGTGTTATTAAGTGGATTGCAAGGCAACAGGTATGTCAAGTCATAACTTGGCAATACTATTCTTAAACCAATGTCTTCAAAAATTTCAGAGAGATCAATCTTCTTAATTCTATTGTTGGGTTTTCTATAAATCTTTCAGGCCTGTGACACTAGTAGGTTACTCACTTGGAGCACGAGTAATTTTCAAGTGTCTCCAGTTTTTGGCTGAGGCTGAACGTGATGGTAAAAAGTACAAATTACTCTTCACATATTTTGTGGATTTGCTAGAGTGATCTTAATGCTCCTCTTCTGAATATTGGCAGCTGAACTTGTAGAGAGAGTTGTTCTTCTAGGAGCACCCATCTCCATTAATGATGAGAACTGGGAAGCTGCTAGAAAGGTGATTGGAATTCACTTGACTTTTTTTTTTTTCAAGCAGATCTTTATTTAGTGCACACTCTTATTTGAGGAAGTCCTATATCACCTCATGCTGTGTTGCAGATTGTGGCTGGAAGATTTGTGAATGCTTATTCCAAAAACGATTGGATGCTTGGAGTTGCTTTCCGTGCTAGGTATGTATGCATCATGGACAATGCACTATGGTATGGTTATATCTGGTCTGCAAAATGCACTATGGTATAATTATACCAGATTTACAAAATGCAGGTATTTGCTATAGATGTACATGAGGTCATCTATGGGCCACAACTATTATAGTCCATATATCTCTCTGTTTGGTGATCCTATCTGCCAAGTTAGTGAACTTGGAACAACTTTGGGTCCATTTGATACGTGTGTTTAAACAACAATTTTCAGTTTTTTTAGAAATACGTGTGAGTGAAAAAGTGTGTAGAAATATGTATAATGTTGTTTAAAAACTGAAAATATGTGTTTGAACTTGCGTACCAAATGGGGCCTTTATCTTAACAAGCAAGTGCTCCAGTGGCTTTAATGAACCAACCCAATTCGAGCTTGTTCTATGTGTGCTTTTGAAGTTATACATGTATTTTACATGAAATGCATGGAGTCATGTGCCCACCAAAGGAGATAATAGAATTCTAATTTTGAAAAATAACGTCATTTCTTCCCAATTGTTATGTGTATTTAAACAACAGTTTTCAGTTTTTTTGGAAATACGTGTGAGTGAAAAAGTGTGTAGAAATATGTATAATGTTGTTTAAAAACTGAAAATATGTGTTTGAACTCGCGTACCAAACGGGGCCTTTATCTTAGCAAGCAAGTGCTCCAGTGGCTTTAATGAACCAACCCAATCCGAGCTTGTTCTATGTGTGCTTTTGAAGTTATACATGTATTTTACATGAAATGCATGGAGTCATGTGCCCACCAAAGGAGATAATAGAATTCTAATTTTGAAAAATAACGTCATTTCTTCCCAATTGTTTAGGGGAGTCTCAGTGAAAATATGTGTTTGAACTCGCGTACCAAATGGGGCCTTTATCTTAGCAAGCAAGTGCTCCAGTGGCTTTAATGAACCAACCCAATCCAAGCTTGTTCTATGCGTGCTTTTGAAGTTATACATGTATTTTATATGAAATGCATGGAGTCATGCCCACCAAAGGAGATAATAGAATTCTAATTTTGAAAAATAACGTCATTTCTTCCCAATTGTTCAGGGGAGTCTCAGTGATTGTGACCTTTCTGCGTGTACTTCTTGTAATTTCAACCCCCTCCAAAAAAAAAAAAAAAAAAAAAAAAAAAAAATGCACATGCACATGCACATGTGCGTGTGTTTGTGTATGTCTCCCAGCCTGTGGTAGCATAGGGGCAAATACTTATCTTGTGTCTCTCATTGTAACTCTCTATGTCATGCCTCAGTCTTTTCTTCAAAATGGTCCAGCACTCTACTGCATGTTCCCCAATTTTGGAAAGTTGGTTTTGCTTTCTGTTCATTGCAGATTGACGTACTCTAAATTTTGGACTGTTCTCCCTGAGTAGTTTTAGTTCTGGAAAGTAAAGGTGAAATTATACACTATTGCTTTGGAAATATAGAAAATGAGAAGATACCCCCTTAAAATGTTTTATGTCTCCAAAATGAACCAACCTATGTGAAGCAAACTACCAAACCTGAGTCAGCACCTCAAGCTGAAGCTAAATCTGTTTCAGCCTCTGCTTGAACTTCAATGTAACTGCTTGACAATGATTAGGATTACGATCCTAAGAGGATGTATATTTTCCTAGTGCCTTGTGGCTCAGTGTTATTTCCCGGTCTCCTTTATGAAATAACTAGGTTTGAAATCCCCTTCCCCTCTTGTTTTAAGGGGAAATAAGGATGTTGATTTGACCTATGATTTTTGTGACTGTTTAGGACTGTTGTGTTTCATTCTCAGGAGATGGGTGATCATTGGATATTTTAAATAGGTGCTTCATTGGATGTATACTACATATGCCACATGTTTTGGAAAAACTTGAATTTGATTTAACTCCCTGTATGTTTTGATTGTAGTGCCCCATATTTTACTCTACGTTGTAATTTTTTTTTACATATGTCTAGTTAGCGCAATAAGGCATTACAAGAATTAGCCCTTAAAATAGAGCTGTTGTTAGCTGCAGGCTGCAGCTTGATTATTACGTGGAGAGGTTACTATTGAGATCTTCCTTCCACATAAACTAACAATTATTTTTGGACAGTTTACTTACTCAAGGATTAGCAGGAATTCAACCAATCAATATTCCAGGGATTGAGAATGTAAGTTGTTTCATTTCTTGTGTTGGCCATCGCACTTTGTCATCTGGGGTTCAGTTTTTCACAATGTCACCTTGTTTGGCTTTGCAGGTTGACGTAACTGATCTCATCGAAGGTCACTCTTCCTATTTATGGGCTACACAGCTAGTCCTGGACCAGCTTGAGCTGGATACTTATTATCCTGTTTTCAGGAGCACTACTTGCAAACAATAGAGATTTTTTTGGGTTTGCATTTCAGATTCTACTTTTGTACACTCCCGCAGCTGGTATTGTGATATCCCTATCATTTCCTTTCTAGCTGATGGAAGTGTAGCACTTGTGCGGAGTACCTCAGGTGGATCAAAGCATATAAATCGCTCAACTTAGAGCTTCTTGGCTAGTTGATATTTCACCCTTTTTTCCTTGCATTTGTGTATACACCCAAGTGTAATTAATGTTTGATAGGAGGCCGAAAATGTATTGCAGTCTGGTTCATATTTATTTATATTACCATCTTGATCTGGGTGAATAACTCCTCTTCGATTTGGAAAAATATATTGCTTCCTATACAAGCCCAAACCAATTGATATAGACTTCCAATCCACTATACTAGGGGATGAAGAGACTTTTTTATTATATTATATTATATTATATTATATAAATATAATGTTCTCTATCAGTGATAGACTCCCTAGGTCTCTGATTACAGCAACATATGATTAATTCTTCTAAAATTTTATTCTCAATGCAATTTTCGCTCGTAGTCTTGGAAAGACATGGAGTTCGCTTGGTAAGAGATTTTTAGTAACGTTGTTTAAGTTTTGTGGAAATACATGTAGATGAAATATTGTATAAAAATATGTGTTGTGGTATTTAAATAACAATTTTCATTGTTTAAACACCATTACCAAACGGGGCCATAATTTCTCATAGGGGCAAGGCAAATGGATACTTACAGTGAAGATTGAGTGAAAATTATTCATTAATAATGAGCCAGATGGAGGCAAAGAAAAATTATTATATGGAAAACACTTAACCTAATAAAAATTAATCAGTGTAATTGCAGCTGTTATCTATTTTAAGCTTTCATGAATGGAATTTAAATTGGTTTGGAAGAAAATTCTTCCGAACCGTTATGTGATTATTAATAAAACTATCCAAGTGTCACATAATCTATTTAATAGGACAAAGAACCCTTCAAACTTCTTTTATATATTTTTATTGGATTTGAATTTTGAAAATGTAACCGTTGAATTTTATGTTTTATATATTTTTTACACGCATGTCAAATGTCGTTTAAATCGGATTATATTTAGGATTCGATCAATAAAATTAGTTTTTATGCATAATTTTAAATCACAAAAAATTTGAAATTTAAATATTTAATTGATTATATAGCAATTGATCTTTGATTTTCTTAAAATTTTGCAAGGATGGAGCATATAATAAAAATATACAATTTAATAGTTAGATTTTCAAAATTCACAGTCAATACAATGATATCGGTGAAATTTGAAGGGGGCATTTCATATTTAACGAGTGTTTTTTTTTAATTTTTTTTATGGGCCTATTTAACGAATTTTGACACTATCCAAATGGGAGGAGAATATTCAACTGATTTGTAGGAAACCTTGTCCGTTAATGAATTCTGATTTCAGCCATGCAATGTCGGAACGTTTGGTTAAAAAGACAGATGGCTCCCTGACAATACGACATCGTTTTAAACATCGATTCTGCTGAGACTGCGAGAGAAACAAAAAAATGACCGATACAATCCCAAATTAGAGTACAGAGACAGGAAAGAGAGAGAGAGAGAGAGAGAGAGAGAGAGAGAGGAATGGATAGGAGTGAAACAGAGGGAGAAGAAGAGCCCACAAGGGCCAGCCAAAGGCAAGTGAAAGTAGCAAAAGGAAAGTCATGCAAGGGATATTTGTATTTCTCTTCCTCTCTCAAATCCAAAGCTCGCAACCCTCGCTGCATCGGCATCTCTCGCACCCTCCAACAAGGTCTTTTTTCCTTTCTTCATATTTCAAAATCCAATCTAATTTCATGACCCAACAGGTTTTTTAATTCTGTTTCAATACAATTTGTCAATTATAGCTGAATTGTGTTTTTGTTAAGCTTTTAATAATATTTAAAATTGATAGAGAATCGAATCGAAGCGCATTTTCACAATATAATTCTTTATCAACTGTTGCATCACTATAATTTTTTATTACATAAATTTTGTAAGTTGATGTTGATGCTGCACTGTATACAACGTAGTCAGGACAAGGACACAGTAAATACAACATCAGTTGAATTTTTAAGTTTCACTTTGTTTTGTAAGTTATCATAAACTCGATAGTTACAACGGGCGAGGGGGGATATGAACTCTGGAGGTCTCTATTTTTTTTTTTTGGGTTAAGAGGCTGAATTATATTAGATTAGTTAGATACAAAAGACAGCGTATTGGCTGTGAGCCTTAAAGAGTACAGCCCTTGAACATCAGAGTTCAAAATTACATCAAGATCAGGGGAAGGGGGAGCATTTAAAACAACAACATCATTAACAACATCATTAACCAAGTCACAAGCTTTCTTGGCAAGGCAGTCCGCTCCTCTGTTGGCCTCCCTATATACGTGTCTGATCTTGGTCCGCTGGAACTGATTGAGTAGGTACCTGCAATCATTTAAGAGTGAAGTGTATGAACTGAAAGGGGTTTTCCTTGATAAAACAAGATCTACAATCACTTTGGCATCCAATTCCACGGCCAAATGTGTGATTCCCATCTGTGAGGCAAGCCTGAGACCATCTCTAAGAGCCCAGAATTCAGCATTGATACTGGTAGTTACTCCAATGTATCGCATATAACCCTTTACCCATCTGCCATGAGAGTCACGGATAAGCCCTCCCCCCCTGCCTTCCCTGGATTTCCAAAGGAAGCTCCATCAGAATTTAATTTGAACCACCCTACCTGTGGCTTTTCCCAGCAAACTGGTATGACAGAATGCCTTCTGCTAATCTGGTTTTTCCCCACACAGTAGTGGAATTCAGTGGCAAGATTAAGGCAGATGGAATGTAGGTTCAGGTTGATGGCTGTATTTTGGAAGACAACATTATTTCTATGTTTCCACAGGCTCCAAACCGCAAAAGGAAAGATAGAAGACCAAGGAATGCCCTTCACATGAATCTGCAAATTAGCTAGGCAGTTGGTTTTTAACCAATCTAACAGGTCCAAAGCCATAAAATTGCTGATGGCTTGAGGTGTATGAATTTTCCTCCAAAAATTAATTGCAATGGGGCAGTCCCTTAGGGTGTGTAGGATTGTTTCTTCCTGGCTTTTGCATAAAGGGCATTTGGTGTCAGTAACAATACCCCTCGAGCCAAGAATTTGGTTGACTGGGACGCTATTATGGGAGCATAGCCTGAGGAAGTGCTTTATCCTTGGCATTGTGTCTATCTTCCAAATCCAATTACCTTGGAAAGGTTGGACATCAAAGGGGTCAGGTCTTGCAAGCTTGTAAGTTGAAGCCATTTGAAATTCTCCATCCCGAGAACCCTTCCAAATTAAATTATCCTCCTTTTCCCCATAAATTTGTATAGGAATTGCCATGATCATATCTTTAATATCCTTAGGCAACTCAAAGGAGAGTTTTTCCCATTCCCACAAGCCTTGGTGATTCAAAGTAGCAACGGATATCTTAAGCTCCTCTTGGGTGAGAGTGCCCTCAATGAGCTCCCTAACCGAATGGCCTTTCACCCAATTGTCATTCCAAAAGGTGAGGCTTGAGTTGCTCCCTATATTCCACCCTATTCCCTGTTTGAATACTGGAAATCCCATCTTGATAGCAGTCCAAGTAGTGGAGCAAGGAAGCTTATCAGGGTCTTTTGCCCTCCTACGACTTTGGGAGCAATATTTGTTGAGAATAACTTTGGCCCATAAGGCGTCTTTTTCTTGATAAAGCCTCCAATTTAGTTTTGCCAGAAGGGCGATATTCTTGGCCTTGGCTGCTTGAAGGCTTAATCCTCCCTCTTCCTTTGGCTTGACAATTTTATTCCATCCCACAAGATGTAGCTTTCTTTTATCCATGGTGGATCCCCATAAGAAGTCTCTATTAATCTTATCTATTTTTTCACAAACATGTACAGGTAAGGCAACCCCTTGCATAACATAGCTAGGGATAGCTTCCATGGCTGATTTGACTAGGACTGCCCTTCCTGCAAAGGAGAGGAATTTTGTTTTCCAACCTAATAATTTTGCTATGAGTCTTTCCACCACAAAGTTAAATTGGTTCTGGCCCACCCCTTTGTGCTTTAAGGGAAAACCCAGATACTTTCCAAGGCATGAGGTAGCTTGAATGCCCAAGGCATCACCTATGCTACCCTTCAGATTGTCAGAGACATTTGGGGAAAAATAAATGCGAGACTTCTCAACACTAATGACTTGCCCCGATTCCTTACAAAACTGATCCAAGACCCTTTTGATTGATTCAGCACCTTTCTTCTCAACCTTAGCAAAGAGCATAAGGTCATCCGCAAAGAAGAGGTGACTAATCTCCACATTGGACTGAGATGCCTTCATGGGGGTCCAATTTTCCTCCATACATTCCTTGTTTATGAGTGAGCCAAGATACTCCATGCAGAATAAGAAAATATAAGGAGAGAGAGGGTCTCCTTGTTGGATGCCTCTTGTTGGTTTAAAGGTGTCTAGCTTACCCCCATTGAAAAGAATGGAAGTGCTGGATGAGGATATGTAGTTCAAAATAAGTTCAATCAGATTGCTAGGAAGGTGGAAAGCTTTGAGGTCTTTATGGATAAAGTTCCACTCTAAGCGATCATAGGCCTTTGCTAGGTCCACCTTAATTGCCATGAAGCCTCTTTTTCCTTTTTTGTTATCCAAGGAGTGGATAAGTTCCTGGGCTATTACCACATTGTCTAAGCCTCTTCTTCCCGGGATGAAAGCAGTCTGTATGGGTGATATAAGTTTATCTAGGAATGGTCTCTGGAGGTCTCTGTTGGAAACGCCAGACCTAACAAAATCGTTGTTAGGTCTTAAATTCTTTACAATCCCAAGTACTAACCGGAGTCTGAAACTTTGAGCTATATGTAGCATATTGATCTTGATCTAATTTGTGCTGTTAGAACCATGTCAATTTTTGTAAATAGTGTTATTTTTTATTTTGATGATTGAAATTATTGTATGATAATAATTCATGATACATACTGATATTAACTCTGATTAGCAGTACCTGGCTACATTGTTGGACAAACGGAGATGGAAGCTTCCAAAGAAGGAAGAGATCTTACCGATTTTAATTACGGTTGTGTTGGTTACTCTGTCTATTTGGATAGGATTGGAAAAGACCGTGTAGCCGATAACCAAGGGGCAAAAGCAGAATTGCCAGTCTGTGTTGGCCTTGAGGTTGAATTCTCCCACTCTCTGTGTGTGTTTGTGTGTTCCACCATTTCAGTATGCGAAAATTTGAAATGTTTGTAGTTATTTATAACCTAGAATATAGAATTTTATCTGACGGATGAGTTACTGCAGATTTTAGTGGACAGAAGACTGTCTGCTGATGAACCTGCTCCAGCTTCTGCTCCTACTCACATTCATAATAGAGAAGGTAAGGAAAGATTTTGGGTTTACACTTTTTTGATTTGATTGAAATATCTTGGCTACAGTTTGGTCAAGGTCTCCAAGTAATTTCTGGGTGTTTGGATGCATCCGAGCAATGGTCTAGATGATGGTTGTGTAAAAGAATTATATCTTATTTCACTTATTTGATCGTACTGGTCAAATGAGATGAGATTTCCTTAGTTTTTAAATGTGGGTTTCTTGAACTTTAGTATGTTTATCACTTAAATAATGCTTTTAAAACCCAAAAAAAAAAAAAAAAAAAAATTACTGTGTATCAAGTGTGGAGCTAGTAAAGGCCTGGTTTTTTTTTTTTTTTTTTTTTTTGGGGGGGGGGGGTGGTGTGTGTTGGGGGAGGGAGGGAGGGGGGATTTCATATTCTCAAAATTTCAGTCTCTTTTTATGAATTGATTTTTTTTGAAATCAGTGGTGGGGCAGGATTTGTTTTTAAAATTAAATCTCACCTGTCAAAAGTGAAAATAAACTCCATTCAATGGTATGATCTTCTTTAGTTTTTACACATCACAAGTTCAGTTTTAGTGTGCTGAAAATGCCAGGAGGTTTGTAGCTCAATTAGCACTTCCTGGTGTTTCCAACAACGATGTCTAAGGTTTAAAAAGATTATAGTGTGATGAAAATGTAAAACAACCAACAAAATATTTGGCTGACCATTTGCATATGGCTTTGTTGCCCATGCAACCTGCATAAGTCAACCTTTTCTTTTTTTTTTTTTTTTTTTTTTTTTTTTGTATTTAATTAATTGTCATTTTATTCTTCTGTGTTACATTATTCTTTCCGGTCAAGGTTGTCACCTCAGCAAATGGTAGGCAATGGCAGTCAATACCTGGCAACATTGCCTGTCAAGGGCCAAGAACACTGTTTGCCTTTTTCAAATTGGATTTCTGAAATTTGCATTTTCATTCACACTTTTTAAGGACTAAATGTGGAACGAAAATATAACATGCATTGTTTAGTCCAACCGTGGCATCGATCACAATTATTGGTTTATTTTTTTGGCTTATTCTCTTTGTTTCTTTAATGATTCATTAGTTAACTAGCAAGAAACATGGTTCATGATGGGTTTCCAGGCTTAATAGTCAGTATGGGGTTATAGATAATGCCATATAGGACAGAGAGGATGTTGGGAATTCTCTTGTTAAGGCATAATTGATAAATATTTCTTGTTTTACTAGTTTCTCTTTGTTATTTTTTGTCTGGTAGTTGCTGGGTATGATAAATAAGCTTTATCATCATCAAGGCTACAACTCTAATATTGTTGCAGAGTGTCTATAAACTAGAGCATTCTGTTCTCTTTCTTTGCTTTAGAAAATTTCATTTATAGACATCTGCATCTATTTGAGATATTTATGTGTTATATAATTCAACATGTTTACATTTTTGTTTATTATCATTGGGATTTGTTTTCTAGAAGATGGCCGTGAGTTACCTCAGCCTCGAAGACACAGACCAGCTCATTCTGTGGGGGACGATTTCCTTAGCAGGCAAGCATATAATTTAATTTGAGAAGCAATCAATATAAACTGGGACTCAATAATTTCCGGAAGATGTATAGATGGTTTAATGGACATATTTGGTTTTTATGCAAAAATGCAGGTTTACAAGGAATGCAAATCTGGTTGCATCAGGGGTGGCTAGGAATGTGCGTAGAGTTGGGAATTCCATAAAGGAGACTCTTGATGATGTTCTATACCCCTACCGAAAGCGGCCAAAGTAAGATGGCTAGTCCTGGAGATATGATGAAAAAAGTAAATCTAGCAGGAATTATCTTTAAAAAAGAATTTGTTCTATGCACTTTCTAGTGCTAGAATTCGATTCCTTTTTAAAATGCCTTCGTCCCCCTTTCGCAACACAAATAGTTTTGAGTGCTAGAGGGATTTGTATTACTGTTCCTGCACAACAGTTCCATAATCATGGATATTATTGCCTGTTACATTGATAATATTGAGCCCGGGTGGGGAGGAGGGGTGTCAATGTTCTCTCTTGTATGATACAATTAGTACTTGTTATCCATGTTGTGCCATACTGAAAATATTACTGTTCATTGTGTACTATTTTCTGATGAATAAATCAGTGGAATGCTATTGCTTTACAATAAAAAAAGAAGAAGCAATTATGTTATCCTCAATTGTGTGATAACTACACCACCTATTCAAAACGAGATCCATTCATCCATTGTTTACTTGATGGATAATTTCTGACAGGACACAAATAAGATAATTTATTCTCCGGGGGAGTGGTTTGTAGGTGAGCTCTTGGCTTGTAATCTGCACTCTGCAGCACCAGAACGTCAGTTATTCTTGATGGATGTTTTTATATGCTAGCTACAAACTTCGTCTTCTTGTATGGAAATTGAACCTCGGGAATCACAACATTTTGCCACAAGGGCCAAGAGGTTGGTATTGGTCGGTGGGTTGAAAGATGCTCAGCTCCGCTGGACCTGAAATCTCAGTCCACTATGTCAGCTAGGGTACCACTATGTTCTTCCTATGATATTATTATTATAATTCAATAATTATAATCCAGACATAGATTCTGGATGTCTTGAACTAGAATGCGCTAATCTCAGTTAGAAATACATACTAAAAAGTGTTAGTTGAGCTATAAAACTTTAGACTCCTATGTCATCATCTTAGGGATCGGTTTAATCTCTTCCTTCTCGAACCTACTTCCAATTTCCTTGTATTTAACAATGTCAATTGTTCAATGATTGTGGCAAATGACATGAACCATAAACTGTTTGAAAATAAAAATAAAACAACCAATATCATCAAATCATGGTTTGATAGGCACATTAACTTTTTTTTTTTTTGCTGTTGATAGGCACATTAACTTAATCATGATATTAAAGATTAAAATCTTTTTTTCAAATTAAGTAGTATATCCATCCTGGATAGCTTGCCAAACTCGTTGGAATGTGCTTTCAGTACAAGCACATGGAAACACAGGGCCCGCATTTCTTCTATAATCCTCATAACAGAAAACAATTAGTTTAATCATACGGAACATAGGAATCATAGGATTTCCCAAATATAACTCCAACAACTCCATTTCAAGTATTTTCGTCTTTACTTAGTTTTTTAGTTTTATAGTTTGAACTGACATTTCAAAGACGTTAAAATTCAAATTCTTGTTTTTTTATTGTTGTAACTATGAAATTAAAAAAAAACAGAAAAACTGCTTTAAAAATTAAAACTCAGACCGCACATTTTATTATATAGCTTGGGCGGCTTAGAGAGAAAAGCTGGATGCACGCTGTTTGGGAGTTGGGACATTATAAAATGAAGGAAACGTGAAGATTGAGATCTTTTATTATCTTTTTATTTCATTTCTCTTTTTCGGTTGAGCGTCAAACATTTTCGTTGGAAAAAGAAATTCCCTTCGTAGAAGCAACCGCGAAATCTCTTACCAATTCCCGAGAGAGAGAAAAAAAAAAAAAGAAAAGACGAGCAAGCAATATTATATTAGCTGTTATGAAAATTATAACGAAAAAACGCTCATCAAAGTTCAAAACAAACAAGGACAAACCTTTTCCTGGAAAGTGAAAATTGAAATCTCTCTATCTCGCAGTCTTGCTTGATCTTGAATTGGAAATACAGGTACTACACTATTACCTATCGCATTTAACATTTCACTTTATACGCTACTTTCTCTGTTTGGTTTCCAAGAAAATTGATATAAAAAAGGAGGAATAAAGTGAAAATTTTAGAATCTTAACTTTTTTTTTTTTTTTAACAATTGTTTACATAAACCAAATTGAGATTGCGATTGCGATTTCGATTGCGATTTCGATTGCGATGTCTTTGGGATTTGATTTTTCCTACAAAATCTCATTATTGTATTGTATGTGTCATTTGTTTGGTAGTGAAGAAGATTCCCAGGACCGAATTTGGGAATTTGGTGGATTTTTCTAGGGCTTGAGAACTTGAATTGTACTGGAATCGAATGGCCGCTGCTGCGGCTTATAGGCGTTGGGGACAATTGGGAACCAATTCGGGGATAAGAGGATTTGGAGCATCGGATTTGGTGTCTTCTTTGGATAAACCGATATACGATCCCTCAAATATTTGCTTATCGGCTTCGGTTTCGGTTTCGCCAAATAGGCAATTGCATTGTAGACACATTTCTCAGCTTGTGAAACCCAACGGAAAGCGGTTGTTCCTCGTTGACACATTAGCCCTAGTAATTACATTTCACTTGTTCTATTGTTTATTTTATTAATCATTGTTTGGTTGCTGAGAAAATGCATTGAAGTGAATGAAAATTAATCATTGTTGAATATGGGCACTGTTGTGTATGGTTACGGTTTAGAAACTAATAGGAGATGGGATTGGATGGCAGCTTAGTGCTGCATAATGTTTAATTGTTAGAAAATGACAGGCGGCATTGTGTTTAGGTTAGGAGATTAGAAGGGCAAGGCGTGCCATCAAAGCAAGCCGAGGCTATAACGGCTGCTATAACCGAAGTTCTGAATGACAGTGTGGAAAATGTATCTCAGTCATTTGTTTCAAAGGCAGAAATGCAGAAGGTATTTCTTTGTTGTTTTCCTATGTGGGTTGATTCTGAAGCTTGTCTGCATTCATCAATTTAATTAACATCAGATGTTTTTAAATGAAGTATGTAAGAACTACCTTTACATGGTCATGATTGCAATCTTTTGTTCTTTTGAATTATAACTTTCTAACTGGCTTTTGTTTTTGTCTGTAGATTGAAATGATTCAAGAATCCAATCTGTCCAAGTTTAAATCCGAAGTTCAAAGCTCACAGGTATTCACTAGTTTTAAATATTAGATGTGGACTTCATGCTCTTTTAGGTTTCAGTATGATAGTTACAATTTTTTCTTTTTCTTCTCACTTATTTGGACAAAGCTAAATGTGAATTTGGTACTTAGTAGGGTTTGGTGAAGTACTTCTAAGATGAATATGAAATGTATTGATTGTGGACAGCTAGAGATTTTGGATGTTGCTACTTTATGCTAAATTATGTTTAGGATGACCATAAGTTCTCTGCATATAAACACTAATTGCTGTACGCATTTTGTTCTTGAGATTGTGTGCTTATATATGCATACCCGTTGAATCCCCAATAGTTCTGTCCATCTACATTGTATTTGGGCTTTTGAGGAATGATGATTTCAAGTAAGAATCTGTTCTGTCTCTTGGCTCCTGTCAAGAATGGAACAGTATGATTCCAGAGGTTCTTTTGTCTGATTTCTATGCAGGAGTAGGATAAACATACTACATTTATGTTCAAGATTCATGTAACATTTAATTGCCTCAACACTGAGGCTGAGGATTAGAGTTAAGCTGCAGATTAGGTTGAATTCAGTGCCCTTGAAATAGGAATACTTCGATAAAATAATATGAAAAGGCTGTGTGTACAAGACTCTCACTTCTGTAGGGGTTCTGGGAAAGGTAGTTTTTAGGATTCCTTACCCCCAATTTTTGGAGGTGTTGATTCCCAGATATGAACCTGCAGCACTCACTTGGGCAAAGGACACTTGCCATTGCACCAATGATTTTTCTAACCCCCAATTATGGTTCTATAATCTGTGGTGATTTACTTCATTTCATAGGTTTCAACATGTAAGAAATGCATAAAAGCTCCACTTTTTTTCTATCCAATATGAATATGATAATAGTCAGAAGCTAAGAGATGTATATGTATATAAAGTGTCCTCATTGCCCCTCTAAATTCCTTGAGGATAAGAAAAAATTTTTGGAACTTCAGTTTTGACTGACTTGATTTTTTTTTTTTGATACCTAAAAGGATTGCATTTAATACAAGAAGAAAGATTTACTGTTATTGAAGTTCCCTGCATGATTCTGTGGGTAGTTACTTATCAAGAAAACATACAATGCAGGGACACCACTTTTCTTTGTTGCAACATGAGACCGAGAAACTTCGTAATGATATAGAGAAGATGCGCAGTGAATTGAGGTGTGGTTATATAGTTATTAGGCAATTGATTTTGGTCTGCTGCCATGTGAGTATTTTGTTTGTTCTTGATCTTTATCGTGCAAAGACATTAATTGTGGTGCAGGTATGAAATCGACAAAGTCACTGCTGGGCAGCGTTTGGATTTGAATCTTGAAAGGGGGTAAATAAAGAGACATAAATTTATTTTGTTCTGAGCATAAAGAACATTTATTCTCACTTAAATCTTTGTCACTGTCAGTGATAATTTTTTTAATTTTTAATCTATACTGGTGCAGGAGGATACGGGATGAGCTTGCAAACCAGAATGCTGAAACAAATAACCTCACTAATAAACTTGACAGGGTAAGTGATACAAGTATTTAAAAATGGATTGGTCTTGGTTGATTTTCACCATGGGTTTTTACTTATTTATTTATTATTATCATTATTTAATACATACATTTCATATAATATCAGGAAATTCATGCTTTAAGGGCCCAGTTGGAAGCAGCAAAATATGATGTGATAAAATACTGCATTGGTACTCTTGTTTCCATCTCTGCCGTTGGCCTTGCTGTACTCCGTATTTTGATGTAAACATGATGTATTGTAGTGTGTTGTATTGTATTGCAAATCAATGGTGACATACATAAAACAAGAAAATAATAGTTCATTCTTTTAAAGCTGCTGTTTGTTTGGAAAGTAGGAAAAGAAATAAAGAAACAAAAAAATTGGGAACTAGAAGTGGGGCTAAAGCATGTCCCGATATAGCTCAGCTGACGCCTTATCGTTAGTTCCATTCTTTTTGTGTTCTTCCATGGAAGTTTTTGCTTGACTTGTTTGTGCCAGAAACAAGAACTTGACTCAGACGAATTCTGATCAATGGAATGCTTTTGCGTATTCAAGAAATGCACTAGGCCTAATATGTTTGCTAAAATGGAAATGAGAGTTAGAAAATCAATACAGGTAAGTCTTTGGTTTTCTTTAGTCCTAACACTCCTGATGATGTTAAGGAAGAAATTCTAAGCATATTAGGCCCAATGCAGTGCTCCCAACACAGGAAATACCTTGGCCTTCCTTCTCTAATTGGTAAATCCAAAAAACAAGTCTTTGCCGAGATTAAAGAGAGGGTGAGCAAGAAGTTGGCTGGCTGGAAGGAAAAGCTCCTTTCCATTGGGGTTAGAGAGATCCTCATAAAATCAGATGCTCAAGCGGTGCCAACATATACTATGAGTTGCTTTCAATTGCCAAAGACTCTTTGCGATGATTTAGAAAGAATGATGAGGAATTTTTGGTGGGGCCAAAAAAACTAGGAGGCAAAATTGGCGTGGGTGAGTTAGAAGAAATTATGCAAATCAAAGCTTTATGGTGGCATGGGATTCTGAAATCTACAAGCTTTCAACTTGGCTCTTCTTGCCAAACAAGGATAGCGGATTCTATCTAACCCAAACTCCCTAATGGCACGGGTCTATAAAGCTAAATACTTTCCCTATGATGATATTTTAAATGAAAAGTTGGGAAGCAACCCGAGCTATGCTTGGAGGAGTATCCATAACAGCCTTGAGGTTATTGGAAGAGGCATTAGATGGCGGGTTGGCAATGGAAAGAGAATCCACATTTGGGAAGACAAGTGGCTCCCAACTCCAACCACTCATAAAGTGATCTCCACTCCGAGGGTTTTTGAGGATTTCCCAATGGTCTCGTCCCTTATTGATGAGAATAGCAAATGGTGGAAACTGGACTTGGTGAAATCTCTTTTTCTCCACTTTGAAGCAAATGAAATCTTAAAAATCCCTCTCAACCATAGCCTCCCTGAAGACTCTCTAATCTGGATGGGGAATAAAAAAGGCTCCTTCACAGTGAAAAGTGCCTATTATGTTGCTAAGGAGTTGATTGAGACAGGTACAGTTGAAGAAAGTTCGTCAAACCACCAATCTTCCCCTTTCTGGAAGAAGATTTGACAGCTAAATATTCCTCCGAAAGTTAAAATTTCTGCTTGGTGTGTGTGTTTGGATGGCCTGCCAACAATGCTCAATCTTAGACGTAGGGGGTTAAATATTGCTAGTTTATGCCAAATTTGTGACAAGGATTTGGAGTCAATTTCCCATGCTTTGCTTCATTGCAACCATGCAAAGCAAACCTAGGCTTGTTGGAGTGATTGCCCTGTGAACCTCTCTTCTCCATCTCAAAACTTCATCGGCATTACTTCCCAATTTCTTGAGAAAGGGTCCTCCACTGATCTGGACCTTTTTTATATGGCTGCTTGGAATATTTGGGGAAACAGAAACAATGCCATTCACAACAACGCTGGCTGCCTTCCAACTCAAGTTTGGGAGATTGCAAAACGATCCTTATTAGACTTCACCACCTCCAACTTACATGATCACCCTTCTCACCCCATGGTCAGAGCTCATTGGTCTTTACCCCCTCTGGGTTTTCACAAAATCAATGTTGATGGGGCAACATCAAATGAGGGTGAACACTCTAGCATCGGAGTTATTATCCAAGACCACACTAGAGCCATTGTTGGAGCTTTCTGCAAGTTGCTACCAATGGCTTTTCTTGCTACTATCACTGAGACTTTTGCTTTGCACCAAGGAGTCCTTTTTGTAGCAGAAATGGGCACTTCCAAAGCTATTTTTGAATCTGATGCCTTAGATCTCATTCAAGCTTTAAACTCGAATGATTGTGGGGGAGTTCTCGGTCACATTCTCCAGGATATTAGGTCCTCGACTCGTCTTCAACTGGAGCTCCTTCTAGTATCTAAAAAGGGATGGTAACAGGGCTGCCCATGAGTTAGCTAGAAATGCAAATCTCACGAGCCAATCTCACACATGGAAAGGGGTCTCACCCCCTTTCATCTAGCAGATTTTATTTGATGATCTAATGTAATTCTTTTCTTTTGTCCTGTTGTAATCCAATTTTAGATCAATGAATTCTTCATTTCTCCATCAAAAAAGGAAAAAGAAAAAAACAAAGGAAATGAGAGTTTCAGTGAATCCTAAATCTGTCAAGGCCCAACTTTTTATCATGTGATGTAAGTCGTATAGGGAATTTATTTATTTATTTATTTTTGGGTTTGAACTTTCATGTTTATTTGCTAATTAACTACAGTAAGTAGCAGAGTTGTCAACCTTTAATTTTTTATCTGAATGTAATTGTTATAAACTTCTTGTAAGTTTGATTTATCATTTGTTAATTCTATCATTACTATTTTTAGCTTGGCGTGATTGTTACCAGCTCAAGTGAAAAAAGTCTGTGACAAAGTCTAAATAGTGTTGGTTACCAATTGAAATTGCTGCTTTTTTTGTGGGTTTTAGTTAGTTTAAATAGTAAATTCTTTGATGGTTATATAAGAGATCTAGGGTTCAATTTCCGCCTACACCAAAATATGATTAGTGTCTTAGAGCTACTATCAGAAACGGATGCTATAAGGTGAAATACTCTAAAAAAAGGGAAAAAAAAAGAAAAAGAAAAAAAGAAATGGCTGCTTTTTTTAATACCAAAACCGGTACGAAGGAACCTAGGTTCTGTACTGGGTAGAACACCGAATATGTCATCGAATTTCGGCTCAACGCAGGCTCTGTTGTTGGCTCGACATCTTCACTATCACTAACCTTGAAGCCCATGACCAATACAACTATGCAAGCCCCATCATTGTCCACACCGCCTGGCTCTCCACTTGCTGCACAACGTTTGCCATTGACAAGAATCCCTCTCCTTACTGGTTGAGTTGAGCAACATAATGATTGGTACCCTTGAAATACATTCTAATGGATGATAACATTGGGCTTAATTGGTGGGTTATTTATGTATAGTTTGACTTATTAATGGACGCTAGTCACCCACCCGTGCTTTGCGCGTGATAATTTTTTTAGAGTTATCTCATAAATATATATATTTTATTATTATTATTATTATTGTTTTACTTTTGTCTATGTAACTTATGTAAAATTCTTATATGGTAAAATTATCCAAATCATGCTATGTAATAGAATAATATTATATTCTTTATAATGCAATAGGATAATATTTAACAATCAAAGAGAACAAAAAAGAAAAACAACTTAAAACACAAAACTAATTGCATAAAATCAAAGTAGAGTTCTTAAAAATACAAAAAATTAATAACCTAAAGTAGAGATGTAAGAAAAATAAAAAATCCACCAAAAAATTGAGAGAGAGAAATAACCTTTTTTTTTAGGGAAAATTTTGCATAGAAATATAAAATAGAAAAGATAATGAAAAATTTATAATAAGAGGATAAGAATAAAAAGAAACAAAATAAATGAAGATAAATGGAAAGATGAAGAGTGATATTGAGGTAGACGATAGTGGGGAGATGAAAATTTGAAAGGAATGAGAAATGTTGAAGAAAGTATAAATGTTAAAAAAAAAAAGAGTACGATTTTATAAGGAAATTTTTATTTATTTGTATTTAATTAAAACATTATATGTTTAATTTTTTAAAAATTATAAAAATGAGAAAATATTAATAATTTAATGATATAGAGGATATGACTGAATTTAAATGGTCAATTGTAGTAGTGTTATTGATGTTAACTTGAATTTTTTTTTTTTTTTTTTTTTTGCAACATGAAAAATGATAAAACCTATCCATATAACTAAATTAAAATTACTTTATGATGTTGAGTTAACAAAACGAATTGGAGGTTACCATAAAGCTAAGTATTTTTTTTTTAAAGAATAAACCTGAAAGCTGAACATGAATTGTCTTGTTTTATTACTTGTCATTTGGGTGAAATTGAAGCCTCACATAAATTAATGAAGCCTTATTAGACATATCAACCATTATAGCTCTAAAGAATACCAATAACAAAAACTTAGCATAAATCAGTACTTACCTTTTGCAAGTCAAGAGGCTATACATTCAATCTAACGTACATCATTACCCAACAATGTTTCAACTCATTACACAGCAAAGTAATCATGCAAATGAAATTTAAAATATCCATTTAGTATTACAATTGATGGTATGTAGCTTTCAGGAAAAAAATATGTAGTAATGGTAAATTAAACAATAATACTATTTAACTAATCAGATTTATCACGATATGAGGAGAACATGAATGCATTATGACCCCTTTGTTCCTTATGTTCCAGTTGATTTTTAATTCAAATGATTTAGATGGCCTAATTAGTAGGGTATATGCTCCACAAAATTTCAAAAGATTAGAAACATTAGTTACATAGATAGACCAAATATTAGTTTCTCTCACACTACTTTTAAGGAACAATGTATAACTTAGAGGAGTCGATCCCTATAAAGCAAATTATTGTAGAATTTATTTTAATTTAATTTAATTTTTCATATTAATTGCTCAATAGAATCCATGGCCCAAACAAAATTTAAACGGTTGGAATTAAGAAGAATAGATTTCTAAATATATAAATAGAATAGTTTTTGTTAGAAGTCAATCATTGCACATGAGGAGAAAAAAAAATCAAATGAAAAGATAACGTATCCAGTTTAAAAGGAATTTCATAGAACAAATTTCATGTTGTACAAAAATAACATATATAGAACAACTAAATAGATGAATTCAAAGCAAACCATACTAAGAATTTTAAGAAAACACATGTAATAAAATTAAAAATTAAAGAGAAAAAAACTTAAATCACAAAACTAAATCGCATTAGCTCAATATATAGTTCTAAATAAACAACAATTATCAACCTAAAATAGAGATGCAAGAAAAATAAAAATTCACCAAAAAATTGAGAGAGAGAAAGAGAGAGAGAACCTTTTTTGTGAGGGAAAAGTATGTAAAGAATGGAAGAGAGAATGATAAATTTATAGTAAGAGTGTGTGAATAAGAAAGGACAAATAAAAGGAAGATGAAAGGAAAGATGAGGAGTGATATTAAGGTAAAGGGTAGAGGGTAGTGAGAAGATGAAAAGGTACGGTAGAGGGTAGTGGGGAGGGCAGTGGGGAGTTGAAAAGCGATATTAAAGTAAAGGGTAGTGGGGTGATGAAAAGATAAGGGATAAAGAAAGGTTAGAGAAAGTGTGAATATATATATATATATATATATATAAAAAGAGTAAATGTTAACAAAATTATAGAAAAATTGGAAAGAAAAATGCTAATGACGTAGACGCTAATGTGGCTTAATTGGAGTGTAGCAACAATAAATGCTACGCTTCAACTTTTAGATATATATAGATATAGATATAGAGGACATTTTGGCATTTTACCCTTTTTTTTTTTTTTTATTTTTTTTATTTTTTTTTATTTGGCAATATGCCCCTGTTTTCAAACTATATAAGGGCGTGCCCTTGTTTCGATACTCGATTACCTTAAAATCGAGTTTCAATTAAATACTCGATTTGTAGAAAATCGAGTTATGCCCGATCAAACTTAAAAAAAAAAAAAAAAAAATTGCATGGAACTTGAGTTCTTGGAAATTGAGTTCAATGCAAAATAAATTTTAGTGTGATCGCCCTATACAAGGTTCAGAGAGCCCTATAGTGATATTTTAAAGGCCTATAGCGGTGTTTTTTAGCCCTATAGTGATGTTTTAAAACCTTATAGCGGTGTTTTCCTGCAATTTTTTTTATTTATTTATTTTTATAAGTGTGATCACCCCATACTAGGTTTAGGGAGCCCTATAGTGACATTTTAAAGCCCTATAACGGCGTTTTCCTGTAAATTTTTTTTTTCTAAGTGTGATTGTCCCATGGCAGGTTCAGGGAGCCCTATAGTGGCGTTTTTAAGCCCTATAGTGGCTTTTTTAAGCCCTATAGTGGCGTTTTGGAACTCGATCTCCATAAAATTGAGTTATATGCAATTTATTTATTTATTTATTTTTTTTAAGTTTGATCGGGCATAACTCGATTTTAAATGAATCGAGTTTTTCATTGAAACTCGATTTTAAGGTAATTGAGTCTCGAAACAGTGGCACGCACCTATATAATTTGAAAACATGGGCATATTACCAAAAAAAAAACAAAAGGGGTAAAATGCCAGAATGTCCATATAGATGTATGTGGCTAACGAAAGTATTCCTTTGGGTTAGGATCTTTATGATATAATATATTTTGATTCCAAGAAATTTGTGTCCTAGATCAGGTATCTTCTCCCATCCATTACTGTTTTTAGTTGAAGGATATACAAGAAATATTATGATTTATTTACAAAATACTAATTATGAATCAATGTCACTTGTATAATCTATTTATCATTTCTACAAGCACGCCAAAGAAAATTTCTCACTTTGTTCGGAATCTTTGCTGACTAGATTTGCTTTCAAAAAACACCATGAGGACTCGGATTACTAATGTTCTGATTAGGAGAAAAATTTTCTTTTGCAAGAAAATTATAACCAGACTTAACAGAGTAAACACCTGAAGATACGAAGGGTCAGATCAGCGTATCTTCAATAGAGGTTTAGCTAAGGGGTAAGCTCAACACCAACCCAACTTCTTAGGGAGAAAAGAGGCCATAAATTAGATCACGGTCCTGAAACAAAAGCTGACTAAATGGTATTGGCTTAATTACCAATCCTTAAGATGCATTAGGAAATATATATATATATATATATTTGTATATAAGTACACAACACAGGTAGTGTTTGGTTACAATAGAAATTGCTAGATAGAGGCAGAGGAGCTAAGGATAAAATACAACAAAACAAATTATGTGATAACTATAGGAACATTTGAATTTTGAGCAGCAAAGTGATCTTTATTTGAATTTTGAGCAGCAACGTGATCTTTAGAAAGTGGCTTGACATTATCTTTAGCCATATCTGAATCCATATCAGTATTTGAATTTTGAGCAGAAATGTGATCTTGAGAAAGTGGCTTGGCATTATCTTTAGCCATATCTGAATCCATATCAATTATCCTAACAGCCCCCTGCAAGCTAATGGGAGGAGGAATCACCATGAGCTTGGAAGTGAGATGTGCAAAACGAGTAGAGGATAGTGCCTTTGTGAAAATGTTTGCAACTTGATCAATAGCGGAAATAAACTTGACTGAAATATCACGATTAAGCACTTTTTCTCGAACAAAATGATAATCAACCTCAATGTGTTTTGTTCGAGCATGGAATACAGGGTTAGACGCCAAAGCAAGTGCACTAACATTATCACACCATAAGATAGGAATTGAAGGAAGTGGGACTTGAAGTTCCTTGAACAACATGTGCAGCCAAAATAACGTTGCAGTAGTAAGAGCAAGAGACCGATACTCAACCTCAGTGCTCGAATGGGAAATAATTGCTTGCTTCTTTGCACTCCAAGAGACCGAACTCTTGCCAAGAAAAACTGCAAATCCATAAGTAGAGTGTCTATCATCGGGATCGCTTGCCCAGTTAGAATCACAAAAGGCAGACAATTATAGATCACTCTTAGTGTAGAGTAAACCATAGTCAGCAGTGCCTTTTAAATACCGAAGAACTCGTTTGGCATAGGTCCAATGTGTGGATGTAGGTGAATGCAAGTGTTGACAAAGTTGATTGACTGCAAAGGAAATCTTAGGCCTTGTAAGTGTACAATAATGTAAAGAGCCAACCACAGACAATATTCTGTAGGATCAAGTAGACTTTCGCCATCATATTGTGAGAGTTTGGAACCAGAGGGACAAGGAGATTTAGCTGCTTTGGCCCCAATAATATGAATCCGAGTGAGCAAATCAGCAATATATTTAGCTTGACAAAGATGTAAACATGCTCAGCTCTTGTGGCTTGAATACCAATAAAAAAACTGAGAGGACCAAGATCCTTAAGGGGAAATTCAAGCCGCAACCTAGAAATTAGAGAGTTGATGAATTCAAGATGTGTCCCTGTAACAGTTATGTCATCAACATTAATAAGCATAAAAATCTTGATGTCACCATAGTGATATATAAACAGGGAAGTGTCCATAAGAGAAGTAATGAAGCCAAGATCCAAAAGACAGGATGAGAGCCGATTGTACCAAGCTCTAGGAGCCTGTTTTAAACCATAAATAGCTTTATGTAATTGACATAAATAGTTAGGATGTCTTGTATCAACAAAGCCTTAAGGCTGTTCCATAAACACTTGTTCAAATAATGAACCATGGAGAAAAGCATTGGAAACATCCAACTATTTGGTAGGCCAATTATAATTCACTGCCAATGTCAAAATAATACAAATAATCGATGGCTTAATGACAGGACTAAAAGTCTCAGTATAGTCTATCCCACATTGTTTCTCAAATCATTTTGCAACCAATCTTGCTTTGAAACGATCCACAGAACCATCAGGTTTTTGCTTAATTTTGTAAACCCACTTGTTTCTAATCACATTGTGATTATTGGGTCGGGGACAAAGTGTCCAAGTCCCATTACTTAGCAAAGCATCAAACTCCAATTTCATTGCATCTCTCCACCAGGCATTAGAGGCAGCCTTGCTATAGCAACTGGGATCAGTCTCACGAAGAATTGTATGAAAAAGATAAAAGGATGTTTGGTGGAGGTGAATAATTTATAATCTGGGAAGCTCTTAGGTTTAAGAGATCCAGTTTAGGATCTAGTCATCATATGGTGGGATGGATTAGAAGAAGGAATGTTAACAAGAAGAGCACTTGGCAAGGAAGTTGCTGGTATGGCCAAATCAACTAAATTGGAATGAGATGGTAAAATATTAGGTAGAGATGCAGATGAGGTTGGGCATTGGGAAGAAGTAGGGGATGGATTTGTAGGTGAGGAAAAGGAAGATGGTGCAAGTGGGGACATAGTAATATCATGTGAGATTAAAGAAGAAGATGGAGAAGAAGGACTTACAGTAATAACAAAAGGAGCATTAGACTGGGCAGCAATTTTAGAAGGCATGTTGACAATAGCTTTCTCTATGGCTGGAAAAGAATTCTCACCAAATACAACATGGTGGGACAAGTAAACTTTATCGGAGTCAAGATCAAGACACTTGTAACCTGCATGACTATAACCTAAGAAAATACATGGTTAAGAACGATACTCCAACTTACTTAAACCATAAGGTTGAAGAAGAGGATAACATTTACAACCAAAAACTCTAAGAACATGGTAATCTGGTTCTTTATTGTAAAGTTTGGCAAAGGGAGACTTGTGAAAGCTTGAATTTGAGCTTGATAAGTAAAATTATAGCATGAAAGACGCTCTAGATTTAACCCATCGGCTTTGCTTGCGTAATAGATTCTACAGCCTAAGCTGACGGGATAAGTTGTGGGAAAAGCTGAAGACCTTAAGGTTGACGGACAGTAATAGGGTCGTAGAAGAGTCCATGAAGCATACCAAAGGGATGACATTGTCGAAAAGCTGACGTCGATATGGCTGAAGGGAGTAAGATAAGCTGATGGTTCTGAAGTTGACGACTCTATGAAAGCTTGGCTTGGCCACCACGCATGAGTATATAAGAAAATAACTTGTAAACCACGCTGAATGGTAGTCTCCTACAAGGAAAGGATTCCGCAATCTACACTTATAAGGACTCCTATAAGGAAAAGACTTCTAGCCCAAGAAAGAGAGGCCAACTCTCTGCTACTATAAAAACCCCAATACCCTCACAAATCAAGGTACGCATAATTAACCCCTCTCTAGCACTCTAGAGTTGTAAGAAGTTCTTACTTGACCTTCGGAGGGTATTTGGCCAGCACTACACCGGTGCTCTCTGTTAGGTCTTCTTCTTTTTGTTGTGCAGGTGCTGTTTAGGGTGCGTAAGTACCGTGTGGCTCATTGGTGGTTTTTTTGACATCATCAGTTGGCGCCGTCTGTGGGAAGCCTTACGTTTTCTGGTTTGTAAGCCACAGCGAACGCTTCTCGGACAAGAGAGTTACATGGTGCTGACTCGCTCGATGGCAACAACGAACAATGTTTAGGGAGATGAAACTTGGGCGGCGACCCTCGAGAGGCAGGTTCAGACCTTAGCTGCCACCATAGAGCGACTTACTAAGCCGAATTGCGATCTGGAGGAGCAGTTATGCTAGAAAAATGTAGGTCACGGCACTCAAGAGCAAGACCAAGAAGGCACCAGTGCCGAAAGAAGAGAACAAGAAGGGCTAGAGGGCAACTTCACTCCGAGTAGACTAGAGTGACAAAATTTAAGTATGCCATCCCTCATGAATGCAACTCAACCACACATTGCCACAGAGATACAGGCAATAAAAGAACAGATGGAGGTCATGATGAATGCCCTCAAAGAGCGGGTGTCTAGTGACCTTAATGACTTGATTCATCGAATTGACTCGTTGTTCACCGCGTCCGTCAACTCCTTCCCCCTATCGCATAAGTTTCGCATGCCACAGATAGAAAGTTACGACGGAGTTAAGGACCCCCTGGATCACTTAGAAACCTTCAAGACCTTGATGCACCTTTAAGGAGTAGCAGACCAAATCTTGTGTAGGGCCTTCTTGACAACGCTGAAGGGCCTTGCAAGGGTGTGGTTCAGCCGATTGATGCCGAACTCCAACAGTACTTTCAAGGAGCTAAGCGCTTAGTTTACTACGCACTTTATTGAAGGACATAGGTATAAGAAGTTCACAGCATGCTTGATGAGCATCAGGAAGCGAGAGGACGAGACGCTGAGATTCTATATAACCCGTTTCAATAAAGAAGCGCTTTCGATTGATGAAGCTGACGATAAGATACTTGTAGCAGCCTTCACGAATGGGTTACGAAAGGGTAAGTTTTTATTCTCTCTATACAAAAACGACCCGAAGACCATGTCAGAAGTACTCTACAGGGTCACAAAGTACATGAATGCTGAAGACGCACTGCTGGCTCTGGAGAAAAACCAAGAAAAAGGGAGTGACAGGAAGAGGTCTGACAGGACCAAGGATTGAAGAGGCCAAGAACGAAAGACCGAAGGGATGAGAGACGCTCTAAGCCGCCAGGGGGAAGGTTTACGAGCTTCACCTCGTTAATTGCCTCGATAGACTAAGTCCTAATGCAAATAAAGGACGAAGGGGCCCTGACCTTTCCCGGAAAGCTAAAGGGGGATCCTAATAAACGTTCTAGAGACAAATATTGTCGTTTCCACCATGACCACGACCATGACACAGCCGATTGTTACGACTTGAAATAGCAGATTGAGGCCCTCATCAGACAAGGGAAGTTGTAGAAGTTCGTCAGCAAGGAGAGAACAAATTCGCCACCTCAAGAGCAGCCCCCCCGGTGGGATCATGAATGTCGAAGACCCCTCATTGGCGACATAAGGATGATCGTAGGGGGATTAGCGAGTACTGGGTCGTCCAAAAAAGCTCGGAAGACCTACCTTAGGATGGTCCAGAATGTTTAGCTCACGAGATCAGTCCCAAAAATAGCTCGGAGGGAAGGCCCTGTCATCGCATTCTCAGAGGAAGATGCACAATGTCTTCACCACCCGCACGACGACGTGCTTGTTGTCAGCTTACGAGTAGGGGATTACAACATGCACCGGGTGTTGGTCGACAATGTAAGCTCGGTAGACATCCTATACTATCTAGCGTTCCACCAAATGAGAATTGGTAGAGAACAATTGGTTTTGACTAATGCCCCATTCGTCGGTTTTGGAGGAACAAGGGTATTTCCCTTGGGTGCGATCACATTGTTTGTAACAGTAGGCGACTATCCTCAACAGATCACCAAGGACGTGACGTTTCTCATGGTCGACTGTTCGTCTGCCTACAATGCTATCTTAGGGCAACCCACCCTCAATTCATGGAAGGCAGTGACCTTGACTTATCATTTATTGATTAAATTCCCTACCAACTATGGAGTGGGAGAACTACGCAGAAATCAGGTGGCCACATGCGAGTGCTACGTGGCTATGATGGAAATGGATGACCACCTCTAGGCCATTAGCATAGAAGAACACCGGAGTGTGATGGAGCCTATTGAGAAGCTTGAAGAAATACCTCTTGACGACTCCAAGCCTGATCAGACAACAAAGATTGGAACCCTTGCTAGTTCCATGGTCCGACAAGCATTTACAGCTTTCCTCAAAAAGAATCGGGTCGTGTTCACCTGAAGTCATGAGGACATGCCAGGAATAGACCCTTCAGTCATGGTGCATAGGCTGAATGTGTCACCCTCCTTTCCACCTATCTGACAGAAGAAGCAGGTGTTTGCCCTAGAACGAGATCGGGCCATAGCTGAAGAAGTCTGCAAGTTACAGGAGGAAAACTTTGTTTGGGAAGTTTACTACCCCGATTGGCTAGCAAACGTTGTGATGGTCAAGAAAGCTAGCGGAAAGTGGAGGATGTGCGTGGACTTTACCGACCTAAACAAAGCGTGCCCCAAAGACAGCTATCCCCTCCCGAGGGTCGACACTCTAGTAGACTCTATGGCTCAACACTAGCTGTTAAGTTTTATGGACGCTTTCTTCGGTTACAACCAAATCTAGATGCACGAAGCCGATCAAGAGAAAACTTCGTTCGTAACCAGCCAAGGCCTTTTCTGTTACAAAGTAATGCCATTTGATCTAAAAAATGCGGGCGTGACGTATCAAAGGCTTATGAACAAGATGTTTGCACAGTAAATTGGGAGAAATGTCCAAGTCTACGTTGATGACATGTTGGTAAAAAGCCAAATGGAGGAGGATCACCTGAAAGACCTCGAGGAAACATTCGACACTCTTCGCTCTTACAACATGAAGCTTAATCCAGGAAAGTGCGCCTTCGGGGTGATGGTAGGAAAATTCCTAGGATTCATGGTGTCGCATAGGGGTGTCGAAACCAACTCGGACAAAATCCGGGCTATAATGGAGATGGCACCCCCAAAAAATGTGAAGGAAGTACAAAGCCTCAATGGCAAGATAGCGGCGCTAAATAGGTTTGTATAAAGGGCAACAAACAAGTGCTTACCCTTCTTTTGCACACTGAAGAGATCTTTCGAGTGGATTGCCGAGTGTTAGCAAGCGTTCGAGGAGTTAAAAACTTATCTCTCTTCCCCACCACTATTAGTCCCTCGTAGCCAGGTGAAGAACTTTTTCTCTATTTTGCCATCTCCCCAGTCGCCGTTAGCACCGCCTTGATCAGGGAAAAAGAAAGAGTGCAGAAGCCCGTGTACTACACCAGCCGGGCACTTCGCGGAGCCAAAGAAAGATATCCACCCATGGAGAAACTCGCCTTTGCACTAGTTACGGCAGCGCATAAACTCAAACCGTACTTTCAAGCCCACATGGTGATCGTCCTAACTGAGAAGCCTTTGCGACGGGCAATGAGTAACCTTAAAGCCGCTGGGCGATTGGCACTATGGGCCATAGAATTGAGTGAATTTGACATCCAGTACCGCCCGCGAACCGCCATTAAAGGACAGGTCATTGCAGATTTCATAGCTGAATTCACAAATGGCGAGGATGGAGGGGCAGAGGAATTTCCTCAATAGAGCATGCATGTAGATGGATCCTCCAACAGGCAGGCTGGGGGAGCTAGCATCGTACTACAGTCACCCAAAGGAGACACAATCGAGTGTATGGTTCGCCTTGAATTCCCTACCACCAACAATGAGGCGGAGTACGAAGCTTTGGTAGCAGGGCTTGATCTCGCCAAAGCTGCAGGAGTTGAAAGCGTGATCATTTATTGCGACTCTCAGGTCGTGGCCAACCAGATAAATGGGGATTACGAGTGCAGAGGCGAAAGAATGAAGAAGTATCTGGACCAAGTAAGGAGGAGGATAAACAAGCTGAAGGTCAAAATTATACAGATCCCCAGGGGAGAAAACGAGCAAGCCAATTGCCTAGCCAAAGCTACTTCAACCGAACATATGGCCACCCTTGATAATGTACTTTCCTTCGTTTAGCTCTCTCCACTTATAGAATCTGTCGATGTGCAAGAGCTTGGTTCCGAAAGTAATTGGACCACGCCATTAGTCTCTTACTTAAAAAATGGAGTATTACCAGATGGAAAAGTGGCCGCAAGAAAACTGAAGGTCCAAGTGGCGAAATTTGTCTTAATAAGAGACATCCTGTACAAAAGAGGATTCTCCTGCCCATAGCTAAGATGCTTAGGTCCTGAAGAAGCAGATTACGTCATGAGAGAGGTACACGAGGGAATCTGCGAAAACCATTCAGGGTTAAGGTCATTAATACACAAGCTAGTACGAGCAGGATACTTCTGGCCCACAATGCAAAAGGATGCTGAGGCCTATGTCAAGACCTGTGACAAGTGCCAGAGGTTCAGCAATATCGTTAGACAACCAACCGAAGAATTAACCCCAATGACAGCCCCGTAGCCGTTTGCTCAGTGGGGACTAGACATCATGGGACCATTTCCCATAGCGATATGACAGCTAAAGTTCCTGGTGGTGGGCATTGACTACTTTACAAAATGGGTGGAAGTTGAAGCTTTGGCCACCATTACGGAAACAAATGTGCAGAGTTTCGTTTGGAGATGCATCATATGTAGGTTTGGCATACCTAGAGTCTTAGTCTCAGACAACGGGAAGTAATTCAACAATGACTCCTTCCGGGACTTTTGTTCGCAATTAGGGATAAAAAACCACTACTCCTCCCCTGCCCACCCTTAAGCTAACGGACAGGTCGAAGTCACAAACCGATCCTTGTTGAAGATTATCAAGACTCGGCTCGAAGGGGCAAAGGGTATATGGGCGGAAGAGTTGCCGAGCATACTTTGGGCCTACAGGAAAACGTCAAGGACACCAATAGGAGAAACACCATTCCGACTAACATATGGGAGCAAAGCAGTCATCCCAGCTGAAGTCGGACTCACAAGCTATAGGGTGCACAACCATAATGAAAGCAAGAACGACGAGGCCATACGTCTATAGCTCAATTTGGTAGACAAAGTCAGGGCAGCGGCGGAACAAAGGCTCGCTTAGTACGAGGACCGCATGGCCAAGCACTACAATTCCCAGGTCAGACACAGGGACTTCCAGGTTGGAGACCTCGTTCTAAGGAAAGTCATGGGCGCAGCAAGAGACCCAACCCAAGGGAAGCTCGGCCCTAATTGGGAAAGGCCTTACTGAGTCACGGCATGGCAAAGGAAGGGCACCTACCACCTGGAGACGCTAGACGAACGGAAGTTGCCGTATCCATTGAATGCTAAACATTTTCGAAAGTACTACCAGTAGAGATGACAATATGAAGAACAACACCTCTTTTCATTTATAATTTGCCACAGCAAATTTTAGTTATACTCCTTAGATTTATCATTTACTTTAGTTTTTGCTACAATAAGCCCATAATGCAGGTTTTTTACTTTGGTTTTTGCTACAATAAGCCCAAAGGCAGATTTTCTTTTTGGAACTACTTTTTTTTATATAAATGCATGGCAATAAGAGGAGTTTATTCAGAACGACTGACGTTTTTTATTTACAAGTTTGCAAAAAGTAGAAAACCTCAAGTCCATAAAAAGGAAAAAGATTCTAAGTCCCTAAAAGTGGACAATCTTAAGTCTACAAAAGTACGTGACTATTAGCCCATAAGGCAGACGGATCCATCCCAAGAGGATAAGGCATGAATGGGCAAGAAACCAAGTCCAAATACGGAAAAATCCATAAGAAACGGATGACTTCACTATTCAAAAACAACATAGCACCTATTTATCCCAAAGGGGTAAAAAAATAAAAAAATAATAATGTCGGCCAGCAAAGCTGACGGTCTCATCAAAGTAGTGAGTTTATAAAGAGTTCACCAAGCCCATATTATACTTATAAAAACCAATGGTCTCGTAAAAGCGACGGTCTTGTCTAAAGAATGAGATAAAAGATAAGTCCAGTGCATAGATAAGAAGTCGACGGACGACTTCACCTCAAAAAAGTGATTAAAAATCCCTTAAAGGGACAGACGACTTCACTAAGTTAATGGCTCCACTAGAATACTTAACATAAAAATGGTAGTCAAAGCTGACGATTTCATTAAGCTGACAGTATAAAGATAGGTGGGTCAATAATTATGCATAAAGATGGCGAATCAGTGCCCTTAAATCATAATTCCTGACTAGGCTGACGACCCCAACCCACGACTAGGAAATAAGACTTTGAATCTACAAAGTAAGAAAGACGAAGCACACGGACAAATGACCATACATACACATTTAAAGGCAAACGGGTACTAAGTATCACAAGAAAAAGTAAATTACTTACAAATAAAAGCCCAGAAAACCAAGGGGGCACTTAAAAATATTGTTTGCAAATGGAACAAAATATAACAATTGCGAAAAACAAAACTATGGCTGGGCAGAAGGGGCGTTACTTGAGGTCTTTTTACTTTTTTGAACGGAAGGGTCTTCTACGTCTAGGTCCTCCACAAAGAGGTTGGAAGCAGTGACTGGAGGGTTCGCAGCAAGCTGGGCCAAAACAACGCCACTATCTTCATGTCGAAGGGCATCCTCAGGGTTGTCACCTTCCACAACGACGACATTATTAGCGGGCGTCATCGGCGGGGCGTCATCCAAAGTGATCCCAGACAGATCCAACTCAGGAAAGGCCGACGCAACTTGCTTAAGGCAGTCATAGAATCCAGTACCGTAGTATCCACCACAAGAATTAAAGAAGGAATTTGACGCCTTGAATTTTTGGACCGCGTCAGCCCCAGCTGTCTCTATCTCCTTGCGAAGGGCCGTCAGCTCTTGTTCTAAATTCTCCTTCTGACGATTCGCCTCTTCTAACTTCTGCTTCGTCTCTTTCAGCTCAACGTTTAAGAGATGGATGGCCTCCTTGTACTGCACCTGCTGGTTCAACATGTTAGCATTATATTTACTGACGCGAGTGACGACACCCTCCTTGGCCACACACATGTCTTGGAGCGCTTTTACATGAACTAAGGACTAAGAAGGACACGACCATCAGTCAATAAATAAGAAAAAGATAAGGGAAAAGCTAGTTAGGGTATGGCTTACCCGCGCCAGGTCAAACAAAGCTGACGCCCCTAACTCTTCCGTCCCCAACAAAGCACAAGGATCTATTTCTGTCGGTTTTATGAGTGATTCTATCTCTTCGATGGCATAATCCTTGTGCGTCAGTAGGCAACGGGGCCCCTCCAGGACAGGACCAGAAGAAGTCATCACCCCTTTTCCTGCTCTGTGGCTTGATGTGGGGGTTGACTTCTCTAGGGGCTCATTTCTAGAAGTGACGACCACCTTTTTAAGGGGACGACTATCCTTCCCGTCAGTTATCCTCTTTGGCGTACTTTTGGTGATGGTTTTGGGAATCAATGAAGATGCCAACTCTCCCTTTGCCCTCTTCTCCTAATTTTGATGAGTAGTAGCAGCCCTTATCCGTTGCTTGGCTGATTCCATCTCTGCGAAGATACCAGATACGTATGAGAAAAAATTGTCAACAAAAGCTGAAATGACAGGACCATATGATCAAGCTACTCACGACGACGAGAAAATTCTTCTAACTTGCGAGCTTCAGGCGTCGGTTCAGGGCCCCCGCAGTACGCGTGAAGGTGTCAAGAGTAATTAAATCTCGACATGTTCGCTCCTTTAAGGGAATATTTAGAACTCGACGGATAAAATCCCTCTACTCTTTGTTTATAAGAGGGCGAGTGTTGACTGAAAAAGAAAAACAAGTTGAAAACGTTACTTCAAAAGATAGATAAGCAAGTACATGTAAAAGCTGACGGGGCTAAAAGCTGTCAGCTAAAACCTGAATCCCTGATAAAAGTCCAAGTATTGTCAAAATAACCACGGGGCATCGTCTTTGTTAGGTTTTAAAGGCTTAGGATTTTATGTATTTAGAACGTTAATGTGTAATGATGGCAAACCATGATCAAAACAATATGTTTAGTCTTGTTTAGGCTTGCTCAAAGTTGTTTAACTATTGTAAAGTTGGAATCGAGAGGCTGCAGAAGTCTTTGTGACTTTCGGCCTGGCTTGATCGATCGAAGGATAGACTTGATTGATCGAAAGTCAGCCAGATCGTTTTTTCTATAGAATTTCCAACTCAGCCCTACCTCATTAAACGTTTAGGGTTTTATGTTTTTGCCCTAGGTATATAAGGCAAAACCCTAGCCACGTTTTTTGAATTGTTCTTGTTGTATTGTTGCTCATACTTTTCTGTTTTGTGTAAATCTCTTGTGAGATCTAAAGGAGCTTTCTTTTACACAAAGCTTAGGGTTTTCAAGGTAGAGATTACTTCAACATCTTGATGATCAACTCGGTTGCTGTCATTGGAGCTTAAAGAATAACAAGCGTGGGTGCTTGTAGCTGATTGGAGAATCCAAGAAAGAAGGAGTCCGTGGATTTGGAGCTTACACGTGGTCGTGTCAGTAAGTTCTACTGGTGGGTAGTATTAGGAAGTCAAGCAAGGAGCTTGCAAGTCCTTTTGTATGAACTTCGATTCTTTCATAGTGGATTCAGGTTTACCTTGAAGATAGATAGGTCAAATCCTCCCCAAGTTTTTGTCGTGTGCTTTCCTGGGTCATCATATTTTATGTTCTTTACTTTTCCGCTGCTTTATATCTTGATATGATTGTTTAATTATTTTAACCTAGATTTGCATAATTTGACTAAGTTAATCACTTGGCTAATTAACTAGGTTAATCCAATTGTTGTTTAAGGGGTCTAAAAACCTATCAAGTGGTATCAGAGCGGGTAGCTCTTTTTGTTGTAGATCTTTTGATCTCTGAGCTGATCCTTGACCCCTGTTGTCATGGAACACAGACACTCTCTTGTTGTTCCTCCTCACTTTGATAGGAATAACTATGCTTATTGGAAAGTAAGGATGAAAGCATTCCTGAAATCTATTGATGAGAGGGTTTGGAATTTCGTTGAGTATGGATGGGAGAAGCCCATTACTCCTGTGAGTGAGTGGCAAACTTCACAAAAAGAAGCAGCTGCATTTAATAGCAAAGTTATGAATGCCATCTTTAATGCTGTTTCTATGGAAGAATTTAAGAGAATCTAAAATGTTGAGGTTGCTCATACTGCTTGGAAAATCCTCCAAACTGTGCACGAAAGCACAAAGACTGTTAAAATAAATAAGTTATAGCAATTAACTTCTAGGTTTGAGAGTATTAGGATGTCTGATGATGAATCCTTTGATGAATTTTATGCCAAACTTAATGACATTGTTAATTCTGCATTTAATTTGAGTGAAATATATTATCAATCTAAAATTGTTAGAAAGATTCTTAGATCCTTGACTGAGGACTTTAGACCCAAAGTGACTGCTATTACTGAGAGTAAGGATGTGGACTCCATCCCTGTAGATGAGCTTGTAGGATCTTTTCAGTCCTATGAGCTAGACCTGCCTAAAACTAACAAATCCAAGTCAATGGCTCTTAAGTCTGTTGATGATGTTGAGGCTGGTGGATTTGATGTTAAGCTCTCTGCTACAGAGATTGCTTACCTTGCTAAGAATTTTAGAAACTTTCTTAGGAATACTAATAGAAGGGCAAGGAATACAAACACTGCTGAACCTAGAAATTTTAGGAAGAATGATCACATTAAGGTTAACAACACTGAAAAACCTAAAGAAAGAATAGGTCAATCTTCCAACAATTCTTTGGGTTCTCAATATTTTGGTTGTCAAGGGTATGGTTATGTTAAATCTGAATGTCCAACATTCTTGAGGTCTAAGGGCAAGGCTATGGCTGTAACCCTTAGTGATAATGAGGTTTTTGATGATGAGTTTGGATGTGACGAGGATGGAAACTTCATTACTTTCACTGCTATTATTGTAGTAAATGAAAGCATATTTGTTGAGGAGAACCCTTCTGATGGGGAACTCTCTGAGGATGCAGATCTTCAAGAGGCCTATAATAAACTTTGCAAAGTTGTTGCAAAGGATGCTATGAATGTTGAACTTGGCCTGAAGAAAATTGAATCTCTTAAGCTTGATAAGAAAAATTTGCTTGTTAAATTGTTTGATGCTAATGATCTTTTGAATAATGTGAAAACTGAGAATATGCTGTTGATTGATAAAGTTAAGAAATTATAACTTGATTTAACTGTTGTTAGATCTACTAGTTCTAAACTTGATCAAATGTTGAGTGTTCAAAAGTATCCTTTTGATAAATCTGGTTTAGATTTTGTTGAGAGCATCTCTGTGTCTGCATCCCATTCCACTATCTTTGTTCCTTTATCTTCTTTTGAACCTTCTGTGAGCAAGGGTGTGAGTGAAACTGTTAAACCCCTTGTGAGAGAGGTTGTCAAACTTTTAGAAGTTTCACCACCTAAGAAGATTAGGGTTGATTTGAAAGAGTCTAAACCTAAGGAGCCTACCCAATCTAAGGACAAGATGCATGGTAAACCTGTTTGGGTTTGTCATTATTGTGGAAAATCCAGACACATTCGTCCTAACTGTTACAAGTTTCAAGCTGCTAAGAGAGCAAACAAACCAAAAGTGCCTGTGCCTTAAGCACAAGATCCTATGGCACTAATTGGTGAATAAGAACTCCAATGCTTGTGGTGCATCTAAAAAGTTTTGGATGCAAAAGACTCGATCTAATTGAGTCTTTCTGGCATGGTCCTTGTGTTTCATTACTCTTTTTTTTTTGTGACCATTTGTGAGAGACCGCGCCCCCGGCCCCATTTTTTATAGGAATGTTGGACCAAACCCACGTGAATGGGTAGAGTCGTGTTATTGCCTCTCAAAATAGAGGTTCGACTAGTAATATTTACCCCTTTAGATTAAGGGTTTTACAATGGAGTTGCCACTTATTTAATTATTGGAAAAATAAGAAAACCATAATTGAAAAATTCTTCATTTTATTAATTTGAAATTGAATTTACATTGATCATAGGAAAATTACATGACTTTGGTCCTAGATACAATCTAAGATAAAGTAGATGGCTTTGTTTCCTAGTTACAATCTAAAAATCGAAAATTACATGGATAAACATTCGATCTACTAACCCTTGATCTAAGTTCGGAGGCTATGTTACAAGGTAGGAAGGTGTTAAGCACCCACCTTACCCGGTGAAACCGGTCTTCTAGACTATGGTGGCCAACATTCATATCATATCATCCAATATGTCAATTAATTTACATGTTAAATTCAATGTGTGTGCATGTGATAAACCCTAATTCAATTTATTAAGCATTGCATTTGGATTGAAAATTAAATTCTAGTGAATGTGTGTGTATGGTGATATCTTAGATTCAAGAATTTGAAAGAATTATGAAACAAACATGTTTTTCATATTTTTTATGTGGATTTAAGATCAAATCTAGTGATATGCATGAACATGTGATGAACAACCAAGAACATGTGAAGAACATATAAGAACATTCAAACATATTCAAGAGAATTTAAATGATTATTATCATGATTTAATCTTAAACTCTCATCATGGTAACACAAAAAACTAGTTGGGGAAAGAGATTTTACCTTCATGCAAGATCCATATGGTGGAGGAGGAGACTCTTGGTAGAAGTCCTAAGGGAGGAGGAAAAAAGAAGAACTAGGAGAGGGAGAGTGAGTCTCATTCAATACCTTGAGTCTCAGGAAGACCAAGATATGACAAGATTACTCTACTTCACTAGAACTTAAGAGAGGAGAAGAGAGGGGGGTTTTGTGTTCCCCTAGAATGAATGAGAGGGAGGGTTTATATAGTAGTAGTGGAGGGAATATGAATGGAAGGCCATTTAATGAGGGTTGACAAGGATTATGAACCTAGACCTTATTTTAGCCTTGGGAAAAATCTGGTGTATTAAATGGAGAGATTGGTGGGAGTGGGGAGCAAGCTAAAATTCGGTTTTCCCGTAACTGTTGTAACAGCCTGTGGAGCCAACTTCAAAAAATCATATCTGACTCAATTCTGATCGGAATTGTCTCATTCTTGTGCTCAAATTGAAGCCTCAAATGTCTAGTTTCTGGAAAAATTAACCTTATTCACAGATTCAAAATATTCTGAGAGATATCGATGAAATAGTGAGCAGAGGTCATTTGTTAGAAAATGGTTTCAGCACAATTAATATTAATAGGTCCCAAATTAGTCCCCAATTAACATTAAATGGCTCCAATCACTCCAATTTCAGACTTAATTGGTTCCAAATTTACACTAATTAAAATATAATTTCACAAATTACTCATTGAAGAATTAATGTTTAACTATCTAATTAATTAGTGTATGCAACCTCACCATAAAATGTAGTCCTAACCAATTAAATTATGACACATTATTGATCTTCAATTGATTACACTTATAACCAATTAAAATCAATTGTTCATAATCACATATAGTCGGACTCAATTTGTGATAGTGCATCTTAGCCATTAAAACTTGACTTGATGATAACTTTCAATCTAGTGGTCCGATTAGGGCTTATGACCAGTTGATTTGATTGTTACAACATCAAGATCATTTTGGTGAAATGAGATTAAGGATCTAATGGTCAGAATCAAGATGCATATTTATGAGGTGAAAGTACCCCTTTTACCCTCCATGTGAGGTTAAATGCGGGTTTCAAAATGGGGTGTCAACACCATTGTTCTTTGGTTTTTGGTATTTTTGTTTCTAGGATTTGCATTGCATAACATTCATGCATTTCATTCTAGGACTTATTTTTGTTTTTCCTTTTTAATTAAAAAAAAAAAAAAAGGAGGAAGCAAATTTGTGTTTGACATTATTTTTCTTAGTTTTTGAAAACAAGATTGGTCAATTTATTTACACATAACATGTCTTATGTACATTGTTTAGCTTTGATGAGTTTATTCATTGCACTTTACTAGTTAAAGCCTTGTAGTGCATATTGTGTGGGAAAGATGTTTGTGGTCATTAATCACTTTGTCTTAATCTTGAAGTCACATGTTGTTTAACTGTCGGACTTGATCTTTTTGAGAAAAGCATAAATAACCATCTCAGCATTGCTTACTAGCCAATCATGAACACCTTAGTGCATATCGTAAGATTTTGTGCTCGCATAAGTGTAGCACTTGCACAAAAAGAACATAAGGTGAAGCTTCGGATTAATTGCTTAATTCTTAAAATTGGTGTGTACTATTAGGCTTGATGCCAAATCACTTAATTAAAATTGGTGTGTACTATTAGGCTTGATGCCAAAATCACATAATTAAAATTTGGTGTGTATATTATAAGGCAAAATTCAAGAAATTTACATGATTGCAAGTTTTTGTTCTAGGAGATGTGAGAGTTATATGATGTAACTCTTTTGGTGATAGCCTTTTTCAAATTCTAAGTGATGAATTTTGTAGACTTTGTGTTTGATTTCTATTCACATATCACCTCACATGTATCTCAAACTTTTGTTAGTTGCACACACTACACAAGTTACTCTTTGCTAAACTGTGTACATGTTATTGTGTGTGTTTTTTTTTGGTTTGACCAACCAAGTTTGAAAATATCTTGAGAATTATGCACAACATTTTTGTGTTTGAAGAATTCAAAGGGAGAATGGTTGAAATTGGGATTAAAACTTGGGTTTTTGAAAAAGCACTTCATCTCATACTCATGCATTATGTTCATCAATTTTTCATGCTTTGAGGAGTTTGTGTCAAAATGTGCTTAGTCCTGAAAAAACTGTGATTTTTCTCAAAAATTTTTTGAGCCTCTGCCTATTTCGATTGATCCAATCTGTTTTTCAATCGATCGAAATTGTGATTAAAATGTTTTTTTGAGTCTCGGGTTGTTTCGATCTATCGAATGTAATTTTTGATCAATCGAATATCGTGAATCAAGTTTTTTTAAAAACTCAGATTTGACTTTTTCAAAGTCACTTTTCAAAAAGTTTTAAACTTTTCTTTTCTCTCTCCGACTCGGCAAGGCTCCACAGCGATTTTTTTGTCGTTTTCTCCCAAAATTTTTGCAAAGTTTCTTTCTCCTTGAGCCGGTATGTCTATCTTACCCTTCTTTTTTATTTTATTTTCACATTTCATGCATTTTTCATGCATTTTAATTTGGGAATTTCGAACCTATGCATTTTGGGATTTTTGTTGATTCAAGCTCTATTTTGTGGAATTGATCAATGGGTTTTTGTGGGGATATGATATAAACATAATATTGATGGTTTAATTTGATCAATTTTGGGTTTTGAGAAAAAATTAAAAATTCTAGGGCTTTTTTTGAATCCGATTTGGGGATTTTGTTCAATTGGGTTGATATTGATAAAATTGGCTTGTTGTTTTGATGTAATTAAGCATTATAATCTATGTGTTGTGTTATGTGATGCTCAATTCATCAATTTGTTTTAAAAATTTCGACAAGTAGTTTTTCAATTTTGGGGTTTTTGTTAGAAACCCTATGCTCAAGCCAATTTTGTTAATCTGAACTTTAATTGAACTTAATTTTTACTGCATTAGAACATGCATCATGACATTTTAATTGTTCATGCATCATATAGATTTTTTATTCTATTTTTTTTTGTGCTAATTTGCAGTCTGCCCTTAGATTTTTGTTTCGTTTTTATCCTTTTGGTTCTTCTTTGTGTCTTTGTTCTTTCCTTAGCATCATGCTTAGGAAGATTAGAGCTTGTAGGTCTGTTCCCTCACCTTCTCCTCCTCCTCCTTCCTTTGACCGTGAGAGGTTTCCGAGTGAGAAAAATCAAGAGATTTTTGAGAAGTTGAACCTTCAGAGGAAAATTTGGGCTGAGCGCTCTGTTGTCTTAGATGAGTTAGATCTTGCCATTAGGGCAAATTTTGAGTGTCGGGGTTGGTTACCTTTGTTGGATATTTCTGATCCTCTTTCTTCGGTTACCTTGATTAAAGGGTTCTTTTTGAACATCTCTATCCGCGTCTATGATTTCAACACTCTAGTTAAGAGTTGGATACGAGACGTAGCGTACACCATTACTCCTACGGTAGTGGCTGATGCTCTAGGGGTACCTTTGGTCCGGCACCCTGTTTACCTTTATGATGAGTCTCCTTTGTTGAGTGATGTCATGTCTTACATCACTGGGTCTTCTATCCAGTAGGGTTCTAATCCTCGGATCACCACTGCTGAGCTATCTGAGTTACATTATCTTTTCTTTAGGATAGCTTGTCATTCTTTTTGGCCCATTTTTCATCTTCACACCATTCCTCTCGAGCGGTGTGTATTTTTGTATGCTCTTGTCACTGATGCTTCTATCAGTTTTCTTTACTTGTTTCTTCGTTCTTTGAACGAAGTTTATAGGATTTCATCATCCTCTCATGCTCTTGTTCATCCTATCTTTATTCATAGGATTTTGTTGTATCTTGGTCTAGATAATTTCCCTTCTTCTGAGCCCGTACATGTTATAGCTCCCATAGGTGTTTCTTTTCTTAGACAGAGGGTTACTTATCTTCGAGCTGGCTCTAAACACCCTAGGTTTGAGCCTTCTGGTACCGCACCCCCTCCTTCTTCTTCTACAGGTCCTGCTGGTGAGGATGTTCCTGATCCTGTTGGCGATGCTGTTGCTGCTGTTCCTTCACCTCCTTTGGATGACTTCGATGTACGTCGTACCTTGGAGACTGTCATGATCATTTAGGCGGCTCATGGTCAGATTTTGGTGGATTTGCTTGATGAGATACGTGCTCTGAGAGCTGACTTGGAGCATCTTCATTCACCCTTGCCACCTCCTTTTGATGACTTGTGATTGTCCTTTGGCATTCCGTCACAAAAAGGGGGAGTATAGTTTTTGACCTTGTAGAGGAGTTTTTTGCAATTAAGGGGAGTTTTTCTCTTGTTTTTGCGGAGCTAGTTGAGATATTAGATTGTATCTAGGTGCTTCACCGTGTATACTTTCTTTTGATATCATTTTAGGGCTTTTCTTGTTGGGAGATACAATGTTTTTTGATATATGATTCTTGATTCTATGTTCACTGCTTATTGATTTATATTTATGAGTTCTTCATTAATATATGTCTTTATTATGTGTTTTGTGAACTTTCAAGAATGTTTTTATTTTTTTGGTGTATCTAACTTAGGGGTAGAGTTAGTTTACATATCTGTGGATTTACTGTTTTTCTGTCACATATGCGTTTATGCGTTTATTGAGTGTTTCAGGAATATACAGGTTGATTCAACTGAGCTGCTGTCTACACTTGCAACTGATGGATAGTAGTTAGGATTGAATTTTATTTTATGAGCATTACATTTTGTAAAGGGCTTTTTATTTGTACACTTTGAGCTTTTAGTTTGTGTTTTGTCACGGATTGCCAAAGGAGGAGTTTGTTAGGTTCTAAAGACTTAGGATTTTATGTATTTAGAATTCTAACGTGTAATGTTGGCAAATCATGATCAAAACAATATGTTTAGTCTTGTTTAGGCTTGCTCAAAGTTGTTTAACTATTGTAAAGTTGGAATTGAAAGGTTGCAGAAGTCTTTGTGACTTTTGGCCTGGCTCGATCAATCGAAAGTCGGCCAGATCATTTTTTCTGCAGAATTTCCAACTCAGCCCTACCTCATTAAACATTTAGGGTTTTATGTTTTTGCCTTAGGTATATAAGGCAAAACCCTAGCCACGTTTTCTGAGTTGCTCCTGTTGTATTGTTGCTCATACTTTTCTGTTTTGTGTAAATCTCTTGTGAGATCTAGATGAGCTTTTCTTTACACAAAGTTTAGGGTTTTTAAGGTAGAGATTATTTCAACATCTTGATGATCAACTCGGTTGCTGCCATTGGAGCTTAAAGAATAACAAGCGTGGGTGCTTGTAGCTGATTGGAGAATCCAAGAAAGAAGGAGTTCGTGGATTTGGAGCTTGCACGTGGTCGTGTCAGTAAGTTTTACTGGTGGGTAGTATTAGGAAGTCAAACGGGGAGCTTGTAAGTCCTTTTGTATGAACTTCGATTCTTTCATAGTGGATTCAGGTTTAGCTTGAGGATAGCTAGGTCAAGTCCTCCCTAGGTTTTTACCGTGTGGTTTCCTAGGTCATCATATCTTGTGTTCTTTACTTTTCTGTTGCTTTATATCTTGATATGATTGTTTAATTGTTTTAATCTAGATTTGCATAATTTGACTAAGTTAATCACTTGGCTAATTAACTAGGTTAATCCAATTGTTGTTTAAGGGGTCTAAAAACCTATCAGTCTCCCATTCTTCCTGACGGCACACCCAGTCCGTCCCTTTAACAAAAAAAGTATCTACTCTTCCAATTTCTAATTGAATCTGGCATCTCAGACACTAATCTCAAATCCATGTCCCTGACGGAAAAATGGTACATCCCTTTAGAAGAAGAAAGGTGTTGGGGTTTATAACAGTAGAAGAATTCATCTAAAGAAAGCTGACGGTGTCCTCCACTAAGACGACCCTATAAGACCTTAGCATTTATAAAGATCCTCCACGAATTTGGAGCAATCTGGCTAATGGACAACCCAAGAAAGTCAGCTAGCTGACGGTGTAAGGCCATCAGGGGCAATCTAAGCCCCGCAGCGAACATGGCATCATACATGCCCATGTCTGCGGTTCTCCCCGTATAGCACTTTTCATTTTTCCTGGGAAGACGAATAGGGATATGGTCTGGGATTTGGAAACGGACGCGCAACTCTTTGAAAACCTTATTAGTCATTTTTGGTAAAAATTTATTGATGGCCTATTCCTCGGGAAGGATGAAGGGACGGCTACCTCCAGGACTTCTTGAAGTTCCCTCATAGGACTCCTCGTCACCTTCATCTCCGTCACTATCCCTCTCTCTTTCCACCTCAACTTCGTCCTCCTCACCTACTACCTCCTCCTGACCTTCGTCTCGGTAACTCCCTACCTCATCGTCAGGTGATTGAGCTGATGTCTCCCTCTCTGATGACTAGGAAAAACTCCCTTACTCATGACTTGAACCAAATACCTCGTCGTAACTCGCTCCATCGCGGACTAACGACTGATCACTCGACGTGACACTTGACATTTGACTACCTACAAGTGACGGATTTATTCTAAGCACCTAAGATGACGACCTCGCTATAGGGAAATCAATCGAAATAAAGCATGTACAAGGAAAGAAAAAAGAACTTACGAGTTTCCTAAAACGAGTGACGGTTTTGGAAGTAATGGTAGCAACACAGGCGACAATGTAGGTGACGAAACAAAGGCGACGGGTCTTCTCTTAAGGAATCAGCAAAGATAAAATGTGAAGAAATGAGGAGAAGAGGTGGGTTATATATAAAGGAGAAGGCACAGAAGACGAAGCGACGTCCTCGTCCAGAAGTAGAGCCAACCAGAATGCGCCACGTGTCCGAGCATTTAATAATGGCTACACGAGGAATCATCTGAGAATTATTTTCTCTCTCCTGGCCTAAGTAAAAATTAGCAAATGTAAAATATAACTCCATACCCCGTCAGTTTAAACTGACAGAGATATGGAGTAGGGGGCAACTGATAAGTAAAATTATAGCATAAAAGACGCTCTAGATTTAACCCATCGGCTTTGCTTACGTAATAGATCCTATAGCCTAAGCTGACGGGATAAGCTTTGGGAAAAGCTGAAGACCTTAAGGCTGATGGACAGTAATAAGGTCGTAGAAGAGTCCATGAAGCATACCAAGGGGATGACACCATCGAAAAGCTGACGCCGATATGGATGAAGGGAGTAAGATAAGCTGACGGTCCTGAAGTTGACGACTCTATGAAACCTTGGCTTGGCTGCCACGCATGAGTATATAAGGAAATAACTTGTAAACCACGCTGAATGGTAGTCTCCTACAAGGAAAGGATTCCGCAATCTACGCTCATAAGGACTTCTATAAGGAAAAGACTTCTAGCCTAAGAAAGAGAGGTCAACCCTCTGCTACTATAAAAACTCCAATATTCTCACAAATCACAGTACGCATAATTAACCTCTCTCTAGCACTCTAGAGTTATAAGAAGTTCTAACTTGACCTTCAGGGGGTATTTGGCCGGCACCATACCGGTGCTCTCTGTTAGGTCTTCTCCTTTTTGTTGTGCAGGTGCTGTTTAGAGTGTGCAGGTACCGTGTGGCTCACTGGTGGTTTTTTTGGCATCATTAGAGCTAAAACACACGAGCTTGTTTAGACCCCAATTTTAAAATTACAGATAGATTGCTTTTACTTATACTTAGACTAAGTGCAGAACAAGAGTAAATGTGCGCAATGGATTGATAACTACTTTAGTGCATAAATATGAACAACAAACAATAAATGTAAATTATAAAAGAAAGGGAAGAGATATGCAAACACAAGATAGCATCAAGACGTGTTATTGAAGAGGAAACTGAAGAACTCGTCGAAAGATCTCTCTGCAACCCTCCAAGTCAAAATCGATTTACTAGAGAATAAAGTTGGAGTACACGAATAACAAAAGAGCCTCTAAGCCTAGTCTACCCAATGTACATAAGCCCTTCAAGCTCCTGTTACCAATGGACTTCTCGAAGTCATGTCTTCTCTAACTTTCCGGATCTCGAAATATGCTTGATTGCATTTGCCAAGCCTCATCGGCTTCTTTTGGCAAATCCCCAAAGCTTCCAAAGCTCTAAAACACTATGACAATGGGAGAGGGAAGGAAAAGAGGCTACAATGATTTCTCACTAAGGATGAGTAGCTTTCTCTCTAAAAGATGGGTGTGTTGTGTTGTAGAAAAACTATCTAGGGTTTTTCTCGCTGAATAGCCTCCTTTACTTTTATGGGTAATGAGGGTATTTATAGTATGGGTGAAGGGTAAGAAAGTCACACTTAAAAACCTCCATGCAGAGAGTTTTGCTGGTACCTCGCGAGATGGCCTATCTCATGAAGCACTCACGAAATGTAGCCTAACACTTAACTCTTTAGCTTCCAGCATATACTTCTCACATGGCCTTTTTGCGGGTTACTCGCAAACTTCTTGCGAGCTAGTTGCAAAACTACACTGATTCTTCATTTTATGCTCGATTCTTCACCAACTTAATATTAAACCCAATACAATAAAATCCCACCAAATACAAAGAAATAATTTAATACAATTAAAGCACTTTTTGTCATGGAATAAAGCCAACATAAAACATAGTTGTAAATCACAACTTTACAATCTCCCCCTTTGCTTATTTCATGACAAAACACCCTATGACAGACTTTAGACTTAAACGTAAGTTTGGGAACAATGGCAAAACTCGCTTACACCTAAATCTAAAACTTGTGATGAACTTGAAACACAATACCTGTAACCTGTAACTTGAAACACTTGCACAAAACACATTAGACCCTTAAGGTAAAGCAAGTAATAAGAGGACAAGTATAATGTAACAAGTAAATATGCGATCAAGTAAATGTGATATGAAACATATGAGTAACTTGATCAAACACTGAACAGTCGTATGGAAATGACTACAATGACCATATAGCAAAGCAAATGATCATCCGAACATGCAATCCATAAAACACAATAGCATAAGGATGTATGCATGTCAAACACATAAACACGGTGCAATGAGAGCAGCAAAGCATATAAACTAAACATAACTCAAAGCACCATAAAGCAAAACAAGAAAACAAACAAAGCAAGGTTTTCTTGAAAAATAATGTCTTCTTCCCCTTGGTATATGCATCTCCCTTATGGCTTTCTCTCCCTACGAATGTGCATGAGATAGAATTTCTCCCCTTGAGAATCTCCACATGAGTCATATAGAAATTACGAAACACTTCGGTATACACTTGGGTATAACTTGTAAGTAAGAATTGGAGTAGGTAATCTATTAATGATATACACAGCTGTAAGAAAAGCATCCACCCAATATTTGTTAGAAAGTTTAGAATGTGCAAGAAGAGTGAGACCAATTTCTAAGATGTGGCGCAATTTGCGCTCTGCCAAGCCATTTTGTTGGGATGTATATGGACAAGATTTTTTGTGAATGATCCCATTCTTTGGAAAAAATAATTGGAATTGCTAGGAATTATATTCACCCCTTCTGTTTGATTAAAGTTGTTTAATAGTGGAAGAAAATTGATTTTCTACTAACAACTTAAATTTTACAAATGATTGGAAAACATCAGATTTATTATAAAGAGGATAAATCCAAGTGTAGCAAGAGTAATCATCTACAAACACTACATAATATTTGCATCCATTTATTGATAAAATTGGAGAAGTCCAAACATCTATATGAAATAATTCCAAGGGTTGAGTAGACACACGATTTGAAGAAGAAAACGGTTGCCTCTTAGCTTTTCCCAATTGACAAGAAACGCAAACTACTTCTTTATTAAAATCGCTACATGAGACTGGTAATTGAAATTGATTGAGAACAAGAGAAATAACATCAACAAACAAGTGCCCTAATCTAAAATTCCTTCCTAAAAATGAAGTTTTGACGCCAAGAAATGCTGTGAAAGAAGCTTGGTTGCATTTGAGAGAACCTGTTCGAAGCCGACTAGGATAAAGTCTGTTTTCACTTTTGCCTTCCAAAAGTATTGCCTTGGACTTGTTGTCCTTAACAAAAAAATGAGTAGAGATTAGTTTAAAGTAACAATCATTATCATTGCAAAATTTTTGAATTGACAATAAATTGGCAGAAGCATTAGACAATGAAGCACATTTTTCAAATGAAATTTAGAAAGAGATAAAGTTAAGAATGTTGAACCAGTATTTTCTATAACAAGACTAGCTCCATTCTCGACTGCAACAATGTCATCATTTTGAAAGGGTTGCTTGAAACTTAAATTTTCCAACTCATTTGTAATATGAGCATTGGTACCATTGTCTACATACCACTGTTGATCATCATAAGCAATGTTGGTGTGAGCAACCATGGCAGCAAGTTGAGAAAGAGGATGACGTCCCTGATATGAATAATCCATGCGGTGGAAGCAATCAAGTGCTTGGTGGTTTGTTTTACCACAAATTTGACAAGGCAATCTCTGATTTGATGGAGAAGATGTAGATTGTTGTTTAGAGAAAGGAGCAGTAGGTTTGTAATTATGGTTGAATGATCCTGGACGAGGTAAACTTTGGGAATTAAATGGAGGTTTGTGTTTTGGGTTAAATGGACGAGAATTAGGACGTTGTGCCATGAGAGCAATGTCACTAGCATTAGGCGAAATTACTTGTCAATTTAATAATGTTTCACGATTTAACAATTCATCATGAAACACATTAAAAGACAACGATCTTTAACGAGTGGCAAGAGAGGAGGTCATAAATGAGTTAAATGAGAGATTGAGACCACTGATGAGGTATGAAATTAACTCATCATCTTCAATCATTTTACCAGCAACAACCAATTGATCAGCATACAGTTTGGCAGTTTGAAAAAACTCAGAGCATGCCTTAGAGCCTTGCTTCAGAGTTTGCAGTTGCCTCTTCAAATGTGCAACATGCGTATGGGAGTGACTAGCAAATCAATTTGCTAGTGCAGACTAGACATCCTTTGACTAATTTAAACCATACACAATCAAGAGAACAATCTCAGAGAGAGAAACATTCATCCAGCTAAGCAAAAGCTGATCTTTCTAAGTCTAAATAGGGAATTTTGGATTAAGAGTCTTCTTTCCTTCTGCATTAATAAGGAATTGTTGATGGCAAGATTCAGAACCGTCGACAATACCCTCTAGATCATTACTCCTCAAAATGGGATGAACCATAGATAACCACATAAGATAGTTGTTGTTGTCAAGCTGTACATGTTGGTTAATGGTAGGAGGATTTAAGGTAATGGATGGGGTGATAACATGAGAGCTTGAGGAAGCCATGGATAACATGATAAAAAAAAGAAAAGTGTTAGCTTAGTAAGGCTTTGATACCATGAAACAAAAGCTGAGTAAATGGTATTGGCTTAATTACCAATCCTTAAGATGCATTAGGAAATATATATATGTACACAACACAGGTAGTTTTTTGTTACAATAGAAATTCCTAGATAGAGGCAGAGGAGCTAAGGATAAAATATAACAAAATAGATTATGTGATAACTATAGGAACATTTGAATTTTGAGCAGCGACATGATCTTTATTTGAATTTTGAGCAGCAACGTGATCTTTAGAAAGTGGCTTGGCATTATCTTTAGCCATATCTGAATCCATATCAGTATTTGAATTTTGAGCAAAAATGTGATCTTTAGAAAGTGGATTGGCATTATCTTTAGCCATATTTGAATCCATATCAGTTATCCTAACAGGTCTCAGGTCTTACTCTCTTGAAGTATGAGATAACCTATTCTTCCTTCTTGGAAACCATCAACAATAGGGGAACAGATAAAAGGGTGATCAATTTTCGGGAGCCAAGAATCATTCCAAATACTAATGGAGTCCCCACAACCTATGCTTCATCGTGCTCCTCGTTTTAGCACATCCGACCTTTTAAGATACTTTGCTAGGCGTATGAACTAAGCATAGGACTAGCTTCCAAGATTGAGTAATCCAGAAAAAATTTAAGCTTGGAAGACTTGGTAAAAAAGAGAGTGCTTGTTATGTAAGAGACGCCAAACCTGTTTAGCAAGGAGTGCATCATTAAAAAACGCTAGATCTTTGAAACCCATACGTCCCTCCTTTTTAGTTTGACAGAGAGCTTCCCATTTAACCTAATGGATTTTTCTACAATCTCCTCTTTGGCCCCACCAAAATTTTCTAATGAGACTTTCAATATCATTACAAAGTCCCAAGGGAATTTTGAAGCAACTCATTGTATATGTGGAGATAGCTTGCACCATAGCCTTGATTAAAACTTTCCTTCCAGCCTAAGACAATAACTTTTCTTACCATCCTTGCAGCTTCTGCCAAACTGCCTTTCTTCCTTCTTCCCACAAACGATAGCAAACCCAGATATTTCTCATATTGCTTAATCTCCGGAACCCCCAATGCTTCCTTGATATGACCTCTGACAACTTCTGGGGTAGATTTACTAAAGAAGATGGTTGTTTTGTTTTTGTTGATATGTTGACCCGAACAATGCCCATAAACCTGTAGAATGTCTAAAATTTTTTGGCACTCCTATTCAGTTTCTTTGCAAAAAGAAAAAAGAAAAAAGAAAAAAAAAAGACTATCATCTACAAACAAAAGGTGAGTGAGTTGTGGACTGTTCCTGCAAAGAGAGTACCCTCGAATGTCCCCCGTAGTAGCAACTTAGGATATTAGGCCATGCAAACCTTTAGTGCAAAAGAGAAATAGAAAAGGAGAAAGAGGATCTCCTTGTTGAATATCTCTAGAAGGGTGGATCAAACCCTTGGATTCGCCATTAATCAAAATGGAGTAAGACACTGTAGTAACATAGACCATCATCAATCTTATTCATTGATCACATAATCCTAACTTCCTTATCACAACTTCTAAACAAACCCAGTTTACTTTGTCATAAGTTTTACTCATGTCAAGATTAATAGCCATGTACTCATCCTAACAGAGATCTAGATCATGTGTAATGCCTCAGGCCCTAGGTATTGTAAGGATGCAATACTTATGGATGGCCAAAATAAAAAAGTTACTCAATAATTAATCAAAGAAAAAGAAGTATTTTTTTATTTAATTTTTCACTTTTTGTCTTCTTTGATAGGATGGTTGAGACTTGAGATAAAATTATAGTTTTTAACTTTTCATCTTGGACTTCCATAGAGAATTTCATGGGATGCAATACAGAATATGAATTGGGCAACTTAAAGACTAAATGACATGGGTTGATTATGGACATGGAAGCCCTTCCCAAAACCCATTCTTATGCACTTTGTGAGATGGATAAAATTTGGCTGCAACTCTACTCAATATCTTTTTATTAAATGTGAATTTTGATAAATCCACCGTTAGATTAAATTTTCTTTTATATTATCTATATTTGCAAAATTTTCAGAAAATCAAAGATTAATAACTATGTCATCAATCAAATATTTAAATTTCAAGTTTTTAAGTATAAAATTATGTATAAAAAATAAATTTATGGATCGAATAGTAAATAACATTCAATTGGCACAAAATTTGACATACGTGTTAAGAACATGAAGAATATGCAATCTAACAGTTAGATTTTCAAAATATATAGTCATGTTACTTTTTTTTTTTTTTTTAATATAATTTGTATCCAAACTTTGTCATTCTTTGTAGAAGGGCTTGATATGCCAAATTCTCATTTTAATAGCCCCGTTTGTTATTGTAATTTGGCTAATTTATCCTTTTTTTCCTCCTTCTTCTTTTCTAGGTAATATAACTTGGCATTAACAGCAAGGCAGAAATACATCACCTGCTAGAGCATTGACACCGCTCCGTAGAAACTCAAGAGTAGGGGCGGAGGTAGCCTTCAGTAGAATATATACTAGGTATTAATTTTAATAGTTTTGTTCTATAAAATTACACTTTGCCCCCTTAATAATATCATTAATTCTTTTAAGAGTGATGTTATAGCCACAAATTTTTCTACAATATTTTTACAAACTCTTGAGGTAGCAAACTCTTATTCGTTCACATCTAGGCCTACCACTTACACTGTTGGGTTAAGATAGATTGACCTCGGTTAATTAATTCAATTACCAAAGTTGATTAATTAGGTCAAATTACATGCAAATCGTGGAAGCACCAACAAATCACCAAATAACTAAAATGCAGCAGAAAATGAATTAATACGGTGATTTGTTGACAAATGGGGAAAACTTCTTGTAAGGCAAAAACCCCACCGACTGAATTTAAGGTTACCACTTCCAATAATCCACTAATAAAAAATTAAGCGGTTACAAGTATAAGGAATCTTACCACCACCCTGGCCTATCCAAAAATACCAACCTACAGTTGAACCTTTGCTCCAATACCTAATTGGACTTGATTTTGTAGTAGCCTTCTTTCCTTTGTTGCACAAATAGCCAATCTATGAATAATTCCTTTGCACGGATCCTAGTACGTGACTAACTCTAGCAACTTGAATGATTGTTGTTGGTTGCAAAGTTATTCACTTCATAAACGATGAAGATTAGGAAGCACTTGGTTACAATACCTTAAGACGTACAAATGCAGTAGCTTCACACAGAGTATATGAGTTCTAGGTCTCTGTATCTGTGTATGATGGCTTTTAAAATATGCCTTATATATGACTAGGGTTGTGAGAAAAGAAACCCTAATTAAATAATATAGCATTGGCCAGATTTCAAATCTGGAATTTCTGAAATTGTAATTCTCGATAGATCGAGCTTATGTCAAGCTTCTTTATTTAACCTCGATAGCAATATCTGTTGAGCTTCTGTTGAGATTTAATGAATCAGCTTTTTTTTACTTGTTTCTTGGATCAATCTTTATGACTTTAAAGATACCACTTGATATGTTTGAGCAACATACTTCTTGATATATTAAACCCACCTTAGATCTACCTAATTAAAACTAAAGTGCATTTTGTCAAAATATTAGCCAATTACATAGAAAATATGACCCTAACACACACCACTTTTTTACTTACCAATAACCACTCACCACATCAGTAATTTGTAAACAAATTTGTAGCTCTAGCATTTTCTTCTTTTTAAAGACCATAACAAATCTATAAATTTAAAATTTTAAAAAAATATACAGGCCAAAAAAAATTATACCAACAACAAAAATTACCAATAGTGAAACTAAAAAAAATTAAATCTAACCAATCAATTTTATCAAAAACAAACAACCTGACTTGTTAAAAAATTTCAAACAAAATTATTGTTCTTATCCAACAATACGCATCAAAGTCAAAAAAAAAAAAAAAAAAAAAAAAACACCTCAGTGGCTAAGCCACCACACATAATCAGTAGCAAAGTTGTTCACTCCTAACTACAAAACTTGGCTCTGTCCTTGCTTAAGAGGAAGAAGGTATTGTTTGTTGAGGTACAATTTTTTCACTCATACCACGTGCCCCAATCCTATTTAATCACATTTATTTATTCACCAAAAAATACAAAAATATCACCCATAAATTATTTTGGACCTTTATGAATATTTCTCATCCCATTGGCTCATAAATATTTCCTATCTCATCATCTAAATTGGGCCACAATATAAACTATCACAAAAGCTCAAAAACTCATATCTTATCCAATTTCATTATCATTATTTAACAAAGCTTAAAACTAGCCCTATGAGCCCAATGCACACATCCTATCCTTTTTAAAACCCAGGGCTACTTATACTTGACAATATTTCAAAAGTCCAATTCTCATTGGTAATATCAAAAGCCCAATTATGTTGACACCATTAAAAGCCCAAGCTAGCTATTTGACAATATTTAGTAAAAAGCCCAAGGTTATCAATACTTGGCAAAATACTATATCACAAGTATTTCACTTAAAGTCCAATGATGGAAAAAATATAGGGATGTTTATCCCACATCGGTTGTGTGTGTTAAAGTTTCAGTCCTTATAACCCTAGGCTACTACTACAAAGATTATGTCATTTTGTAGTGGTACTTTGGTTATGTAATGTATTATAAGCCTGTTTAAAAAACTCTATTTATTACTTTCATGTTTGTGTGTTATAATAAGTATTACTGTTTCCTCAAAAAAAAAAAAAAAAAAGTCTAATGATGAACAATGCTTTAAGTTCTTAAACCTATTACTATAATATTGCAAGCCCATGGAATCTATCTTATAAAACCCATGGTAGCCATTTATGTTACGTAACACTATTCATTTTTCAAAACTCATGGCAAACATATATCAAGCTCATGGAGAATTATGAATTTGTGTTACTAATAATAAAAGCCCATGGAAAGTTATTGTAAGGACTAAATTTGAGTTCTTAGCTCAAAAGGTAGATGGACTTAAGCCCAAAAAGCCTAACACAATGAATTTGTAGAGAATGGGTTGGAAAATTGGGCTTTAATGAATCAGACAAACACTAAAGTAGATTTAGATGACAAGAGAATGAAAATAGACAAGTTTATGCTGAAGAAAATCGTCCTTGGCAGAGTCTGAGGAGATCAGTTTTTATATATTTCTTTCAAGTTTGATTACAAAGTCAGTTCTTGATGCTGTAGTGTTTTTCTCTTTTGTTTCGATCCCTTTCTACCATTGCTTCTTCCTTTTTTTATACTCTTTTCCCCCTTCATCTTTTTGCTCCACATGCATGCCAGATGGTTGGTCTTGATACTTGTCCCATCAGCACCTTCCATAAGTTTTCATGTAGTAGTTGTAAGGCTGAAAATCACTGTTCAAGTATCACCTCCACATTAATTCGGCCAGAGAGTTAGCTACAATGCATTTAATGCGGTGGCAACAACTTTCTCCTTAGATATTTTAGGATTCCTCCCTATCCTCTATTTCTGCAATGCTTATCTGTACCAATAGAACTCTCTGAAATGTTCCCCTGGATGGCAAACCACCTATTTAGACCTCGGCCTTAGTTAGCCTAAGGCATTCATCCTCAGCTCGCCCTTCTGGGCCATCAAGACCAAAACTAATTTCTTCATCCACCAAAACTAACTTCTTCATCCACTAACGTCCTCTAGTCCTCGACTTGGGCCTTAGGCCCAAGATACTCATAGACAATGAACTCTTGGGCCCAATACCCCTACAATAGCCCCTCGAGATTCTTCTTTCTAGATCCTCAGGAAGAAAGGAGGATATCGATGTCACTGTAATTGCTCTATGCTCATTACATCTCACCTCTGCCCGTGAAGATACCTTTTTAACTGCCCAAGGCATGCTCTTGATGCTTTGGCATACAAGACACACCTTCATTAAATTTTTGCGACTTATCCCCTATGTTCTACGGTGTGATGTAGATCCTACGGTTGAGGATTTTGTTGGAACATGAGCAGGAATTTTCCCGCTCGTAGCTTTCTCTTTGATATAAATACCACTCAAATCAATTTCCCATCTCACTCTAGCATTCACTTAGCTTCTAGCGCATATACACTGAACCTGTCAACTTTCCTTAACTTACCCGTTCCTATACAAATACCAAAAGCCTGTCTGAGGACACTTTCCTTATTTCTGTAAGTCTTCACAAATCTTTATACTTTGTTTTTCCATATATTTTTATATTCTTTGCACTTTTCCTTTCCTTGGCCCTATTTTCTTCTCTCAATCTTCATAGTTCCCCAAAACCTTTCTAGAAATGGGTAGATTTAAAAGTCTAGTAGATTCTGAGGAGGGAATAGAGAGCTTTAGGGCTCTGTATAAGATCCCACCAGGGGTGTCTATTAGGTACTGTAAGGAGGGTGAGTGGCACAAAAGAAGGCAGGAGGAAGAAGTGGTGATCCCAATAATCGCCTTCATAGAGGATGGAATGAGGATTTCCATAGGTACTGTTACTAGGGATTATCTTAGGGCTCATAGGTTAGCTCCCACCCAATGTGATCTAAACATGTTCAGAATATTAGGGTGTGTAGGCGCCCTTAATGAAAAAATGGGCCTAGGGCTGACCCACCATGACGTCAACTGGGTCTATAACCTTCACCACCTAAAGGGACAGGGGTACTACCTAAAATCAAGGTACCCTGAAGTTAGGCTTATTCAATACCTCTCCGAATCCAACAAAGGGCTAAAGGAAGATTTCCTGATCATGTCAGGGGAGTGGCACAATGGCCTCCTCTGCCCGATGAGAGATGGGCAACCGGGTGGGGCTTTAGGTTTAGGAGGATTGTTTTAAAGTTATCCCCCTTCCTCTGATTAATACTATTTTTGATTCTGACGACTTTTCTTTTGTTTCTTTAATGACTTTGCAGATAGACACGTTGCCGAGCCGAATTTCAACCTGGTCAACAAGGATGGCCTAGAAAAAATCCTTCAGGCCGAGGTGTTTGTGAACAAGGACAGTCAGTTACGAGCAGCTCACCTGATCCTAGGATACACATCGATCTCGTCCAGCTTTCAAGCGCCTAAGTGCTTCATAAAAGCCAAAGACCCCCGCCTTCATTGGATAAGTGTAATCGTCCAGGGTTTTCTTCTTCCCTAGGGCACCTTAATCCTAAAGGGCACTCTCTCTACTCAACCCATTCCAGAAGGCGTCCCCAAGGTGGCCTTCCCACTTCAACACCCAACTAGTGAAGCTACCTCCTCTCAACCCATCAACAAGAAGGAAGACGAAGAAGGAGAGGAAGAAGAAAAGGAGATAGTGGACGTTTAGGGTTCAGAGGACTTGTACGAGGTTTTTGATTATCCCTTGTCCCCTGAGACTACAACTGGTGACCTTGGCCAGCTTTTTCCAAGAACCACATCTTTACCAAACGAGATGGGTATCTAGCGTAGACCCAGGGGCAGCTTGTTGGAGATGATGGAGTCCCAAACCAGGAACAAGGTGCTTAAGGCTGCCAGTCAAGCTAAGCTCCCTCCTCTTCCTACTTCCCACGACACCCAGCAGGAGGCTGTAGACAAGAAGAGGAAGAGGGAAATAAAAGGGAAAGATGTGATAGAAGAAGGTAGGGGACGTTTCCTCCAAAGAAGCTGAGCCTCAGAGAGGAGCTAAGGTACCTAAGACTACCCAATCTAGGCTACAGACCAATGTGGCTCCTGGAGAAAGAGGATGTGACCTCCATGCCAGGGTTCCCAACTGGAATCCAGCCCTGGTGTTGGATGGGTCCCTTCTCCCAGCAAACTCCTCCATTAGGGACCCCCAACAAGCGAAGGCTGGGTACGTAGTAGATGCTGTGGAGCAGGCTTTGCTACTACCCAATGACATGACTGAGCTGAGGACTTTGAGGACCCATGAAGTGTTTCTAGGCTTGAAGAGAGACTTGGCCAAGGTAAGTCAAGTCTGACATTTATTTATCTATTTACCTGCTATTATTTTTTCTTCTTCCTTCTCTTTTTACTTTTTCACTACGTTTCCTACACAGGTTATTCAAGGTGCCTTTAGGGTCGAGAAGCTGGTGGACTACTCTTACTGGCAACTCAAGAGTGAGGAGGGAAGAAGGATAGCTGCTGTGGAGGACTTCAACGTGGTTGAGAAGAGCCTAAAGGATTTAAAGGCCGAACTCTCTCAGTCCGAGAATGACAGAAAGAGTGCAGTAGCCACACTAGAGGAGGTAGAGAGGCAAGCTGAGACACAACGTAAGTAGCTCCGCCAGGCTCAGCTCGACTTTGCCAATGCTAGAGCAAAACAAGATATCGATAAAAAGCTGGAGGAGGCTGAAAAAGCCAAGGACTAGGCTGAGCAGGATGGCTATAACATTGGGGTAGCTGAAACTGAAGAAGCCTTCAGGTCCGAGGTCAGTGGGGTGTGTAGAGTTTACTGCTCCCAAATGAAGGACGAGGCTATCAACCAGGTAGGGGTTGAGGCCTCCTCGGCACTTAGAAGGCTAGAAAACGTATACTACCCTCCTGCTATTCGGACTTCAGGCTCCTCATCTAACCAGAATGACATAGCTCCCATCGTTGCCAGTCTTACTGAAGAGGCCATGTTTAAGGATCCTCCCCCTCCCAGCCATCCACAGAAAGGGGAAGAGCAGGTCAAGGAGCAGGAACTGCCCAAGGAAGCCCCTTCCAAGATGGCAAAGTCCTCGGATGTACCCAAGGACACTTCTAAGGATGGGGTGGCCTCTCAGGGCTATGAACTGGTTTTGGCAACCCTTCCTATCCCTATCAAGGAAGATCCAAAGGGTAAAGAAGTGATATCCTCCATGACAGCCACCACTCAACTTGCCAAGACTCCCAAGGACAAGCTCGTGATAAAGATGAAGTCTTGAGTTGTCCTTCTTCTACTTTTTAACTGTTTTTACTTTTGACTTACAATGTAATAAGATCTTTTGTAATCAAAATTGCCTTTTTGTGAAATATATGTATTTCCTTCAAATTTGTGAAAATTATGCCTTTTACTTGTACAATTTCTGCTTTAATTAATACTTGATCAATCATAGCAATGAGATATGACCTCATTCAGTTACCTGTGTAAGGGTTAATGCAATTTCCACACCTTCCTAATAAAACAGATTAAAAACTACTTAGTTCACAACATTATTAAAAAATGCCTTCGACTTCAAAGTCCATTCATCACAACAGAATGCTTAACTGCATCATTCTTAATAAGCTTGCTGACCTTAAGGAAATACTCAGATGTCGTCCAAATAACAGATACGTCTAATATACTTAAAAAGGCTTTAAGTGATGCTCATGAACTTCCATTTGTTCATGTCTCTGTTGTAGGAACCTTTAAGGCATATGACCCGAGAACCAAAAAATAACCTAGATCCGGTTTAATACTTATAAAAAATGTTGAAAAACATCAACTTATGTATGGCATGTGGTCCGAGGAGTCAGGCATAGCCAATGTTCTGTCTTATACTTAGGAAAATAACTTGAACTGTTAATTTACCCAAAGTTGATGGTCCGAGGAATCAGACGTAACTGAGGTTCTGTTTAATACTTAGATAGATGTCAGTGAGTATTAATTTTCCCAAAGCATGTGGTCCGAGGAGCTAGGAATAGCTAAGGTTCTGTTTAATACTTAGAAAAATGATTGTAAGATATTAATTTACTCAAGGTATGTGGTTCGAGGATCCAGGCATGACCTAGGTTCTGTTTGATACTTAGATAAATGTTAGGGAGTATTAATTTTCCCAAAGCATATGGTCCGAGAAGCCAGGCATAGCTAAGGTTCTGTTTAATACTTAGAAAAATGATTGTAAGATATCAATTTACCTAAGGTATGAGGTCCGAGGATCCAGGCATGACTAAGGTTCTGTTTGATACTTAGATAGATATCAAGGAGTATTAATTTTCCTAAAGTATGTGGTTCGATGATCCAGGCATAGCTAAGATTCTGTTTAATACTTAGAAAAATGATTGTAAGATATTAATTTACCCAAGGTATGTGGTTTGAGGAGCCAGGCATGACCAAGGTTTTGTTTGATACTTAGATAGATGCCAGGGATTATTAATTTTTCCGAAACATATGGTTCGAGGAGTCAGGCATAGCTAAGGTTTTGTTTAATACTTAGAAAAATGATTGTAGGATATCAATTTACCTAAAGTATGTGGTCCGAGGAGCCAGGCATGACCAAGGTTCTGTTTGATACTTAGATAGATGTCAGGAAGTATTAATTTTCCCAAAGCATGTGGTCTGAGGAGCCAGACATAGCTAAGATTTTGTTTAATACTTAGAATAATGATTAAAATATATCAATTTATCCAAGATATGTGGTCCGAGGAGCCAGGTGCTAGTGGTCTCAACTTCATGTTGGCATCATACCCTTGTTTAAGCTTATGTTGGTAATAAGCCAATTGGACCATGGCATTTTCTCTCCGTTCTTCAATTAAGTCTAAACTCTTCTCTAATAGCCCATCATTGCTGCTCGGAGTGAAGGAACTCGTTTTCAGCGTGGGGAACCCAGTCTCTAGAGGAATGATAGCCTCGATCCCATAACTCATTGAAAAGGACGTCTCCCTAGTGGACCTATGGGGCGTAATTTGGTACTTCCAAAGGACGTGTGGCAGTTCTTCTACCAATTTTCCCTTTGCATTGTCCAGCTTCTTCTTAAGCCCACTCACTATAACCTTGTTAACAGCTTCAGCTTGTCCGTTTCCTTGTGGATATGCCGGGGTGGAATATCTATTTGTTATGCCCAGGTCATAACAATACCTCCTGAAAGCCTTGCTATTAAATTGTAATCCGTTATTCGAGCTGAGGGATTCCAAACCGAGTGACGATATTCTTCCAAAAAAACTTTTTGGTGTCCATATCCCTGATATTTGCCAATGGTTCAGCTTCAACCCACTTGGTGAAGTAATCCGTGCCGACCAATAAATATTTTTTATTCTTTGCTGCCTTAGAGAAAGATCCTACAATATCCAAGCCTCATTGAGCGAAAGGCCAAGGACTGGATAAAGGATTAAGGACCCCTCTAAGTTGGTGAATGTTTAGGGCAAATCTCTGGCATTGGTCACACTTCTTCACGTAGTCTTGTGCTTCTTTCTACATATTTGGCCACCAATAGCCTTGTGTGAGGGCCTTGTGAGATAAAGATTTGCCCCTCGTATGGCTTCCACAAATTCATTCATGCAATTCTTCCAGTAGTAGCTCAACTACTTCAGGGTGTATGTATAGCAAATATGGGCTAGAAAATGACTTTTTATACAACTTTTGGTCCTCGAATAACCAAAACCGAGGAGACTTCCTTCGCACCTTGTTAGCCTCGGACTTATTCTTGGGTAAGATATCTTCCTTAAGGAACAGTACAATGGAGTCCATCCAGTAAGGACCTATCCTTATTTGATGAACATGAACCACATTTCCTTTTACCTCTGTAGGTTTGCATAAGTCCTCCACAAGGATTACCCTAGGCAAACTTTGTGCCGAGGAGGTTGCTAGTGTGGCAAGAGAATTCGCATGTGTATTTCTACTTCTAGGGACTTGTGATAAATTAAAAAACTCAAAGCCAGACTGTAAATTTCTAACTTGGTTCAAATATTCCTGCATTCTGGGATCTCTGACTTCTAACTCTCTTTGAACTTAGTTCACAACCAACCTCGAATCAGAGAATAACTCCACTGTTTTTCCATTAATTTTTTGAACCATGGTCATCCCTATTAGCAGAGTTTCATACTCAGCCTCATTGTTTGTGGCCAAGAAGCCCAATCTCAAGGATTTCTCAATTGTGATCCTCTCAGGATATATCGGAACTAGCCCTACTCCAAATCCTCTATGGCTAGCCACACCATCAACGTAGACTTTCTAGGATAAAGGTTCTTGTAAGGAGATTACACCAATCGATTTGCCATCCATATTCTGCTCCTCTACCTTCTCTTCTAATAGGGTTTCAGCAAACTCGGCCACTAAGTTGGCAAGGATTTAACCCTTGACAGAGGTGCGAGGCATGCATTTGATATCAAAAGCTCCTATGAATGTACCCTACTTTGCAATTCTCCCTGTGTAATCAGCACTCCGAAGTAGAGATCTGAGTAGGAGATGGATTAAGACAACAACTGTGTGTGATTAAAAGTAGTGGGGGAGCTTACGTGTAGCATGCACCACTGCGAAAATGGCATTCTCTAGTGGTAGGTAACGGACCTCGGCCTCATGTAGTGACTTGCTCACGTAATAAACTGACATCTGCACACCAATATCAACTCGTATCAGCACCAGGCTCACCGCGAGGGAGGCCACTGCAATGTAGGCAAACAAAACCTCATCCATCTCGGGTCTGGACATAATAGGTGGCCGAGAAAGATACTCTTCCAACCGCTGGAAAGCTAGGACACACTCCTCGGTCCATTCAAACTTTTTCCACTTGTTCAACAACTGAAAGAAAGGCCTACACTTGTTTGTTGACCGAGAGATGAATCGGTTTAGAGCAGTGGTCATCCCTTAAGCCTCTAGACCTTTTTGGGATTTCGAGGTGGTTGCAGATTGTTGATTGCCTTAATCTGGTCAGGGTTGACTTCAATTTCGCGATGTGTGACCATATAGCCCAAGAACTTTCCTGATTTGACACTAAAAGAACACTTGGAAGCATTAAGTCATAGCTTGTGTCTCCTCAAGATATCAAAAATATTCCCAAGGTCATTAATATGCTTGGACTCTACCTTGCTCTTTACTACCATATCATCAATATAAATCTCAATATTTTTCCCTAATTATGGCTCAAACATCCTAATCATCATCCTTTGGTAGGTAGCACATGCATTATTTAAATCAAAGGGTATCACTTTATAGTGGTAATTCCCAATAGGGGTGACAAAAGCTGTCCTCTCATGATCATCCAAAGCTAAGAGTATCTGATGGTATCCTTGAAAGGCATCCAAAAAGCTCATCCGAGGATGACCTATAATGGCATCCACTAGCTAGTCGATCCGATGCATGGAGAAAGGGTCTTTTGGACAAGCTTTGTTCAGATTTGTGAAGTCCACACATACCTGCCACTTTCCATTTTTCTTCTTCACAACCACAGTGTTGGCCAAACATTTAGGGCAGAACACTTCTTTTATAGCCCTAGCCCGCTTAAGCTTCATCACCTCGTCTTTAACTGCATCAGAATGATCCTTAGATGAGCGCCGAGGTGGTTGCTTTCTGGGGATGGCAGATGAATTGACGTTCAAATGATGGCAGATGAAGCTTAGATCCACCCCTGGAGCTTCATAAGCGTTCCAAGTGAAAACATCAATGTTCCTCTTGAGAAACTTCACCAGCTTTTCTTTCTCCTGAGGTGGTAGCTGAGCTCCAAACTGAAAAAACTTCTCCGGGTCATCCCCTACAACAAATTTCTCTAAGTCTTCACATTTCACATCCTCGGCTGGTCCATCTACAGGTAATATCGGAGACTTTAACTACTATAAACCTCCCTCAATAGAGGCCAAGGACTCAGCTGCTGGTTGGTGCAAAATTGCAGACACGAGGCACTGCCTAGCCATGGATTGATTTCCTACTAGCTCCTCAATCTAATTTCCTAACGGATACTTCACTTTCTGATGCAGAGTTGAAGAAACTGCCCCTAGGGTATGAAGCTAGGGTCTGGCCACAATGGCCTTGTAGGGGGAGTATGCATCCACCATAATGAAGTTCACTTCCACCACCTCTGAGCTTGTCTGCACGGGCAACCTAATCTGGCCCTTAGGGATGACAACTTTCCCATCAAAACTTACTAAAGGTGAATTATAGGCTGTCATATCTTCAAGCTTTAAGTTCAACCCTCTATATAAGTTAGGGTACATGATCTCTGCACAACTGCCCTGGTCTACCATTATCCTTTTCACATCATACCCTCATATTTTAAGGGTGATTACTAAAGCATCATCATGTGGCAGGATGGTTTCAATTTTGTCTTCATCCGAGAAACTCAGCGACGGTCAGACCTCCACTTTAGCCCTCTTCGGCTCAAAATTAGAGTCATCGACTTATAGCCTAGCTACAGACAACACCCCGGAAGGATGAGAACCAGTTCTCCTAGGTGTAGCGAAAATGACATTGATTGTGCTCAACGGGGGCCTTGAAGAAGCACTCCTTTGAACCCTTGACCTTGCTTAACCTCCTTGCCCATTGGGGTGATACAAAAACTGATGTAACCTTCCTTCTTTAACCAGTTGGTCCAGATGGTTCCATAGAGTTCTGTAGTTTTCAGTAGTATGCCCCCGCTCCTGGTAGTATTGGTAATGAAGGTTTTGATTGCACTTCAAGGGGTATCTACTCATCTTGTTCGGCCATTTGAAGTATGGCTTGTTTTTGATCTTCTCCAAAACTTGATGCACCTGTTCTTAGAACACAGTGTTTACCACTTGAGGAGCTGTGGGCCCAGAGCGCCCAGCAAAATCCCTCTGAGGTTTGTTATTGTTGTAGCGGTTTGACCTGAAATCCTTCATCTCCTGAGGGATAACCTTACCCTTTCCCTTACCTTGCTGCTGGTCCTCCTTAACCCTCTTATACTTATTAATTCGATCCATGAGCTGGAGTACACTAATAACAGGTTTCCTAGTCAAAGACTTCCTTAAACCATGCTCAGCAGGTAGGCCGAGCTTAAAAGTGCTGATGGCTACCTCGTCAAAATCACCATCTATATCGTTGAACATCTCCCAATATCTTTCGGAATATATTTTCAGGGTTTCTCCTTCTCTCATAGATAGAGACAACAAGGAAGCTATAGACCGAGGAACCCTGCAATATGTAATAAAGCAGGATCTAAACACCTGAGTGAGTTCCTTAAAGGAATCAATGGAATCCGCCCTCAGACCATCGAACCACCTCATCACCACAGGCCTCAAGCTGGATGGGAATACCTTGCCCATCATGGCTTCCTTCTTGGAATGTACAACCATCCTTAGATTGAAGTGACTAACATGCTTCACGGGGTCTATTCTACCATTGTACATGGTAAACGTGGGTTGAGTGAACCACTGAGGAAGTCTTCCTCCCTCAATCCTGCGCGTGAAATGTGATATAGAAATTTGGTTGAATGCTCTACTCATAACATTATTTCCCAGGCCTCTTGATGATGAATTTCTATTTTTGCGCTCATGATGGTAGTCTTCATCATACGAGAAAGACTTACTAGGAGGAGTCCTTGATCTGCGCCTATAGCTACCATCCTCTTTACCATCAGAAGAGATGTAAGAATTGGAAGGAGCTCACCCTTGCCATTCATGGCGTAAGCTTCTCTTCAAGTGATCAATCTCCAATTGCATGGCCTTAGTATTTTTCTCCTGAGAGAGGTGGCTACCACCCCTAGAATGACTCCTGCTAGTATGGGTAGTGTGCACACTTCCCTCCCGGTCCTTCCTTTGTTCAAGATCATGGAAGTGATCTTGACGTTGAGACCCCCTCGATTCTGTCTGGTTTGAACCTGAACCTACCATTGTTAAAAGTCGGACTCACTGTAACGCTAGTAATTCCCACAGACGGCACCAATATTAAGGACCAGATTTGAGTTCCTAGCCCAAAAGGTGGATGGACTTCAGCCTAAAAAGCCCAACACAATGAATTTGTAGAGAATGGGTTGGAAAACTGGGTTTTAATGAATTAAACAAACACTAAAGTAGATTCAGATGACAAGAGAATGAAAATAGACAGGTTTATACTGAAGAAAATTGTCCTCGGCAAAGTCCGAGGATAACAGTTCTTATATATTTCTTTCAGGTTTGATTACAAAGTCAGTTTTTTATTCTACAATGTTTTTCTCTTTTGTTTCAATCCCTTTCTCCCATTGCTTCTTCCTTCTTTTATACTCTCTTCCCCTTCATCTTTTTGCTCCACGTGCATGCCAGATAGTTGGTGTCGATATTTGTCTCATTAGCACATTCCATAAGTCTTCATGTAGTAGCTATAAGGCTGAAAACTACTGTTCAGGTATCACCTCCACATTTCGCCACTTTAGAGCACCCGCACATGCATTCTGCACTTGGCTAAAGACTAAAGTTGTCACTTTCAATAATTACTTTGTCAATCCCTTCCTCCCTTGCCTTTACTCTAGCCCTTCTATTTGACAATTGCATGTTCCATTTCTTCCAAACAGGCCGGTATGAACTTTCTTTGTTCACATTTTAGACTTGTTTGTCGAATCCCTCAAAATTACAGCCTAAAGAGCCTCGTTATTTGGATATCATATATCTTGGGTAAACTTTTGTCCAATGCATTTGTACATCAGTGTGAATATCGAATTGTGTTTGGTGCATCCACACGTGACCTGTATCCGCTGTACAAAAAGCCGAATTCATTTATATTTAGTTATTGGGTACTTAGGTTGCGGATAGAATAGGGAATTAGACCGTCCACACAATGCCACCCTAGCTAGTTGATAGTCCCTTTTCAAAAAAAGAAAAGAAAAAAGAAGCTAGTTGATAGTCCACAGTTCAAACCTGTAGGTTTGACAAATAGAAAGATTTCTGTAATCCATGAAGTGATTTGCATTCCAGGCAAAACAAAAACAAAAGCCAAAAAAAAAAAAAAACTGACTTAGGTGAGAATATAATCGGAAGTAAATAGCTGACTTCTGAAGATTCAGCAGGCCACACAGTCTACCGATGACAAAAGACGGGCCCAATTTCAATACTCAATCAGTGAAGTCTCAAATATATATATGGATTTGTGTGCTGATTTGCCCCATTGAATCTGGAACTGGAAGAACCTTCTTGGGACCCACTGCTGTAAATACTTTAAATAATGCTATGAACACAATCTTTCTTTTCACATTTTTTATCATATTGGAGTCGTCGTTGATTGTGAGTAACGAAAATAAAAAATAAAATAAAATTGAGGATAAAGCGTGTAAATAAAATTGTATTTTATGTAGTTTGTCCATTTGTGCTATCGTTTCTGTAAGTTTCCTTTTGTTCCCATAAAATGGTGTCGGTACCACAAGACCAGGAACGTCAAAGAATTGAGAATTCCATTGCCAAATCCAAAATCTTAAAAATTGTTATACATTTGACGATTTGACCATTTTGGTGGGAGCACGAAAAAATATTTTGTATCAAATGATATTATGTTATTTGTATTAAAATGTATTAGTTATTTTTTGTTAATATATCTTATATTTATTAAATTTTGATATAATTGATAAAGTATCATTTGATACTGTATACTTTATCGTGAAAGACAAATTTTATTAATTAAGTTAGTTGAAAATAATTTTAGAATAAAAGTCTTTCATCTACCTTAATAAGTGCTTCACTTTATGGTTTAGCAATCGTTGTATTGCATACCGAATATTTACGTTTTTTATTTTAAATTTTGTTTACTTTATAAGTTATATAAAAAAAAAAAACTGATAAACTATCATTAATTAATATGATAGAATATAAAGTGAAACACTTGTAATTTTAAGATTTAAAACATAAATGGCCATAATTATTTTTCAAAATAACACTTAAATGCCACCCATTTTGAAAGAGATACAAAGAGAGAACAATAATAATAATAATAATAATAATAATAATAATAATAGTAGCAGCAGCAGCAGCAACTAATAATAAATATTGCGGTGAAGTCCCGCTCAACCAACAAAAAATAGCTAGAGAATTCATGTTAGTATGTGTATAATTATGTAAATTTACAAATTTACCACAGTAACTATGTAAATTTACACTAACATTATTCATTTTGTATTTAGTTATCTAATCTTTCTTTACGTATATATCTCGAGGATGAAGAAAGACAGTGGATGATAGTTGTTGTGTGTGAAGAAAAAGAAATAATCAAAGATATTTTAATGAAATGTAAAGTAAAATAGATAATCTGAGGTGTAGTGTTTTAAAAAGTGAGTATATAAAATAGAAAAAATAGATTATTATACTAAAATAAATATAATTTTTTGCTCAAGCTTATTAGAATGCTATTAGTAATCTTCTCAACTTTTCCCACCGAGAGCAAGATGTATTTTTATGGAAACGGTAGTTAATTATTATTTTTGGGTAATAGGATATAAACTGGATAAGATGGCATCCATCTCATGTGATTAGCAATAGGAGAGGCAAGTAGGCAACATTAAAATAGTATTATCTAAGATTACCAGTGTCACTGAATTTTGTCTATATGAAGTTGTTGGAAATTTGAAGATGAGATTAAATTCATTTGATGGAGCGTCTGAACTAACATATGGTGTACCCCACATAGTTATTTATTTATTTATTTTTATCATTATTATTAAATTGAATGAAAACAAATAAAAGGCCTCACGTCCTCCTCACAATCCACCTAAGATTCTAGCTTCCATCCATGTCTCTCTCACGCACTGCACAAATATCTGGGGTTATTACTTTTTGCCAACTCGACAAACTATTAGCCATAATACAAGATCGAGCCTCCACTAGGTCCTTCCGTATCTCATTTACATTATATATATTTCATTCTCATAAATCTGTCAATGTAGTTTTTTCAAAGTAAATTTCAGTTGGTTTAATTGATAAATTTTTTGATAGTTAAATAAAGAATTTGGCCTATTTGGGGATTAATTTTTGCCTACACCAAAAACTTATTGGTGTTTTGATCTAATGATAAAGAAGTAAAGAACACAATCATTAGGAGTAGACATTATATGATAGGGAAAAAATGTATTGACCCATTGCAAATTAATTAATTATCAAAATTAATTAATTAGGTTGAATTACATGCAATGATGTGGTAGTACAAACAAATCACCAACTAAATTAAATGCAGCATAAATTAAATTTGACACGGTAATTTGTTTATGAATGGAGAAAACCACCAAGGGAAAAACTCACCGGGTGATTTTAAGGGCATCACTCCCAAGAATCTACTAAAAAATAATTAATCGATTACAAGTAAAAGAAATCTTACCAACTACCATTGGCCTATTCCAAATTACCAACCTACAGTTAAATCTTTACTTCAATACCCAATTGAATTTGATCTTGTAGTGACACTCTTTCCGTTTAATGCACGAATCCTAATTCGTGACTAACCAATGATGCTCGAATCCCAGTACGTGACTGTCTCCAACAACTTGAAGAAGGTTGTTGGTTGCAAAGTTCTTTACTTCATGCACAATAAAGATCAGGAAATTCCTTGGTTACAAAACGTTTTGGCGTAAAAACACAGTAACTTCTTTTAGAGAGAATAAGACACTAAGTCACTCAACCCATGTGCGATGACTTTTAAAATAATTCTTATATATGTCTAGGATTGTGAGAAAAGAAACCCTATACAAATATACAAGAATTTGCATGCAGTCAGATCTGAAAAGTCGGATTTCGTAATTCTTAACAGAAATAGCTTGTGTTGAGCTTCAACATTAATTCTTGATAGAAAGGATTCTGTCGAGTTTTAGTGAACAGCTCTTTCTTCACTTGTTTCTTGGTCAGATCTTCATGGCTTTAACACTTCACTTGAACTCTTGTTTCTTGAAGTACCAAACTCATCCTAGATTTACTCAATTACAAATAAAGTGCCTTTTGTCAAAGGATTAGCCAATTACATAAATATGTCCTTAACAATTTCCCCCTTTGGCACTCTGTGACAAAACCACAACAAAACGAATAATCATGAGAAAAGTCTTAAATCACTAAACTCATAACCACTTGTTGAATTACAAAATCAATCTATCCCTACTACAAACTCTTGAAAAACTTTGCAAGAAGAGAGTTCATGGCAAGATAGACTTTCACAACTTGTCTTTCTGAAAAACTTAAACAAAACTCATCACAACATCATGTGTGAAACAGAAATAAAGATTGCGTACATAAAGAAACATGCGTATAAAGATAGAGAAGAAATAACACATGTAAAGGTAGGTGAAGAGAAACATACATCATCATCATATATGAAAATAAGTACAATGTATGTAAATACAATCGTCACAAAACCAAGGTACATGAGGCTAATGTAATAAAAGAAGAAAATACATAAAGTCCTCACTACATCCCTAAAAAAGATATACACACTCCCCTTAACAAAAAAGTCCTATACTAACTCTCCCCTTAAGTACAAGACTACTCTCAAAACCAAAACTATTCTCCCTTTTTGTCACGAATGACAAAGGGCAAGTTACTGAGAGGTCGTCATCTCGTCATCATTAGAAGAGCTAGCACTATCCTCATCATCCTCATCATTATCATCGTCCTCAGAAGGAGAAGTTGCGGGACGCTCTGGAGAAGGAGAGGGAGCAAAACCAGCCATGCGAGCCTGTCGACGAGCAATGCGACTTACTCGGGTGTTCATCTGACACATCTCATTAGTGAGATAGTTTAGATTATCACCAAAGTTAGCCTGCATCCTCTGGAGCTACTCCATGATAGCCTTGAGGGGTCACACTACTAGCTGTGGAGGTAGAAGGGGTTGAAGAAGACGGAGCCAAAGATGGTGAAGATGTAGGAGCTGAAGGAGCTGCAGGATCGGTCGTCTCAACGCGTGGCCGCTTCGACTAAAGTTGAGCCTCACTCTGCATGACAGAACCAGCGCTGATGGCACCCATGACAGTGAAGAGAGGAGAGATAGGAATGGGAATGGAGATGTGCTGAAAGGTTCGCATGATAGCCGAAGGAAAGATGAGGTTATCACAAGTAGTGCTATCTTGATAGACATCAATAATAGATGTGATGAAATGAGAGGGTAAAACAATGGTAAGATCCTCCATCAAAGAAAGAAGAAAACGAGCACGAGGCTCAGTGATGGAGTTATAGTGAGACAATGGTGTGAGAGTGAATGTCATCACCATGTTAAGGAATCTTGGGCCTTTTGCAAAACTTGAGCATGGAGTGTTTAGCTTACCACCCCATATGGAAGGAGTCCCACGAAAATGGGAGATGAGTTCGTCTCTAGACACAATCCAGAGACAATCACAACCAGGGTAGTCAGGATGTATCCTAGGGACTCGTTGTACCTCGACAACAAGATTCGGGGTAACTACTATACATGTACCTCAGAATCGCGTAGCAAACTGAGGCATAGAGGTATCGATGTCGTGTATGTTGGAGTAGAACTTCTGTATAAACACGACAGGACAACACACAGGTTTTTCACATAGAGATTCCCATCCCCGAGTCTGAATGACATCGGGTAGAATAGTGTCACCTGGCATTCCAGATGAACACCATGGGTTTGGAAGTTCTCAAAGAAGTTCTTCTTGGCCTTCTCATCAAGGAACCGGATGTGAGATGGAATAGAAGGAAGAGACGAAGAGGATGACTCGAAACCTTGAAGAGGGTTCTGAGCCGGAATGGATTTTCTCTGTTTAGGTGCCATAAAGAGGTTTTATTTGAGAGAGAGAGAGAGAGAAGACAGAACAGAAACACAATCTTAGACCATGAAAAGAGAAAAAGAGAAGTAAGTATGCATGAAAAGTGTATGAACATGTGACATGAAAATTTAAGAGCATCATGGGTAAAACCCAATCCAAATCTAACAGCACTCACATCAAAAAACAAGCACACATCTAACAAATGCATGAAACATTGATATAATACTAATAGAATGCAATGCATGATCATAGAGCAACAACATCATAACAGCCAACCCAAAAATTTCAAGAGAAACTCAAAAACCTCAAAAATTTTGAAAAACCCTAAAACCTAGGTCTAAATGCATGAAAAGAAAGAGGATTAGAGCACTTACCCAGTGTTTGGAGCAAGATCTAGGTCGAAAATCACTTGGGTGTGAAGATTTGAGTGAAAGTGAAGAGTTTGGGTCGAGAGAGAGAGAATTCTATAGAAAAAGAGAGTGAAAAATGAAATCTGAATCGCATCTCACCTTTAAATAAAAATCATAGCTCAATGGATTGAAGTTTCTATTGAGCTTTAAATCTCGACAGAAGTGAATCTGTCGAGGTGCTATCGATGATTTGTCGACGACAAAAGAAAGGTCTCGATGGATCGAAAATCTGTTGAGAATCTATCGAACAGATAGAGAGCAAAGAAATTTGGCTTGATGGATCGAGGAAGCTGTCCAGCTTCTGTCGAGATGAAACACAAAATTCTCGTTAGATCGAGAAATTGTTGAACTTCTATCGAGAAGTGACCCAGAAATCTCAATGGATCAAAGATCTTTCGAGATTCTATTGAGAAGGCAGAAAGCATAGGAAAAATTCCTTGATTGATCGAAGATCTGTCGAGGTTTCTATTGAGGCTAAAGAAAGAAGCTCGATAGAAATGGAATCTATCGAGGATTTGTCGAGAAGCTGTCGAGCTTGAAGAAAAAGAGTTTTTTAAGGAGGAAAAACACATGGAGATAAAAGCAACAAGCAAGCAACTTAACCAAAGTTCCAATCAACATGTTAAGCTCTCAAAACATCTCTCAGCATATATGCAAGGCATTCATACATCCAACACACACACACACACACAAATTCTAACCAAATTTTATATTTCAAAAACAAGTTAAGACAGTTTAGCAAGCATTTATCAATACATGTATTTCTTGTGATGACCAAATTACATTGTACCTGCACATGTATCAAAAGTAGCAAAGAATTTGCGTGTTGTGTGTGAAACATAGCAAGAGTGCATAAGCATCCTATATTATGAAGATTAAGACATGAGAAAAATAAATATACTCACACACAATCATAACTAGTTGATGGGGACTATCATCTTCGTGGTACATCCTATAACTCCCACATCTCCTAGAAACACGCTTACAATCATATTAAAAGCATTTTAATCTTTTTGCTTTTATTTTATTATTATTTTTTTTGCAATTCTTTTTTAGCATAGCATGCATGGGCATATAAGGGAGAGAAGAAATACCCATTTATGTAAGCTAAAACATCTCAATTTTGCTATGCCTAAGCACATAGATGTTATTCATGATTGGCAGGTTTTAGTAGTGAGATGGTTATTTATACTTTTCTCTTAAGATTTTCTAGTTCTTCCCATCAAAAAGAGTGATATGAGCATGAGATATAAGAGATCATCTTAATCACACTCGTCACAAACACAAGCCACAAAGCTCACTTTCTTAGTTGTGCATTGAGATGCTCATCTAAGCTACAAGAGATACAAAGTAAAGAAACTTTGTTTTAAAGGCCATCCAAGGTACACAAGTACCAATATACACAACACATACTGTTTTTGTATTTTTTTTATTTATCAAATTTTTTTTAAATTTTTTTTATGAAAAACAAAAAGAGCAAAACTGAAAACAACCAAAACAAAAACATGAAAGAAAACACACAAAGCATAAAAATAGACTGACTCCAAAGCTTAAAAACAAACAAATAGGACATGCAAGAACAAAAGAGAGAAAAAGTGACTTAATCACTTGGAGTCTTTTTCCTTTCACACTTTGGAATTGGAGGAAGGACCTTTCCTTTTTGCGAACCTTTGATCCTGAGGTGAGGGGGAAGAATTGAATCCATTAAGGTTTGAAAGGAACATAATTGCCTTAAGAAGATCTCCTAGAGGAGCAAGAGAGGATGGAAACTGATTCTGGTTTCCAGACAAGAGCATACTATTGCTTTCTTGAGTGGCTAACCACTTATAGCAATGGACGAGTGTGCCTTGAAGCTCCGTAGTGATGACAGAAATGCTGCTTCTTTTGTTGAGACTTTTTATTATTGTTTTTCTTAGTCCTAGGGTTCCTAGTCTCTTTTTTTTCAACCTTAGGGGGTGCTCCTAGAATAGATTTGCCATTGTCTATGTTCTCACTAGCTATTTTAGTTTTCGTGTTAACATTCTCAGAAATATCATCATTAGTAGGTGAAACAAACACAGTTTAACTAGAAGAGGCAATATTAGGAGATATAGAGAATTCATACCCCAATCCAGTTTTGTTAGAAGCAGATTTCTGAAAGCTCAGCATCTCGTCTAGCTTTGCACTGGAAGTCTTCTCCAGTTGAGCTCTAACTTGGAATAGCTCCGCTTCAAGCTTCTTTGTCCTTTCAGCAAGGAAGTTGTTCTCAAATCGCAAAACTCCAATGGTCTAATTTGCTTCATCAAACTTTATGGAAAGCTCTTCTCGATCAAGTTTCACATCACTCAGCTTCTTGGTGCCCAACCTATACAATTTCTCATGCTTTTTTGAAATCTTGTAAAATTTTGCATAGACTGTATGGATGTCATCCTGCTCATCAATCTTTTCAAATTTTGACTCCACCCAACCTTTTTCTTCATCAACAACTTCCGTAATCCCTTCAGGAGGATCAGCTGTAGCAGTGAAGGCATTTAGAATTCCCTCATCACCACTGTTATTGGACTCAGTTTCAGCTTCAGTGTCACTCAAGGTTGTAGCAAGTGCCTTACTTTTTCCAGAAGCCTTGAGATATGTTGGGCATTCTTGTTTAACTTGCCCAAAACCATGACAGCCAAAACACTTAGGACTAGAGGGAACGGTGTATTGACCCCCATCTTTAGAGTCTTTCTTCCCTTTGTTCTGACCCTTGGACTGAGATGTATTTTCTTGCCATTGGTCCTCATTTAATCCTTTCACATTGGCATTCTTGATGAACTTCTTGAATTGCCTAGTGATGTAAGATTTCATCTTTGAATCCTCATCTTCAAAGGATTCATCATTCTCATTACTTTTGGTCTTCATTGCCACATTTTTTCCTTTGCTTGCTTTCCCAAGTCTTGTCAACCTTAGTTCATAGGTCTGCAAGTTTCCAATCAACTCTGTCAAAGGAATAGAGTCAAAATCCTTTGATTCTTCAATGGCAGTGATCTTGGCATGTAGGGCTGTAAACGAGCCAAGTTCAAGCGAGTAGTTCCTGTTTGAGCTTGGCTCGTCAGTAAAAAACAAATGCTCAAGCTTGGCTCGAGCTCGAGACAAGCCTAAATATGATGTTTGAACTCGAGCTTGTGGGAAAACCCAAAAGCTTAAGCTCGGCTTGGCTTGGCTTGATAAATTAATCAAGCCAAGCTCGAGCTTAACATCAAACTCAAACTCAAGCTCAAGTCAAGCCTTTTTGCTTGGGATCTAACAAAATTGCATTATCAAGTGCTCAAATCTCCAACAATCAAGTAAACAAAAATAAGAAAATAATATACTCATTTGTTCATGCTTCTAATTCCACCTGTGATTAGCTAACAACAGAGGACTCTGCACCTCAGGAAAAGGAAAGCACTGACCCATTCCAAACTACATACCAGAATCTACAACCACAATCCACTAATTACAAAGTTAAGTTATTATTAAACGAATTCAACCAACAAGATTTTTCTAAGTTATATAGAAATTTCATAAACAACCATAACTTGGAAATCAAAACGATTTTGCAATATCAAACAAACTATAGTGCAAACAACTATAAAAGTATATAGAAAATTTTTAAACATGAAAATTTACCTATGGTGAGAGAAGGCTATGAACGTCTTGGAGGATGGGGGTAGAGAGCGAAGATTGTAGTGATGCCAAATACTACACCGAATCTAGAGTTGTTGTCGGAGCTCTTTGTACAACCACTAGAAGTGGAATTGAAAAGTCTAGAAAAAGTGTGAATTACTAAAAGAAGTCTCCAGTCTTTTCTTTTCTTTTTTATTTTTTTGCTAAAAATGTTTTTTTTTTTTAAAGGAAAGAAAAAAACTTAAAGTAATTGGTATTGAAAAGTGGTCTCATGTGAGAAATTTTATTATTAAAATATGTGTAATGTAAAAATATTTAGTTTATTTAGCAAATATATATCAAGCCTTTTATTAAGCTATACATGAGTTTAAGCTTGGCTTGTGTTGTATCGAGCCTGATTGTTTACGAGCTTGTTCACGAACAAATTTTTTTGCTCAGGTTCGGCTTGTTTATCAAACAAGCCGAAAACTAAGGCTCAAGCTTGGCTTATTTATAAACAAACAAACAAACATGAACGAGCTTTTTATCGAGTCGAGCTCGAGTTGTTCACGATCGGCTTGGTTCGTTTACAGCCCTATTGGCATGGAATCTTTCAGGCAAAGACCTTAGCACCTTTCTTATGACCTTGGGTTCGGGAATAGTTTCCCTAAGATTAAAGGCTGAGTTGACTATGTCCTTGAGTTTGGCATAGAACTCATCGAATGACTCATCCTTCTCCATTTTGATTTCTTCAAAACTTGTAGTAAGTCTTTGAAGCTTGGAATCTTTAACGGCCTTAGTTCCTTCATAGGTTTGTTGGAGAATGGTCCATGCTTCCGTTGCAGTTTTAGTCCAAGATATTTTCTTAAACTCCTCATTCGTGACCGCACTAAAAATGGTGTTCAATGCTCTGCTGTTGAAGTTTGCTGCTTTGATGTTTGCACCATCCCAATGAGTCGGTGCTTCCTTTGGCTTAGTCCAGCCAATCTCCATAGCTTGCCACACTTTCTCATCTAAAGACTGCAAGAAAGCTCTCATGCATACTTTCCAGTATGCATAGTTAGTGCCATCAAATAAATGTGAAATTAATTAGAGACTGTCCTTTATCCATGACAACAGGGGTCAATGGATCACACAACAATGATTAAAATCTAATCAGAGTGTGCCTACTCTAATACCACTTGATAGGGCAAAAATTTATTGACCCCTTACAAATTAATTAATTACCTAAGTTAATTAATTAGGTTCAATTACATGCAATGGCGTGGTAGCACAAACAAATCACCAACTAAACCAAATGCAGTAGAAATTAAATTTGACACGATGATTTGTTTACGAATAGAGAAAACCACCAAGGCAAAAACTCCACCGGGTGATTTTAAGGTCACTACTTCTAAAAATTCACTAATCAATAATTAAGCGATTACAAGTAAAATGAATCTTACCAACTAGCCTTGGCCTATCCCAAATTACCAACATACAGTTGAATCTTCACTTCAATACCTAATTGGACTTGATCTTGTAGTGACACTCTTTCTGTTTAATGCACAAATCCCAGTACATGACTAACCAATGATGCACGGATCCCAATATGTGACTAACTCTAGTAACTTGAAAAAGGTTGTTGACTGTAAAGTTTTTCACTTCATGCACAATGAAGATCAAGAAGCTCCTTGGTTACAAAACCCTTTGGCGTAAAAATGCAGTAGCTTCTTTCAGAGAGAATAAGGCACTAGGTCACTCAATCCATGTGCGACGGCCTTTAAAATAATCCTTATATATGTCTAGGGTTGTGAGAAAAGAAACCCTACACAAATATATAAGAATCTGCATGCAATCAGATCTGAAAAGTCTGATTTTGTAATTCTCGACAGAAACAGTTGTGTTGAGTTTCTTTCGAGCTTTAACATTGATTCTTGGTAGAAATGATTTTGTTGAGACTTCTGTAGAGCTTTAGTGAACAACTTTTTCTTCACTTGTTTCTTGGTCAGATCTTCATGACTTTAACACTTGACTTAAACTCTATTTTTTGAAGTACTAAATCTATCTTAAATCTACCTAATTACAAGTAAAGTGTACTTTGTCAAATGATTTGCCAATTACATAAATTATGTCCTTAACACTATAGATTGAAACTTTGTATAAAATAAAATAAAAACTCTCTCAAATGTATTAAAAAATATGTCACCTACGTTTATTGCATAGGAACTAACTTTTCCACTAAAATACTAACATCTTCAACTGTTACGTTTTTTCTATCTCTTTAAACGTGGCACTAGCATGTTCACCAACGTGTTTTCCTTTTTTGTACGGGCTTTCTAGTTTCTACCATTTATTGTAGAGTTGAAAAAATATATTACTATAAATACAATTCAAGATGAAAATGACATTTTTATAACCCAATATAGATATTACAATAACTATATCTGTTAAAGTTTGACATTTGTCTCAAGATTGACAATTATTGGCAGAGCCAGGATTTAAGTTGAGGGGGGCAAAATTTGTATATGATATATGCACTTTCACAAAAAAAAAAAGTCAAATATTATAATAGCTAAGTATAAAGGAGTTTTATCAGGATTCATCATGGATTGTGGCTTTTCAAGTGGTGCAGTTTGCTTTCCATGTTGGTATGCAAGACTGCATTTTTGAAGGGATTGATCAGGGCCTTTTTGCTAAAATACGATAGGGAAACATTAAAACTTATGTGTAAGGCATGCTAGTGGAGGACTTGTGGTTACTTATTTGTTCAGGTAGAGTTATGCTTTCAAAGCTAAAGAAACAGAGTGGAGTTTTAGTTGGCTAAATTATTATTAAGTGTGATTGATTAGAACTTTTGGTTATATGAAATTCCTCATAGGATAAGGAAGATCTTTGATCTAGATTGCTATTTCTATCAAAAGAAAAAGAAAAAAAAAAAAAAAAAGGTTTGGGTTTTTAATAATTATTAGCTATGAAAGTAAGGGTGTCTTTTGGGCAGGCCAGGGGGGCAACTGCCCCCCCTCAACCTCCCCTGGCTCCGCCCTGTTCACAATATTAAGATATTAATATTTTATTAAAAACAAAATATATGAGTACAGGGATGATTTCTCAAATATCTATATGCGTATAACTTTAGCTCAATTTCATGGATATATAATATGTGTGTGGTGGGTTGTTAAAATGGATTGAAGGATTCAAGAAAGAGAAGTTTTGTAAGTAGTAAGAATAAAATAGATACATTCTAACAACATATTAATTTGTAAATTAGTGCATATAATTATATAAATTTTCAACACACATAACATGATAGCAAGTCATTATAATGAATTGGAATAAGATATTTTCAATCTTTTCTACCATCAAATACCGAAAAAAAAAAGTTTTATACTTACCAAAGCCTTGAAAAAAAAAAAATCAATCTTTTCTTCTCAACTAAAGTCATGGATTTTATTTATTTGTTTTTTGGCTTTCAACTACACTACTATGTATTAAAAAGTGATCTACCGTCTTCCCACTACATCGGCACATACAATATCAACTCATAAAAGAATAACTCCCCTCGAGAAGGTTTTTCACACACATAAGAACACATCTTTATAAAATTAGGGACGGAGCCAGGTGAGGGCCCAAGGGGGCCCGGGCCCCCCTGCATCCAAATTTTATTTTTTATTTTTTTTATAGTTATAATATATTTTATATTTGTAGTTGGCCCCTCTTTTGACGCCTTAGGCCTCCTTCTCCTCAATAAGTCTAACTAGCCTTACCCAAATAGCAACTATCTAACAAAAAAACTTAACAAAAACAATAAAAACATTCATAATGGTGATTGTATTTTAGCCAAAAAAAAAAAAAAACTATTTTACAACCAAAGAACCAAAAAATCATGTGTTATTGGAGAAACTAAGTCTAACTAGCCTCACCCAGATAGCAACTATTCAACCAAAAAACTAGCCTCATCTTAGGAAAAGCTGCAAAACTAATGTAATCCCTTTTATTATTATTTTTTCTTCTTTGCCCTCTAGGTTACAAGGCGTGAGCTCAAAAAAAGAAAAGAAAAAAAGAAGCATGCCAATCTCGAAATTTTCAAATGCAATATATTAGTGTTACAGGTAAGGGTAGAGTGTTTGATTTGTCAAATAATATTTCTTTAGCCTCACCCAAATAACAACTATTCAACCAAAAAACTAGCCTCATCTTAGGAAAAGCTGCAAAACTAATGTAATCCCTTTTATTATTATTTTTTCTTCTTCATCCTCTAGGTTACAAGGCGTGAGCTCAAAAAAAGAAAAGAAAAAAAGAAGCATGCCAATCTCGAAATTTTCAAATGCAATATATTGGTGTTACAGGTAAGGGCAGAGTGTTTGATTTGTCAAATAATATTTCTTTACCCTCACCCAAATAGCAACTATTCAATCAAAAAACTAGCCTCATCTTAGGAAAAGCTGCAAAACTAATGTAATCCCTTTTATTATTATTTTTTCTTCTTCGTCCTCTAGGTTACAAGGCGTGAGCTCAAAAAAAGAAAAGAAAAAAAGAAGCATGCCAATCTCGAAATTTTCAAATGCAATATATTAGTTACAGGTAAGGGTAGAGTGTTTGATTTGTCAAATAATATTTCTTTTTATTGAAAAATAGGTGTATCTTGGTTTTGTTGAATAACTAGTTGAGATAAGAAGAAGAGACCTACTAGACAGGGTATTTTACAGATAATCGGGGGCCACTCTTTTTTTTTTTTTTAACAAATTGGGGTCCGTATATAATTATATGGGACTAACCTATTACCTATAAGTATAGATACTTTAAGGTTTTCCAAGATATTGGGGTTATGGCCTCCTTTAGTCTCCATGTAACTCCGCTATTGTAATTGTTACGGGATCACAAGATTCATTGTGAATTTGTCTGTAAGGGAATTAGTTTTGAAAAAAACTTTTTATAAGAAAATAAAAAAAATAATTAACTTTTTGGCTAATTTTTATATTTATTTTAAAATTGTTAGGTTTTAGACCCGTTAAATAACAATTGGATTAATCTAGTTATTTAGCCAAGTGATTAACTTAGTCAAATTATGCAAATCTAGGTTAACACAATCATATAAACATATCAAGCATATAGCAGTGGAAATATAAATAACATAATGATATGATCACCCAGGAAAACCAAACTGGTAAAAAACCTAGGGAGGATTTAACCTCTCAAGGTAAACTTGAATCCACTATATGAAAGAATCGAAGTTCATACAATAGGACTTAGACCACTAACATCCTATTGCTACCCACCAGTAAAACTTACTGACACGACCACGTGCAAGCTCCGTATCCACGGACTCCTTCTTTCTTGGATTCTTTAGCAAGTACAAGCACTCCCGCTTGTGTATCTTTAAGCTCTTATGACAGCAACTGAATGATCATCAAGATGTTGAAGTAATCTCCTTCTTGATAACCCTAAGTTTATGTGAAAGAAAGCTCCTCAAAGATTTCACAAGAGATTCACACAAACAGCAATATGAACAATATGAGCAGCATTAAAACGTAGCTAGGGTTTGCCTTATATACCTAGGGAAAATCCATAAAACCCTAAATGTTTTAGGAGTTAGAGTTGAGTTGAAAATTCTGCAGAAAAATACAATTTGGCTAACTTTCGACCAATTGAGTCTAAACTTTGATCAATTGAGCTAGGCCGAAAGTAACAAGTACTTCTGCAGCCACTCGATTCCAACTTTACATAAAAGACACAACTTTGAGCAAGCCTAAACAAGACTAAACAACTTGTTTTGATCATGGTTTGCCAACAATACACATTAGAGTTCTAAATACATAAAATCCTAAGTCTTTAGAACCTAACAAACTCCCTCTTTGGCAATCCGTGACAAAACACAAATTAAAAACTCAAAGTTTACAAATAAAAGCCCTTTACAAAAATAATGCTCATAACAACAAATTCAATCCTAATTACTATCCATCAGTTGCAAGTGTAGACAGCAGCTCAATTGAATCAACCTGTATATTCCTAAAATACTCAACAAACGCATAAACGCATGTGTGACAGAAAAACAGTAAATCAACAAATATGTAAACTAACTCTCTCCTTAAGTTAGATACATCAAAAACAATGTTAACTCCCCTTTAAACAAAGCATTCTTGTATTTTTCATACAACACAAAATAAAGACATATATCAATGAATAACTCATAAATATAAATCAATAAGTAGTGAACACAAGAATCATGTGAAACAATAAATGTATCTGGAAGTATCTCCACCTAACATGAATAGCCCAACAACAATATCAAATGAAAGTATACACAATGAAGCACCTAGATACAATCTAATATCTGCATTAGCTCTGCAAAGCACAAAAGAAATCTCCCTTTAACTACAAAATCTCCTCCACAAGTGACAAAACTATACTCCCCCTTTTTGTGATGGAATGCTAAAGGACAATCATAAGCCATCATCAAAAGGAAGTGGTGAGGACGAACGACGAAAATGCACCAAATCGGCTCTCAATGCACGTACCTCATCAAGCAAGTCCACCAAAATTTGACCATGAGCCGCCTGGACGGTCATGATAGTCTCTAAGGTACGACGTATATCGAAGTCATCCGAAGGAGGTGGAGGAACATTAGCAGCAGCAGCATCACCAACAGGATCAGCAGCATCCTCACCAGAAAGACCTATAGAAGTGGAAGGAAAGGGTGCAGTACCAGAAGGCTCAGACCTAGGATATTTAGAGCCAACTCGAAGATGAGTAGCCCTTTGCCGAAGAAAAGACGCACCTGTGGAAGCAATAACATGAATGGGCTCAGAAGAAGGAAAGTCCTTTAGACCAAGATACAACAAAATCCTATGAATGAAAATAAGATGAATAAGAGCATGAGCTGAAAATGAACTCCTATAAACTTCGTTTAAAGAACGAAGAAACAGATGAGGAAAATTGATGGGAGCATTAGTAATAAGAGCGTACAAAAACACACACCACTCAAGAGGAATGGTGTGAAGATGAGAGATAGGCCACACAGAATGACATGCTATCTTAAAGAAGGATAGTACAACTCAGATAGTTCAGCAGTGGTGATCCTAGGATAAGAATCCTACTAGATAAAAGACTCAGTGATGTATGACATAAAATCATCCAAGGGAGGAGACACATCATAGGGATAGACAGGGTGTTGGACCAAAGGTACCGCCAGAGTATCACCCACTACCGTAGGAGTAATGGTGAACTCTACACCTTGTATCCAACTCTTTACCAAAGTGTTGGGATCATAGATGCGGACAGAGATGTTCGAAAAGAACTCTCTAATCAGGGTAGCTGGAGGAGAAGGATCAAAAATATCCAACAGTGGTAACCAGCCTTGACGCTCAAAATTAGCCCTAATGGCAGGATCAACCTCATCTAACAACACCTTACGCTCAGCCCATATTTTTCTCTTAAGGTTTAGTGTCACAAAGGTCTTTTGGTTTTTCTCACTCAAAAACCTCGCACGGTCAAAAGAAGGAGGAGAAGGTGGGGGAACAGACTTATGAGCTCTAGTCTTCCTACGCATGATGCTAAGAGAAGGATGAAAACACAAAGATAGAACCAAAAAGAACAAAAACAAAATCACAAACCAAGGGTAGACTGCAAATTAGCACAAAAAATAGAAATAACAATTCTATATGATGCATGAACAGTCAAAATATCATGATGCATGTTCTAATACAGTAAAACTAAGTTCAATTTTGAGTTTATATTCATAAAATTGGCTTCAGCATAGAGTTTCTAACTAAAACCCCAAAATTTGAAAAACCACTTGTTTGTTTTTATAAAAGATTGATTGACTAATTAACCATCACACAAGCTAGAACACACATTATAATGATCAATTACATCAATTTAACAAGCCAATTTCACCAATTAAACCCAATTTAAACAAAATCCCCAATTCGAATTAATTTCAATCCCTAGAAAATTCAATTTCTCACAAATCACAAAATTGATCAAATTAACTCATCAAGAACAGGTTTATAACATCATATAAACAAAACCCAATGATCAATTTCAGAAAATAAGGCTAGATTCATTAAAAATCCCAATTGTGAATAGGTCCGAAAATTCCAATTAAAATGCATGAATTTATGCATGAAACTTGCAAATAAACACAAAAGGAGGGGTATAAGTGTCTTACCGGCCTTTGGAGAGAGAAACCTTGCAAAAGGAATGATCGAAAACGACAAAAAACAGGGATTGAGCCTTGACCAAGTCCTATGGAGAGAGAAAAAGGAAAAACTTTTTGAAAAAGTGATTTGACTCAACTGAAAATCAGATTTTAAAATACTTCTCATATGATTTTCAATTGATCGAAAATTACTTTCGATCGATCGAAACAACCCAAGACTCATAAGACATTTTAAGCACAAATTCGATTGATCGAAAAACATCCTCAATCGATCGAAATTCTGGGAAAAACAAAATTTTTGGAAAACAAAGCAATTTTGCAAGAGACTTCTCAAAGCATTGAATTTTTCAACCAAAATGCATGAGTATGAGATGAAATACTTTTTAAAAAACAAGCTTTAAATCCAGTTTTTCTCAAAAAAATGATTTTCAACCATTCTCTCTTTAAATTCTCAATCAACAAATATGTTGTGCATAATACTCAAGGTATTTTCAAACTTAGTTGGTCAAACCAAAAACACACACAATAACATATACAAAGTTTAGCAAAGAGCAACTTATGTAGTGTGTGCATTTAGTAAAAGTGTGAGGTGATATGTGAATAGAAATCAAACACAAAGTCTACAAAATTCATCACATAGAATTTGAAAGAGACTATTACCAAAAGAGTTACATCATATAACTCTTACATCTCCTAGAACAAAAGCTTGCAATCATGTAAGTTTCTTGATTTCCCTCATATTGTACACACCAATTTTAATTGTTCAGAAACTTATCAAATAGCTGGAATAAAGTACACACCAATTTTAATTGTTTGATTTAGCTTTAAGCCCAATAATGCACACATCAATTTTAAGCATTTAAACTGAGGTTACACCTTATTTTATTTTTGTGCATGTGCTACACTTTCTCGAGTACAAAATCTTACGATATGCATTAAGGTGTTCATGATTGGCTAGTGAACAGCGGTGAGATAGTTATTTATGCATTTTTCAAAAAGTTCAAGTTTGACAGTCAAAGACATGTGACTTCAAGATCAAGACAAAGTGATCAAAAACCATAAATATCTTTCCCACACAACATGCACTACGAAGCTTCTACTAGTAAAGTGTAATAAATAAGCTCATCTAAGTTAAATAAGGTACAAAGACTTGTTATGTAAAGATAATATGGCAAATCCTTGATTATAAGTCTAAGATGTGAAATACAAAACACAAAAATCTCTTTGTTTAAAAAAAAAAAATTATGACCAAAAACAAAAAACATATATTATGTTAAATGAACAATGCAAAAGTAATGCATGATAGTGCTAAACTAAGCTATAGAGGGTACAAAAACAAGAAATATCAATTTCTTAATTAATCATTGAGTACATGTACAAACTAGTACATACTCACACAAAATCAGAAATAACTTAGTACTTATATAATATATATTATTCAATTTTTTTTCATAATATCAAATATGTTCTAAATAAGGAGAGAGATATTATAATTCATGAAATCAGGAGCGTTTGTGTTATTTTCACAGAGCTTAACTATATTGCAATGTAAAAGCAAAAGGGAGTGCTAATTAAATGTGAATAGATCGTTTGTAGTTTATGTAGTAGGTAGGTTCCTTCATGCCTAACTAATATTTATTAATGGGCCAAATAAATACGGTTGACTTTCAAGTATTATTGAAGATCGTTTTTGCGTCTTACATTTTGCCACGATACGTAGCATTAAAAACGATACGCTATTCACTACCAGCCATAACATAACACCAATCTAGTATGAAAGTTTCTCAAAAAAAAAAAAAAAAAAGAAAATCTAGTATGAAAGAAAGAAAAGAAAAGAAAAGAAAAAAAAAAATTCAATTTATAACGTTAAAAAGAAAGAAGAAGAAGAAAACCAAAGAAGCATACGTTTCTGTATTCAACTTTTCATCATTCCATGCACATAAAAGTTTCTTTTGATTATCTTTATTTGAGTGTTAAAGAAAAGTATACAGTAAAAGAAAGACGAAAACGAAAAAAGAAAAAAGAAAAAAGAAAAAAGAAAAAAAAAGACAAGAAAGATAAAAATACAAGACAAATTTCCACATGAACCAAATGAAAGAGAGAGTCTTATCTACAGAGTAGAGGAATTGAAGGCCTCTCAATTTCATCTCTTCTCAGTTATTTTTTTTGGTTCTTCCCAAATATGATAAAAACAAAGAAAGATTTGGAAAAGAAATAAAAACCATGCAATTCAGCTGTGACCGTTCTTTAAATTTTCCCTATAATTATGAATATAATCTCCAAAGACTTCAAACCCGCATGCACTCGGTTGTTGTTTTTTCTCAAATCCTTTGTTTCTCTTTTGTTTTTTCTTCTCAAAGCGGACACACCACGCGTTTAGTGGGTACCGCGACGAGTCGAGTCGCTCTAGGTGCAGTGAGTCCAAACACGTCATTCATGTCCATCTCACTCGGTTTCATCCCATCAGGCAATTCCCACGTGAAGCAGTGAAGAAGGTGAGCCACACACAAGTCAAGCGCGTAGAGTCCGAGTTGCATGCCCGGGCATGACCTCCGACCCGATCCGAATGGAATAAACTCGAAGTTGCTCCCTTTGTAATCAGGCACACCTTCTTGTAAAAACCTTGAGGGCTTGAAAGTTTCAGCGTCTTCCCATGAGTTACTGTCCCTGCCAATAGCCCACGCGTTGATCATCACGCGTGACTTTGCTGGAATGTAGTAACCTGCCACCTCAGCATCCTCGGCGGTCTCGTGGAGGAGCAGTGGAATTGGTGGGTGGAGACGCAGTGTTTCTTTGAGACAACATTTAAGGTACTTGAGCTTGTCGAAGTCACTCTCTTCCACTCTCCTATCCAAACCCACCACGTCTGCTAGTTCTTCTTGGACCTTCTTTAGATCCTCTGGGCTTTTCATCAGCTCCGCCATGGCCCACTCTATTGCCGACGCTACCGTCTCTGTCCCACCAAACATCACGTCCTACAAACCAATGCATACAAGCTTATTAATGTAACTAGCTGCATCACACACGCTATTGATAATGTCATGTGAGTTAAATTTTTTAGTCGCGTTAAGTGTGATGTAATCTTTGTTACGGATAGAGCAAGTCAGCAGTGGTCCTTTGATTTAAGATATTTTTTTTTTTTGGTAAACTTGATTTAAGATATTATAATAGCTAATTGATTGATTTGCGGGTTGTTGTTAAGGTTAAGTATTAGTAAGTTGAGACGATGATGGTTAACTTGTTTGGCATGATTATACGAGTATGACTATATTTTTTTAAGCATAAGTTTTTGTACTTGCACGAATTAAAGCGTGTATACAAAGAGAAAGAAAATCAAAATTGTACTTGGTTAGCAAAAAAAAAAAAAAAAAAAATCAAAATTGTACTTATTTCATCTTTGAACCATTTGTCCCTTTCTAAAATTTCATAAAAGTGCTATATACTATTTAAGTTTTAAAAACATATCAATCTTACGCGTATCCTATTTCATAATCATTATATCAACAAGTTCAGTTTCAAAAAAAAAAAAAAAAAAATCATTATATCAACTTCATTTTTTTTGACTAATTAACATGTCCTCATGCTTACGACTATGTGAGATCATAATTATGCCGTTCCATGTTATTATTTTATTAAAAGCGTAAAGGGATATGCTTATAGAAAACGTACATTACGACGTCGCTTTTTGCCCAAAGTTGAAACAATAAATAAACTCGGCATATAAATCTTTTATAAAAAAAAATACGTCACGTTAACAACTTATATAGGCTAATTCTTTCTCCCAAAAAAAAAAAAAAAAAAAGTTATATAAGCTAATTATTAACATGACTTTTATTATGCTCAAATTCAAATATATTATCTCAATGACTATAAAAATGACAAAATTTAACTACAAAATTAGTTGTAACTTAAACTTACAACCTTACTCAATACCATTATTATTACTATATACTTTGAAAATCTAACCGTTAAATTGCATTTTCTTTATACTTTTAATACATATGTAAAATTTTGTGACAATTTGATATTATTTACTATATAATGTATAAGATTATATTTTATACATAATTTTAAACTACAAAAACTTACAATTTAAACAATTTATTGATGATATAATTGTTGATTTTTAATTTTTTAGAAATTTTACAAATATGGAGGATATAAGAAGAAAATGTAATCCAATAGTGAATTTGTCAAAATTCACTTCTAATAAAAAGATATTAAGTAAGATTGTAACCTTAAATTACAACTAATTTTTTAGCTAAACTTTGTACTGGTAAAAATAGTCAACAAAAAAAATTATGTGTTTCTTAGTATTTGATCAAAATAATATTCTTTTATTTTCAAATTTTTTTGGTTCTTTTATTTCATTTTGGGACATTTCAAAACGTTTTACTCCAATTAATACCCTTCTTTTAACTAGAGTTTAAATTATGAGTAATTTAAAAAAATTATACCTTTTTAACTAATTGTACGATAATTCTTAAAAGTTGGATTTTCTAAGCAAACGAAGCTTGTTATGAGTAATTTTTCTTACCATGATGATGGCTTTGATGTTATCTCTGGTGAGTTTAATGGAGTCATCGGACTCATTAACTTTAGCTTCCTCGCTGTAAAAAGCTAGTAAATCATCCACCATATCAGTGTCACCTTCAACGACGTCATGGTTCTTCTTCTTGTTTATGTGATCATCGATGATGTGGTCGATGAACCCGTCGAGTGACTGACGAGCCTTTTCGAGCCTGGTGTTGAGTCCTTGGGGATCAGCCCAGCCAAGCCAAGGAATAAAATCAGCAATATTGAAAGCTCCAAACAACTTAGAGAACTCTTGCAATATCGCAATGAACTCGTCTTGTCCATCGTGTGACAGCGACCCAAACGCGGCCCTGTATATGATATTCCTCGTCAGTGAAAACACAAGCTCACCTATGTTCACAGCTTTACCAGTGTTGGCTGCCACGTCTCTCACGGTCGAGTCCACCTCGTCTCGAACAGACTCCCATGACTCAGCCCTTTTGCGACTGAACAGTTTCATAACACAAAGCTTACGCATCTGGCGCCAGAAGGGTCCGTAGTGAGCAAAAGCCATGTCAGCTCGATCATAAGTAAGGTAGCTGATGGCTATGGTGGCTGGTCGATTTGAAAAGATGTTGTCTTGAACTTGAAGGACCTGTCGAGCCACATCAGGGCTCGACACAGCTACCATGTGCAAGTACCCAATACGGAGGTGAAGAATACCGCCAAATTGCTTAGCCAATTTGGCTAGTCCTCGATGAGTTAATTGATCCATCAAAGACATGTTACCGATAATTGGTAACCCTTTAGGTCCTGGTGGATATGGCAACCTTCGACGAGTTCGAAATACTAGACCCAATAAGAATAGTAAAGGAATGGTGAATAAAAGTGTCATAGGCAAAGGTTGTAAGGCTTGCAGAAGAGAATCCATTTTTTTTTTAAGGGGGATAAGAATGCAACTCTAAATGTTGCTAAGTTGGAGAAGATATTATGGGGTCTTATATAGTAGTTTGCGGGGGTATGAGCTGCCCAAGTTAGGTACTGTTGAATGATTTGGTCACGCTATTAGTTTTTAGAGATTTCGTGAGAGTATTAGTTTAGTAGTTTTATATTTGTTGTTTTGATTGATATGTTTTAGAACGAAGGATGTAATCAATTCAAATAAATTAAGGTAAACACTAGAACCATTTAGTAAACGAAGAACGGGGATTTTCACACCACCGACTGGGCTTGGAATCTTGTAGAGGTTTTTTATTTTATTTTATTTTATAAATTGTCTTCTTGAGTATACATATTTAGGCACATATATACGTCTATTTCAAGTGAAATACCGGTGTATAATACTATAATGTTATCATTGTTATGTTATTTAAACTAATGCGATATTAGATTTTTTTTAGATTTATATAGTAACTTTTTATTAAAATCATAAAATGAATGTATTTAAAATGCAGATGATATAGTACAATTTTTTTTTTTCTTTTGGATAGAGCGATGTACAAGTAAATTTTTGGATACAATTATTCTTTGGAATTAATCCCAACGATACTAAATTGTAAGAATTAATACCACATTTTTTTTATTAGAATAACTACCTCAAACTTGAGAAAAATAAGATAATGACGTCCGTGGAAAAACATTAAGGAAATTAATTCTGAAAGCTTAGAATGTCGGTTTAAATTGAATTATATAGCTCAACTAATTAAGTAACTATATTTATCGTATCAAAAAAAAAAAAGGAGAAAAATGTAATTGCGCATAGATTTTGCATGGCCCTCTCTAGGAAGGAGGAAAAATTATTAAATACTCCCGGAGTACCATAAATATGTATTCCTTCCTCTCACATAAATGGTGGGTCCCACCATGAATTTAATTAGTAAGAACCACAATTCATGTGAGAGGAGAAAGTACACATTTATGATATTCTGAAAGTATACAATAATTTCCTCTCTAGGAGAGTTAGTTGCTGCCACTTAGACCATGCTTATTTTCCGGATGATGAATAAATAATACGTCCAGCTTTATAAATTATTAAGAGAGATGCTACGTCTACAACAATTTTACAATATTTTTACAACAAATCATAGGTGGTTAGTTGTTATTGGTTCAAATTTGAAACTAACACTAAAATTACTTTTTTGCCCTAACAATAACTACCAATAACAACCTGCCACTTAGGAAATGTTGTAGAAATGTTGTAAAATTGTTGTAGACATAGCATTTCTCAATTATTAATGCTATTAATTCTGGCTTGTTGGGAGCTTAGCTACTATTCCCCACCATAAGATTGTTATAAATTTCTTCTAATATTATTCAATTGCAATTCATTATGCAGGAAATTAACAAAATGAATATGCTTAACACATGGTTGCCTTCCATTAAAAAAAAAAATTGTAATAGTAAAATAAACATATGGTTGCCCAGATTTGAGCATGCTAAAAACATGCTTAAATACTTTTCGTTGAGATATCAAAATAATGTTTGGCTTTTTTACCTTTTCTTTTAAAAATCTTTAACATATCAAATAGAGGGAGGGAGGTTCAAATCTTAAACATGTTAGATTAGTGATGATATGGATTTTTAGTGACATTGATGTACACCAAAAGCTTGATATGTTAATCATATCAAATGGCAGTGATTAGGTCTTATTTTTTGTTTGGGTATGAATAAATTGGAACATTCAACTCCTCTACAGAAAAAAGCAAGTTAAATATATTCATTAAAAAAAAAAGAAGCAAGTTAAATACCAATATTCCCTTCTTTGTATTATCCAGGGGGTGTGTTTCTTTTCTGTAGAATAAACCCAAGTCCAATAAATATTTGAGCCATTCAGAATAATCATTTCGTTCTTAGATTTATTTACAGAAAAGTCATAATAAAAACAAATTTTGGTTCCTGTATGATAAAAATTGAGGTAGCTACCAACTTTTTTTGAATGTCACCCATGCTGATCACTTCACGAATTAGCTCCAAAATTAGTCGGTTTATGTCATCTTTCGCCAGAGCAGAAAAGTGATGCCTGACCTTATGAGTATCGTGATCCAGTCGCTCTCCTGGTTAGACATTAGAACCAATGATGGTTTCATTTTACCATTTTCTTTTTTCTCTCCCTCTATATTCTTTTTAATCAAAATCATCACAGTTAGTGCAGATTTGTGGCATAATATTCACTCAAAATTATACTTTATTTCTAAGATAAGACCATATATTGCGTGCTTTAGCCTTTAACATCACTATAGCGTCATTATCATGTTAAAAGCTCTTTTATCTGTGTGTGTGTGTGTGTGTGTGTATTGGGGAGTGATATGATATTTCCACGCTTGTATTTCTAACTCACTCAATGGGAAAGCCACTACGAACGGGGCTTAGCTATCTTAAGCATAAAATTTCAAAGCCTGATAGTGAACAACATTAATATATTTGCATATATAATTCCATTACCTTCTAGAGTGACCAAAAAAAAAAAAAAAAAAAAGTATATAGACACAAAAAATTTGACACCTTATGATATGTTAGATTGTTAGTAATAGGTAAAAAAATAATATTAGCAATGTGCCCAGATGAGAAACAGTATAACCTTGTCAACTCAACTATTATATAAAATGTTGCTAAATTTTTTGTGTATGTAGCATTGCTCCAAAAATATTTAAGACACAGCAGATTCGTTACTAATAAAAATCTTGACTCATTTTTTATGTTCCTTTTTTATGTTCATTAATCATAACTTACCACATTATTTTTTTTCCTTATAAAATTATTATAACTAAAAGAAAATTATTATACACATAAAAAGTTGAGATGGATGGGGTATAAAATGAAACACAATAAATCAAAAAATTTATATTCATCACCTTTTAGTCATCTTTCGGCTGAAATTTTAAAAAAAAAAATGGAAAAAAAAAAAGAAAAAAAAGAAAAAAAAAAGAAACCCCACCTTATAGAAATGAAAAACATGGGAAGGTGCCACGTCATATCGTAAATCTGTATATTGTGCCTAATGATCATTTTCAGCATTATTAGTTTTCAAAGTTGGCCTATCAAATTATTTAGATTTAGAGGCAAGGATTAAAGAGAGAGCAGGACTGGTCCACCAAAAATATGATTAACTACATTCAAGTTTCTAGACAAGACCTCTGATATATGGTAGCGGTCAAAATCTCCAACTGCCCCAGCTCAGACCAACAAAAAATCTTTTTTATTTTAATTTTTTTAAAAATATAATAATTTTGGCTTATTTATTTATTATGGACCACAAATATTACTGGCCTAAGAAAAACAAGGAAAAAAACGGCCTTTTTTTTTTACTTAGTTTACCTAGTAATAGTGTGTAGCAATTATCACCTTTTATGATTGCATGTTTGAACAAACGAAGTCGTTCTTCCCATTTGAAGATGAAAGCCTAAAGCACAATCCTAATCGTAAAAGCTTTACTGATAATACGTACTGATGCATGAAAGTTGCAATTATCTATAGCATATATACATAGCAATAGCATGCAGAGTAAAGCTTGTACCTAACGTATAGATTTTTGTTTTTGCGGGGTCGGAGACTCGTCGGAGCAGAGGTTGATAATTCAAATTTTTTTTTTTCAATTGAATGTACGTATCCCGTAGTCTCATTATATATATTTTATTAAAGTCGAACTATGATTGAATTTTAAAATAAATCCAATGTAGCTTCTAGTTGAAGCCTAATTTTGTGTCATATTATCAATTTAATTTTTTTTAATCTTCTTAATTTTGGTGTCAAGCACGAAAGGGAACTACAAGTCTACAATAATAACATAAATTTAACCATTGTTTTGGGATTAGTTGATTTTAACTTTTAAATATCTATAATTTTTATTTATTTTTGCATGTTTCGTCAAATAAAATGTCATGCAGCACGAAAATTTATTAATTATGTTACCAACTAAGTAGGTTGAAATAAATTGTTGATTAACACATCAAGAGTTCGAGACGCAAGTGGTACATAATATATATATATATATATATGTTACCAACTAAGTAGGTTGAAATAAATTGTTGATTAACACATCAAGAGTTCGAGACGCAAGTGGTACATAATATATATATATATATATATCATTCATTGCTGTCAAATGGCATGGGATTGAAGAATTTGTTAGGTTTTAAGGAATTAGGAATTAATGTATTAGAATTTCATTTTGTAATGTTGGCAAACCATGATCAAAATATTTTAGCCGTGTTTAGACTTGCTCAAAGTATGTATTTTTATGTAAAGTTGGAATTGAGTTACTGCAGGATTTACTGTGTAAATTTGTCTGGCTCAATCGATCGAGAATTAGACTCGATCGATCGAAAGTCATGCAGATTGTTTTTTTCTGCAAAATTTCCAACTCAGTCCAAGCACGTTTGACGTGTAAGGTTTTATGTTTAGCCATAGGTATAAAAGGATAAACCTTAGCCACGTTTTGAGGTTGCTTTTTATGCTGTGTGTGTGAATTTTTTATGAGATCCAAAGGTGTTTGCCTTCACACATACTTAGGGTTATCAAGGATCAAGACTATGTCAAGAACTTGGTGATCGTTTTAGTTGCAGATTCAAGAGCTTAAAGATACACAAGCAGGAGTACTTGTACTTGCTGGGAATCCAAGAAAGAAGTAGTCCATGGACTCGGAATTGTCACGTGATCGTGGTAGTAAGTTTCCTACTCGAGGTAGCAATAGGATGTTAGTGGTCTAAGTTGCTATTATGTAAACTTCAATTCTTTCATAGTGGATTCGGTTTTACCTTGAGGATAGTTAAGTTAAATCCTCTCTAGGTTTTTTACCGGTTTGGTTTTCCTAGGTCATTATATCTTTGTGTTTTTTATTTTCCGCACTTTACATTGGTATGATATATTTGTGTTAACCTAGATTTGATAATTTGACTAAGTAATCACTTGGCTAATTAACTAGGTTAATCTGGTTGTGTTGTAAGGGGTCTAAAAACGTATAGAATCCACTTCGAAAATTTATTACTTACTCATGATTGCTTTTTTTTAATATACAGAAAATTTATAGCTCCACATTAAAAAAAAAAAAAAAAAAAAAAAAAAAAAAAAAAAAAAAAAAAAAAAAAAAAACCCTAATGGTAATTTCTCTTACAGGCCTCTAGATTGTTGAGTGCTTAGAAGTTGGTATGCCAAATAATGTGTTTAAGAGTTAAAAATCTTGTTAAACCAGAGGAAATTAAGATCAACAAATAATAGTGGATTCTCATAATGATGGAATGATAAAAGGGTGTGTTGAACCACTGCCATAAAATTATTTTAAAAGCTTTAATTTTTTTTATAAATTGTTTAAGTTTATTTTAAATGTATCCATTTATATGCATAGGGTTACAAGAAAATAACCAAGGGAAGCTCGTATTTCAATCAAAGTGTTTTTAGTATAAACTGGAAGAATTCTAAATAAGTTAATTTGTTAAGTGTGGTTCTCTCTACATAATACTTGAACGATGATTATCAAAAAAAAAAAAAAAAAAAAAAGAGAGAGAACAAAAACCGCTAGAGGTACGTCTTTGATTACATCACATTTCATTACATATGGCACCCGAATCTCCTTTATATCTCGTCGTTTAGTAAATTTTTTTATTGACTTTTGTGCCATCTATTATGAAATTTGCGCTCCACGAATTAATTTCATCATGATATTTATATAATGTTTTTACCATTTATCTAAGTATTATTATTATTATTATTATTATTATTATTATTATTATTAAGAGAATTTCAATATATGGTGTCCGCTCTTGATGATAGCTATTTTATCATCAGACCAAGACACCAATCAATTTCTGGTATAGGCGGAGATTAAATCCTAGATCTTTTATTCAACTATCAGAGATTTTACAAGTTAAACTAACTAGAGTCCACAAATCTCTTAATCTTGATGCATGTCTTTAGACTTTGCTTAAAAATAAATAAATTTAGGGTCGTGTTAACGAGTATCTTAGGAGAACATATTAAAGATTAATAAATGTTTAGTTATAAACTGTAATGCACACTTTTAAAAAATAAAATACACGTGTTAATAATTTATTAGCTTAGATGCACAAATTTATTACGGTTGTTTGTATTTGTGTTTTTTTTTTTTTTTGGTGGATATATGTGTACCATTTTACTTTATTTTTGAAAAATATATAAAAAAATTATTTAATAAAATATTAAATGCATTTTAAATATTTAATCACTGCCAATAGTACATTTGTTAACAAAATCTATAAATGAATTCACTTGAATAACACACTTGATTAAAGTTATTCTTCCCCATAACTCTTTTTAGTACTTTACTTAAAAGAAAAAAGAAAAAAAAAAGTTGTGAAATTGATGAAGAATGGAAAAATAATAACTGTAGGGACTAGGTTTGAGCACTTCCGCTATAAGATGAGTGGACTCAAGCCCAGCTAGCCCGATACAATGAATTTGTAGAGAGCGGGTTAAAGGGGCGGGTTTTAGTGAATGGACAGCGGTTAGTGTGGCGTTCATAGTGACCAAACTAAGTTGAACCGAGTTTGATGAAGAAGGTTTATTCCTGGCTCCATTTTGTGAGCTCTTTTCCAGGGAGGACTAGTTAGCCTTCCTTCTTCCCCTCCCCCTCCTTCGGAGAGAGGCCCATTTTTTAGAAGGGTTTTTTACATTATATATCTCTTTTCAGTTGATCCTAACCCTACATTTGTCTACCAGGCAGGTCACTACTCTAGTGCTTGTCTCATCAACCATTTTTCCATTCTTCTGTGAGTCGTAGCTACCAAGGCTGCAGCGTTCAAGGGTCATCTCCTCATTAATTTGGCCAGAACGCCAGCGGTGAGCATTTAATGTGGAAGTGACAGTTTGTCTTAGATTTTCTCCTCCACCGTCCTCTCGTGATCGACACATTATACTTGTTCTTTCCCCTGGGGTGCTTTGGGAGGCTGCCTTTGATGGGGTGTAGACTCTCCCTCCTCTGGTCGAGGTTGGCCTAGGACACCGTTGTCCTCGGCAGTCCTCCTAGGTGATTCGGACTTTTTCACGTTGTCTTCGGAAGTTTCTTCCTCCTCGGCATGGGCCTTGGGCTTGGTACGAAGTGGGCTGGGGTTGCCTAATTCTTTGGCCCCACAATAGCCCCTCAAAATCCTGCTGTCAGGCTTCTTGGGCGGAGAGGAGGATTTTGATGTCCTCGGGCCTTTGCCATGGCTTATCAAGTCTTGTTCTCTATTAGCGCCAGAGTCTTTTCACCTGTCCAAGGCATGCTCCTGACGTTTCGGTGTACGAGGCGCGCTCTCATTAATGTCCTTGTGAAGTAGCGCAGATCTAACGGTTGGGAATTTCTTGGGAAATTGGGTGGGATTTGCTTCGCTGTATCTCTCTCCTCGAGTTTCGTGCAGATTAACTCTTACTAGATTTTCACCTTCTATATGAGGCCCTCGGGGGGAATTTGTTCTTTCTCATTTAAAAATCCCCATGTTCAGCAAAAACTTCACACTCTCCACACTTTAGGTATTGCCAGGGGCTTTGCCAAGGTCGTGATCAAGGCTTAGGGAATGAGATGGCCCTGGATAAGGGTAAGGACAAGGAAGCACCGGACAAAGATGTTCATTCCCTTCAACCGAGCAAGAAAGAAGGCCTTCCTCCTTTAGCCAAGAATCGAAGTAAGCGTGGGTCGCATCAAATTTCCGGCGCGCCAAAGTTTGGGTCTCGCGTTGATGATGGGACCCTGATGAAGGTTTGCGAGATTGTTGAACGAGTGACACCCGAGTGCTGCCCTCTCCTAATGCCTAGTTATCATGAAACTGGGAGAGAATCAAGGGAACATCATAGGATGGGGCCATCAGGCACCTCTACCTTTTCTTATTTCTTATTGCCGGTGCCATCCCCACTGGCTTGATTGCTGCTGGGACGAGGCTATGAATCTACCATTCCCGTGGGCTTTCTCTTTTAGAGTTAGCCTCAAAACAAGCCTGCCTCAGCCTCTCCCACTGTAGTTAGCTTTAAAACAGGCCTGCCATAGCCTTTTCCATTGTAGCTAGCTTTAAAACAGGTCATCTGATGTATGATGTATCTTTCTTTTACTTAATAAAAGAGTGTTGTTCTTCTTACTTTACGAATCTTTTGTTTTCTTTGCAATAATTATTGAATGTGTTATATATATATATATATATATCAATGGGACTTAGACTTAAGGCCGTTAGAAGTAATTGAAGAATTGTCACCCTAATTTCGACGAAACCGACGATAGCCCTTGGTAGTTATCTTTAGCTAAGTTAACAATATAGGAATGACCAAGAAAATAATCGGGTGCTCTGCCCTGTGGACTGTGTGACTAGCCGAGGATCGTTTTCCCATAGGCTTGAGTCCGAAGACTATGCAATACCTTGGTTCTGTCTAACACTTAGCTCTTTCTGAAGTACCTAGTTTCCCCACAAGTTTGAGTCCGATGACCATGCAATACCTAGGTTCTGTCTAGGATCTAGTTTTCTTCTTGAAGTAGTTAGTTTCCCCACAGGCTTGAGTCCGAGGACCATGCAAGACCTTGGTTCTGTTTAACACTTAGCTTTTTCTGAAGTACCTAGTTTCCCCACAAGTTTGAATCCGAGGACCATGCAATACCTTGGTTCTGTCTAGGACCTAGTTTTCTCTTGAAGTAGTTAGTTTCCCCATAGGCTTGAGTCCGAGGACCATGCAAGATCTTGGTTCTGTCTAACACTTAGCTTTTTCTAAAGTACCTAGTTTCCCCACAAGTTTGAGTCCGAGGACCATGCAATACCTTGGTTCTGTCTAGGACCTAGTTTTCTCTTGAAGTAGTTAGTTTCCCCACAAGCTTGAGTCCGAGGACCATACAAGACCTTAGTTCTGTCTAACACTTAGCTTTTTTTGAAGTACCTAGTTTCCCCATAGGTTTGAGTCCGAGGACCATACAAGACCTTGGTTCTGTTTAGGACCTAGTTTTCTTTTGAAGTAGTTAGTTTCCCCACAGGCTTGAGTCTGAGGACCATGCAAGACCTTAGTTCTGTCTAACACTTAGCTTTTTTTGAAGTACCTAGTTTCCCCACAAGTTTGAGTCCGAGGACCATGCAATACTTTGTTTCTGTCTAGGACCTAGTTTTTTCTTGAAGTAGTTAGTTTCCCCATAAGCTTGAGTCCGAGGACCATGCAAGACGTTGGTTCTGTCAAACACTTAGCTTTTTCTGAAGTACCTAGTTTCCCCACAGGTTTGAGTCCGAGGACCATGCAATACCTTGGTTCTGTCTAGTACCTAGTTTTCTCTTAAAGTAGTTAGTTTCCCCACAGGCTTGAGTCCGAGGACCATGCAAGACCTTGGTTCTGTTTAACACTTAGCTATTTCTGAAGTACCTAGTTTCCCTACAGGTTTGAGTCCGAGGACCATGCAATACCTTGGTTTTGTCTAGGATCTAGTTTTCTTTTTGAAGTAGTTAGTTTCCACACAGGCTTGAATCCAAGGACCATGCAAGACCTTGGTTCTGTCTAACACTTAGCTTTTTCTGAAGTACCTAGTTTTCCCACAGGTTTGAGTTCGAGGACCATGCAATACCTTGGTTCTGTCTAGAACCTAGTTTTCTTTTTGAGGATCAGCCCTATAATGGAGGTACGGAGCACACGGCTGATGCCAGAAGCCCTTAGGGCTGTGTCCCACACAGCAAGCCGCCCCATATAATCAGCACGTCGAGGTGTCGACTTGAGCCAGCGCTGAGTTATGACAAAGGCCGTGTATGCTCCCAGAAACAATGGTGGTGCTTTCGTGCAGCCTGCACAACCATCAAAGTAGCCTTCTCTAGGGACCCCTAGCGATGGGAGCTTGGGCCCATCTTGACTAACCGCTGCACCCGCTATCACACAGGCCCTTTCCCACAGACGGCGCCAATTGTAAGGACTGGGTTTAAGCACTTCCACTATGGGATGAGTGGACTCAAGCCCAGCTAGCCCGATACAATGAATTTATAGAGAGCGGGTTAAAGGGCCGGGTTTTAGTGAATGGACAGCGGTTAGCGTGGTGTTCATAGTGACCAAACTAAGATAAACCGAGTTTGATGAAGAAGGTTTATTCCTAGCTCCATTTTGTGAGCTCTTTTCCAGGGAGGACCAGTTAGCCTTCCTTCTTCCCCTCCCCTTCCTCCGAAGAGAAGCCCCTTTTATATCTCTTTTCAGTTGATCCTAGCCCTACATTTGTCAACAATGCAAGTCACTACTCGAGTGCTTGTCCCATCAGTCGTTTTTCCATCCTTCTGTGAGTTATAGCTACCAAGGCTACAGCGTTCAGGGGTCATCTCCTCATTAATTTGGCCAAAACGCCAGTGGTGGGCATATAATGTGGAAGTGACAGTTTGTCTTGGATTTGCTCCTCCACCGTCCTCCCGTGATAGGCACATTATACTTGTTCTTTCCCCTGGGGTGCTTTGGAAGACTGCCTTTGATGGGGTGTAGACTTTCGTTCCTCTGGTCGGGGTTGGTCGAGGACACCGTTGTCCTCGGCAGTCCTCCTGGGTGATTCGGACTTTTTCACGTTGTCCTCGGAAGTTTCTTCCTCTTCGACATGGGCCTTGAGCTTGGTATGAAGTGGGCCGTGGTTGCTTAATTCCTTGGCCCCACAATAACTAAAAATATATAATTTCACAATATTTTACGGTTCTTGGCAGATGGCAAAATTTCCCTATAGAAATTAGAAAGTGATTCAATTGCACAACACAACCCTGAATACACAAGCCTCAAAAGTACATTTATCATTGGTAACTCTTAACAAATTTTTTAAAATTTATCCAAATTCCTCTAAGGGTTGTCCTTCTCAGAGCATCTCCAACAGCTATTGTAAAGTTAAATTTGGACCACCAAATGTTACTGTACACACTCCAGCAGCTTCTCCAAACGCACATCTACTCTAAATTTATTTTTCAAGTTGCTACAGTAATTCTCTGAATGTAAAGAACACTGTAGCAACTCTACTCCTTATTTTATCTTAAAAAAATACCCGGCTGAATAAAAAAAAAAAAAAAAAATTCTTTCTCTTTTCTCCTCTGTTCTTTGTTCATCTGTGTCTCTCTCTCCAACGGTAAAACACAATCAAAACACACACAATCTAAAATCAGAATAGAAACAACAGATCAAGAACAAGAAAAAATACAAATTTAATTAGAACAACAAATCTAAAATCAAAACAAAAACAACAGATCATGAGCTTGAAAGCCTATCTAAGCTCCCTTGTAAGAACAAAGTGCATCAGAACAAGAAAAGAAGGAAGAAGAAAAAAAAAAAAAAAAAGATCGACGAATGTATGGTCGGTTGTGTGTGTGTGTGTGTGTGAAGTGAGCTCAAGAGGAAAGAAAATAGAAGCAAAATAGAAATCAAAAGATCACGCTAGAGAGTCTTCTAGAATCAAGTAGAAATAGAGAAAGTAAAAAAAAAAAAAAAAAACCAAGAGAGCTAGAGAATGAAAGAGAGAGTCCGGAGTGTTCTTGAATGTGAGGGAGAAAAAGAAAATAAAAGGAGGGGGTGGGGGGATAGATATAGGTGGACACGTGTGTGGTGGTTAAAAACAAGAAAAAGAAAAAAAAAGAAAAGAAATAAAGTATGGATGAGAATGGATTGAAAGAAAGAAAAAATAATATAAAAATAAAAAATCTTAATTGACAAATGCTATCACAATATTTTTACAATAAATTTTAAGTAATAGACTATTATTAGTTAATATTAGTGAGTAAAAAAATAATTTCAATGGTGAATTCAAATTAAAACTAGTAACAATTTTTTACATAAATTTTGTTGTAAAAGTATTGTGAAAAATGTTGTAAACATAACACTTTTCATTGAAAAATATAATTGTTGGGATGAATATAAGAAAAATAAATAATGATAAAAAAAGAATAAAGAATGAGTGAAAAAATAATATTTAAATGAGATAGAGAATGAGATAGAGAATCTGTTGGAAAGTGTATTTGAAAAAGTGGATAGGTAAAATCTAAATGTTACTGTTCATTCTCCAAACAGTACAAAAATTTAGAGAAGCTGCTGGAGATGCTCTCAAGCATAATAAGGGGTGTCCATTAGTTATAACTTATCAACCTATTTCTCTCTCTCTCTCTCTCTCTCTCTCTCTCAAAAAAAAAAAAAAAAAAAACTTGTACTAGTTTTTTTTTTTTTTAGAAGGAAGACGTTGAACTTTTATTAAGTAATTCTAGCTAAATCAGCTTGGAAGACAGGAAAAAAATGTGGTGGAACACTCTCCATCCACACAACAAAGTCAGAGATATGCTTAGCATACCTAGCTAGACTATGAGCAACCTTATCACATGAGAGTAACGTAATTGATTAAAAAAACTAGAACAACGATGCACATCCTTAAGCAAGACTCCACTATAGGACAGCACCTCTAAACTGTCTGCCAACCTTTTCATTAAAATTTGCGAATCCCCCTCAAGGACAGCAACTCTAAAACCAATATCAGAAGCAAACTGAAGGGCTTTACACGCAGCTAATGTTTCAACCTCCTTTGCTGAATACGTCTGATTAATTTGTTGCGACATTGAAGCGAGAACCTAGCCAGCACTGTCACGAACAACAACACCAATTCTTGATTTTTTCAACTTTGAAAAATTAGCTCCGTTGAAGTTTATCTTCACTGCATCTGCCTGTGGAGGTTGCCAACAAGCATAAGGTTGCGAAGGACGAGGTGAAGGCAAAGGATTTATCTCAAGGAACTCAGCCAAGTGGGCTTCACACTCCTGTGCTAGCTGTTGCAGATTACAGCAAGGCTGTTGTAGTCGTGTTTTGTTCCTTTGAGTCCATATTGCCCAGACCATAAAAGCAAACAAATCAGGCCTGTGGTGCTCCTTCATAATCCAAGAAAGTAACTCCCTAAAATCCAGAAATTGTGTGGACGTACGGCATGCCCATAGCTCAGAGTCCGACCATACTACATCAAGCGTTGGGCACAACCAAAAAGTGTGGAGAGTATGTTCATCAGTTTCACAGCATCTGTCACAATGTGGGTCTTCAATGATTGTTTGGCACGTTAAGTTCAGTTTAGTTGGCAATGAGTTTCGGCAAGCTCTCCAAATAAAATTCTTAACCTTGTTTGGAACATGTAGCGACCAAATACCTTTCCACAAACCCTTGTCCAGCCCCTTACCTCCATTCGGAAGTACCAACTCTGCCTCTTCCTTAAGGAAACAATATCTAGATTTACATGTGTAACTTCCATCCCTTACCCAAGGCCAAAAAATGATATCCTTAGATTCAGCTTGTGCAAGAGGGAGTGATTCTATTAATTCAACTTCTTGTGGAGCAAAAAAACCATCAACCATCCCGTGATCCCACTGCCTTTTCTCTGCATCTATCAAAATATCCACTATTGCATCCTCCACTAAAGGGATTGGAGGTGATGACAGCAAAGGTGGATGTTTTCTTGGCAACCAATGATGCTGCCAAATTTTGACAGATTTCCCATTCCCTATCCACCACCTTGAACCTCTGAGGAACACATCCCTACCCTACAAAATGCTTCTTCAAGCATAGGAACCTGATCTTGAATCCTTCGCCTCTATGATTGAGCATGTGGGGAAGAATTTTGCCTTGAATACCTTATAAAAAAGAGAGTCTGTATTTTTTAACAATCTCCAAGCTTGTTTTGCCAACAAGGAGTCATTAAATAAAGCCAAATCTCTAAACCCCATACCACCCACTATTTTTGAGTTTGTCAACACTTCCCACTATTTTTGAGTTTGTCAACACTTCCCACTTCACCCAATGAATTTTTCTCCGGTCTCCACGATGGCCCTAAAATTTTTTTTTTGATCAAGGCTTCAATTTCATTGCATAACCCCAATGGGAGCTTGAAAAAACCCATGCTAAAAGTCGTAATAGCCTGAATGACAGATTTTAAGAGCATTTCCCTACCTGCCTGAGACAATAATTTCCCTTCCTAACCCTGCAGCTTCCTCAAAATTTTTTCTTTTATAAAATTAAAGCTCTCTTTTTTTCTCCTCCCCACTAAAGAAGGCAAGCCAAGGTATTTTTCATACTCGGTGATTTCTTGGAGTCCCAAAGCTGTTTTGATTGCTTGCTTTTGAGAATCTGGTGTGGCTTTGCTGAAAAAAATGGCTATCTTATTTCTGTTAACTTTCTGACCCGAGGCTTGCACATAGGATTCCAAGATTTGGAGAACCTTTTCATATTCTTCTGAGGTAGCCCTACGAAATAGAAGACTATCATCTGCAAATAATAGATGGGTTAATTCAGGTCCTCCTCTACACAACGAAAAACCTTTAATATCACCCCTCCTTGTTACACTATTAATAAGACCATGCAGCCCCTCCATGCATAGAAGAAATAGAAAAGGAGAAAGTGGGTCTCCTTGCCTGATTCCTCGCGAAGGATACACCATCCCCTTCGGTTGCCCATTGATTAAGACTGAATAAGAAACTGTCCTAACACACACCATCATTAGGCCAATCCAATTTTCACAAAAACCCATATTTCTCATCAGGTTTTCAAGAAAAGACCATTCCACCCGATTATAGGTTTTACTCATATCAAGTTTGAGAGCCATAAAGCCATTATCTCCAGATTTATATTTTTTCATACTATGGAAGGTCTCAAAAGCCACCAGGATATTATCAGTAATAAGACAATCCTTTGTAATAGCAGATTGGTGTTTAGTAATGATTGAAGGCAACAACTTCTTTAATCTATTAGCAAGGAGTTTTGAAAAAATCTTATACAATACATTGTATAGGCTAATAGGGCGATACTCAGTAATATACTCTGGATTTTTTTAATTTTTGGAATGAGTGCAATAAAGGTATGGTTAACGGGATGAGGCAATGTACTTGAATTTAGCTAGGAAAGGATCGAACTGATAACATCCTGATTCACCGTTTGCCAGAAGTGTTGGTAAAACAATGGAGGCATGCCATTAGGACCAAGGGCCCTAAGCGGCGCCATTTGTTTCAAAGCTGCTACAACTTCATGTTCCATGAATTTTCCAATTAGCGATTGATTAATCTCTTCAGTTATGACTTGTGGTATTTGATCCAATGTAGCAGCCTGATTTTCTGGAGTGGAGGTGGAGAACAAATTTTGGTAATAATTTAGAATAATGGATTCAATATCTACAGGTTTTGCTGCCAAGAATTATGTTTATCCCTTGTTCCTCCAATAGTATTTTTCCTATGTCTCTGGGTTGCTTTGGTATGGAAGAATTTTGTGTTGCTATCACCATTAGACAACCAAAGGACACGAGACCGCTGCTTCCACATCCATGCTTCTCTGTCTAGGAGAATGTTTATCTCATGCTTGAGTTCTCTTACCCGAAAATTTAGGCCACTACTCACTGCTTCCAATTCAGCTTGAACCAACAACTTCCTCTTCCTTTCTAATTCCAATCTGACATTCCCGAAAATATTCCTGTTCCACCAAGCCAAATCTTTCCCACACCTTTCCACCTTTTTAATGTGGCATCTTCACCTACTTCACTAATTGAGGAACACCAAGAAGCTTCAACTGTTTCCCCACAACGATTATCTGAAAGCCACATCTCCTCAAATCTGAAGCTCTTTTTCCTTGGTGGAGGTTCCAGGCCTAACCAATTTAGGAATAAAGGAACATGATCCAATGAATCTCCACCACCCTTCCATACACGAGTGCCTTCGCATGTACAAATTATAATGTGGCACAACTTATGATTTCCATGATTCCATCAACATGTAGGAAATTACTTTAATACCATTTGTCATGACCCAAGTAAGTAAAGCATTGATCACATTTATGATAAACACCAAAAGTACTAATCAAATTGCAATCATTAGGATTTATTGTAATTGCTTGTATGACATCCCATATTAAATGGATTGAATTGGATATAGCCTATTTGAGGCATGTCTTTAAACTTTACTTGAAGACATATGAAAATAATATATATCTTTAGGAATGGATAGGGTTATAAACTAATCCAAGTGACGACTTTACTTAAACATAAATGGAAAAAAATTATCCTAATCAGAATATGCAAATGGAAATATTCATGAAATTTCTAGATATGTGAGATGCAAAAATAGAGAAAAATATACGCCAAAGAAAAATAATCACACACAAGACAGTATTTACGTGATTTGGCAATTTGCCTACGTCCACGGAGTTGTAGGGATTTCGCTATTCTCAGGAAAAAAAAATACAAGATGCGGTAGTACAGTTTTTTCTCTCAAATACAACATCAAAACTCTAATCTCCAAAACAACAGTTTTTATATCCTGTGCATAGGATTCAAAATGGGCTACAAAATGGGCCAACAGTTTTTATATCCTCCACTCCATGGACTAAGCCTCAGAAAATTTCTCATTAAAAACCGTAACAATATTATTTCGGATCGAGTCATAATCCGGATCAAACATAAACTAGACTCCACAAAGCCCAACAAGTGGTATCAGAGCCCATTGTGGTGTGAGGCAAAGGTGGCAAAGGTTATCAAGGTTTCTTTTGCAGATAGAGTGGGAACGGGGTGTGTGTACTTGAAGCCCTTTCGCAAATGGAGTAGGGAACGGTATATTGCACCAAGAAAGCCAATAAAACCCACACAAATGATCTTGGAAAATGCCCAACAAAGGAATATTATTGCCAATGGTGCTAGACAATAATGAGGTGTAAGGTTCCCATGGAGGATAAAAGAAGTGTAGGGTTGACATGTGAAGGTCCATGGATGATGCACTAGTGAAGGAAAAAGTCCATTAGGCAAAGGGGTGCGAGTAGGACTTATTTGTGGCTCATAGAGAGGTCTTGAAACCCACAAAGAGGCAAAGACTCACGTGAGGGGGAGATTGTTGGGTATATATGTGTGAATGAAGTCCCACATTGAAAAAAGATGAGAAGAATTAGTGGTTAATATAACATAATTGAGCACATACCTATTGGGCTTAGGCCTTTTGGGTTAAAGTATGTCTCTATATGTTATATTTATTACTCAAAGAAGCTCCCAAAGGTGTTTATCTCCCCAACATATGCAATTCACTTGAATAACACCCAAATAAGGGATGGAAGAAATATTCTTAAAATATTATTTTCACTCCTTCCCTTGCCCTCTTTCCAAACAATTTGTAATGGTTTTGAAATTTAGAACAAATGGAGATATTGAGATACCATGGATTAGCATAGGCCCACGGATTAGTTTTCTTGCCAATGGCCACATGTGCATTAGGAGGAAGAAGTAAAGAATTATATTATAAAGTTTATGGTTGTAGGTGAAAATTTGATAATTAAACCATTAAAAGTGAATATATGTTTGTAGACAACCCGTCTTCTTAACCCCGAGAAAAATTACAAAAGATGGGTAAAACGGCCAATTATATAATCCAAGGATAAAATCACTATTTTACATGTTCATAAAAATTTCACAAGTGACCTAATATAAAAATTCATATCATAATGATCAATATTGAATTAGGGGTAAATTGGTAACTTTCATGTGAATGTTGGAAGTTTGGATTATGTCACAAGAATTAGGGGTAAATCACTATTTTACATGTTCATAAAAATTTCACAAGTGATCTCGTATAAAAATTCATTTCATAATGGTCATTATTGAATTAGGGGTAAATTGGTAACTTTTATGTGAATGTTGGAAGTTTGAATTATGTCAGAAGAATTGATGATTTTCATTAGTTGGAAAATGATTTTAAAGTTAGGATGAATGCATTGAATCAAAATCAATTGATTTTTATTGGTCTATGAGAGGAGCAAAAAAATTAGGTTAATTTAAACTTTAATTATCATTGGTGCAATTGTAAGATTATCATTATCATGCATGCATTGGAAGATCTTGCAAGATAATTATAAAAATTAATTATTTTTTAAAAAATAAATAATTAAAATTTTATAATTTGGGGGACTCAATCTTGACTGGATTCATCCTCATATAAAGAATAGTCCATTCTAATAAAAACTATAGATGCGTCCTTTAAATATATATATATATATATATATATTTAAATGGAATATAAATACAAATGGCAAAAAAAAAAAAAAAACTAAAAAAACTAAAAAAAACTAAAAACTAAAAACCTAAGTCAAAGTACTGAGTGATATACTGAATTGGACACATTGTGTTGATTTGGCCCTTTTGTATGCCAATCAACACTCTATAGGGCTATATCAGCAATTTCTTTTCCCACTTCCAAATATTCCTAATTTGTATTTTTTGGTTTTTTTTTTTTTTCTAAATTTTTTTAAGGATAAATACATAATTTTGTCACTTGAAAATGAAGTTTACCAAGTGCCTAGGAATATGAAAAAAGGGGAAAACTCACCATGATCTCTCTCTAACCATTTTTCTTTTGGAAAACACACCCATTTACCACATTCATTATAAATAAATAAATAAACAAAACCATGACATTTTCTTGCCAAAAAAGAAAAAATCTTAATTTTCCAGCAATCAAAAAATCTCTCCATGACCACCACGCATCTTTGATATAATGGTCACTTCACAAGTACAAAACTCTTGTGGGGTGAAAGGCAAGGGCTAGGGTTCAAGTTTTTAAAAGGAAGTTTCACACACATATACAATTAGATTATGCTAGAGTATAATTTATATCTTGTAAAAAAAAAAAAAAATCTCCACCAAATATCGTTGCATAAACCCATATCAACACAATCATGAAGATCAAACCCTAGTAATCTCTGTACACGTTGTCACCAACATGATTATCTACATACATACCAACAGCTACAGCACATATACTCCATCGAAGATTAGGAAAAGGGTTCATGAATGGATGAACCACCAATTCAAGGAGAGGATATGTCAATTACCAAGATTTTTGACTGTAAAAAGATATCCTCGTAAAGGCTTGTCGTCAAATTTCTTGACATGATAAATGCATGCATGTAGTTCTCTAACTTTTGTTCCGTTTATTTGTTAATCTTTCAATATAAAATGATGTTATGATTTTAAAATACCATGAAGTTTGATAGGAAAAGATGAAATTATATATTTTTCATTACATTGTAGGCATCCGTTCACAATAGATTAATCCCAATTTGGGGATTACCAATAAATGATAGTTCCATGAACCATAATTTTTGTTGATAGCATGTTTCCAATAAATTAATCACATAGTATGTATAGATTTGTCATGATTTAGAAATATTGTTAATAACCACCCTGAACACTTGCATAATCTGATGAGTTCTACAAGATGATATATTTTTTTTTTTGATAGGATTCTACTAGATGATATTAATTTGGAAGATTGATACATAAAATGACAACATGCACATGAAGAATCAAAACCTTTTCATTTGGTCATGAATTGAAGTCACATGATGGATATTTTTGCTTTAAGACCATATGCAGAAATTGCAATGTTGCATCTTGTTCATGGAAGAAGAAGTTTGCTTAAATTTCAATTCTTTGAACCTGACCTCATGTTTACTTGTGGTATCAGGTTTTGGTTTAACATATGATTTGGTGAATTTTCTGTTATTTGTGATGCTCGTTATATATATATATATATATATATGATAAGGGCATTTTCGTCCAATAAGAGAACAAAGCTTCCTCATTCGTCTAGATGAACGAAACTTCACCCACGGCTCTTCAACTAGTAGCCGTCCGCCTCCTAAGCTGTCCGTCGGGTAGCATCTAGTTAAGCCAACGGTTGGCCCTTACATAACACTCATTTGACGGAGGACTAAGTATGCCGACAAAGAAACATTGGAACCTACATGACCCTTGCATCACATACCAAGGGGCGGAGTATTCATGTCGACAGACAGATGACCATGTCGATGGATGAGCATAGTGGGTCCCACCAGTTTTTGCTTGTCCCTCACTCATGAGCCTCTACATGGAAATAACTTGCACTCCACGTCCAAGGACCCAACTATGTGTTCGTATCTTCCCTATATGGGAAGATAAACCTTAAGATCTTGGGACCTTAAACCCAAGATCTTCTCTACAAGGAAAGCTCCTACATTCATGGGATCGTTGTCAAGCTATACACCACTATATAAACACCAAACCTCCCTTTCTCTAAGGTACGCAGAAAATCCCTAGCACTCTCACTATAGAGTTCTCGGATATCTTTCATTCACTGACTTAACCTTCAGAGAGTCTTTGGTTGGCACCCCATCAGTGCTCTCTGTTTGTTAAGGTTTCTTGTTCTTCAAGTATCCATTGGAGCATTCGAGGACAATCAGCTCACTAACAATTTTTATGCATCATCGATTTAGCACTGCCTGTGGGGAATGAGTAATTAGCCATATCACTGCTTCTAAGACAAAGAGTTGCTTGGTCTAGATGCGATCGATGGCTACCATCAACCAAGAAACAAGGAACCCCCCCCCCCCCCCTCATCAGTTGAGCAGCTCACTTAGCGCTACCAGGAGTTGGAGCAGTAGTTAAACCAAAGGAACGAACAACGTCCTGACGATCAGCATGACGAATGGGACGACGAAGAGTAGAATGGCAATCACCTTCCGACGGGAGACTGACGGGAAAAGGAAGATCAAGAAGAAAGCAACATCCCTAGCAGGCGAGATCAACAAGAAGACACTGACCGACTGTCTGAGCTAGAGAGCAGCACGATACACATGGTGCAGGGCATGCAAATGATGAAAGAGAAGATGGACATGATGATGAATGCCATGAGGGGATGAGTTCCACCAACCTGAACGAACTAGTTCAACGGACTAACTCACCCTTTACAGCGCAGGTAACTTCTTTCCCCCTTCTAACCAAGTTTCGGATGCCGCAGGTAGAAGCGTACGATGGATCACAAGACCCCCTCGATCATCTACAATCATTCAAGACCCTTATGCATCTACAAGGGGTCCCAAATGAGATCATGTGCAGGGCGTTCCCTACCACACTCAAGGGACTGGCTAGAGTATGGTTCAGTAAGTTAGCCCTCAACACCGTCTCTACGTTCAAGGAATTGAGCAGACACTTCGTCACCCACTTCATTGGAGGCCAGAGGTACAAGAGGTCTTTAGCAAGCCTGCTAAACAGGAAGAGGAAAGCTTGAGATGCTATGTGACTCGATTCAATAAAGAGGCCCTTTTGATTGAAGAGGCCAACGACAAATTTTTGGTAATTGCATTCACCAATGGACTCTAGTTAGGAGAATTCCTTTTTTCCATCTATAAGAATGACTCAAAGACAATGGCTGACATGTTATACAAGGCCATTAAGTACATGAACGTTGAGGATGCCATGATAGCTCGAGGGGGCAGACCGAAGAAAAGGGAAAGACAAGACAACCCCCATCAGGACAAAGGAAGAAAGTTTGCCCGGATGAATGACCAAGGGGACGATAGGAGACCAAGAACTCTACCTAGGAGGACTGTCAACTTCACCCTGCTGAACACTCCGTTTGACTAAGTCCTCATGCAAATAAGGGACGACACGACATTGACCTGGCCGGACAAGCTGAAGGGCGATCCAAACAAAAGACCAAGGAACAAGTACTGCCATTTCCATCGGGACCATGGGCACGACACTTCTGAATGCTATGACCTAAAGCAACAAATAGAAGCCCTCATCAAGCAAAGGAAACTACAGTGGTTTGTTAGAGCTGAAGAGAACCCGTTGAGGGACCCTAAACCCAACCGACGGGGCGAGGAGCGGCCGAGGGCTCCACTCGGAGAGATAAGGGTAATTATAGGAGGAAGTACAATGGTTGGTTCCTCCATGAAAGAAAGAAAGTCATACTTGGGATGGTGTAAAGTGTCTAGATTTTCGGCCGACTACCTAAGATGACTAAGGTCGACAATCCAACCATCAGCTTCATGAAAGAGGACACCCAGCGACTCCACCACCCTCATGACGATGCTCTAGTCATCAACCTGTCGATAGCCGACTTCAATACTTGACGAGTCTTGGTGGATAATGGGAACTCAGTCGACATCCTCTACTATCTTACTTTCCAGCAAATGAGGATCGACAAGGAACGGCTTCTACCCTCATACACACCGCTAGTAGGATTCGGTGGTACCAAAGTCTTCCTCATCGGGACCATTGCCTTACCCATAACCATTGGCACATATCCTCAACAGCTCACTAAGGAGATTAGCTTCTTAGTCGTTGATTACTCATCTGCATACAACGCCATCATTGGGCGACCAACGCTCAACGCATGGAGATCAGCCACGTCTACATACCACTTGGTAGTGAAATTACTGAGGGAGTACGTGATAGGAGAAGCGCGTGGAGACCAAATGGCAGCTTGCAAATGCTACATAGCCATATTGTAAATGGACGACCATTTACAGGTGTTGAACATCGAGGAACGACGAATCACGATAGAACCAATATAGGACTTGGAAGAGATCTCCCTAAATGACAATTGCCTGAATCGGATCACCCGTATCAGTACACAAGCCGACCCTTCAATCCGCAAGGAGCTCGCCCTCTTCCTAAAGAATAATCAAGACATCTTTGCCTGGAGCCATGAGGACTTGCCGAGGATTAATCCAAGTGTTATGGTTCACAAGCTCAATGTGTCTTTATCCTTCCCTTCCATCCAATAGAAGAAAAGAGTCCTTGCCCAAAAGATAGACAAAGCCATAGAGGAAGAATTTCGCAAGCTGTTGGATCAAATTTCATCAAAGAAGTTTTTTATCCTGATTAGTTGGCTAACATGATGATGGTCAAAAAGGCAAATGGCAAGTGAAGGATGTGTGTGGACTTAACCAACCTAAATAAAGCATGCCCAAAGGATAGTTACCCACTCCCGTGAATCGACCTCCTCGTGGACTCGACTACTGGACATTAGCTATTGAGCTTCATGGATTCTTTCTCCAGCTACAACCAGATCAAGTTGGATGAATTTGACCAAGAAAAGACTCTGTTTGTCACGAGCCAAGGACTTTTTTGCTATAAGGTCATGCTATTCGGACAGAAGAATGCGGGGGCAACGTATCAAAGACTTGTGAACTGGATGTTCGTCTAATAGATTAGACAGAATGTCGAAGTGTACGTGGACGACATGCTAGTGAAAATCAAGAAAGAGGACCGTCACCTTGACGATCTTTGAGAAACATTTGAAACCCTCCGTCTCTATGACATGAAACTTAATCCCAGCAAATGTATGTTCGAAGTATCGTCAGGAAAGTTTCTGGGCCTCATGGTATCACAACGAGGCATCGAAGCCAACCTCGACAAAATTCAAGCCATGTTGGAGATGACGCCTCCAAAGAACATCAAAGAGGTACAAAGTTTGAACAGAAAAGTTGCAGCTCTCAACAGATTCATCTCTAGAGTGACGGTCAAATGCTTGCCATTCTTCAAAACACTGAAGAAGGCCTTTGAATGGACCGATGAATGCTAGTGGGCCTTCGAGGAGCTGAAGGCATACCTTGCGTCCTCGCTACTGTTCAGTCCATCTAAGCCCAGTGAGGAACTCTCTCTCTATCTGGCAGTGTCCCTAATGGCCATTAGCTTAGCTCTCATTCGTGAAGAGGACCATGTGCAGTTACCTGTTTACTACACTAGCCGAGCGCTTCAAGGGCAGAAGAAAGGTACCCTCCTATGGAAAAATTAGCTTTCGCTTTAATCATTGCTGCCCATAAACTCAGACTGTATTTCCAAGCACACATAATAGTGGTCTAGATGGATAAACCATTACGAAAGACAATGAACAATTTGGAGGCCGTCAGACGATTGATTTAATAGGCAATAGAGCTTAGCGAGTTTAACGTACTATACCATCCAAGGACTATGATCAAGGCCTAGGCCTTGGTCGACTTCGTCACTAAATTCACAATAAAGGAGGATGAAGGCAAATGGGTAGCACCATGGATGATATGGACGGACAGCTCATCTAACCAACGTGCTGGAGGAATTGGGTTGTCCTACAATCACCAGAAGGGGGCTTGATAGAATGCGCAATGCGTCCCCAATTCTTGATGACCAAAGCAGTAGGGCCTCATCGATGGTCATACATAATGATTCTCAAGTTATCGTTGGACATATCAACAGAGACTACGAGGGCAAAGGGGAATAGATGAAGGAATACCTAAGCATGGTCAAAGAGAGTGTAAATAAGAAATTCTTGGCTAGATTCATGTAGATCCCGAAGGAAGAGAATGAGTAAACTGACCGCCTAGCCAAAGCAACATCCATAAAACACACGGTCATCAACTGTCAGGTATTATCCTTCGACCAATACTCACCTATCATTGACAAAGTAGATGTATAGGTGATCCATGAGGGAGCTGACTAGATGGCACCAATCTTCTCCTACCTCAAGATTAGGACGCTTCCAGAAGACCACAATGCTTCCCGAAGGTTAAAGGTATAGTTGTCATATTTCGTGTTAATTGGAGATGTCCTTTACAAAAGAGGTTTCTCTTGTCTGGACATGAGGTGCCTAGTCCCTGATGAAACAGAGTACGTCATAAGGGAACTCCAAGAAGGAGTATGTGGAAACCATTTAGGGGCACGATTGTTGGTTCACAAACTCATAGGAGCAGGGTACTATTGGCCTACCATGCAGAAAGACACCCTATACGCTTCAGCAACATCATACAGTAACCGTCAGAGCAACTAACCCCGATGAATGCTCCCTGGCCATTTGTTCCCTATGGCAATACGGCAGCTCAATTTCCTTGTCATAGGAATCAAATACTTCAATAAATGGGTCGAGGTAGAATCCTTAGCAATTATCACTAAGAAAAAAATCTGAAACTTCATTTGGAAGAGCATCATTTGTCGCTTCGGAATCCCTAAAGTCTTCGTCTCTGATAATGGAAAGTAATTCGACAATGATGCATTCAGAGATTTCTACCAACAACTGGGAATCAAAAACCATTACTCATCACCCGCCCACCTACAAGCCAATGGTCAAGTGGAGGTTACAAACCGATCCTTGCTAAAATTATAAAGACTCAGCTCGAGGGGGTAAAGGGGATATAGCCGTATGAGCTACCAGGTGTGTTATGGGCATACCGGACAATGGCCCATACACTTGTAGGCAAGACACCTTTTTGCCTTGCTTTTGGGAATGAAGCTATCATTCCAGCAGAAGTTCGAATAATTAGCTATCGAGTAGCCTACCATGATGAAGAAAGGAATGAACAACGGATCGCATGCTACCAGGACCTTACGGCTAAGCACTACAACACCAAAGTTAGGCCCCAATGCCTTGAGATCGAAGACCTTATCCTAAGAAAGGTAATGACAACTACCAAAGACCCCACACAGGGCAAGTTGGGCTCCATTTGAGAAGGACCTTACAAGGTCGTTGATATAGGGAGGGCACCTACCACTTAGAGACGCTCGATGGACTAAAACTACGCCACCCCTGGAACGCCAAGCACCTAAGAAAATACTACTAGTTGTGCTACTAGAAACTACAAACTATGTTATCATTTTTTTTTTTTAATTCTGTTAAGTTTTCAATTCTTTCAAGTCTTTAGACTCCTAAGGCTCGCCGAGCGAGATTATCTATATTTTTTTATTCAAATTATCTTTAATAAAGAAACTATTCTTGAGAAATTATATGTCAACAATGAGGATTTCAGAAAAAGTGTAATAAGTCCTACTTACGAAATGGTGGATCACCAAGGACAACGACAGGTGACTGGTCCAAAAAATCCTAAATCCTACCTATGGGATGGACGGATCACCAAGGACCCCGACGAAAGCCTTGTCCAAAAAATTCTAAATCCTACCTACAGGATGGATAGATCACCAAGGACACCAACGGGTGCCTTGACTAAAAAATCCTAAGTCCTACCTATGGGATGGATAGATCACCAAGGACACTGATGGTACCTTGACCAAAAAAATCCTAAGTCCTACCTATGGGATGGATGAATCACCAAGGACATCGACAGGTGCCTTGACCAAAAATCCTAAGCCCTACCTACAGGATGGATGGATCACCAAGGATATCGATGGGTGCCTGGTTCAAAAAAAAAAATTTGAAGTCCTACATACGGGTCACCAAGGACACTGACGGGTGCTTGGTCCAATTGTCCAAGAATGCGAGTATGGCCCAGAGGCAGACGGGGCACTCAAGGGCACGATACAAAATATCTTAAGTATACCCAATGAGTGATAATGAGATATAAGAAAAATGGTCTTGCATAAAAAACGACGGTAACAGTGAAAGCATTCACATAAATATATTAGTAAAGAAACCGAAAAATGTTTCAAATAAAAACTTAAAAGTATCATATGTACCAAAACAAGGCACCCAGCTTGTTCTTGAATTAGAATGAAAATTGCATAAAAGAAAAAAAAAATTAAAAAATAAAAATAAAAATAAGGCATTAAGGTGGTGGGGGCAAGATCAGTTCTATCTTCCGTCGGGCCTTCAAGTTGTGGCAGACCATTGCCTTGGGTCAACGAACTCGTCATCCCCTTTAAGGGTCATTAAGATCGTAGTGTCAATCTGGACGGAGGAGAAGTTCACACCTGGAAAGAGGAGGACAGCTTTAAACTCCTATTGAGATCCCAGTAGGTCGAAGAATGGCTACGAATCTTTAAACTCCTCGTTGGCATTAGCTTTGGCTTTGTCCACACTCTTTCGAAAGAGAAGTCATTTTGGCCATCAGGATAGAGTTAACTTTTGCTAGCTTTTTGGCTCGACAGGCAGCGCTGCCAAGCTTTTCCACCTAAGTCGTTAAGGTGTTAACTTCCCAATTCAGAGTGCGCATGGCCTCGTTATACTCCTTGATCTTCTCCCCGTCCACAGCCAAACTGGTCATCAGGCACTTAACCACCGCCTTTTGAGCAGTACACTTGATTTGAAGTGCACGTATCCTCACCAAAGCCTATGGAAGGGAGCGATGGTTAAATCGCGCAAAATAAACTATGGAAAAAGAGGGGGGGGGGGTAGTAAAGTGTCTTACCCTCATTAGGTCAAAGAGACCGGTGTCCCTCAGAGACTCTATCTCATGCTCGGAGCATTCGTCAATGTCCACGTCCTTAATAATGGATTAAGTCGTCGTGAAGGCATACTACTTGTTCCTTATAAGCAAGTTGACAGGTAGGGGTAGCAGCCTTTGCACTAATAGTTGAAGAGGCAACGGGGCCTTGAGAGGTCATCAGACCCTTACCCACTCCATGGTGAGGAGGGTTCTTCTTCTATGAAGAACCTTCGCTAGTGCCCGTCAGGGGGTCCGCTGTCCTTTTCAGGGGTCGTTCTCCCTCACTTGAGGATTTCCTCTTCGTCCCGACCTTGACTGATAGAGCCAACAAGCCGTCGAACTTGATCTGAAAGGCGGCCGCCTTCTTTACCACTAGGGCCGTCTTCTTCCCTAGATCCATCTCTAAAAAGTCAAAACAAGATGACGAGTTAGATAAATCTCGACGGTTCAACTAAAAGGGATGAATGACAATAAACTTATGTAAACGGGATTGAGAGTCCAATCTTTTGGCCTCGTCCATCGGGATTGGTTGGCCACAAAATGCGTACAAGGTGTTGAGTGTGACTAACTTCTCTCAACTCCTCTCTCCAATTGGAATGGAGAGAATCCGCTACAAAAAGTCTTCCTCCTTCCCGCTAATAGTCGGGCGCGCTTAGGCTAAAAAATGGAAGAACAAAGAGTTAGCAAAGAATAAACATCGACGAACCAAACCCTGAACAAACTATGATAGATCAAACTACAACGAACGACTCACTAGCCTCGTCCAAAATGCCCCACGTATTATCATATTCCTCCTTTATGCTATCCCACTCGTCGGGCCTACATACTCAATTCGAGCCCTGAACAAAAAGTACCTACTATTCCAATCACGATTGGAGCCAGGCATATCTGGTACTAACTTCAACAACGGCTTGCTAACAATAAAGTTAAAGAAACCTTTCGAGCTCATAATTTGCTGATATTTATAGCGATAGAAAAACCTTTCAAGGGTAAGCCAACGACAACCCCCATAGCACCACAACCCCAATGAAAATCCCTATGCATTGGGGTAGATTTGGCTTACAGATATACCCAGGTAATTAGCCAACCGTCGGTGCTGCTCAGTTAGAGGCAACCTCAATCCTACAATGAAGATGGCCTCATAAAAGTTAACATCTATCGTCCAGCCATAGTAGCACTTCTCCCTTCTTCTTGCCATCCTTAAAGGTATGTCTTAGGTATTTGAAAGTGAGGACGAATTTTGCCAAAAACATCGTCTAAAATTTTGGAGAGGAAGTCATTCATCGACCAAATTTTGGGGAAGATAAATGGCCTGTAATCGTCGCTAGACGAACCAGGAGCCTTATCTTCCTCCCCTCTCCTTTCTCCCTCTTCTTCTCCTACTTCACTTTCATCCTCATCCCCATCACCTTCACCTTTGCCTTCCTCATACTCACCATCGTCGTCCCCCTCTCTATACCCCACCTCCTCCTCAAAAAGATGAGCTAACATTTCTCTCTCTTAGGAACCCATTGGGCACTCCATCATTAGGGTGTAACCTAACAAACAAACCTCATCATTGCTTGCATCTAGACAGACTGGCAATGGGTGGTCACTCATCACTCGCCTATCACCTGACATCCTACAAGCAACGAATGGAATCTAAGCATTCACTCATGAAGGCTAGGTGCTAGACTGACAACCAAATAAACTAAAAAGGAAACAAAAAAGTAGAAACGATTCGAAGAAAACTTACTTGAAAGTCGTCGATACAAATGTTAGATCGACGTATGATCTATGAAAATGACAAAAAAATCATAAAGCAGACAGCCAGACAAGAGCTCTGATGAATTTAGAATAAAATACTCAAACAAAAAAGGTCAAAAAAGGCATTGACCTATTTATAGGGCGAAGGGACACATGAAATGAAGCGACGCGATGCTTCACGTCAGCCAATTAAAGGTTGCCATATGTCATCAGCCCCGATTTAAAGTCATTCATACCCCTACTTGATAACACAAACCTGACAAGATCATTAATGACCATAAATGCTCAAGTACTCCGAAGTTCGTCAGCAATCCTGACGGTTGGCCCTTACATAACACTGGTCCAATGAAGGACTAAGTATATCGACGGAGAAATGTCGAAACCTACATGACCGTTGCATCACATACCAACAGATGGAGTATCCATGTCGACGGACGAATGACCATGTCGACGGATGAGCATTGTGGGTCCTACCAGTTTTTGCTTATCTCACTCATAAGCCTCTGCATGGAAATAACTTGCACGCCATGTCCAACAACCCAATTATGCATTCATATCTTCCCTATATGGGAAGATAAATCCTAAGATCTCGAGACCTTAAACCCAAGATCCTCTCTACAAGGAAATCTCCTACATTCATGGGATCTTTGTCAAGCTATATGCCACTATATAAACACTAAACCTCCCATTTTCTAAAGTACATAGAAAATCCCTAACTCTTTCACTATAGATTTCTTAGAGATCTTACATTAATTGACTTAACCTTCGGAGGGTCTTTGGCCGATACCCCACTGATGCTCTTTGTTGGTTCTTGGTTTTTTATTCATCAGGTATCCATTAGAGCGTTCAAGGACAATCAGCTCATTGACGATTTTTGTGTATCATCAATATATATGTATATATATATATATATATATTTTTCACCTCCTTAACATGTGATGATTCTAATGAACATGAAAAGGTTGAATTAATTTTCATTAGTTGTGCTTGTAATTTTATTTTGTGATTGTGTGAGGTAAACAATAATTGGTCGTTAATCCTAGGAGCTAGAGTGATCTTTGAACAAGGTGGTGTAGGTGTCTCACCTTTCCATCTTGTCACTTAGCTGCTAAGGTTACATCGAGGGATGTAGATCAATGATTGCCCTTGTAATCTTCATATTTTGGTTTCTTATGTTTTAACTTGGGAGATGAGACTTTGTAATCTTTACTTTACGCAATGGAGCAATGTATCATATTCTTAATGCAATGTATGTTGTACAGTCCATGAATCAAAGCCGGGCCTAAGATCATGGCTCATTTAAGTCAGAACCACTCGAGTTATTCTGAACGCTGCTGAAAGGCCCGAACCAACCATCAGCTATACCGAACAGTGATGAAAGGCCCGAATAGGGCATAGTCCGAACTGATCACCATAGGATATCGCTGAAGGCATGATATAATGCCTTGGGAAAATCTGCCTACCAAACATGAATTTGGAGGCTGACGCAAGTTACAATGGAGTAATTTCAAGAATATTGAGTGGACCCCACCCATCTAGGTATATACGGCAAAGAGGGGCCCACTTGCCTAGAGCAAGGGACCTTTCATGATGGCTAACCCACTCAAGGCTGGGCATATAAAGGGAAGGAGACTAAAGAGGAAAGGGTTAGAAAATTTTGGGAAGATAGATATCAGCATGGTGAGGAAAAAAGCCTTCCCATGAAGAAAGAGATCTAGTTCGGATTTCCTTGGGAAAGAGAGGATCATTCATATAGCAAGGATAAAAGAAGTGTAACTTCAATCTATTCACCACAGTAGCATCATTGCCAACTTTTGGGCCTCCTATTGTTGGATACTCTTGATCCATGGTACAAATAAATTGGGGGATAAAGCTTGGAAGCCTTGGTCTCTTGGGCTAAACCACCACAATTAGCGCCCACCGTGGGGCACTCTGACTAAGTTGAAGGTCTAAGGTTGGTATGGCAACACTTCACATGGAGGGTCCACATGTAAACCAGGAACCAGCAGGATCCGGGGGGAAACCAGTCGAGAATCTCGAATCAGGCGTTAAGGAGAATGGAAAGAGAGCAAAAAAGGGAGCAAGCTCTCAAGTAGGATGGACATGAAACTTGTCTGGACTTCGACAAGGCTTCTTTTCAGGGGGAGCAAACTGTTTCCTACATCCCTGAGCCTTTATATCACAGTGATCATGAATGGGAGATTGAGAGCATGCAGAGACAAATCAAATAGTTGGAGCTGGAAATGAGAGGTCGGCACTGAAGAAGGGATAACAACCACAGGTCCTCGAGTAGTCACACTAGAGGCTCCTCCCGCCAAAGTCGTTCCCGTTTATCAAGGGATAGGTCGAATGAGTATCGAGAATACCACTCAAGGTTGCCAAGAAGGGAAAGACGAGGGTGTCCTAGCACCGCAGTCGATGCCATGAGCAGGGCTCTACGAAGAGCAGGTCGCTCACCATTCATGGAATAGATAAATCATACTAAAATTTCAAGGCATTTTACCTAACCCCCTTTTACTTGTTAGGTGGAAAAATAGACCCAATGGAACATGTAAGCCACTACACTCAACTCATGGCCCTTTATTCATGGAACGATGGACTTATGTGCAAAGTCTTCACGTCTAGTCTCGATCCCACAACCATGAGATGGTTCAACGATCTAAGGAAATGGTCTATCCATAATTTTGGCAAGTTAATCCAAGTGTTTGGCACGCAATTTATCACTTGTAGTCGGGCTCCCCCAGCCAATTGATGCGCTGCTATCTATAAAAATAAGAAATAGGGAAACACTTCGATCATGCTTGGCCAGGTATTGGGACTTGTATAACGAGATAAAAGGGAGAAATGAATAGGTAGTAGTGAGCACATTTAGATTAGGGCTACCACAGGAGTCCAAGCTAAAGGAGTCACTAACCATAAGACCTGCCGAAAATATGCATCAATTGATAAAAAGAATAAAAGAGCATAACAGATTGGAGGATGATCAGTTTTAGAGCAAAGGCAAGGCACCCATTGCTCCTTATTACCCAAAGGACACCAAGCACATAGGCTTCCAACAGAGGCCCCGAAGACAAACTAGAAAACAGAACCTAGAACCACAGGGTGAAGGAATCAATGTGGCATTTAAAGAATCTGTACATAAATTTCTCGAGAAAATAAAGCGTGAATCGTACTTTCGTTTGGCCTGGTAAGATGGGTGGGGACTCGACCAGAAGGAATCAAAATTTGTATTGTACATACCACTATGATAAGGGACACTCTACCGAACAGTGCAGGACATGCAAAGATCACCTTGAACAGCTCATCAAGGTTGGGCACCTAATAGAGTTCGTGGTTGGTTAGAGGGGAGGAGGAATAAGGTAGGCATCAGGGAGCCCTTATGAAGATAGAAACTTTTGAATAGGAAAAAGCCTCCTTGTCGAGGACCTAGTGAGAGTTCTCCTGGAACTTGTTCAAAATCTGGATATGTTTGCCTAGAGCCCTTATGAAGTCCCTAGAGTAGATCCAGAGTTTATTATGCACAAGTTGAATGTGGATCCCTTATTTCCACCTAAGATACAGAAACCAAGGCGAACTGCACAGCACCACGCCAATGAAGTAAATGAGGTAATGGAAAAATTAAAGCGAGTTCGCGCAATTAAGGAGGTATTCTACCTTAACTGGCTAACCAATACCATGGTAGTGAAGAAGAAGAATGAGAAATAAAGAGTCTGTGTTGATTTCACTGAACTGAATTGAGCTTCCCCGAAGGACCTTTATCCCATACCAAAGATTGACCAGCTGGTGGATGCAATGTATGATCACCCAAGGATGAGCTTTTTGGATGCCTTTCAAGGGTATCATCAAATTGCTTTTTGGATGCCTTTCGGATTAAAGAATGTAGGGGTGACATACCAGCGGATGGTGACTCGTATGTTCAGGGACAGGATTGGTAAAATAGTGGAGGTATATATTGACGACATGGTTGTGAAGAGCAAAGTCCCCGAGGATCATGTACAAGATGTTACTGGGGGGTTTTTGAAATTTTAAGGCATCACAAGTTGTGCCTTAGTGCCAGTAAGTGCGCATTTGGAGTGGGTTTTGGGAAATTTCTTGGATATATGATAACTTGCAAAGGTATTGAAGTCAATCCTAATCAGAACAAGGCAATCCTGCAACTACATCCTCCTAGTAATCCTATAGAAATGCAGAAGCTCACGGGGATGATTGCCGCTCTAAATCGCTTTGTGTCAAAGTTGGCAAACAAGTGTAGGCCTTTCTTTCAATTACTTAAAAAGGGGAAGGAGTTTAGCTGGACACTTTAGTGCGACGAGGCATTTCAAAAATTAAAGGAATATTTGGCCAAACCACACATCCTATCCAATCCTGAGCCAAAAAAGGATCTTTATATGTACTTATTGGTGTCTGAACATGCAGTGAGTGCGGTGCTAATCAAATTTCAAGGGGGCGTACAAAGGTCGGTGTGTTACATCATTCAGACCCTGGTGGATTCGGAAATTCGGTATCTACCACTTGAGAAAATGGCATTCGCCCTGGTGCATGCTACACGAAAATTACCACATTATTTCCAAGCCCACACTGTATACATTCTAACTGAACATCCCTTACATGTGCTACTAGGAAGATCGAACTTCATGGGAAGAATAGCCAAGTGGGGTACTAGGCTAGGATCATTTGATGTCAGGTACAGACCGAGGAATGCCATCAAGGGGCAAGTACTAGTAGATTTTGTTGCCGAATTCGCCCCAGCAACCAAAGCAAAGATGGTATGCCAGGTTTCAGTTCGGTCGTGGCATGTATATATGGATGGAGCCTCAAGTTGGAGTGATCATTTAGGCTAGGATTCAGGGCATTTAACAATGAAGTCGAATATGAGGAACTTTTAGCAAGCCTCTGAGCGATGAATATATTTTAGGTTTAGGTAGTTTCTATGTTTTAAAGCATGTTAGGATGTTAGATTTTGTGTTTTGAAGTTCTGCTATATCTGCTGTGTTGCTAGGGTTTATGGGCTGAAACCCACTTGCACAAGCTTGATTATGCGCACGCAGGTTTGTTCATGCATGCGCATGATCCTGCCTAGAAACCCTAATCTTATTTTATCTATTTCTACTTCTTATTTCATATGTAATGCTTTTGATTTGGATCCTTCTATGTTTATGGTTTTAAGCTTCTATTTCACATGTTTGATTGCTCGTTTGTTTTTTACATGTTAGAATTAGGGTTTATCCTTCATTTCTTCATTTTAATGCCATGAACACACATTCACATGTTCATGCATGATGCCATAGGTGTTGAGATGCAGCAAGGTAAGTGAGGTAAGTCATGCATTAGCATGAACACGCATTTTAATGATGTAATGTGTTGTTTGATGCTTGATTTCATGCCTAAAAAGTAGGATACATGTTATGATCTATTTTATGACTTGGATTTGAAAGGTGTGACCTAGGAAGTTTTTAATCCAAGTTGAGATACTCTTGTCCTAAGTCCTAACTCATATCTTCTTAGTCTTTTTTCCCCCCTTGAATAACTCCTACCATTTTTTTTTTTTTTTTGCCAACTCATATCCTTCTTTTTTAATCATATTAGTCTCTCTCCAAATAATCTTATTGATTCTCACTAATCTTAAAGTTATGATAGGTTGTGGATTCTAGTTAACTCAACTAGGAAAATCTCTTAACGTTGATTAAGAGATATATGGTTCAAACCTCACATACACTAAAAACCAATTGATAATTTGATCTGATGATAAGAAACAAAGGAAAGACATGTGGTCAAGGGAGTCAATTCCGTACCGTACTGGCCGGTACAACCAAAATTTATCGTACTGATAGGTGATCCAATACAAAAACACCCTTGATTCATACCGCTTAAAATACCGATCTTTATCGGATTATACTAGACGTGCCACTGAATATCAAACATCTCGGCAGAAAAATGGAAATCGGGCAGTACTAAAAACTTGAAGAAAATGGAAAAAGTCAGCAGTAGAAAGCTCATGATGCCATCCTCACTGGTTGTTTTACCATGTTGTCATCCATTTTCCCCAACCTTCCCCCTTCTGTTTTATCCAGCTGCTTCTCTTTCTTCTTCTTTTTCTTCTTCTTCTTCTTCAGTTTTGACCGAGACCGAACCTCTCTTCTTGTTCCCTTTGTTTTAGTTATGTGTGTGTGGCTCTTGTTTAATTGTTTTGTTTGAGTTCTGACACCCCATGTGAACTCATTAAAGTGTGAAACAAATTTCAAATTTCAAATTTCAAATATACTTGTACTTTTAGGCTAGTTGCCACTCACATTTGATTAGCAATTTTATGTTTTTTTTTTTAAATAATTGATAGGCCAATAATGTATTGATCCCTTGTGATGTATTAACAAATTAATTAGCCATGTTAATTAATTAATTCAAATAGCATGCAATAAGCGTGGTAATACAAACAAATCACCAACTAAGTTAAAATGCAGTGGAAAATAAATTGACACGGTGATTTGTTTACGAATGGGGAAAACCTATGCAGCAAAAACCCCACCAGGTGATTTTAAGGTCACCACTCCCGAGAATTCACTATTATCACAACAAGCGGTTACAAGTAAAGGAATCCCAGTACCTTATACCAACCTACAGTTGAACCCTTACCCCAATGCCCAATTGGACTTGTTCTATAATGGCAATCTCTCATTTCAATGCATGGCTCCCAGTACATGAATAACCAATTCAATACGTGGATTCCAGTATGGCTTACTTACCAACTTGAGAAAGATGTTGGCTGCAAAGTTCTTCAGTTCATCAACACGATGAAGATCATGAAGCTCCTTGGTTATAAAACCCTACAGTGTATAAACACAGTAGCTTCTTGAATAAAAAGATGAACTAGGGCATATGTCTCTGATTCACAACATGCTTGTGAAAAACTTTTGTATTGAGTTGCATCAGCTGTGACAGCCCTTAAAACTATCCTTACATATGTTTAAGGTTATGAGAAAAGAAAGCCCAAACATCTATTCACGAATTGGAGTAAAATCAGCTCTGAAAATTTGATTTTCATAAATCTCAACAGATACCCTATCTATCGAGAAGCTATTGAGCATCGAGCAAAACAGTCTTTTAAACCTCAATAGATACTAACTGTCGAGTTTTAAAATCCAGCACTTCTTCACTTGATTTTTGGACAAACTTGCATGGCTTTAACACTTGAACTTGAAACCTTGTTCCTTGAAGCATTAAACACATCTTAGATCTACCCAATTAAAAGTAAAGTGCGTCTTGTTAAAGGATTAGTCAATTTTATATTGACATATGTTCCTAACATGATTCACATATGTCCTAACAATAATTAATATCATCTTTTTATCTTTTTATTATTATTACAATCTACTATGTCAGGTTATATTAATGGGTTGATATTTGAGCAAGAAATAATAATATTAAAAATAAGCAATTAATTTAGAGAAATATGCTATTATAAATTTAAGGATTCTGATACAGATTTATAAATAATTATAAATAAATAATCAAGTATGTCTATAATTATAATAGCGATAAACCCGAAACGGTACACCGGTACCAACTAGTACCGAAATATTTTGTTCCCCTAGCCAAACCAAAACGACCTCTAGTACGAGATTGACTCCCTTGCATGTGGTAGTATCACCGCGCACCCTTAGTGTAATGGTCATTATGTATGTATAAATACTTGTGGGGCATGGGGGGCAAGAGCCGAGGTTCAAGTCTCCAAGATATTTTTTCCCTTACCGTGTGCCAAAGTAGCTACCCTTCTAGACCTTGTCTACATGTAGCTCCAATTCTATTGATAACGTATAGTCTAACAAATTAGAGTTATGGTGGGTTTGAGCCGGTAAGAGAGGTAATCCCCTTTCCTCTTTCCTTTTTTTTTTTTTTTTTCATAATATATTTAAGTCTCACATGCTATGAGCAATTTATATAATGAGACAGATATTTTCTCCTTTTTCCCTTAATATTTTTTACATAAAATTATATAATAAAAAAAATAAAAAAATAAAACTCCTCTCTAAAGTAAGTTCAATTTTGTTTATTTGCATTATAAAAAAAATATATTGTTTATTGGCTCACAATTCATTAGCTAATTTATTTTCTCATGTAGGTCTAATTTTTTAAATCCTCTTTTTTAAGATCATATTTTCTTTAAACATCATTCATTAAAATTGTTAGGACATATATGATTTGATGTTAGGAACATATGTCAACACTTTATATAATTGGCTAATCTTTTGACAAAACGCATTTTACTTGTAATTGGGTAGATATAGGATGTATTTAATGCTTCAGGGAACCTTGTTTCAAGTTCAAGTGTTAAAGCCATGCAAGTCTATCCAAGAATCAAGTGAGAAAGTGCAAGTTTTTAAAACTTGACAGCTAGCATCTATCGAGGTTTAAAAGCTACTGAAGCCCGTGGCTCGACAGCTAGCTCGATAAATGGCTATCTATCAAGGTTTATGAAACTCTGTTTTTCAAGACTGTTTTCATTCAATCCGTGAATATATATTTGAGCTTTCTTTTCTCACAACCCTAAACATATATAAGGATTATTTTAAAGGCTATAAAAGGTGACGACAAGTTGCACAAGAGCACAATTCTACAAGTGTGAAGAAAGTGTGACCGGAAACCTAGTTTGCCCTAGTTCTTCAAGAAGCTGCTGTGTTTGTACACCATAGAGTTTTGTGACCAAGCAACTTCATGATCTTCATCGTCTGGATGAATTGAAGAACTTTGCAGCCAACATCTTTCTCAAGTTGGTGATCAAGTCACATACTGAGATCCGAGCAATTGGTTAGTCACATACTAGGAGCCGTGCATTGAAAAAGAGAGATTGTCACTACAGAACAAGTCCAATTGGGTATTGGGGTAAGGTTTCAACTGTAAGTTGGTATAAGGTACTGGGATTCCTTTACTTGTAACCGCTTGTTTTGATCATAGTGGATTCTCGAGAATGGTGACCTTAAAATCACCTTGTGGGGTTTTTGCCGTGTAGTTTTTTCCCATTCGTAAACAAATCACCCTGTCAATTTATTTTCCACTGCATACTTTAATTAATTAGTGATTTGTTTGTACTGTCACGTACAATTGCATGTTAGTTTGATTAATTAATAAAATTGACTAATTAATTAATTAATTCATCATAGGGAGTCAATTCGTTTTTGGCCTACCAAAAATAGATATCACATTAGAAAAGAATATGTCCAAAATAAACTATTATAAATAGACACCAATAAAACAAATAAAAAATTGCTTTTAATAAGTCAAGTGAAAAAAACAAAAACATATATGAATGAAAATGAGAAAATGTTTATTTTACAGTTGAGTAAGACTTCTGCCATCTCAAGAAAGTTCCAATGAGTCAATCTGTGGGCGTAAACAAACCTGAGACTATATTCTCACCGTATATTTTGAAAATTCCTTGTTTATGATAAGATAATTTTTTGCAGTTAATTAATTATTGGATATAGTAATACAGTTGACATGTGTCCTGTTGCTAGATTCAACAACTTGTAAAAAAGTAAGCGACATATCCATCATCCATGGGTTTAAAAAGAAAAACTTATCTGTTGAACTTGTCAAAAAATAAAAAAATAAAAACTTATCTGTTGGCCGGCACAAAGAAGACAAACTTATTTAGGAGAAATTGTGATAATCTAAGAAGCACAGGTGTGTTTCGGGATTCGGGTGCAGGTGCGGGTGCGGGTACGGGTGCGGGACTCGGCAATTTTTGAAAAAGGTGGGTGCGGGTGCGGGTGCGGCGGGACTCGGCGATTAAAAAATTATTAAAAATATTATTATTTATATTTTTAATATATTGCTAAGCATAATTTTTCACATTATATAAACATATACCAAATTTAATAACTAAAACATGATGTTCATAAATTAAATACAACCCACAAGATTAAAACTAAAAGTTTAAAACATTCCATGATGTTTGAAAATTAGAATACAACTCACCAGTTTGAAACTAAAACAAAATAAAAGATAATCAAATACTAATATCATCATCCTCAATATCAATTGCTTCACTTCGAACTTCACTTTCACTAGTAGTAGCACTAGTGCTAGCATTCCCAATAACCACGGCTTCCAACTCTGGCTCATCGAGTGTAAGGGCTGCATTCTCAAGAATTCCTGCTCCTCCATGCATGTCGCTCTCATTCCAAGAGTCTCCAGCAATATCCCACATCTTTGTTGCTGAATGTACGTACTCCTCATTGCGCCTTGACAAGAGTCGAAGATTAGAATGCACATATACCAAATCCTCAGCGCGTGCAGGAGTCATTTTATTTCTTTTTAAGGAATGAATAAATTTGTATGTGCTCCAATTCCTCTCAGCACATAAGGATGAACAAGGTTGTCCAAGAAGTTTAAGGGCAAGGGTTTGAAGAATTGGAAATGTGGAGCCATGGTATTGCCACTAAATCAAAGGTTGTAAGGTCCACCTATCTGTCAAGGCTTCTGGTGGAGGAAACCTCCCTCCTGAAAATGTAGCAAACTCAAACTTCACCACCGACTTTAATTCAATCTCATCTTGAAAGTATTGATCCAAACACTTGCTCCTTTCCATAGAAATTTCATGATCCCGATGTGGAGGGATGCGTTTTGGATTCTTCGAAAGCCATTCAGTGGAGTAATACCTAGTTAAAGATTAAAAAACAAATATAGATGAAACATGGGTTTTACTAGAAGGGTGAAGTAAGGAAAATATAAAATAAATGTACTTACTTAGGATTTAAGGAATGAGCCAAGCAATGTAGTGGTGTACAATTTTTAGTCCATCGATCAATGAGTATATCATACACCACACTCCAAAATGAGCTATACTGATCATCTTCCAAGCCTTTGTGCCGATATATTACTGCCTTCACCTTCTCTATCATTGAATCCCACATCTCATACACAAGATGAAGACAAGGCTTATCTGTGTCGGCTATGTGTAGCATATCATAAATGGGTGCTGTGAATTCAAGGATATAATCAATATTATCCCACCAAAGATCACTTAGAATCAAATCTTTCACCTTTTGAGCTTTTCCAATATCATCCTCCCTATAAGAAGCCCATTGGTCACTAATAGCCATGGCTTGAAGGCATCTTTTTATCAACTTCAACCTTTTCAGCATTACAACAACTGAAGCAAATCTAGTATCAGCAACTTGGAGCAATTTTAATGGACAAAATTCTTTAAACATTGCTAATCTCATTGAATGGTTCATGATAAAAACACGTATGAAGGATACATCATCAGCAATACGTGTAATCCAACTACATTTCTCATATGTAACTTCATTCTTTTCAGTGTTTTTTGCTGTACAAATATTCTTCAAAGCTAGATTGAGAGTGTGGACAACACAGGGTGTCCAAAATATCTTAGAATACTCACCTTCAATAAAAGCTCCAGCAGACTTCATCACACTAGCATTATCAATGATGACTTGGACAACTTTTTCATGTCCAATCTCTTTTATAGCATCCTTCAACACCCCAGCAATATAATGTTTATCTTTGAACTCACCTGACCCATCAATTGCCTTTATAAACACTGGACCCCCATCTGATACAGCCATAATATTAATAAGAGGCCTCCTTTGTGGATCTGACCATCCATTAGAAACTATACTTACACCATTTTCAAGCCAAGCGTCCTTAATTGGTTTCAAAAGTCTTTCAACATGAGCTCTTTCTTTTTGCAAAAGTGTTGTTCTCAAGGCATTGTATCCAGGAGGAACATAACCTGGAATGTTATGGGTAGCAGCATATGCATAGGAACTACGATAATATGGGTTTCTTGCAAAATGAAAGGAAAGCCCACCGATGTAAAACATCCTAGCAATTCTGCTATCCAAATCATGTCTAGCATTATTTTGAAATGATTTCTCCAAAGTAGAATTCATCACCTTTCTCCTCTTACCATCACCCGAATTTGTACTATCACTCCCTTCATATCTCCGAAATGGGGAAATAGGTGCAGGCCCACAGCCTGGGGGAGGTGGGGGTAAGGGAATTTGACTTCTCCGATCCCTCTCTAACTTATCATTCTCAACTTGGTCATGCATTCGCTGCATTTCCAACCTATGGCTCGGTGTCACCTTAGGTCATGCTCTAATTCCTTTGCCATAAATTTTTAATAAATGAGCCTTAACCCTAGAATAGGATCCTACAAATATACTATCACAGTAGTTACACTTAAAGTAAGTGTTTCCACCTGATTTAACAGAGGCACCAGGTGGTTTTTCTACTTTAGTCACGTACTGCCAAAGAGGAGATTCGTCATTTGGCAATTCTTGATTAGATGAAGGTGAAGTTTCTGTGCTAGCAACTTCGTCCATTGCAAATTCAATAGATTCAATTTAACCTATTAAGTATTAACTAAATAAATTAGTAATAAATCAAACCCAGTTCACAGAACACAAATCACAAATCACAACTCACAAATCAAACTAACTAACAAATCACAAATCAAACTATTAACTAACAAATAATAACAAACAAATTTAACCTACAAATAATAACTATTAACTAACAAATCACAAATCAAACTAAGATTGAATAAGGTACCTGAGTTGAGAATGCGTGAGAGAGAGCTAAAGTTTGAATGGCTGTGTGGCTGAGTGGCTGTGTCTAGACTCTAGAGTGGTTGGGATGCACGGACTGAGTGAGTCAGTGAAGATTGAAGAAGCCGAGCAACCAGAGCACAGAGAGAAGAGAGAGACGAGCGATGGAGATTGGAGTGAGGGAGGGAGTGAGTTAGTGAACAACCAGAGAGCACAGAGAGAAGAGAGAGATGAGCAATGGAGTTTGGAGTGAGGGAGGGAGTGAGCACTGAGCAGCCCAGCAACCAGAGAGCACAGAGAGAAAAGCGATGGAGAGCGATGGAGATGGAGTGAGGGACGGAGGCTTTGGAGTTTCTGGACAAAGTGAGAGTGTGTGAGAGAGTGTTAGGTTTTAGGTTAAGTCAAACAGTGCGTTTTGCACCTTTTTTTTTTTTTTTTTTTTGAATTTCGGCCTGAACTGGCCATATTGGCGGTGTCGGCTGAAACGGCCCGAATCGGGCCGAGTCGGCCCGATTTGAGCCACGTCAGCGCGCGTCGGCTTCGCCACGTGGCCCGACGCGGCACGGACACGGGGTCAACGGTGTCCGGCGCGCGTCGCCGCGTCGGTACGTATCCGACGCGGGTGCGGCGCCACTTTCCAGGTGATAATCTAGATTATGTGGATCAGATTGGATTGAATTATATGAGTGTGGTATATAGAGTGTGTACCAAATACCAGGTTAAGTTTTTATTGAGTAAATCTTGATATATGAATGATGATGAGAAACCTTAATTGTGGATTAGATTGAATTGAATTATATGAGCGTGCTATATAGAGTGTGTGCCGAATACCAAGTTTTTATTAGGTAAATCTTGACCGTATGAACAATTATGAGGAACCTTAATTGTAATTTGACTAATTCTTTTGAAATATATCATAGATATGACTAATTCTTCCCTAAGTCATGACAGGAAATATCAGTATGTTTTGCTATTCTTAATTCTTAACGACCAGTTGCTTGCTCCCACTACTTTGAGCTAGCTTTTAGCTGGACCAGAAGTCTGATGGGTCGAAATAGGTTTACACAATCCACATCTAACCTCTAATCAGCAATTACAAAGTGGTTGTGAAATTAAACAATAATTGCTGAGAAACTTAAGACACTGTTAATAGAGCTCCAAATTTTGGTTTAATGAACTGATCTAATACTAGCTGGCCAGAAAGTTTTTTTTTTTGGGTAAAAAAAAAAATTGGGTAAAGGGGTGATGAGTGTGGCTTCTCTACCTAAGCATAATTATAGATGCGCCCTACCCGTTTCTAGGCAAGACTCTATACTTTCGGTTTGTGAAAAATTCACTTATTATTTTTTGGACGGTTTGAGATGGAGATTAGATATAAAGAACACCAACACATAACTAGTTATTGAAGCTTGAACTCCAAATCCTAAAATTTATTAGCCCGGCATCAAACCAACTAGATCACTGTGGCCGGAAAGATTGACTATTGAAATGTACAAGCATTTTTGAATAATGGTTTTAAAATCAAAGTCAAATCGATCTGAATATTTTTGTTTTATATTTTGGACATCAATGTAGGTCCATAAATCATTTAGCACGGTGTTAGCACTTGGCACTTAGCGAAGCTTCGTCTGACAAATCTCAGATGCGACTTCTACCACCCGAGCCACGTTCATTTATAGTCATTTTTCAGGTCACAATCAAATACGCATTATACAATTTTTTTTTTTTTTTTTTTTTCGGAGAGAACAATACACATTATACTTTTAATGACTTCTATCGTTTTGATGACGATGACGATAATGACGACGACGATGATGATGATGATAATAATAATAATAATAATAATTGGGATGTTTTAGAAATGCTGAAAGACTCTATTATTATTAAATAGAAACTTGATATGAAACACTACATACAAATGCATTTTAAGTAGGGGAAAAATGCCCAAACACCCCCGTGAACTTTAAGGTAGTGGCCAAAACTAGGGTTGTCCACGGTTCGGGTCGGATCAGGTTTGGAGTTGCCCTGCAATCGACCCGATCGAATCGGGTGAAGAAAAAATAGACCCGCAGCCGACCGAACATTTAGGTTGAACCCGGTGGCTCGAGTCATCAGTTGAACGGGTCGGAGTCATCGAGTGATTTAGGTTTGAAATACAACAACTCAGAAGAAATCAAACCCAAGAAAAACATAGATCACAACCATAATCCAAAGCTAGAGAAATCAATAGCACAACATAAAAAATACCACAAAACCAAATTTAAATCTAAAACCAAATAACACAAAAAATACAACAAACCCAGATTTCAAACTAAAACCAAAGAGCAGCAAAAATACCACAAACCCAAACCTAAGACTGATACGAAGAGATAGAAAGAGGAGATATAAGACTCTACCGGCACAAGCCACACAACGACCACTCCCTCTCCCACCATCACCGCATCCATCACAAGATTAATACAACCACCATCAAATTTCACAAGATTAGAGCCTTGGAGGAGATTTGAAGTAGATTAGACGATGATTTACGGCAAAGATTAGATTGCACAAGATTAGTACATCCACCATCGGTGGATCTTGAGAGTGACTCAACCTAGGACAGTAGCAGTTGGGAAAGTTAAGGACGGCGGCTAGGGTTAGTGATTTGTGAGAGAGATGAGAGAGTGTGAAAAAAGAATCTAAAGTTTATGCCCAAAATATATCAAACCCTTCAAGTCTTAGGCGTGAATAATGATGGAAACCAAAATTACTTCCTTTTAAATTTATGGGCGGTAGGGTCGGTTTCTACGGATCAAGAAATGTGAGACCTGAACCCGAACCGAAAACCTAGTATTTTAAACTAACAGACCCACATTCGACCCATCTAAGCATTCGGATCCAACCATAGGTCTTTGGGTTAGGTCAGGTCGGTCGAGTGGGTCGGGTTTTCTAGGTTGATGGATAGCCCTAACCAAAACACTCCCTCAACTTTTATTTTAGCCAATTTGCTCCTTAAACTTCACGTTAGTCAATCACGTAACACGCACGTGTAAAGAAAACTTACCCAAGAATCCCCGTTCAGGTGTTCACTAGAGGAGAGAGAGGATCTCTTAATGGAGCAATAGCAGTATTGGAGTTCGATTTCTTGCCATTGATCTAGGCTTTGGAGTCCCCAGTTGCTCAGTCCGTTTGACAATCACTACTAGTTGAACCCACTGCTAATCTAGGATTTTTTATTCTTTCTCGTTTTCTTTCATTTTCTCAGCAAACAAACAGCCTTTAATTTCTTATTTCTTTTATTTTCTCGACCAACAAACACCTCAACAAGCTTTCTCACCAAATCTCCAAACCCATCATAAAAAAAAATCCCTTTTTGTTAAGACATATGTGATTCAATGTTAGGAACATATATCACTATTTTATATAGTTGGCTAATCCTTTGACAAAATGCACTTTACTTGTAATTAGGTAGATCTAGGATGTGTTTAATGCTTCAAGAAACCTTGTTTCAAGTTCAAGTGTTAAAGCCATGCAAGTCTTTCCAAGAATCAAGGAATGAAGTGCAGGATTTTAAAACGACAGCTAGCATCTATCGAGGTTTAAAAGCTGCTGAAGCCCGTAGCTTGACAGCTAGCTCGATAGATAGGGTATCTGTCAAGGTTTATGAAATATAGTTTTCCAAAACTGTTTTTCATCCAATCCATGAGTATGTGTTTAGGCTTTCTTTTCTCACAACTCTAAACATATATAAGGATTATTTTAAGGGCTGTCAAAGGTAACACAAGTTGTGCAAGTGTGAAGCAAAGTCTTGTTCATGCAAATTGTGACCGAAGACAGAATTTTCCCTAGTTCATCTTTCTCTTAAAGAAGCTGCTGTGTTTGTATACCGTAGGGTTTTGTGACCAAGCAACTTCATGATCTTCATCATCTGGATGAACTAAAAAACTTTGCAACCAACATCTTTCTCAAGTTGGTGATCAAGTCGCATACTAGGATCCGAGCAATTGGTTAATCACGTACTAGGAGCCGTGCATTAAAAAGGAGAGATTGTCACTACAAAACAAGTCCAATTGGGTATTAGGGTAAGGCTTCAACTGTAGGTTGGTATAAGGTACTGAGATTTCTTTACTTGTAACCGCTTATTTTGATAATAGTGGATTCTCGGGAGTGGTGACTTTAAAATCACCCAGTGGGGTTTTTGCCATGTAGGTTTTTCCCATTCATAAACAAATCACCGTGTCAATTTATTTTCTACTGCATTTTTTAGTTAATTGGTGATTTGTTTGTGCTGCCACTTACAATTGCATGTTAATTTGATTAATAAATAAACTTGGCTAATTAATCAATTAATTCATCACAAGGGTCAATACGTTTTTGGCCTATCAAGTGGTATCAGAGCAGGCACACTCTAATTAGGGTTAATCTTTGCTATATGATCCATTGACCCCTATCTATTATGTATAGAGGACAATCTCTTATTATACCTCCTTTATTTGATGACACCAACTATGCATACTGGAAAGTACGCATGAGAGTTTTCTTGCAATCTTTAGATGAGAAAGTGTGGCAAGCTGTGGAGATAGGCTAAACCAAGCCTACAGAAGCGTCGACTGACTAGGATAATGCTAAAATCAAGGCGGCAAACTTCAACAGCAGGGCATTGAATGCTCTATTCAGTGCAGTCACGAGTGAGGAGTTCAAGAAGATATCCTTCACTGAAACTACAAAGAAAGGATAGACCATCCTCCAGACAACCTATGAAGAAACCAAGGTTGTCAAAGACTTAAAACTTCAGAGGCTCACTACCAGCTTTGAAGAGATCAAGATGGAGGGGGATGAGTCATTTGATGAGTTTTATGCCAAACTCAAAGACATAATAAACTCAGCATTTAATCTTGGGGAAACCATTGCTGAACCCAAGATTGTGAGAAAGGTGCTCAGATCTCTGCCTGAAAGATTCCATGCCAAGATCACTGCGATTAAGGAAGCAAAGGATATTGACAAAATTCCTTTGACAAAGTTGGTTGGAAATCTATAGACCTATGAGTTGGATTTGACAAGGATCAGGACATCGAGCAAGAACAAAAGCATGGCATTAAAGGCCAAGAGCAGTGATACTAATGAGTCTTCTGATGATAAAGATTTTAAGATAAAGTCCTACATCACCAAGCAATTCAAGAAGTTCATGAAGAATGCCAATGCAAAAGGCTTCGACAAGGACTGTAGATAGTCAAGTTCTTCTCAGTCTAAGAGCCAAGACAAATGGAAGAAGAATGCTAGGAATGACAGTCAGTACACTGTACCCTCAGGATCAAAGTGCTTTGGGTGTCAAGGTTTCAGTCATATGAAGCAAGAGTGCCCTATGTATCTCAAGACCATTGGGAAGAGCAAGGCACTTGCTGCTACGTTGAGTGACACTGAGCCTAAAGATGACTCCGATAATGAGGATGATGGAATCCTAAATTCCTTCACTACCACCGTAAATCCTACTGAAGGGATTGTTGAAGACATGGATGAAGAAGAGGAATTGGTAGAGTACAAGTTTGAGAAGATAGATAAACAAGATGACATCCATACAGCATATGCAAAGTTATACAAGGTCTCTGAAAAGTATGAGAAGTTGTATAGGTTGGCCACCAAGAAACTTAGTGATGTAAAGCTTGAGCAGGAAGAAATATCTACAAAGTTTGATGAAGCAAATCAAACTATTGAAGCATTGAGGTTTGAGAATAATTTCTTGGCTGAGAAGACCAAGAAGCTTGAGGCAGAACTGTTCTAAGTCAAAGCTCAACTGGAAAGGACTTCAAGTGCTAAACTCGATAAGATGCTCAGTCTTTAGAAATCTGCTTCCGATCGAACCAGTTTAGGGTATGATTTCTCTTCTCCTCGTATTGCTTCTACTAGTGCTACTGTCTTTGTTCCTCGTGCTAATAATATTGAAACTGAAAAAAATAATGTTAAAAATGAATTAGCTAGTGAGAACATAAATAAGGGTAAGTCTATCTTAGGAGCACCCCCTAAGCTTGCTAAGAATTAGACTAAAAATCCTAGGGCTAAGAAAGGAAACTCTCAAAAGCTAAAACAGAAAAAACAGCATTTCTGTTATCACTGTGAAGCAGCTGGACATACTCGACCTAATTGTTACAAGTGGCTAGCCACTCAAAAGAGCAATAGCATGATCGCTTCGGGAGATCAGAATCAGCTTCCATCCTCTTTCGCTCCTTTTGGAGATCTTCCCAGAGCTCTCATGTTCCTTTCAAAGTTGAACGATTTTAACTCTTCCATCTCACCGTCAGATCAAGGGTTCTCTAAACGAAAAGGTTCTTCCAAGGTGTGGAAGGAAAAGGGCTCCAAGTGATTTTGTCACTTCTTCTCTCTCTCTCTATCCCCTTCTTGTTTTTGTTTTTGCATTACTTGTGTATTTTGCTTTATCATTTTGAGTCAATCTAGTTTTATGCATTACTTTGTTTTGTTTAACATGTTTTTGTTTGTTAGTTTTCAATTTTGTTTTATTTTGTTTTTCATTTAGAAATAAAATAAAATTTTGAAAAATTGAAAAATAAAAAAACAATGTGTGTTTGTAATGAGTAAGATTAAGTAATATCTTGTACTTAACACTCGTATCACTCTTTTTAACGGGAAAGACTAGAAAATCCTAAGAAAAAGGCATAAATAACCATCTAACCACTATTGCCCGCCAATCATGAAATGACATCCATAAGCTTCGGCATAGCAAAAGTGCAATGTCAAATGCTTAACATCATTGGTTATTTCTTTTCTCTCTCTTATATGCTCATGCATGGTTTGCACGAAAGAAAAATATATGCAAAGAAAATAAAAAGCAAAAAGAACAAAATGCTTTATATATGATTGCAAGCGTGTATTCTAAGAGATGTGGGAGTTATAGGATATACCTCAAAGATAATAATCCCCATCAAATAGTTAAGATTGTGTGTGAGTTAAAGTGATTTTCTCATATCTAAAATTGTCATAACATGTAGACAATTATGCAATCTTGCGATGTTTTTCACACATGACACGTAATATTCTTTGCTACTTTTGATACATATGCAAGTATAATGTGATTTGACCATCACAAGGAATACATGTGTTAATGTATGCTCACTAAACTGTCTTAACTTGTTTTTGAAATATAAAATTGGTTAGACTTGTTTAGTGTGTGTGTGTGTGTGTGTGTGTGTGTGTGTGTGTGTGTTTTGGGATCTATGTGCTTACATTTTTCTTAATTGAGAGATGTTTTTGAGAGATTAAAGTGTTGTTTGGATCCTTGGTTGAGTTGCATACTTGATTGCATCCATGTCTGTATGTTTCTCTTCTTAAAAAACTATTTTTAAGCAATCTCGATAGCTCTTCGACACCTCTCAACACCTAACTTATCTATCAAGCTCTTCAACTTCTTTTTATCGCAATCTCGATAGCTTCTCAATAGCTCTTTGTTCCATCGAGAAATTTATGTTTCCTCTATAGCTGCTCAATAGCTCCTCGATCCATCGAGCTTCTTTTTGTTATGGACACCTCTGGACACCTGCTCGATAGCTGCATCTGTCGACCCTTTAAAGCTCGACACCTCTCGACCCCTCTCAATCTATCGAGAATTACTAAGCTTCTATATATAAGGTTAGCGCAATTTGGATCCCACTTCTCTCGATCTCTCTCAATTACTATTGCCTCTTCACCTCCCAAAACCTCTCTCTCTCACTCCCAACTTCATCCTCAAGGATTTTTCGACCTAGATCAAGTTTTTCTTCACTAGGTAAGAGTCCTAATCCCTCTTTTTCATGCATTTGACCTAACTTTTTGGGATTTTTTTTAAACTTTTGGGGTTTTTCAAAATTGATGAAGTTATTGTGAAATTTTTGGGATGGGTTTTGTATTTTTGATCTTAAAACATCATGCATTGCATCTCATTTGCATTATAACAATGTTTCATGCATTCTTAGATGTGTGTTTACTTTGTTGTAAACATGTGTGTTGGTAGGATTGGATTGGGCTAAGCCCATGATGTTTTTACTATTGCATATCACATGCTCATGCATTTTCATACATATATACTTTACATTCTCTATATTCTTATATATTGAACTATATTGGGACTTTTCTAATTGTTTCTTTCTTCCTTTCTCTCTCCTTCTTTCAATTAGTTGCGTCATGGCACCTAAACGAAAATCTACTCCGTCCCAGAACCTTCTTCATTTCGAGGCATCCACTTCGTCTAATCCTACTCCTTCTTCTGTTCGGTTCCGTGATGAGCAAGCTTGAAAGGACTTCTCGAAGAACATTTCTCGACGAGGTGTTCATTCGGAACGCCAAGTCATTTTTTCGGACTTCTCTGACACTGACCTACCCACTGTCATTCACAGTAGGGGTTGGGAGTCACTATGTGACGTCCTGGTCACTTGTCCATCCATGCTAATCTAGGAGTTTTACTCCTACATGCATGAATTTGATTATTCAGTACCTCTTTTTGTTACTTGCGTTAAGGTACGTGTATTGTGGTCACACCAGATATTGTATCCAATGTGCTCTGAGTCCCGAGGGTAGAGTATCCTGACTACCCCAATTGTGAGCGTCTGAGGACTGTGTCCAAAGACCAGCTTATGTCAGCTTTTTGTGAGCATCCCTCTGATTGGGACGAGCATCAGTTTACACCGTGTTCAACCTTTGCTAAAGGTCCTAGATTCATGAACATGATTATGACTTTTGTTTTGCACCCTCTCTCTCACTATAACTCTATTATCGAGCCCCGTGCTTGATTTTTGCTTTCTCTTTTAAAGCATCTCACTATAGATTTTCCCTCTCATTTTATTCTTTCTATCATAAATGTAAATAGGGATACAGCGACCCATGATAAGCTCATCTTCCCTTCAGCTATCACGAGTCTGTTCCCTTTCCCGTTTCTGACTACTTCTCTGTTATGTGTACCATTGATGCCATTGCCATTAAATAGAGCGAGGCGCAGCTACATTCAAGGCAGTTCAGTACGGCAGCTCCTCCCACTCCTTCTGCTCCATCCACCTCTGCTCCCTCTTCTTCTGCAGGTGTTGTGACTTTGGATGCGATCATGGTACAACTTCAACGCATGGATGCTTGCCTTGACACTCTCACTGATGAGTTGTGTCAGGTGAACACCTATGTCGACCGTATTGCCAGACAGTAGGCTCGCCTTGGTGGCTTTGTAGAGTCTCCCGTTCCTCCTCCTGAGGCATTCGACGACGACAACGACGACAATAAGGATGCTAGCTCACCCAACAATAACGAGATGTCTACTTGATACTCTTACCCTTTGTCACTCATGACAAAAAAGGGGAGTAGTTTTGGATATGAGAGTAGTCATTCTCATAGGGGGAGGGTTAGCAAAGGAGATTTTTGCATATGGGGAGGATTTATGTATCTTTTCTTTTCTTTCTATTTCAGATACATTATATCTTGTATATTGGTCTTGTGACCATTTTTTACATACATTGTATTTATACTTGCTTTATATATTGATGTATGTTCTTTCACCTATCTTTACATGTGTTGTTTCTTTTCTTTCTTTATATACATATTTCTTATATATTGTATGCAATATTTTATTTCTGTTTCACACTAAGATGCGTTGATGAGTTTTGTTTAAAGAGTTTCAGAAATACAGGTTGTCAAAGTCTACTTGCCATAAACTCTCTTCTTGCAAAGTTTTTCAAGAATTTGTGTTAGGATAGATTTTATTGTATTTAACAAGTAAATATGAGTTGAGTGATTTATGACTTCTCTCATATCTCATTTGTTTGTTGTGGTTTTATCACAGATTGCCAAAGTAAGAGATTGTTAGGACATATGTGATTCAATGTTAGGAACATATGTCACTATTTTATGTAGTTGGCTAATCTTTTGACAAAACGCACTTGACTTGTAATTGGGTAGATCTAGGACGTGTTTAATGCTTCAAGAAACCTTGTTTCAAGTTTAAGTGTTAAAGCCATGCAAGTCTGTCCAAGAATCAAGGAATGAAGTGCAGGATTTTAAAACTCGACAGCTAGCATCTATCGAGGTTTAAAAGCTGTTGAAGCCCGTGGCTCGATAGCTAACTCAATAGATACGGTATTTGTCGAGGTTTATGAAGTTCAGTTTTTCAGGATTGTTTTTCATCAAATCCATAAGTATGTGTTTAGGCTTCTTTTCTCACAACCTTAAACATATATAAGGATTATTTTAAGGGCCGTCAAAGGTAACACAAGTTATGCAAGTGTGAAGCAAAGTCTTGTTCATGCAAATTGTGACCAGAGACAAAATTTGCCCTAGTTCATCTTTCTCTTGAAGAAGCTGATGTGTTTGTACACCGTAGGGTTTTGTGACCAAGCAACTTCATAATCTTCATCGTTTAGATGAACAGAAGAATTTTGTAGCCAACATCTTTCTCTAGTTGGTGATCAAGTCGTGTATTGAGATCTGCGCAATTGGCTAGTCACGTACTGGGAGCCATGCATTGAAAAGGAGAGATTGTCACTATAGAACAAGTCCAATTGGGTATTGGGGTAAGGGTTCAACTGTAGGTTGGTATAAGGTACTAGGATTCTTTTACTTGTAACCGCTTGTTTTGATAATAGTGGATTCTCGGGAGTGGTGACCTTAAAATCACTCGATAGGGTTTTTGCCATATAGGTTTTCCCCATTCGTTAACAAATCACCATGTCAATTTATTTTCTACTGCATTCTTTAGTTAATTGGTGATTTGTTTGTGTTGTCACGTACAATTGCATGTTAATTTGATTAATTAATAAACTTGGCTAATTAATCAATTAATTCATCATAAGGGGTCAATACGTTTTTGGCCTATCACTTTTGATCACAAACAAACTCAAAACACAAATCAAAACCTTAATCCCAATCCCCCACAATCACAACCACAGATTCAACAACAACAAACACAGCACCAACAATATCAACAGCAATAGCAACATCAACCACTAGTCTACAATATCAACAAAAATGACTTTAGGGACGTAGTTCAGAGACTTACAGGCTCACCCACACACGAACGCTTGTCAACTCTACTGCCTATTCATGCACCTAAGCCTCCAAGCTCTCGCCTCCACCCTTGGCGCAACTTAGCAATCGCCCCCTCCTTTGCTAAACAACGTCGTTGCTTTGGTCCCCATTCCTACCAATAAAGGCAATGGGAGATCGAACTCCGGTGATGCCACTGCTAAGTTAAGAGATCCTCTCTCCCCTCCGGTGAACACCTGAACCAGTGAACCTGGTTTTTCTCTCTCTTTTGCTCAATAAATTGGGTAAGTTTTCATCACACATGCATGTCATGTGATTGACTAACGCGAGTTTAAACAGTAAACTAACAGATGGCTCTATTTGGCAGTTGTGTGAAGTTTAAAGGGCAAATTGGCTAAAACAAAAGTTGAGAGGGTGTCTTGGCCGCTACCTCAAAGTTCAAGGGGTGTTTAGGCATTTTTTCCTTTTAAGTAATGTGTTATACAAGTATGTATACAATACAAGGAACCTAAAGCGGGTTTAAAGCCTAACAGATTTATATACATTAATAGTCCCCTCAAACTCAAGGAGCAATGGTAAGAAGACATACCATTAGAAACACCAAAAGTCAGAGCATTGGCCCTGGATAGACTATATTTGCAGTGGCTTTGAATAGACTATACTTTATTTTTTAGTATAAATAGTATATAAAATGCCTTTATATAGGAGGTATATGTGTATTGTACAAGTATGTGTATTGTACAATTATGCGTATTGTACAAGAAACCTAAAGTGGGCCTAATGCGATGTATACCTTAATAAGATGATTTTGGCTTTTTAGCAATGACTAATGAGAGTGTTTGGTCTGACTTTGTCCTATTCTAATTTTGCATGCATTGTAGGCCAAAAAAATAAAAAAATAAAAAAGGAAGAAAGAAAGAAGAAAAGAAGAAGAAGTTGGAACATATGCAATATTTAGCTCAATATATTTTTCCCAACATCCCAACATTGATCTTCCAACAACAAAATGCACACATGCGAGTTAGTAACTTTTTTTCTGCCCCCATAATCCTCCCAACCTATTAGAAGTTCCATAACTTTCAAATAGACCTAACACTATTAAGGTTATTAATGGTTACGAGATATTCATGTCTCCGAGGAGTAGTGGGTTCCAATTAACTCAGCTGGTTAAGTCTCTGATGATTGTATAAGAGATTTGGGGTTCAATCCCCGCCTACACCAAAAACTGATTGGTGTCTTGGTCTGATAATAAAGAGTCAAAAATAAAAAATGTCTACAAGGAGTATGTAACATACGTTGGTCCCATAGTTTCCAAAAAGTTATAGGCAACTAGCACTGTACGTCTGGACACTAAATATAGTAAATTATATGGTATTTGTAATTTTTTTTCTTAAAGATAGCTTAATTTGAGATTATTAGTTTATAATGCCTATACTATACGGCTATACCTTTCCTTCCTATTGCCAAAATTTATATATAATAAATTAACGGGTTAATTTACAGAAATTCTTTTACATTTTCCTAAAAAAAGAACCATCATAAAATATAAACACCATGATGCAATGCAACTTTAGATTCTTTCAAAATGTCAAGAGTTTTATAGTTAAATTGATACATTTTTATACAGAAAGTGCCGAGGGTCTCCGAAGGAAATAGTTCAAGCTGTAGAACTAGCATCATGTTATAATTATTTAAAAAAAAAAAAAAAAAGATTCTTTCAAAACTAAATCTTTAGTATAATCATTAAGAAAAATATTTATTGTAAAATAATCGCTCTTGGTTTTGAAAAAATAAAATAGCGAGGATTCTAAATACTGAAATTGCTGGTTGTGCAATCTAAATTCTAACTATTAGTTATCCAAACTAAGCCAATTTTAACTTGATACACCAATGACTGGTCCAGATGACATCATTCCTTATCTAAGGAAGGTATTTGGAGTCTCATTCTTCGCATACGTTGCAGGGATGGCAATTTTTGCCCGCCCCGTGGGTACCCAGCCCGGCCCAACCCTAATGGGCCAAGTTTTACTCAGTCCAATTAGGAATAGGTTTGGGTATGGGTTTTTAAAAAAAAAAAACCGAAGCGGATCTGGGTTTTATCAAAAAAAACCTTAGACCTAACTCGAGACCTGGCCCAGTTAAAAACCCGATACCCTAAAATTACAAAAATACCCTATATATATATATATATATTCCTATATTCTAACCCTAATCCCTCATTTCTTCACTCTTTAGCAACAACTCACGCCGACACTCACAGTCTCTCAGTTCTCACTCCTCACCTTAGTCCCTCATTTCAGCTCAGTCCAACACTCCCTCTCCCTCTCCCTCTCCCTCTCCCTCTCCCTCATCTCAGTCTGACACTCCCTCTCCCTCAGCAATTCACTCCGACACTCCCTCACTCCAACACTCCCTCAGTCACGCCTGCCTCACCTCCTCACCCTCACTCCGAAGCTCATCTATCTAGGTTTTTGTTTTAAAATTTTGGATTTTTTTTTTTCAGTGTTTCATTAAAATTTGTTTGGAGGTTTTGATTGTGTGATGGTTCATTGAATTTGTTGTGGGTTTGGAGGTTTTCAATTTTTTAGCTGTGGGTTAGTTTTAAGGTTCGAAAATGATTTCGTATGTATTTCCTTTTACTTAAATGAATGGTTCTATATTTTGATAGTTTTGAACAATAAATGGTGTTTAAACATTTCTCTTGCAAATTCCTACAATTTGTCCTTTAGGTAACAAATATTGAGCTGCTGTATTCTGTAAGAGAGAATATTTTAACTTTTTTTAAAAAAAATTTAATGTTAATCATAAATTAACTCTGTTTGAAATTTATTTTCAATTAATAGGAGAACCGGGAAGACTGATTCGCGAATGCTATAGAACAGCTTCTCAAGTGGTCCAGAACCAAGTTAGAAGCTTTTTTTGGTTGGGCCACGAATTGGGCCCAATCCCTGAACGGGGCCTGCGAGGCCCGGTTAGGGTGAGTCCAGGCCCCAGGAAAAAACCCAATCCCTAAACGGGCCGGGTCCGGGCCATGGGTCGAGTCCGGGTATGGAAAAACCCGCCCCGAACCCGACCCGTTGCCATTCCTAATACGTTGTAACAAGGGAACAGGGTCAAAGGGTTTACCTAAGTCAATTGTCCACATTTTTAAGTATGTTCAAATCATGGGTTTTAATTAATTCAACTAATAAAGTTTTTTATTGTTGAGTAAGAGATATGGAATTTGAATTCTGTCTATACCATAAACTGATTGATATTTTAACCTAATAATATATAATGAAAAAAAAGTTAGACTTCTAAATCATATTATATACTATATAAGAAGAGTTTTAAAATTTTGATGGTGTCAAATTGATGTCTTGCCTCATTATCACACGCAAGGTGTGTTGCTTTAAAGTTTAGGCTTTTTTTTTTTAATTTAAAAATTATCAACAACTTTTTTTTTTTTTTGTTTATTTTTTTAGTATACAATTTATTTTATTTTTTTCATTTATAGAAATAACAGCTTAATTGTTTGTCTCCAGCAAGGCAGCAACAATACATTTAGTTTTTTTTTTTTTTTTTAGAAATGAGTGGCAGATATTCCCTGTTGTAATTTTTAAATTGATAAGAAATTTTAACTTGATTACAATTTTATATTGTTCATTTAATGGAATTTTTCCAAGTTTATATATCATTTATTTTTCTTCATGGAGTGAAAGTCACTCAAGTTTGTGTGTCTCCTCCTCGCTTTCAAGAACAATAATTTAATTCTCATGTGAGTCTTTTTCTACTTCGGTTTAAGTCTACTTTTTAAATTGTTTTTTGGATTTTTTTTGTTATTGAATTCAAACAAGTTGATAACATTGTCGGCTAAAACTTGAAAGATGAAATAAAAATAGATTTAGGAACGAAAGGAAATTAAGTACTTACTTGTGGGAATAAATAATATGCAATGCTGGCTCCAGCATTCCAAGTTTAATTTCTAGCCATGACCAATTGTACACTACTTTGTCATCTCAGGTAACAAGTTGTGAAGGTTTAAAAATTTTGATAAAGAAGAATGATCTCATGTGACATGAGTCTCTTTCTACTTCGGTTTAAGTCTGCTTTTTAAATTGTTTTATGGATTTTTTTTTTTAATTATTGAATTCAAACAAGTTGATAACATTGTCGGCTAAAACTTGAGAGATGAAATAAAAACAGATTAAGGAACAAAAGGAAATTAAGCACTTACTTGGGGGAATAAATAATATGCAATGTTGGCTCCGGCATTCCAGGTTTAATTTCTAGCCATGACCAATTGTACACTACTTTGTCATCTCAGGTAACAAGTTGTGAATGTTTAAAAATTTTGATAAAGAAGAATGACAAAGATTGACAATGATATACTAAAAATATAATGTATAAAGAACTATTCAACAACTTCCAATACCTACTCCAAAAAAAAAAAAAAAAACCTCCAATAGGTAAAAGCTAATTTCAATATATTTTTCATAAATATTATTGCTATAACAAAACCACAATTCACTTACAAAACTTATTATTATACTGTAATTCCTTTAGATAATTCAGTGCAAACATTTCATTACAAACATAACTACAAATGTCATTATGAGACGGTTAGTATGATGCGTAAGATGAGAATTTCTAAACTTATATCATTGTAATTTATTTAGTTATTATTTTTTAATTAAATTATATTTTTTTTTTATAAATTCATTTAAAAAAACATTACAACACGAGGACTGCTTACACTTTTTTTTTTTGGGGCTGAATATAATAATTACATACACTCAAAAATAAAAATAAAAATAAAACACCATTAAAAAATAATAATTTTGATGCTAGTTGCGCCCGAGCCAATCCACTAATTTTAAGATAAGCACCACATCTATTATCGAATCATTACGTGAGTATTGATTTTGCCAATATATATTTATAATGGTTTCTTTGCTGCTAAGATACACCAATCAAATTAACGCTAGCTAATACTTTAATGGTGCCAGGGTCCTCATGCAGTACATGATAATTTAAATTTTGGTTGCGGGTTTGGTAAGCTTTGTCACTAAATTGCCTATATATTTGCCATCATTTTTTTTTTTTTTTTGATACGTTGCCATCATTTAACAAAGGAGGAGGATAAATCAACTTCAAGCACGTCCAAATATGGGAAGTATAATATGTGTTTCTTGTTGATTTTTGCCGTTTCACCACTGAAATGTCCGTGTTATGGTATTTCTTTGTATTGTTTGTTCTTAGCTAGGTTTTCTCATTTTATAATATATTAACACAACTATATCCTCATGATCAGTACTGGAAATAATAGTAATAAACTAATAATAGACAGCAATCACGTCCACCGTATTTGTCAAAATGTGACATTAGAATCCAAAACTAATTTCTTCGGATTCGACGTAAAAGTAACACAATGGTTTGTTTATCATGGGTCAGTCTGAACATACTTACTGAAAAAAAGGGGCAAGTGGGAGTAACCTCGGCCAGGCGAGGAGAGATGTCAAAGTTGGATTAGGTGGTGTGGAATTTTTTTTTTTTTTTTTTTTTTTTTGAAGCCATTAGGTGGTGTGGATTTGTTCTCCCTGTTTGCATGAAAATGTCTTTTTTGTTCTTTTATTTGATACAGTTGAAAAATAATATTAGGTCTACAAAACATATCTTTTATGGTCAACAGAGAACCAGTCCAACGATTAATTTCCTCTGTTTCGGTGTAAAATGTAAAAAGATTTTACTCAATTTTGGACGTTTGGAGTGTTTGAAAAACTTTTTGTTAAACCGAAATCATCTTCGGTTGATCAGGAAAAACACTATTTGTTGCAGAAAATATTTTATGCCCTCAAAAAACTGCGTAAACATTTATAAGCTCAAGAAAGTATTTAAACCTCCAAATGATAGAAATATCCCTAAAAATATAATATGACCAAAAACCTTCAACCTTTAAAATGAAAAAATACCAACAAAAAAACTCTAATAAATATTTTTAATGATTGAAATATCACTAAAATCTTGAAAATTATCAAAATACTCTTAAAATCTCTAAAATGATCGAAAACCTTCAAAATCTATAAAATAACAAAAATACCACTAAAACTTCTAAAATAACTAAAATATTATAACTTCTAAAATGATATAAATACCTCTAAAACCTCCAAAAGAACAAAAATATCCTCAGTCATATAAAATATTTGTAGACTTAGGTTTTTAGGCCTAATCGTGTTAAAATTTTACTTCTATTTTTCAATAATCAACAACTTAATATGGTATAAGAGCTAAATTCGATTATGGCCAAAGTTGTGATACACATAGTTTTAAAAACCAGACCGGACCGGCCAGTCTGATCGGTCTGACGGGGAACTGGCCTCAATCCGGTCCGGTTATGTTAAAAAACCGAAAATCACTTATAAACCGGCAAACAATAAAAACCGACTGGTTCAACCTGAGAACCGAAAAAACCGAAGGTTGAACCGGTTAATGCTCGGTTGGAGTTTTTTGGCTTTTTCTGGCAAAACTATGTCGTTTTGGACCTAATTCCTAAAAACTAACCCTAAGCTAGTAAGCCTAAACTCCTCACTCTTCACCCTCAGACTCTCTCATCTCATCTCACTCACGCCTCTCGGCCTTAGCAGCTCAGCCTCACTCACTCAACTCTCTCAAATCTCAACTCACTCACGCGATCAGACAAGCAGACTCTCTGACTCAAGGCTCTGCCTCACTCACCTGGCTCAAGGCTCTTTGCTCTCTCTGCCTCACGCATCGCTCTCTGCGCTCTCCGACATTGCAATATTGTTTTGGTTTTTTCTTTTTTCCTTCTTGGTTGGTCTCGTTGCGCTCTCTGCTCTGCTTCTCGGCATCTGGGTTTTGAGTTTTCTAATCAGGTAAATGTTCTTTTCTTTTTCTTTTTCTCGGTTCTTTTTTCTTTTCTTTTTTTTTTTTCCAGCTTCATCAGGAAATAAACTAATAATTAATATTTTTTTTCATGATTTTGATTATTTGATTTTGATCATTTTCTCTGTTCTTTTTTTTTTTTTTTTCGGCTTCATTGCAGATTCTCAATTCATGTTCTCAGCTTCATCTCAGGTTCTCCTTCCGTGACTTCACTGGTAAGTGGTAACTTCAATTATTAATTTATAATAGCATTTTAGTTTATTTGTGATTTTGTGTTTGTTGTGGATTTGATTTACAGAGCATTATTACTTGTGAAATTATAGTTTACAGAGTATTATACAATTTATACTATTGATTGTGTATGTTGTGTTGATGAATTTATTTGTTGATAAAATGGTTGCTGCCAGTCTGAAATTGTTGAGTGAAATGGAGTCTGCCTCTGTACCATCTAATGAACATGCTTTTACAACCGGGTCTAATGCTAATTCTTCATCTGTGAGAGCGAAATGTGATCCCGCATGGGATCATGTAATTGAAGTAGTGAAAGACAGAAAAAGTAGTTATAGATGTATACATTGTGGGAAAAGTTATAAAGGAGGGGGCATCAATAGGATGAAAAGACATCTAGCTAGAATTAAAGGAGATGTGGCTGCATGTATGGGTGTACCTTATGATGTTAGGTTTCAAATGGTTTAGAATTTGAAGGAAATTTCAAAATCTAAAGAACAAACAAAAAAGGATCAAGAAGCATCTAATTATTCGCCATTAGAGGACTCACCAGAATTTGAAGATGTCCAAGAAATTACTCCTAGTGGTAGGGGGCTAGGTAGGGGGCTAGGTAGGGGAAATAGAAGTAGTCCTAGTGGTTTTCCACCAAGATCCAATCTTGGTAAGAGAAAGGTTGGCGATATTGATAATTACTTCACTTCTAGAACAACACTGGGAGCTCAACTTTCTATTAAAAGTGTGCTTGCTGGCAAAGAAAAGAAGTGGAGGGTTGATATGTCTGTAGCAAGATGGATGTATGATGCTTGCATTCCAATTAATGCTGTGAATTCTAGTTATTATCAACCTATGTTCAATGCTGTAGCTTCTTATGGTCCTGGATATAGAGGCCCAAATTATCATGCCCTTCGAGTGCCTTTGTTGAGAGACGCAAAAAGAGAAGTCTAATTGATTGTTGATTCTCATCGATCATATTGGGCTGACACTGGTTGTACAATAATGGCTGATGGCTGGACTGATACTAGGCATAGAACATTGATTAATTTCCTTGTCTATTGTCCTAAAGGAATTATTTTTATACGTTTTGTTGATGCTTCTGACTTGGTTAAGGATGCTATTAATTTGAGTAACTTGTTTGATGAAATTTTTAGTTGGGTTGGTCCTGCAAATATAGTACATTTGATCACTGACAACGCTGCAAATTATGTAGCTGCTGGAAGAATTGTGTGTGGAAAATATAGGAACATTAGTTGGTCACCTTGTGCAACACATTGCCTAAACCTAATTTTTAAGGAGATTGGGAAAATTGATCATATAGCTAAACTTGCAAAGCGTGCATCCAAGATCACAGTGTTCATCTATAACCATGTGGCTTTGCAAGCTTGGTTGAGGACTAGAAAAAATTGGATGGAAATTGTGCATCCAGGGCCAACTAGGTTTGCTACTACTTTCATTGCCTTAGGGAGTCTTAAGGAACATAAGCATGACTTACAAGCATTGGTGACTAGCAAAATTTATGTTAAATCAAGATATGCAAAAGATAAGAAAGCAAAGGCAGTGGTGAAAATCATTCTTGACAATCAATTTTGGATTGATTGTCATGTAATTGTGCATATTATGTCACCATTGATTCATTTATTACGCATTGTTGATTCTGATGAAAAACCAGCTATAGGTTATGTATATGATGGCATGTATAGAGTAATTGATGGAATTAAAAAAAATTTCAAAGACAAGAAGAGACTATGGGAACCTTATGTTAATATTATCAAGGATCGTTGGGATAATCAATTCTTTAGAGATATTCATGCTGCTGCTTACTAGTTGAATCCTGCATTCCAATATGACTCATCCACTCTTAATAAGAGGCTAGAGACACAATCTGCTGTAACAGATTTTATTGAATCAAAAGTTTCAGCTGGTCGATTGAAGTTGGTGGAGGAATTAAGGCTATTTTGAGAGCGTGAACAAACTTTTGGAACCCAACTTGCTCAAGAATCAGCCAAGACATCTCAACCGGGTAAGATATTGTTTACTTTAGTTAATAATAAAATAAAAATATGTTTTATAGATCATAGCTCTTTTTTTTATATTTTTTGGATAAGTATAGTTGTGTTTATTGATTCATTGTATCTTTATTTTGTGTTGTATATGGAACTTGGATGAGTGGTGGAAGTTGTTTGGATCTTGTGCTCCAACCTTACAAAAGTTTGCAATTCGGATCCTTAGCCAAACAGTTGCCTCTTCAGGATGTAAGCAGAATTGGAGTGTTTTTGAACAAATACATACTAAAAGAAGAAATAGATTGGAGCATCAACGACTTAATGATCTTGTATTTGTTCATTATAACTACCGATTGAAAGAAAGGTATATATTATATAATCTCTTTGTTTCTTTGTGATTGTGAAATATAAGTGGGTTCTTTGTGATTATGAAATATAAGTGATTTGGTTATTAATTAAATTATTCATTATGTTCATCTTATGATATAGAGTCAAAAGGAAGAAGTTCAATTTTAATCCTATTAATTATGCAAGTATCGATAAATCTGAATTTTGGGTAGTGGAAGATGAGGAACCTCCATTTCTGGATCATGCGGAGATAGAGAATGCTTTATATGAAGAGGGAGCCTATCCAATCGAAGAAGGGTCTTCTAGCCATGTACAAAAAGGTTAGCTTATAACAATTCTTTACCTAGTTGCATATTTTAATTAGACTATTTATGATTTATGAGAAATGATTATGAATTTATTGTTCTTTGGTTTTGGAATTTGTATAGATATGGACAATGAAGTGATTGATGATGATGATGACATCAATTTGGAATCATTTGGTGATGAAGATGATGCTCCTCCTGGATTTAGAGATAAAAATCATCCTATTCATGTTGAAGATGAAGAAGATGAGGATGATGATAATGATACTAGTGGTGGAGCATTTGGTTCACATGATGATATTGATTTCAATTGTCCTTATAACAAATGAGGCTTGGGTCTTAAAACTTAGTAGTTGTTTGTTTGAAACTTTAAAACTTATTTGCTATTTGGATGTAATGAACTTATTTGTTATTTGCCATTTGGATGTAAATGTAATAACTAATGAACTTATTTGTTTGGTTTTGTTGAAAGTTTATTATGTTAAGGATGATTGTTTTGTAATGTTATTATGTTAAATTCTTTAAAAAGATGTTATATTATATACTTATATACTTGTATTTTTTTTTAAAGGAAACATATTTGTTACCATTGGTTTGTTAGTTTTAGACTTTTAGTATATTAAAAAATTATTAATTATTTATATAATTTAAATAAATAATAATTAAATTATTTATGACGTCACCAGTTCAACCATCGGTCGGACCCCGGTCGGACCATAAAACCGGTATTTAGCTACTTTTTCGGTTCTTTCACCATACTGGTTTTTAAAACCATGGTGATACACCAAAAAAACCAATTACCACGTAATCTCATCAAATTCGTTCATCTAGTGAAATTTCAAAACCATAAAACACATAGGGCTAATTAGTTTATTAAATTCGTTATTGTCCTGTCTTATTATATATTCTCTTCCAGCTTTTGTGTGTGTAGTTGTGTACCACTTTCCTTTTGTCTTTCACACATGGAAATTCCACACAGCATTACCCCCACGGTAATACCGCATCACTCCTTCGCACCAACATCACAGTGCCACCATGAAACACCAAAATCTCAACCACCACAAGCATTAGGCTTTCACCATTGTCGCTGAGCATTATTGTGTGTCTGCGCAAGCCTCAATTGGGCTAGTTTGCTAGGAGGGGGCGGGTATTTAACTTAGAGATATTATAACCTAAAAGACACAAAAAAGCCCAAGAAACCCAAACCTATTGTAGCCCTGTGTACTTATCGAACAAACTTACTAACCCTGGGTTAGTTTAGGTTTAGTCTAGGATTCACCCTAGGCTAGTTGAGGTTTAGTCTAGGATTTTGTTCATAATTATTTTATTATAACACACAAATTTAATAGTAAAGATGTACAATAAGTTTTCATTATTGGATGTAGATCGTTAGCTCAAACCATGTTAAATAGTTAAACTCTTACTTCTCGCTTTTCACTCAATAACTCTAACATGGGCTAACTAATTCTATTATGTCATATTAATGAAAGTGTGACTATTGAGCATAAGTACGTTTTTGTTCATTAAACAATTGAAAGAAAAAAAAAAAAAAACACTTAATATTCCTTGGCCTAAATTATGAAAAAAGCTTTTGTAAGGAGTTTATCCCATTGACTTTTATAAGTTGCCGGGAACTTCTTGTCTTTTCTTTTTTAAAATTAAATTTAATACTTTAATATGGGGTATAGATTTTGAGCAATTCTAACACTCCAATATTTTTTTTTTTTTACAATTTTTTTACAATTTTAATGTGACGGATTATGAGTAATTATCTATCATTTTCACATATACCTATTTATTTTTAATTTATCATTCATAGTCCACCAATTTATAGTTGTAGCGAAAAAAGTTGTGGTTATAGATTTTCTTATAGAATTCACTTTCTCCACTTGTGATAACGACTAGCACACCATGAGCTCATCCAGAAAACATGCTTTATTGTGGTCTCATTGGATAATTCCAGGATAAGAACCAAAGGCTTGTGGGAGAAATATAATAGTAGCCCTCTTTGTTTCCCTTTCAAAGTTTGGGCGAGAATAAAAAACTGAGTGACACACAATGACACACACACAAATATATATATATATATATATATAGACATATAGCACCAAATCAACCAACAACCCTAGTATGTAATTATAAACACAACCAGTATCCTTAATAAAAATTATAATAATCATCGTCATAATGATAATGCATGGCCTCAAGGTCAGTAGGACATGTACCTTGTCTGCTATTAATATCACCTACCTCACACAAAATGTTGCACTTTGTTTTCGTTCCTTTCAATCAATGGGTTCATTAAGTCATAGAGCATAAAAAGTTAAACTATCAACTTATGCTCCTATTGTTACCTACCCACATCATAAGACAATTCCATTTTTTTTTTTTAATCTTTTTTTTTTTTTGAAGAAGAAGAAGAAGATGAAGAAGATTGAGTTTTCAGTCTAATTAAATATCTATCCCAACAACTGGTTTTTCAACTTCATAACCAATCCAGTTTCTTTTCTTAGTGAATACATCTTAGATGCAAACTTGCACGGAAAAATATTACAAAAAAGAAGATATTAGTTTTAACCTCTTTTGAGCTTACTCATGCCGGTGAGTATAGGCTATCGTGTTTGACTTTCTCTGATCAAACTATTAGCGGTTTTTGACTACTCCATCCATCTCCATAACTAGAGACATCAAGCTCTTTTTTTAGGGTCTAGGAAGCAAGCATTATGATCACAAAGTGCATGCAACATCCATCACTTGATTCATGTAATTAGCCACTTTCCAATCCATTTGGTCCCTCTAGAATTAATTTTTTGTACAAGTAAAGAAAAAAATTGGTTAGCCGTTGACATCATTGATGTCTTAATTCAATTTTGGAAGCCTAATTTTGCCATGAGACAGTGGCACTGTCACTTGTATATATTGATCTGATTGGTATGTAATGACAACGACACCGTCCAATTAGATTTTTTTATTACCGACATTAAAACAGACTAACCCGGTGACCAAGAATTATCAGGGAAAAGTTAATTAACGCCTTGAATTAGTCATAAAATATTAAAGTCCAATTAAAAATCTAGAAGAACTCATATATATATATATATATATATAGCAGCCAAAGCTTCTTACATCATGTATTGTCACTCTGACCTCACCATGAATATTTTGCATAAGCGGATGTCAACCTTAGCTAGCTTATTAAATAATTGCATAATGCTCTCATCATCATTGATGGTTCCATTAGCTCGTGTTGGTGCTAAAAGTGGATTGATTTGAATTTTCTCAGCCTTTTCACTTTCAGTGATGGAGGTTGTGCACTAATGGTGGGACGACTTGTCACACTTCGGATAATGTTGTTGAAAGATTTCTCTTAGTACCTTACAAATTACCGAGTCCCATCTTTGTCTAGAGCTCACTATATCATCTAAATGATTTTTTTTTTTTTTTTTTAAGTTTAATAGTTGGGCAAATGAGATTTGAAATATAAATACCTTTGTTAGAAACATCGGAAAGTGTCAAGTGAACAAAAAAATCATTTACTAAAATTTATTTGAGAAATGAATTCTCGTTTCACATTGGAGTTTCAAAAGTAAAAGAGGAAGTTGAAGAAGAAGTTTATTGTCGTCACTGGAAATGGTAAGGTATGAAAAAAGGCTAGAATTTTCAAGCGTTAGAGGTCTAAGTCTAACTGTTAACTCATAATTGTAAATTGTCAACTTTATTCCAGCTTTAAAGTCTTTGTATGGACAAGTTTCAGAAGATAAGAGCAGCACCGACCGGTTAATTAATCCGCGATCATGCCACATTGTCATTTGCCTGCAGACATGTGCATTACGTGGAATTGAATGGTTTCACGAATCATAAGTGGACTCATTGGGCCACTAACACCTTACGCAGTTTCACCAAAGTAGAGAGCAGACTTGACTTCCATAATAGGGTATGTCTTCTCCTCTTTAGACACAATATTCGTGACTATTAGGGGCGGTGACAAGCATTAACAAGTTAAGGTCCACCACCATAATTCCAAATTTCCCATTGGAAATGGTCTTGGGTACTTCATATACCTTCAACTAGATCCAAATCCAGTTTGTTGTATGTATTCCAATCCTACTTTTAAGTCTTTAACCACCCATCATACACCAAGAAAAATCTGTAAGTACAGAAAATTTGATACACAAATTATTAGTAATAAGTAAAAAGATAATGGTAATGGTTAGCCCAAATGAGAATTAGTATAAATTTCTTAAATTGATGTCAAAAATATTTCAATTGTTTTGTGTATCTTACTCTTATAGACCATAACCAAAAAATCACATTACAAAAATTGAAAAGATAAGAAAACAAAACAACAACATTTGTATTTTTTCCTTCATTTTTTTTTTTTTTTTTTTTTTTTTTTTTTTTAGTTTTTTGGGTAAGGGAGGAAGGGGCTTGGGAAAATTAAGAACAATATCCCGTAGCAATCTGATGATCTACTCAATTGTTGACTTTGAGGATTATAAGGACTAATGCGTTCTTGTAGCGTTGCCGTTGGTATACGTAAATACTAAATGCCAAAGACTTGAACTGGATTTGGAAATTATTGCTCAAAAAGAGAAAAGTATTGCTCAAAGCCACGTGAATATTCTTCATCTTCTTGGTGTTGGAGCAAATAGACTTACACGTATTTGGTCATAGAAGGCTGTGCAGTGTGGCAATGGTACAGTTGAGTTCAGTTTCCCCTCTGGTCCTGTGGCTCTATTTTTTGTGGAGCAATTAGAGAAAGAGAGAGTGAGAGACCAAGAAAAAGAAAAAAGGGAAACGGAAAGTAATATAATGAAATTTATTAAAAACAAATGGTATATTCATACCTTCTTAATTGAGTTTTGAATGAATTTTTAAAGTATTTGCTTGTTATTGGGAATATAAAGTTAGTGGAACTTAAAAAAAAAAAAAAAAAAATTTGAGAAGGAAGTTAGTGAAAATTTGGGGAGTAAATAATTAGATATGTTCAAGTCTGTTCAAGAGAACAAATATTAAAAAAAAAAACCAAAAAGTAACTTTCTTTAATAGAAAAACCATTTGTTAGTAAATAGCTCTTTAAATTTATCTATTATTTAAGAGTTTTAAATTAATAATTTTACATGTCTAATCCTGTTATTTTGTGTTTGGACTTCTTTGTATATTACAACGTGAGAGAACTCATATAAGAATTTTTTTTTTTTTTTTTTTAATAGGACCGCTCTATAATATTTAGAGCATTTGTATTGGTTGAGGCAAATAGTTAAAATACTAAATGTAACAACTAAATATAACAAAAGTGGAACAAAAGGCTAATGCATCAATGGAGCAAAAGCCATATTTTTTTGGCTGTTGAGCTATAGCGCACAACCAAAAATGGCTGTGCGCTGTAACTAAGATGGTAAAAAAAAATATTTTATTAAAAAATATATTATTTTATTGTATTGATGATAGTTGTTTATTATAGTAGATATATTATTTTATTGTGTTGTTTATATTATTTTTATTATAATGGATGTTAAAATAAAACTACTTATATTAGGTGCATGTTTTGTAAAGTAAAGTAACAAAATAGATAAAATGAAGTGTTAAATTGCTAAATTTTTAGCACCACCGAAGCTACCGCTCTTAGAGTGTCTGAGATACAGACAAGCCAAGCCTGTTCAACAATTGTACATTTACACACGCCCTATCCACCAATACTAGTATATATGTTTTCCCAAACCCGTTAGCAATGATACAAAAGCTGAGACTGAAAGCCTGCAACATGAAAATGCAGCTTATTACCATTTTCAAAAATGCAAAGCCTAATATTCTGGACTTTTCGTTCCAAAACACAGGGCCCAATGGGTTTGTAGGTTGTAAAATAAATAGGCCCTAATGACATGGGAGGATTTTTAAATTCAGGCCTTCCAAGTCGGCTTATTTGGATATTTAGGTTGACAACTCTTATCGGAAAAAATTGTTATGCCTACATCGGTGGAATTGGTGGAGATATTTGCTGCTAGTAGGGCTGTCCAGTTTACAGTAGAACTCGGCTATCAGCAAGCCATATTCGAAGGGGACTCGGGACTGGTCTTCAAAGCTCTTTCAGAGGGGGTCCAATCTCTCTTGCCTCTTGGACATCTTGTTAAAGAGTTCATGTCTATTGCACGCTTATTAAGAGCCTATTTCTTCTCTCGCACTAGGAGGTAGAGCAATTGTGTCGCTCATGTCTTAGCAAGGAGAACTAGGTTTTTTTCCCTTTATTAGTTTGAATGGAGTATGTTCTTCTAGACATTTTACATTTTGTTGTTATTGATTCTCATTAGTTGATGAATAATAATGCGAGGTACTTCTTCTCAACCAAAAAAAAAAAAAAAAAGCTGACAACTCTTATCCAAGTCATTAACCCCTTAAACCCTAGTGAAAGTAATGTTAGGGATGTTATAAATTTATTACATAAGTGTGACTCTATCACAAAAAAAGAGTTTTACAAATTAACTTGTCACTAAATTGTACAAAAATAATTCAGATTTTTATATATATTATATTATTAAACTAACACCAATTTAGTTCATAATTGACACATTAGTTTGTTAGTTTTTTTGGGTACGATTAATAATATCTTTAACATTTCCAACTTAATAAAGATGATGAAAACACCATTTTAGTCCCTACATTTTGGACTCACAATCAATTTGGTCCCTACATTTTGGTGTCAGTCAATTTGGTCCCTATTATTTTCAACTCACACTTAATTTAGTCTTTACCGTTGACTTACTAACAGAAAATGCTTACATGGTAAACAGTGTGCACTGTTGGCACACTTAAATATGTAATTAATGTAATGTAGAAGATTTGAACTAATTAAAAATTGCCACATCAATTAAAAAAACGCAGTAAGCTACTACTCAGCTAATCTGAGTTTTCAACCCCAGAAAGATACCACTTCACTCATAACCCAAACAGCCCCGTTCATCACTTGTCAATCAAACTCAACCTTCATCTTTATCTTCATCTTCATTGCTACGCCGTTGGCCACTGACTGACTTTAGAAGTCTGTTTCAAATCAGAGTGGACGTGTGGACATTCAAAACATTTTCCCTTTAGATTTGAAATTTTGCTATGTTGGATCGACCTGTGGAACCCACTATCAGGTGGGTTTATAATTTCACCTAGATCACATCATCCATCACGGCAGTTCTGAAGAGGCGAAGGAGGTGCCATTTTGAAATTTGAAGAGTAACAAACATTTACTACTAAAATCATTCATACAGATTTATCTTATGTCGACATTTTGATACACATATACAAATTTATCATTGTTACTAGTTTAATATGAGAATAAGAATGAGAAAAACACACAAGTATCGTAGAAAAAAGTCCAAAAAATTATAAACTCATAACATGTAAAAGTCATTTAAAGGATTATTCCCACATTTTGATACACTAAAAATTCATTAAGTGATCATAGAAAAGTGTCCATAAATAAAACTTTTGAAGGAGTGAGATAGAGTTTGTGGAGCGTGATGTGTTCCCAGATCTTTTGACGGCGTGGGTGCAAGATGATTCAAAGGCGTTGCTGAGTTGTGGAGATATCGGCACCAATGGCAAGTGGCGTAGCATTGAAGATAAAGATGAAGTGGCCGAGAATGGGTTGGTTTGACAGGTAATGGATAGGGTTGTTTGGGTCATGGGAGAAGTGAAATCTGTCTAGGTTGAAAACTTAGATTAGCTAAGTTGGAGTTTACCGTGTTTTTTTAATTGACACAGCAATCTTTAATTGGTCCTCATCTTTTACATGGCATTAATTACATATTCAAGTGTGCCAGCAGTGCACACCGTTTTCCACATACGCATTTTCTGTTAGTAAGTTAACAGTAGGGACCAAATTAACTATGAACCCAAAATGTAGAGACCAAAATAGTGTTTTTGCCAATAAGATTGGTGGGCTGATCAAACAAAACTAAAAAGATGAGTTTTTGTGTTTGAGACTTTTCTTAGTGTTGGGTTAAGATAGTTTGACCCCGCTTAATTTATTTAATTACCCAAGTTAATTAATTAGGTTTAATTGCATGCAAAATGTGAAGACACTAACAAATCACCTAGAATACTAAGTGCAGTAGAAAATAAATTTAACACGTTGATTTGTTAACAAATGAGGAAAACCTCACAAGATGAGTTTTTGTGTTTGAGACTTTTCTTAGTGTTGTGTTAAGATAGTTTGACCTCGGTTAATTAATTCAATTACCCAAGTTTATTAATTAGGTTCAATTGCATGCAAAATGTGAAGGCACTAACAAATCACCTAGAATACTAAGTGCAGCAGAAAATAAATTTAACACGATAATTTGTTAACAAATGAGGAAAACCTCACAAGGCAAAAACTCCATCGGGTGATTTTAAGATTACCACTCTCAAGAATGTACTAATCAACAATCAAGTAGTTACAAGTATAACAAATCTTACCTACTACCTTGGCCTATCCCGAAATACCAACTTGCAGTTGAGCCTTTGTTACAATACCCAATTGGACTTGATATTGTAGTAGCCTTCTTTTCTTTGATACACAAACCTCTAATTTGTAACTAACTCTTTGCACGGATCCTAGTACGTGACTAACTCCAGCAACTTGAATAGATGTTGTTAGTTGCAAAGTTCTTCACTTCATCAACAATGAAGATCAGGAAGCACTCGGTTACAAAACTCTATGGCGTACAAACGCAATAGCTTCACACAAAGAAAATAAGTCTCTTTGTCTCTGTCTCCGTGTATGACGGCTCTTAAAATAAGTTTTATATATGTATAGGATTGTGAGAAAAGAAACCCTAAACAAATACACAAGACTAGGCCTAATTTCGGATCTGGAAATTCTAAAATTGTAATTCTCGATAGATCGAGTTGCTATTGAGCTATCTATTGAGCTTCACTTTAAGTCTCGATAGCAGGCATCTGTCAAGCTATCTGTCGAGACTTAATGAACAACTTTTCTTCACTTGTTTCTTGGACCAATTTTCATGTTTTTAATACTTGACTTGAACAACATATTTCTTGAAGTTCTAAACCCATCTTAGATCTACCCAATTACAAGTAAAGTGCATTTTGTCAAAAGATTAGTCAATTACAATAAATTATGACTCTAACACTTAGAAATAGTATGCCATAGAAGAAAGTCATGATCCTTGTGATTTTTCACAACTATTAAAACTCAAATTTCTATTAAAACTCAAATTTTCCATATCATAGCACTTTTTAAAGTTTAAATTAAATTGATATTAATCTTAAGGTAGTGGTCCATATTTTAAAATGAAAATTAGGGGGAAAATAGTTAGAGCATTCTCATCAATCTCAACAAACTAGTCTAAGCTTTAAAATATAGCTAAAAACCCACAAAAACTTACGCATCAATCTCAACAAACTAGCAATAAAATTTAACATTCACATGGACCTTGCTACATCTAGCAAGACACTATACTCGCTACCACTAACAAAATATTTTTTTATATTCTCTTTCCTCTCTCTCCTCACCATGTGATTCTCTCTCTCTCTCTCTCATGAACTGATTAGCATCAATCGATGGTTGGCTGTGGTTTTAGGGTTTAGATCGGTGTTGATGAGTGGTTGCATGAGGTTTTGGGGTTTTGTAGGGTGCTTGCTGGGAAGTGCTTGCTGGGTTGTGGCCGGTGATTACTGGGTTGGTGCTTGAAGGTGGGTTTTGCCAGTGATTGGGTGGGTGGTGCTTGGAGGTGCAAGCTTGAAGGTGGCTTTGGCCGGTCACCGGTGGTGGGTTTTGCTTTGGTGGTGTTTGATTTGTGGTTGGTGGGTTTGATTTGGGTAGTTACTGGTGATTGGTTGTGCGAATGGCATGGGTTTGTGTTTTGTTTGCTATGATTGATGGTGCTTGGTGGTGATCGATGGTGGTGGTGCAGCATGGTGATCTTGTTGAAGGTAGATGTGATGGTGTTGCTGTGTTGTTGATGTCGTATTGCTAATGGTGCTGCCATGTTGTTGATGGTGTTGTTGTGGGATAGGAGAAGGGAAAAAATTATTTATTCTTTAGGGAGAGAAATAATAAATTTAAATAGTTTGAAGAAATAAATATTGAGACTGATGTATTTGACTCTTTGTTAAAGTAGTAAAAGTGGAGTTTTAAGGGTTAATTTAGCTAAAATTCTAGAGAGACTGATGTAAATGTTCTTATGTCTTAGTTTACAACAATAAATCTCTGATGCATTTATATTTGTACTAATCTTTTGATTCTTTTACCCCTCAATCTCTTGATTATTTCATGGTTTTAAACTATGAACTTTTATTATAAGCTTAAATTTTAAATAATTAAAAGAATAAAGAAAGAAATTTGAATTCTACATAATTTTTTTTTTTTTTAAATCAAACAACTTTTTAAGTATATTTCTATACTTTTAACCATTTTATATTGATTTATTTTGAGTCATCAAATTGCGTGTTTAAACTTTATGTATTTATACTAAATTTCTTGAGTCAATTGTTATAAGCTATAAATTGATTATTTTTTATATTAGATATGAATTGAGCAATCAAAATAATACATTTTGTATGAAAATAATATTATTATGTAATTGTAGATTATTTTTTTTAATTAAAATGATTAATATAAATTTGAAAATAATTTTGCTTCTAATTTATTTTTTTAATCTTTCCCTCTAATCTAAAATCTTGATTCCGGCACGGGCTTCTTCCACTGTGAACGAATTTGTAATGGTATCTGTGTTAGAAATTTTGCACTAATTGTAAGTGTTTACAAGTTCACTTCCCTTCCCCCACCCCCAAGTTTTTTTAGGACTCATGATAGTTTCTCTAGCTTGATATGGCATGATGTAATTGTTCGCAGTTGTGTGTACATTTGAGAGAGAGAGAGAGAGTAACTCTTAGGTGTTCCCGAGGTACAGAAAATGGTGCTCATTCATCTCATATTCAGATAGAGCTCACCATGAATATGAGATGAAAAAGTATCATTTCACTATACTCCATGACTATTTAAGAATTTTCCAAAAAAGAGAGAAGATGGCTACTGACCCCACTGTCCACTGCAGAGCCAGATAAGCAACAGCTTAAAGAAATGGAGATTTCCTCACATGTAGAAATGATGTTATGTTAGAATCTATACGGTCCTTAACTGGAGTGCACTAAGGCCAAAAAACATGTAACAAAGACACAATCACCAACAATCTCCACCAACATATTCTCAACTTTATTGGTGAAAAATATTGTCTCTTCCATGATCTTGATCACATGGCCAGCACTCGCCTATTTCCTCAATTCTCATCCGTCAAGCAAAGGCATCCTCACATGGGCACTAAAGCATATAAGATACTGGGACTGCCCTACAGGAAGGTGATTTGCAGTACTTGCCATATTATCTAAATTAAGTAAGCATGTACAAAATAATTGGCATGGTTTATGATCCAAGCATTCCTATGATGAAAGCACCCACAAGAGTCCCAAAAAGAAATGCCTACAATCCATCATATTTGTGCGTCTGTCTTTTGTGATTACAGGACTGAAATGACCATCTCATGTACAAGTGACTTTATAATGCCAATATAAAATTACATGTAAAAGTGGAATCGTGAATGCGATTCTATATTAAGGATAAGCGGGGTGATGATAATGAAAGAACAGAAAAAATCTATGAGCTGCTTTTGATTAGGTTGGCATAGACATAGTGGACAATTGGATCGAGGCGATGAGTGTGGCCATATTGCGCTCTCCAATCGTGTATTAGTCACGGAAATTGGAGGTGGGGACAAATTGCGCCTCAAGGCATTATCACTTTGTCCCTCTATTGCAGCCTTAATGATGAATACTTTGGGTTCGCGTAGCAGGTAGCATTGTGTTTATTCCAATAGGGACTGCTTCTAGTAAGCTGTCGATTGCCATTGAAGTACATTGTAAAAAGATCGATTATAAAAGCACAAGACTAGTAGTGGCTTTGCATTATATTCTCAAGTTGAGGCAAAATATGTACATTGCAGGAGTCTCTCGAGCAATGTTGCTTCTTGCACTTGTGCTCAGCCTAGGTTTGGTGAATGGGCTGAGTGGTCATGAGGCGAAAGATGGCATTTCTCAGTTGAACACTTCATCTTCCATTCCCAAGATTCCAAGTGGAAACCATGATCTAGCTGAAGATGTACAAGCAAGAAACACCACTTCATTTGATAAACAGTTAGTCCGAAGTAACACTAGTGGAGATAGTGGTGGAAAAGGAAGAGGAGGTGGAGGTGGCAAAGGCAGGGGAAGTGGTTCGGGTGAAGGAGGTAGTGGGCAAGGAGGAAAAGATAAAGGACATAGAAAGCGAAATGGTGGGGGAAGAGGCGGTGGTGGTGGCGGCGGAGGAGGAGGAGGAGGAGGAGGAGGAGGAGGTGGTGGTGGTGGTGGTGGTGGTGGGGGAGGAGGAAATGGTAAAGGTTATGGATGGGGTGGAGGAAGTGGTGGTGGGGGTGGTGGAGGAGGCGGTGGTGGAGGAGGTGGAGGTGGTGGTGGGGGTGGAGGTGGTGGATGGGGAGGAGGTAGTGGGGGAGGTAGTGGCAAGAGTGGTTGTTGGGCTTGGGGATGTGGAGGCCAAGGAAAATCAAGTGTTCCAAAGACTGATAACAATGGTAAGACTTAAAAAGAGTGCACTTAGCATGGGCAAGGTCGTGTGATTTGTGACAGTAAATAATCTATTGTGTCAGTTAATGTCAAATATTCGAAATTCTTCAAGTGGGATGCCTGTTAGGCTGTTATAAAAGATAATGCTTGATATATATATATATATATATATATATATATGCAACCACACTGTTGTGTGGTAAAGTATAGAATAAAAGTCTCCTATGTTTTGAATGCTTTTGAGGGTATGTTTGTAAGTTATTATTCATTTTTTGTTGCATTGTAATTAACATTTGTGTTCGCTTATAAACGATGAACTGATGAACTACAAACTATAACATTGTTGTAACTGTGTTGGGCTGTTCTGATCGAGGCTTCAGGCCCAAAGACCATTTAGCACGAACCTCTGGCTGGCCTTAGAAATGTCCATTGCCTGCTCAGATAAGTAATAAAATTTTATTCTTTTTTACGTAGTCTCTCTTTAATTTTAGTTTTTTTTTAATAGCTTTTTTCTATTATATAAAGTAATAAAATTTTATTAAAGAAAAGGAATTACCTCTTGTATACAGGATGTATACACAAGATAGTCTAATGAACTGCATAATGTGTATTACTGTTATAAGAAAGAGAATCTACAATATCTAAAACACGAGATAACATTAGGATCCAATACATGTGACCACACATCATTCTCGAAAGGTCAGGATAGTAGACAGAATCTAAATTATGATCTAGCAAGTGCTTATCACAATATATGTAAAACTCCAAATAGATTTAAGAATTCTGTATACTAGAGTTTGGGAAAGTTGAGTAAGTGAATAATGATCTTACCAATGTTATGAAGAATGTTTTGAGGAACAAGTAGCTCAAAGTGATGGTGAGAAGGATTTTACATTCTCCGGGAACTTACAACAGATTTAAGAGTTCTTTTATTAGATTTTGGAACAGTTGATGAAAAGAATAATGATTTCATCATGATTATGAAGAATGTTTTGAAGAACAAGTGCCTTGCAACTTGCTAGTAGAGCAATTGAACCCAAACTAAAGGTTTTGAGTGGAAAGGCAGGTTGATGGTTAAAAGGTCAACCAAGTTAACCATTTAGGCCAACAGAATATCACATGAATGAGAAGAGGGAAAAAACATATAAGAAAAATGTTATCAACTCACTCATGATTTAAAAAAATAAAAAATCATATGGTCATACGACTCATGCCCCAAAAAAACTTTCTTTCAATATCTTAAAAGCAATTAGGTTTCTCAATGTCTCATAAATAAAAATAAAAATAAAATAAAAAATTCTCTTTTAAAATAAAATTAGGATTCTCAATGAAATCAAGCTTCTAATAACCTAAACAAATGAGCACTAAGTATGGTAGCAAAATGACTGGTTCAGGTAACCTGCCCTGCCCCACCCATACTGGGACATGAATAAGAATGCTTGAAAACAGAGCTGTCTTCAATTTATATCTCATTTCTAAATTTACAATAACCAAGTTGCTGCGTAAGATTGTTGTCAAGTGGGAGAGAGAATATCTTATTTGAATACTTTGAGATCATAAAAAGGCACCTTCAATTGTCCTATCCTAGCACTTCTTTTTCGGGACAAGTATCCTAGCACAAAGCCAGTTGCACATCAACTGTAAGCAACTGCTTTTACTTTTGCTGCCTAATAACAGATTTTTTTTATTTTGTTTTTATTGACAGAGATATTAATCTTTTGCATATTACAATCCATAAATTTTCAATCTAACAAGATTTTTTTTTGATAAGTAACGAAAATTTTATTAAAAAATGAAAATCAGCCAACCCGAGTACATTGGGAATGTACTATGGGGGCAGAAATCAAAAACCAAGATTACAACGATCAAGTAAAACAGGAAGGGAAGAACAAGAAAAATGACAAAAGACCACACTCCAATCGAGGAGAGTGTGTAAAAAGAAAGACTTAATCTCTAACATAGAGCGTTCACATCCCTCAAAACTTCTAGCATTCCTTTCGCGCCAAATACACCATAACAAGCAATGAGGCACAATTCTCCACAACTCAAAGTTTCTATGTCGACCAAACTTACCCTTCCAAGACTCAAACAACTCAATAACCCTCTGAGGCATAACCCAATGAATTCCAAACAAACAAAACACCAACGACCACAACTCACAAGCAATGGGGCAATGAAGAAGAAGATGATCCACTGACTCCCCACACTTCTTACACATATAGCACCAATCAAGTACTAGCACACGTCGTTTGCGAAGGTTATCTGTTGTTAAAATCTTACCTAAGGAAGCAGACCATGAAAAGAAAGCTACCCTTGGAGGAACCTTCGATTTCCAAATCATCTTCCAAGGGAAGGATAAGATGGTAGGAGGGTAGAAAGATCGATAGAATCCTCTAACCTCAAAACCTCTACCCCTTGCCGGCTTCCAACACACCCGATCCGGTCCCAATCCCCGTACCGTCGAAGAGTAGACCATATCCATAAATAAATCAAAGGATTCTTGTTCCCAATCTTGTGGAGGACGACGAAATTTAGCATCCCAATGAATCCTCCCGCCAGACCAACACATAACCTCCGCTACTGAAGAATCCTTTGTTCTACTAATACAATAAAGTTCCGGAAACGCCTCTTGTAGAGTACGATCTCCACACCACACATGCTTCCAAAACTTCACTCTAGTACCATCCCCCACATCATATAGAAGTAATTTAGAAAAATTCCCCCAACCACTTCTAATATGTCTCCACAAACTAACACCATAAGCACTGGTCACCTTTTTCGTGCACCAACCACCCCAATCATTCCCATATTTTACCTCAATAACCCTCCTCCATAGAGCATTGGTCTCCATGCCATACCTCCATAACCATTTTCCTAACAAGGCAGAATTAAAACTCCTCAATCGTCTAATACCCAACCCTCCAACCTGCAACGGCTTACAAACCTGAGCCCAATTGACTAAGTGCAATTTAGGATCACCATTAATACCACTCCACAGAAAATCTCGTTGTAACTTCTCCATACGATTTGCCACTTTCCCAGGTAAAGGCAGAAGGGAAAGGAAGTATGTAGGTAAAGAGGAAAGAGTACTTTTAATAAGAGTTACCTTACCCCCCTTAGATAGATACAACCTCTTCCACCCTGCTAATCGCCTTTCCATCTTCTCCAAAATAGGATTCCAAACTGACAACTCCTTAAATTTAGCTCCTAACGGTAGCCCCAAATATCTCAATGGAAGAGAGGCTTGCCTACAACCCAACATCCCCACCAGTACATCCATATTATGCACCACCCCTATAGGAACCAACTCAGATTTCCCCAAGTTAATCCTTAAACCTGAGACCTCCTCAAATCTAGCCAGAATTGCTCTCAAAGTAGCTATTTGCGTAGGAACAGCATCACAAAAAATAAGAGTGTCGTCAGCAAATAAAAGATGAGATACCATCACCGAATTACCAGCCGTATTACCTACAGAGAAGCCTGAGAACTGACTAGTAGTAGCAACCACATCCAGCATACGACTCAAACCCTCCATAACAATATCAAATAGCAACGGAGACAAGGGGTCCCCTTGCCGAATCCCCCTAGAACTACCAAAAAAATCAGAAGGACTACCATTGATCAGAATAGAGAATTTAACAGTAGAAATGCAACACATTATCCACTTTCTCCATTTCTCTGAAAACCCACAGCGCTGAAGCATATACATTAAAAAACCCCAACTCACATGGTCATATGCCTTCTCCACATCCAACTTACACAACACTCCTGGAACACCTGACTTCAGTCTACTATCAATACATTCTGAAGCAATTAAGAAAGAGTCCAATATCTGTCGACCTTTCACAAAAGCATTCTGAGAATCTGAAATAAGCCCATGTGCCACCCTTCTAAGTCGATTGGCCAACACCTTCGAAATAATCTTATAAATGCCACCAACTAAGCTAATAGGCCGAAAATCCTTAATCTCCACAGCATCCACCTTTTTGGGAATAAGAGCAAGGAAAGAAGCATTAAGACTCTTCTCAAACACAGCCTGAGTATGAAAATTTTGAAATATTGCCATAATTTCAGCCTTCAAGATACACCAGCAAGCCTGAAAGAACGCCATAGAAAATCCATCCGGGCCAGGAGCCTTATCACCCTTAAACTCACTAATCACCCCAAACACCTCATCCTCATCAAAAGGCCTATCTAGCCAAAGAGCATCTTCCTCCGAGATACAAGAGAACTCCACATCATCTAATAAAGGTCTATGAGTCACAGTTTCAGCATATAGCTGCCTATAAAAATGGGAAATACAACCAGCTATAGCCTCCGGATCGGAAGACAATTCTCCATCCACCATAAGCCTATCAATGGAATTAAATCTTCTGTGAGAGTTAGCTATACGATGAAAGAATCTGGTATTCCTATCTCCTTCTCTAATACAAAGGACTCTAGACTTCTGCCTCCAACAGATTTCCTCCATCAAAGTAACTTTTTCTAATTCACCTCGAACTCTCTCCAACTCCAGCCTTTCCTCCTCCAATAAATCTCGACTATCCTCAATCATCTCTAAATCACTAAGCTCTTGCCACAATTTTCTCACCCGATCTTCAACATTACCAAAAACCTCCACATTCCATTTCTTTAAATCATTTTTCAAGAGCTTCAATTTATTGGCCAACACAAAGCTTGGAGCTCCTAAAACATTATAAGATCCCCACCAAGATCGCACCCTCTCCACAAAACCCTCATCTTTAAGCCACATATTCTCAAATCTGAACGGCCTCCTACCTCTCTGAAAGGAACCACCCTCAAGAACAATCGAGAAATGATCAGATAACAGCCTAGGCAAGCGTTGTTGAGAGACAGATGGAAACTTATCCTCCCAATCTGCAGAAAACAAAAATCTGTCCAGCCTAGCCTTCGAAGCAACTTCACGAGTATTAGACCAAGTGAAAGATCCCCCTTGAAGCGGAATGTCAACAAGGCCTTGCTCAGAAATAAAATTGGAAAACTCCCGCATAGCAGCAGTAAAAGAGGTAGCACCAAGACGCTCGGAGGGAAACCTTACCACATTAAAGTCCCCACCCACACACCATGGAACATTCCACCAACTATTTAAACCAAATAATTCCTCCCATAATAACCGTCATTCTCTCACAGAATTAGGACCATAAACGCCAGTAAATGCCCAAACAAACTGATCTGACACACTTGTAAATCTACAAGAAACCGAAAATCGCCCCACAGCTTCCTCCACTTTATTCACAACTCGTGTATCCCACATTAGTAACACCCCTCCAGAAGCTCCACAAGAGCCTAGATAAGACCAATCAACATGTTGTCCCCTCCACAAACTGCGAATCACAGCTCTAGTTATCAACTCCATTTTAGTTTCTTGAAGACAAATAACATCTGGCCCCCATCTCCTGACCATATTACGAACCCGAAGCCTTTTGTCCCTGTCATTCAGCCCTCTAACATTCCAAGAAATAATCTTCAAATTCATTGATGAACCACCACAGCCCGCTCCTTACTTACATTCCTTGATTTCATTGAACCAATCTCGACATTCATAGAGGACAATAAATTTTTTAACTCCCTCTGCCCTTTCTGCCCCGACTTGTTGTGCTTCATTTGATCATCTACTGCCTTAAGCTTTTTAATCTTTTTCCTGGCCTCTATAGCTATTAACAAACCTGTAATCTGCTCCTCAAAACCTTCCAAAGAAGTGCCCACTGATCTTCTAAAGGCCTTAATCCGATTTGTTACCCATTGTGATAAATTATTACCGTCAACCGCCTCCTTACACCCACCCCCCAACTCGGAACTACAGTCCAACTCCAATGGAACTTCTGTGGCCAAGGGTACCACAACTAAAGGCTTGCCACTACACTCCCAAGACATCGACCTCTCATCAACATCCCACATCTCCTCCTCTGCCTCATCAACAATAGAGAAAGAATCAACAAACCCCTCACAATCCTCTGCCCAGCTAACCATCTGACTGTCATTGATAAAAGAGTCATTACCTGTTACAGTCTCTACATCAGTGACTGAGCAATCAGACATACTCTCTGGAGATTGATACAGAGATAGCGGAATCACTATTTGTCGACCATCCCGCAATTGTAGCATCCACTCTGTGGAATTACCCCATGATTTGTCCAAGTCACTTACCAATTCCCTAATACTGAGAGAAGAATTAGATTCTACCGTACATTTAGAAATCTCATGCTCCGTGGCCCTTACCTCCAGACCCAACAATTCATCATCCTCTTCCTTCGTCGCCGCCGGAAATGACAACTTCTCAGCCCTTTTTTCTATCGGGTCCCCTGAAGACATCACTTCCATCTCCTCCGGCTCCAACGAAGGACATATTGGAGCTAAGGATGATGAACCCAGCTCGTCCGCAGCCTGGGCTACTTCCGCAGACAATATCGACATGTTAAGTGACTGGGTAAGGTAGCTCGAGCTCACCTGGACGCAAGACCCACTCCCAACAGTAAACTCCGGTGCCGATATGAGAGAACTCGAGCCCAAATTGCCCATCGGAGCCACCGCCTTCTTCCTTGGTGATTGGGAGTCAATCGCCGAGCTCGCTGGGAGCACCGTAGCACTCGCAGCATTCGAACTTATGCTCAGGCCTGCTGTGGTTGACTTTAACTTACCATCCTCAACAATTAGGCCCGTAATATCTGGGCTGGGTTTATTTAGTGGCTGCTTAGAGCAAGCCCCAGCCTCAAAAACAAAAGGGCTAGTCAATAGTGGGCCTAAGCAAGCTTCAGGAGGCCCATTGTCCAATCCCTTAATAACAACCTGTGCAGAATTATCCTCACGTGCCACCCATTTTACAGCTTGCTCATCACTCCTATAACGTTGCCAAGACACCCGCCTCTTACCAAATTCATTTACTTCCACAATCAAACCTTTCCTTAACCAGCTAGACCTCCTAATTTGACGCTCCCTACCAGAATCAACATCTTTCAAATTCAAATTATTCAATCTGAATTTATTTTGTTCCTGGAATTTCTCCTCAAACTTAGCATCTGCGTTAATACCACTGTGACTCCCCTCCACACCACCCACGGCAATCGGTATAGCATTATTCGACGGAACTTCAACAGCCACCACCTGAATCCCCGCTTCGTCTCTCGGAGGCAGCAATGTGGTCTCCACTACTTGACTCTTCTTTGTCTCTTTATTGAAGGGCTGGTGCAAATGCTTCCTTACTTGCACAGATGCTTTTACCGTATCAACAAAGGACCGAGAAGGGTGAATCTCTGAACCCACCTTAGACTTGTACGGTAAAGCTTTTGGTCCACCCAACGCATAATGAGAAGGTTCCAACATTCTCCTTAATTCAATTCCAAAGACCCTCCAGCCTTGTTTTGCCTTACCTGCAGGAATAATGATCGATCTTCTCATCCCGCCAACTTTCAACTCTGTTACCAACAGATATTGCCCAAACGAGTTAGAACCCCGTTGCACTGTGTATGCGGTGTCTCCTTCCCTAAGCGTGAAGAAGTGTTTGGGATTAACCCCAATCACCATGTGTTCCAAGCTTTGCATAAACCAACGTGCTGCATTCCTACCCATAAAAACTGATTGCATGAAATACTTCCCCCTTTCAAAAATCTTAAGGGAGAAAAAATTCCCCCCTTCCTCAACCACCAATTGAAACAACTTCGATTCAATAAAAAAACTGCGAAATCCACCCATATCTATCCAAAACAGTAAAAAATTAACCGGGAACAATATTTCTGACTAATTTGAGGTAGCCGGGCCTCTCAGACAAACACCCTCATCCTAGAACAGCAACATAACAAGTTTACAACTAGGAGAAGAAAGTATCAATCTAACAAGATTAATGGCAAGAAACCATAAAAGCCCTCAGGAACCACCTTGTACAAACACAAAAGGATATTAGAGTCAAACCTTGCATGGTTAGATGACGAAGGGCTGAAATTGTAGCCGTTACATGCTTCTTTGCAAACTCCAACATTTTAATGTCATGGCATATTTCCCGAACCTTCATTTCACTTTGTTCAGCTTTGCTTTTATTTCTTGGATCTTATACATGAGTTCCTGCTGGGCAGAAGACAAAACAATTATCTAAAAATTGAAAACATAGACAGCCCCGAGCAAAGACAAGAAATGCCAAATACAGAATTACAAGCCTTAATCATGCAAATAAACCACTATGCTTAACTTAGACAAACGTTCATCAGTGCAACAAATTTTGCTGAAAATTTGAGTACACATTTAATACCTCAAATCTAAAGACAAGACCTCCACTGCACGCATACCAGAAGCAATTTCTTCCTTGGATTTGGTTCCTGAATTACTCTGAAGCCATAGAAACTGAGCCAAAAAAACCAAAAAACAAAAACAAAACACCAAAAATAAAGGTATAAAGCATATTTTTTAAATGCACGAACATTTTGCAGGTATATTAGAGTGGTTGCAAGTGTAAGTTTTATTGCCCTACTGATTTCATTATCCTAGTTGAATGATTCTTCAAATTCCTTTATATCTTACTTCAGAAGTTTGGAATTCTATAGAAATGTGAGTGTAACTAAAGCCTCAGCTCTGTGATAGAATGGCAAATCCCAATCAAAGAGTGTGATCCAGTCCAAATACTTTTAATAATTGATAGATTAAAGCATCAAAAGACAAATTGGCAAGGATACACGACCTTTTGACAAACAGCCGCCAATATTCCAGCATCCACTATGAATCTCACTGTGTTTCTTTTGCATGAGTGGCTTAACACCAGATAAAGATGCAACCCACACAATTGATCAGGCCCTAAAACTCTATAACTTTTGTAGTTTCTATTTAAAGTTTAGTCCTTAATCTTATGTTTTTTAGGGATAGGCATAGTGTTCTTAAAAATTATTTCACGTTGGGAAAGAATTTTTTTTTTATTGGTAAGTTATGCATGCATTCATTATAGAGTAACATTTGCATGCCATTAATCATGAAAACCTGAACCAACCCAGCATACACAAGCCAACTCAAGGGCAAGTATGGTAGAAGTACAGCCTGGGCTGGCTTAGGGCCAAGTTTTTACCTTGGATTGAACCAGAGATAAGCATAGCCTGCCCTAGTTTTATCCCTACCGCAAACATAAATAATTATCTAAAATTACATGCCAAAATAGATTTGGATGTTTCAAGGAGAAAAACTGCCCTTTTCAGCATAAGCATAGAGTATCTTTTAAGCTGTCATCAACACTTTATAAGGCATATAGAATACTAAAAGCAACTAACAATCAAAGCCCCCAAGAGGCAATTGATCTTAATATTCGTGGTCTCATAATAGCAAAAATAAGGGGATCCACTGCAGTAGCACCATTTCTAAAATTTGCAAAGCAATCATATACACCTACAAACTATAATGATCTGTCTCAAAATTGGTAATAACTGCTACTGGTGTACATAAAAATGTACCAGATCCCCAACATATAATTACATCCAAAGCCACATTACAAAGGCTTCAACTTACAAGGACCAAAGAGACAGCGAACTTACATTACACCCTAAAAAGAGTATATCTGTTTCTGAATTTATATGCACACAGCACGGCACACTTTTGTGTAGCTAAATAAAAGAAATTACTGGTGGTACTCCAGCCTGATGAGAGAGCTCAGCTGCTGCTAAAGCTATGAAGGGTGTAAGTTCAGAGGATTTTGGGATGCCACATAAAAGTGTGGGATAAGCTGATACTAGCGAGGCATACAACAGGGGATTTTGAAAATGGTATTAGTTCATTAAAGTCATCAGCTCCTAAAACACTATAAAGTATATGCACCAGAGGATATTAGACTGTATGATCCTAAATTAAGCACATGTTCCGAGAAATCATATACAAGGGAAAATTCCAGAGTGTAAGTGCACCAACAATACCTACAGGCTGCAAAATAAAACTTACAAGAGACCACATATAAAATTGTCTTAGATAAGATATCATATATAACAATTACCATTAGGACATCTGTTAAAGGATATCAAGAAATCTCCATAAAAGATACATGTGAAAATCATCAGCCAAAAGGTCATCTTTCCAGACCACCACCAGTAGTAGAACACAATTCAAAGCGATAGTTCAGGAAAAGGACGCTAACAACAACACCCTCCCCCCCCCCTGCGCGCCTTCAAGGCTTTAGAAGGCAGGTAAAATTTTAATACTGGGATTCCTTACTATCCTAAGAGGTCCTAGAGAATGCAAGGGCTGCACAAGGAATACCGAAAGCACACCAACTGGATCGTAAACACAGACACTACCCCACGGACTCTCAAGCAGTCATGCATAGAAGTTTCAATCTTGCATCTACATTAGACCTGCATCCTTAACATAGTCATGTCACATTTTGCATTTTTTCTTCAATCTTCTAAATGTTTCTCTTTAACCACTCATATTTATGATGAGATTAAGACCGCCTTCACATTACACAATTAAGACACTTAAAACAAGCAAGGGCTATGCAGAGCTGTATGATCAAAGCTACACATTGATTATTCATTTATGAACAAGCCTGGATGAATGCATGCAGCATCAGCAATTAAGTAGTTGGCTGCAACAGTTGGAAGCAGCCTTAACCAACATTCTGTAGATGACTTTGCTTCTAACATGGTCCTTATACATTTAGTGGATTGGAATATAGTGTGTTCCCCAATTGCCAATGGGGGTTTAGGGTGGACAAGGAACCTTTAACCAAGCTCTACTGGGTAAGTGGCTATGGCATTTTTGGGAGGAAGAAACCCACTTGTGGAGATGGGTAGTAGCAATAAAGGAGATAGGGTTGATTCAATTAACTCATTCTTAGAGATGGGTAGTGTCTGGATGCTTCAATTAAATCTTTCTTAGTGTGTGTTTGGATACTAATGAAAAATTAAAATTATTTTACCATTTAGCTTATTTTTGCTACTATTTATGGGCCTTACTGCACTTTTTAGTACTATTCATAAGCCCCACTGTACTATTTTAACTAAATTTTTCCTTTATCTACCATACTTTCAGCAATAAGTTTTTAATTTCAGCAAAATAAGCGATATCCAAACAGACCCTTAGAGTGTCGAAATGAAGGCAATGTAAAATATTCGAATGTTAGGTATAATAAACATTTTAATGATTGTGGAGTCAGTTGATTCTATGCTTAAACTATAATACTCCAATGTACCAAGGAGATGGGGTTCTTATTAAAATGTGATGGCAATTGATTGGAAATGGAATATTGATGTTTCTTTTCATACTAAGCTATTTTGCAAGCCCCAAGTGACATTTATTTTCTAGGGAATAGCATTTGCTGTGCCAAGGCTCCAAAGCAGGTTGCATTCTTTATGTGGACAATAGCTTGAAAGAAGATTTTGAGTATTGATAATTTCATTAAGAATGAAATCGTGCTAGTAGATTGATTTTTAAAGTGGAGGTGCAATGGGGAGACTATGGATCATTTGTTGCTTCATTGTGATCTTGCACATGCTTGGTGGAGCTTTTGTGTGTGATTAGGTTCGAATGGATGATTCCAAAAAGGTTATTGATCTACTATTTGGTTGGAGGAATGAAATCATGCTTTGTGGAGCATGGGGAGATTGTGGATCATTTGTTACTTCATTGTGATCTACACATGCTCTATGGAGCTTTTGTACGTGCATAGGTTCAATGGGTGATGCAAAAAAGGTTAATTGATCTACTGTTTGGTTGGAGGAATTAGTTTTGTTAATTACTCTTCCACTATTTATAATTTAACCCCCTTATGCCTAATGTGAATATTGTGAAGGGAAGTAGGGAATGGGATTATCACAATTTTGAAGATGTGGAAGCTCCAATGATGTTAGTGATGTTAATGAAGACATCTTTTATTAGATCATAACTTGAGTGGTCCATTGTGTTGGATCTTAGTGAAATTAGTTCCATTGTAGAGTTCATTGAGTCTCTTTCGTTTGCTTGTTTAGGCTATCTCATGCATTTGCAATGTACATAAGGTAATTTTTTTCTTCAATATATTATATTACTTATAAAAAAAATGTTTGTGATCAATTAGAAATACCCTCATAATGATAAGTCAATTAAATGTTATGAGTGGCATTCTTTCCACTTATCTCTCCATTTATAAGTTGTTTCCTTCCCTCTTTTGATTGAAATAACCTTTTCTGCTTATTTCCTTTCCCTTCCTATATTACTTTTCTTATGTTGAGTCATTTGTGATGTATCGTTTACTGTCTCTTTATCATTGTCTTAAATATCTCTTCCATTATCTTCCTCTGGTGTTTATTGCAGGATTAATTTCTTTTTGATTCATTGTTGCAGGGCTGGAGGGATAGAGAGAATTAAGGTGGACAGAATAGGAAGACCAGAAAGTTAAGTTAATAAAAAGAAAAGGAGAAAATGGAAGATTGATAGGTTGTGGGGACCTTATTTAAAATCTTAATTCTTCAATATGAATTTCTGATCTTAAAGCAAATTTTTTCGTCTTTTGTTTAAATTTCTTACAATCCTTCATCCTCAATGGACTTAGACTTGGATCACTGTAATAGCTTCTCTCAGTGTATGGCATTTGGCGCCCACATGCGATATGCTCCAGCTTGAATCATAGCCAAAGGCAGAAATAAGTTTACCATTACTAGAAAATTTGCTTGAGTAAATGAGTATTTACCGAAGAAATATATACACCAGAACACAAAACTTTATGTACGTATAAAAATGTGAAAAATAACATACCCATAGATTCAGATATTTTTTGCTAGATCCAGAGTCATACATATTCAAATCTCAAAAACAAAAACATAAATATTAATTAAGGACCATTGAGGTGAGACACGAACCTTGTTTACTTCATTGCCTATGGAATATGGCAATAAACACAAACAGCAGCTTGGGAGGCAACAGAGAGAGAGTTACAAAATTCTGTATCCTTAGGGAAAAGCAAATAGTAAGAGATGTCCGAGTACAAGTTGCTCTTGTGAGAATACAAGTAGTTCATCCATACAGTTACAACAGCAGCAGTGCTGAATGAAAAACAAGCCAAATATATAACACTGCCTCAAGAAGAAACTATATACCACATAGAATATACCATCTTATGATCATCACAGATTAAGCCAAAATTGTAGAAAATTTTAAATTGTTTCTTGAGCAGAATTTACATCGATCATACAATCGCACAACTGATACTTTTCATCAGAGTTTTAGGGGTTACAATGTTGAATAAAAATATACTATAGAACATTAAAACAACTTTCAATTCATGATATAAATTTATGGTGTTATTTCAAGTCAACAATGTTACATTCACCAAAACAAAACAAAACAAAAAAGGTCAACAGTGTTACAAAAAGTTCAGGTATGCATTACAAAAATTTTCAGATGCATACGAACTCCATGCCATCAACTTCATCAGTAGTATTAACACTTTTATTTTTCACACTAACTAGAACAAATCAATTCTGCTCCCCAGATACCTACACCAGAGGGCTACAAGGCGGAGTAAAAAATAAAGATCTCAGAAATAGGGTTGGTTATCAATATCAAATTAAGACTATTGTTATACAAAAGCTGTCCTAAAAGAATCGTTCCAAAAGAATCCATTACTGACTGTAATTGCTCTGCCATAGCCAATAATCACCCAGGGACTGCATTTTCTATCTTCTGCATGTTCCAGTGGCCATATAGGAGAAATTTTGTACTTTGGTAAAGAAAAGCATCCAAATCATATCCAAAAGACTTCATTTTACTTACAAGGTCCAGGACATACTCATTCCTTTCTTGGGAACAAAGTACATACTTAAGCAGCTGGTTGCAAATTCATGGTGTCAACATGAAACTTTTCTCCAAAGTATAAAGGAACACATTTATCACCAAGTCCAGGTTCCCTTCTTGCCTGACACAAGTCAATGAGCAAAATAGTATATGGCCCTAAATCAAAATCTTTCTTATAAAAATCCTTTTCAAGTAAGCCTCAAATAGCCTTTTCCACTTCTCCTTTCTCAAAATGTTCCTCTACAGCTTTTATGGCTTCCTCTTCACTGCCAAGAAGCCAAGTAAGCCTCAAATAGCCTTTTCCACTTCTCCTTTCTCAAAATGTTCCTCTACAGCTTTTATGGCTTCCTCTTCACTGCCAAGAAGCTTCCTCAGATACTTTAACCTAAGACTAAAGGCTAATGAAACCTTATTTTTCCTGCATAAACAGGTCATAAGTGATTTATAAACTGCAAAGCTAGGCATACACCCATTCCTTTACATTTGATCAAAGACCCCAAATGCATCCGCTTCTCTGTCAAGCCTTTGAAGCCCATCTATAAGTGTTCCATATGTAACAGAATCTGGAGAGAGCCCTTTAAGTTGCAGGTCCTTGAAGAGCTTGAAAGCACCATTATATTCTCAGCCTTGCAAAAGCCATTGATCAGATGTCGTAGGTTGTTATGCAGGTACAACTCCACTATCAGCAAGCTGCAAGAGAAGCCTGTAGGCCTTAAGAATCAATCCTGAATCGCACAATTGCTCCACCATGGTTTGGAGGCTGGCTTTATCAAGAACCTGATTGGCACCTTGAGAGAGCCGAAGAAATAAGGAAGGATTTCTCCCTATCTCCATTTTGTAAAACAAAAGATGAGCTTCCTCAAGCTCACCAGCCTTACAAAGGCCATCAATAAGAGCATTGAAGGTTACGATAGAAGGGAACATAACCAACCTTCTCCAATCTCCATCTCCTTGAATATCTGTTTTTCCTCACCAACTAGCCCATTCCTACACATACCACAAATGAGAATGGTGTAAGTGCAGGCATCAGGGAAGCAACCATTCTTTGAAATCTCAAGTCGGAGAGACTGAGCCTTATCCAAAAGACCCAAATCACAAAATCCTTTAATCAAAGCATTGTAACAATAAGTATCCGGAACCAAATTCCTCTCAGTCATCTCATAAAACAACTTCAACGCCTCCTTAACCCTGCCCGCATCTGACAACCCCTGAATTATTATAGTGTACAAAACAACATCCAGCTCAAGCTCTTGCTCCATCATTTTTCTAAACCACGCCATTACTTCGGCATATCTCTTGGCTCTAAACGAACCATCAATCAAACAAGTATACCCATGGAGCCCAAGATCGTATACATCCTTCTCAAAGGTTTGTAAAAGTCCACCCTCATCAACCCTACCAAAACTTACAGAACCCATTAAGCAAAGCATTGTGAGTAATGACATCAGGACACTGCAAATGCTCTTTCATCGAATTCAACAATTTAAGTGCCTCGTCGAGGCTCTCCTCTGACACAACCCAGCAAGAATAATAGTATAAGTAATTTCATTAGGCAAAATACCCCTGCGAGTCATTTCATCAAACAATTGGAATGCATCCTTAGTGTTACCATTTTTACACAACCCTTCAATCAAAATGCTACAAGTAGTGACATTGGAATGACAATTTAACTTCAAAATCTGATTATAAACAGCTAAATCTAACAACAACACCTGCTTTTGAACCATAACATGTAAAACAGAGTTGTAAATGAAAACATCAGACTTACAGTCAAAATCTTTCTTAGTAGAAAAGACTTCCCCGGCCCTTTAAGCAATACCCATTTGAGCATACCCTGAAATCAAGACCTAAAAGCATCGGGAAAAGGAAATGCAGAGTCTTTTTTGAGGTCTTGGAGAGTGTTTCAGTGCAAGTCAAAGGAATGAAGATGGTCTCAGAGAAAGTGCTACGGAGGTGTTTAGTTCGGGAAGCCCAGATGAAGAAGCCGAAACCCAGTTGAGGATTTGGGTTTTGTTGGATGACAGAAGCGACAATGTGGGACGAGATATGAGGGAGTAAGCGTTCCAAGGCGGGTTGTTTGTTGAGGATGGAGATGACTAGATTGAAAACAGTAGTAGTGATGGGATGGTCGGACCATGGTGGTTTCTCGGTTTGGAGGAAGAGAGTTGAGAGTTTCATCTTCGCCGCCGTGAACATACTCACCTCCTTTCTTTCTGATTATTAACTTCGCCCACCGCCGCCGCGTCGTACTTCTCCAGAACGCGCGCTCCTCTCCTGGCCCGACCCGGCTCCGGAGGTTGTGGATGGGCCGAGCCCAGAGTAGCCGTAGGCAGAGTGTATGTATTGAAATTATGGTAGAGAAAAAGAGAGATGACATTTTAAAAAAAAATTAATTTTTTGAATTTTTTAGTTTATGAAATTCTGAAAAAACCTCCCATCAAAAAAAAAAATTCTGAAAAAACCAAAACTGTGTCGTTTTTGGGTCCCCTTGGAGCTTTTTTTTATAAAGATTAACTGGATGTCTTCTCAATTGAATAAATTTGAAAATTTTAAAGAACACCATTAAATGAAAGTAAGTGAGGTTAGAAGATTGAATTAAATTGAATTTTGGTAAAAATTAGAGACTTTTGTAATATAGCCTCTTTTTTATTTTTTTTATTGAGTGCTAGGTTTGTTAATAACCCTTATAAACCACTCTAATTAGAGCATTTACGTCAGCTTTTTTAAAAGATTCTGTCTATTTTACACAAAAAAAATCTATTTTTTTTTATTTGCCATCATTACTTTTACAAAACACTCATATCAGTTTATTTATTTTACAAGATATTTCAATAAAATATTCAATCTTCATCAATTTTTTATTATTTTCCCTAATGGTCATACTTTTTTAATTTAAACTTAAATTTTAAATAAATTACCAATGGAGCTGCTTGTAGTGGAGGTCTGATGTTCAAATCTCTGAAATAGTATTTCTGACAATTGCTACTAGATCGGTGTCTCCGCCCACCGTGCCGCTAGCACCGGTGGCTAGACCACTAAAATAGTGGCTTCGGCCACTATTTTAGGACTCGTTAATTCTCACATTGAAGCTGGAAAAGGAATTGTTTCAAAAGGAAAACAAAGAACAACCATCCACGGTTTCAAAATGAGGACATTTGCATTTCAAACGCAATGCATGTTTAAGAATTTAGTAACGGATCCAGGAGAGGCCCCAACCCAAAAATTTATATATTTTTTAAATATTAGGATTAGGTATATTAGCCCCTCCTCTTAGATTATCAGCCCAGTCAACCAACTCCAACCCAAAAAAACTAAAACCCAGCAACCATTACTAGCGTGACTAATATTTAAGTGAAGCTCAAATTTTTTTATGTTAGACTTCTACCCTCCTCTACTCCACTACACATTATCACCTAGTTTTTTAAATTTAAAAAAAAAAAATTAGTTTATGCCTTTTTCCTCTTTCATTATATAGATACATTTTAATCATATTGTATTCTAAAAAATTAATTGTTAATTTGATAATATTTGTATTAAATATATATTTTAGGCTTAAAGATTGACATACTAATTGAAATATGGACTAAGAGTTTTAAGATCCTTAATAATTTATATGGGTTTTAATCAATATCATATATATATATATATATATAGTGCACCCCAAAAGCTAGGCTGCTGGGCCAAGATTCACTTGAGCTCACAATCTATTTATGCAGTGGGCTTGGATTTCCTACACTGGGTCGTCCTTGTGCTGAGACCAATTGAAGTCCTTTCTCCACTCTTTTTCTGTTGACCGTATTCACTCTCTTTCTGCTCCTCCAAAGTTTCAACAACCCTTTCCCTCCCACAAGCTCCTTGTATTTATAGCTAGATGTTAGTGGGATAGTGATGATTGCCTGTAGCACTAGTGCGTTTGGAGGTCCAATGCTGTTAGTTGTAAGTGGGTGTTTAGGTGAGAGTGGTCTTGGAATTGGTTCCCACTCTGGAATGTTTGGCAGCTGCACTTCCTGATCGCGGATTGCTCAGTCGTTAACTTCCTGGGTGTAACCCCACTTCCCCGGGGAGGATCCTCGGGGGACGATGCAGGTTCGAACAGCTCGCGCAGGTGGACAAGGTCAAAATGCCGTCCTCCGAGCATGCTATGAATGTAAGGCCCTAATGGGCTTGGATATTCTAGCCGACCCAGGGAGCTTTGGTGCCGTACATATATATATATATATATATATTCCATTCTAATGGACAAATCAAAACGGTATTCATAACATTGCTCATAATGCTCTAACTAATATTTTTTAAATTAGATAAATTTATAATAGAAAACTAGTAAATCCCACATTGTCCAAATTGTTTACTAATAAGACCAAAAAAAAAAAAAACTGCTTACACTCTAACCCCCTAACTTAAAATCTTGAGTCCGTCACTATTTCTAAACCTTATCTATGAATCATTCATTCTTAGTTATTCAAAATTTATACGGATATAGAATATAATTTCAAGTATATATCCCCAAAGAAGTACCTACTAAGGCAATACCCTTATTGTGGACAATATTTCCTACAAGTGGATAAATCTTAGGTCCATATATTTGCATTATTGTACACAATTGACCAAGTTGGTATCCTTTTTTTTTTTCTTTTTTTCTTTTATTTTATTTTATTTTTTTTTTTTTTTTTTTGTGTGGCAGATACAAAATATGCATAAGAGTATAAAAGTGGAAACATGCCAAAGGTAAGACTGACCATGGTATAGTACACTTAGTCTCACTATGACACTATGCACCAAGATTTGGCCAAAAAAGTCATGACGTCTCTATATATAATGTTCCATTAGGAGGCGTCCGATCAGCCTGGTGTAATCTTATTTGACAATGATTTCTCCTTAATTATCTCTCTCTCTCTCTCTCTTTCACAGAAGGAATCTGATTTGAACTTCAGAGTGCTTGCCATTGCCTAACGTGGACCACGGCTATGCTCTCCCTATGTGCAGAACCCATGTGGCGCTAGGTTACAATAGAGCTCCATCTCGATCCCACATCAATCCTCATTTCTTGGACCTCGGATGCATGGTCTTCATTCATAAGGGAAGTGAAATTCTAGTACCAGACTCCGCAAATGCAAGACTCAATTCCCCAGCATACCAATTATGGATTTCATAATGTTATCACTGAATCATCCTCCCTAAAGTCCTAGCACTTACATTTTCTTAGCAACAGAAAAAAAAAAAAGTGTTGATAATTAAATTAATAAAGACCCAAAATTTTGAGTAGTCCTTTATAATTTTCTTCTCCTAATCAAACCAAACAAGTTTATTTTTGTTCATTTCCTTAATTTATATCCAAAGATAACTCAGTTAGAAGTTACATCAACAGTTTCAGTACTGACAGGACTGACGAACTCATTCGCCTAGACGGTCTCAACCATACAGACAAGGGCATACTAGGACGAACGAAACCAATACCCACATCACTGACGAAGGTAAGTCATCCATTTATTACAGCCAATTAATACATGGAGCGGTTACAGAACCAACTGTATAAGCCGTTGGAGCATATTGAAGCCACATAATGAGGCGCAAAACGTCACTAAGAAAAGCATTAAGACCACCATAATTGCCCCATCGGCTAGGAGTTGTAACAACATATATAAAGCCCTCACATTGCCAAGTGCAAGGTACACACACACATACACTGAGATATTGCTTTTGTCTATTACTTTACATCGTTCATTCTAAAAGAGTTTCTTATACTGACTTTGGCATCGGAGGCGTTATGGTAGGCACCACACCGGTGACCACTATTGAGGGCGGAAGATTGTTTCCATCTGACTATCTTTACTGATGAATTTACGCTTCATCAGTTTGGCGCCATCTGTGGGAAACGAAATTTTTGCGTTCAGACTCAAAAAAGTAGTTTCCGATCAACTATCACTTTCAGATGGAGTCCAATCAAGATTCCGCAACCTTAGCTCAACAAATTCAAGCTCTCGCAACTACTGTCGAAGAACTCACCAGGAAAAATTAGGAAATGAAGCAAAGGCTCCAACAGGAGGAGAATTGGTCTAAAAGGAACCAGGATGTCGAGGGAGATAGCCATAGAAGAAGTGACCATCGAAGGCTTACCACTCCAACCGAGCAGAACTCGGATCTTCTCAAAGAGATGAGGAGGGAGATGGACGAACTGAGGAACGCCATCAAGGAGAAAACAGAACAGAGTGTGGATCGAATGGTCAAGGCAACAGATTCGCCGTTCACCACAACAGTCCTCAAATGTCCAGTGCCATCGAAATTTCAGTTACCCCAACTTGAACCGTTCGATGGACTTAAGGACCCACAAGATCATCTTAACACCTTCAAAACGACACTAGGGCTCCAGCAACCCCCAGGCAAAATACTATGTTGTTCCTTCCCAACAACCCTTAAAGGGGCTGCAAGGGAATGGTTCACAAAGTTGCCAACATCATCCATTGACAACTTCGAGCAGTTGAGCAACGCCTTCTTGCGTCACTTCATTGGGGGACAATGTCCTAAGAGGATTGCGAACCACTTACTTACTATCAAGCAGGGAGAGAAGTAGGGATGGCAATTTTTGCCCGACCTGCGGGTACCCGGTCCGGCCCGACCCTAATGGGCCGGGTTTTACCCGATCCGGTTAAGAATAGGGTCGGGTATGGGTTTTTAAAAAAAAAACCCGAAGCGGGTCCGGGTCAGGTCCGGGTTTTATAAAAAAATTCGAGACCCGACCCGAAACCCGACCCGGATAAAAACCCGGTACCCTGAAATTACAAAAATACCCTCTCTATATATATACACCTATCATCTAACCCTAACCCCTTACCTCTTCAGCAGAATCAACACTCACGCCTCCCTCCCTCCCTCCCTCAGTCCAACACTCCCTCTCCTTCAGCTCAGCCCCTCATTTCAGCTCAATCACTCCGGTACACACTCAGTCCGATACGGCCTCACACTCTCACAGCCCTCACTCATTCTCAGTCTCACGGCCTCGCTCTTACTCTCACGCCTCGCCTTCTCACTCTCACGGCCTCGCTCTTACTCAGGACCTCGGCTTCTGCTCTAGTTTGGTTTGGTTTGGTTTGGTTTTCTTCCTCTATCGTCTGCCCAACCCCACCCACTCCCAGGTCCTAGTATTTAGTAAGTTAGGTTTTCTTTTTTCATTTTTTTTCCCTTTTATTATTTGTGTCTTGCTGCATGTTGTGAGATTTGTATGTGTGAGCTAACTGCTAAATGCTAATTGCTAGTTGTGTGTGTTTAACTGGTTCGGATCTGCACTTGTTGGTTTGTTCATCTCTCTTGCCATTTCTACAGTGGGTTTTTGTCATGGGTCTAGTTTGAGTTGAAATGAAATGGATTTTCTCCCTTTTGTTTCTTTATTTTTAAAATCAATATAATTTGGATTTTGTGATGGGGCCTTATATCTTACCCAATTATGAAAAAAATCATTTGTTTTAAAATTTTGGATTTTTTTTTTCCAGTATTTCATAAAAAATGTCCGGTTTTTAATTTAATTTAAAATTTTGGATTTTTTTTTTTTGGATTTGATAAAGAGGCAAAATGTCTGGTTTTTAATTTAATTTAAAATTTTGATGGTTGTTGATACTTGATATAGTTTGATCATTTTTTTTTTCATCTGTAGTTTATTTTATTTTTTGGATTTGCTTGATGAGTATAAGATATTATTTAGTCATTAAAGGGCAGTTAAAAAGGTAGTTGGTGTTCTTGCTAAAGTTGAACCTCTAGAACAAAGTCAAAAGTCAACAAATGCTGTGTGTATATGCTCTCACAAACTAGTTTCTTGTTTCCCTTTGTTGGTTGCTCTCTTATACTCATCTTTTCAATGTTTAGAATTTAGGATTTGATGTTTCTCTGTTTATTTGTTTATCCAATGCTAGAAGTTACTCAGAGTGTTGAGATAAATCTCTTTGTCTAATGTACTCAAGAGTGTTGAGATTCATTGTTATTGTAGGTTCTTCAACTATGTCTGAAGATTGTACACTTCAAACAATTCTTGATGATGGAGAGCCTCATGAAGAGGATGGGAGCTTGGGAGCTGTGTCACAATTGTGGAGGATTAGACATTTTGTAATAATTTACTAATTTAGTAGCCTTTTTAATTTGTTGTTTTGTGGAGGATAAATACATTTTGTAATTTCTTAGACTGGGGGATTTTTGTAGCTTTTAAATTTCTTGAATTTGTTGGACTTGTGATACTTATTTCTTGGACTTGATGGATAAATTTTATTTTTATGTTTAGCTAGTGATTTTAGTTATGATTTATTGATATATAGATGTATAATTAACAGTTAATTTATTGATTTATGATTAACCTATGATTTGGATTGATTTATGATTTATTGATTTATGATTAATTTGTAATTTGGATTGATTTGGCTGCCATATAATGGGCTTCAATAAATCTAGGCAAAAAATCTAGATTTGGGCTTGAATGGGCTTCAAAAAATCCAGGCAAAAAATCTTAATGGGCTTGAATGGGCTGGAATCTAGGCAAAAAATTTTAATGGGCTTTAAAATTTTCTTTTTTTGGTTGGGCCAGATTTGGGCCCAAGTAGCTAAACGGGGCCCGTAGGGCCCGGCGGGGCGGGTCTGGGCCCCGGGAAAAAAATCCGATTATTAATCGGGCCGGGTCCGAGTGGTGGGTTTTGGCCTGCAGGTCGGGTTTGGGTATGCAAAAACCCGGCCCGAACCCGACCCGTTACCATTCCTAGAGAGAAGGAAACCCTGAGGTCATACGTGAAACACTTTACTCGGGAGACCCTGGAGGTGGACGAAGCTGATGATAAGGTGCAGCTGACGACCTTCAAAGCGGGTTTGAGATCTAGAGAGCTCGTCACATCACTCGTGAAGAATCCCCCAAAAACAATGGCTGAGATGCTCCTTAAAGCACAGAAGTACATAAACACTGAAGACGCATTAGCAGCCATCCGGGATGTAGAGAGACCAGGAGACAAAGGTAGGAAGGATGACAATCATAGAGGGCAAAATCGGGAGTGTTCGGATCGTCGAGCCAATGACAGGAACAGAAGGAAAGATGATAAAAGTTCGCGAATGGTAAAATTTACCCCTCTTATTATGCCTGTTGACAAAATTCTAACGCAGATTAAGGATGAACACTACCTCAAATGGCCGCGACCATTGCATTCGTCTCCTAATGTCCGTGATAAGAATAAGTACTACCGATTCCACAAGGATCATGGCCATTACATGGAAGACTATCGGGACCTAAAGGAGCAAATAGAGGAGTTGATATGGAAGGGGAAATTGCAGAAATTTGTGAAAAAGGGAGAGTATAGCAAATTCCGGGATGGAAACAAGAGTCAGCATGAGTCCTCGTCCACAGGCGACGACCGTTAATCCCAACCTCCTCAAAATGTGATTAGAGAAATACAGATGATCGCAAGGGGGCCCATCACAAGAGGATCACTCAAGTCCCTCAAGAAAGCCTATCAATAGGTGAACAGCATCCACATGACACCCCCGTTGAAGCAAAGACAAACTGATCAAGACATGACTTTCAATGAAGGAGATGCTAAGCGAGTGAAGCAACCTCACAACGACCCCTTGGTCATAATGCTTACCATAGAAGGATTCAACACCAAAAGGATCCTCGTGGACAATGGTAGCTCCGCTGATATCATCTACTTCCCTACATTCCAATAATTGAAACTGGATCCAAAAAGACTGTGTCCATTTGATTCCCCCCTCGTCAGTTTCAGTGGTAACAGGGTATATCCCAAGGGCATAGTGACGTTGACAGTAACTGTAAGGGCCTACCGAAGCAATTGACCCGTCAGTTGGACATCCTGGTAGTAGACTGCCCCTCATCCTACAATGTGATCATTGGAAAACCAACACTCAACAAGTAGAAGGCATCCACATCTACCTATTGCCTGAAGGTAATATTCCCAAAGGAAAGCTGTGTTGGCGAGGTTAAAGGAGATCAAGTTTTAGCTCAAGAATGCTACCAGGCAGTCTTGGCCGCAAAGGAAAACCATACTTAGACGATCGAAGAAAAGGAGGAGGAAAAGGTAAAGGCCCTAGAAACAATAGAACTGGCCGAAGGAGAAGCAACTAAGACTACCAGGATAGGGACGACTCTAAGTCCTGAGATGAGAACAAAACTTGTCCAGTTTCTTAAAGAAAACCAAGTCGTCTTTGCCTGGAGCCATGAAGACATGCCAGGCATATCTCCAGAAGTCATCCAACACAAATTGAACGTAGACCTAGAGAGAAAACCGGTCAAGCAGAGAAGAAGAGTATTCGCACCAGAAAGTGATCAAGCGATCACTGACGAGGTTAACAAACTCTTGACTGCAGGCTTCATCCGTGAAGTATCTGGCTTGCGAACGTCATCCTGGTGAAGAAAGCAAATGGGAAGTGGAGAATGTGAGTAGACTTCACGAATCTGAACAAAGCCTGCCCGAAGGACAATTTCCCTCTTCCGAGAATAGACCAACTTGTAGATTCTACAGCTGGACACAAGCTGCTGACGTTTATGGACGCCTTCTCAGGATACAACTAAATAAAAATGGCCGACAAAGATCAAGAGAAAACGGCCTTCATCACCAGCCAGGGGCTCTATTGCTATAAGGTAATGCCCTTTGGACTGAAGAATGCAGGTGCTACTTATCAGAGGTTAGTGAACAAAATGTTCAACAAGCAAATAGGCAGGAATATGGAGGTGTACATGGATGATATGCTCGTAAAAAGTAAAGAAGAACTTGCCCATCTGGACGACCTCAAAGAGACATTCACTACCCTCAAGTAATACCAAATGAAACTGAATCCTAGTAAGTACATTTTTGGTGTAGCCCCAGGGAAGTTCCTGGGATTCATGGTGTCCCAGAGAGGAATAAAGGCAAATCCGGAGAAGGTGCAAGCCATAATCAACATGGCATCACCCAAGACTGTTAAGGAAGTCCAAATGCTCACGGGACGGATTGCAGCCCTAAATAGGTTCATCTCTAGAGCGACGGACAAGTGCCTACCCTTCTTTAAGACCTTGAAACAAGCTTTCACTTGGACCGACGAATGTGAAGCAGCTTTCCAAGAGCTCAAACGCTACCTGAGCAATCCACCCCTCCTAAGCCCATCCAAAGAAGGTGAGAACTTGTATTTTTATTTAGTAGTATCAGCTACAGCCGTCAGCGCAGCCCTAATCCGGGAAGAAGACAAGAAACAGCTTCCAGTTTATTACATCAGCCAAGCCTTCCAAGGAGCTGAGTCCAAGTATCCAAAGATTGAAAAAATCACGTTCGCATTGATAGTAGCCTCACGCAAACTCAGACAGTATTTTCAAGCAAATCCAATCTTAGTGATGACGGACCAACCTATAAAGAAGTCCATGAACAAACCTGAGGCAGCTGGGAGAATGGTTCAGTAGGCGATTGAACTCAGCCAATTCGATGTTGAGTACCATCTCAGGACAGCCATTAAAGCACAAGCTTTGGCAGACTTCATCGCCAAATTCACCCTTCCAAACGAAGAAAATCTCGCTAGCAAAGACAAACCATGAATGATACAGACTGACGGTTCGTCAGCCCAAAAGAGGGGAGGGGGGGAGTAGAGGTTGTCATAATCACCCCCAATGGAGTAGTACTAAAATATGGAGTTCAGCTGAAATTTCTGGCCACCAACAACGAGACCGAGTACGAAGGAATTCTAACGGGTTTAAGGCTTGGAAAAGAGTTTGAGGCCAGGAACCTGCTAGTCCAAAACGACTCGAAGCTGGTAATCGGGCAAATCAAGGGAGAATATGAAGCAAATGAAGAAAGAATGCAGAAATACCTCAGGCTAATAAAGCATCTAACTCAGGAGTTCGAAGAAGTGGAGTTCGTCTAGATTCCAGAAGCCAGAATATGGCAGCAGACAAAGTCTTAAAGATAGCCTCGTCAGAAGAAGGGAAGTCGAACGCAGACCTGATGATGGAAGTCCAGAAAAATCCCAGCATTGAAGAAATTCCAACATTCACAATCCAAAGAACAAACAGCTGGATGACGCCCATCGTATCTTTCCTTCAGGACGGGCACCTCTCTCCGAATGCAAACGAAGGCCAAGAAGATCAAAAAGAGGGCGGCTAGATTTACGATCCTCAATGACACCCTATACAAGAGAGGCTTCTCCATGCCTTACTTAAAGTGTGTTGACGAAGAAGAAGCAAAGTACATCTTGAGGGAGATCCATGAAGGAGTTTGTGGGGATCATGCTGGTCCCAGATCCCTGGTGAGCAAGATCATTCGAACAGGCTATTTTTGGCCAACTATGCAGGTGGACGCAACAGAGTTCGTCAAGAAATGTGACAAGTGTCAAAAGTTTGGGAGTGTTCAGCGACTTCCAGCAGAGAAACTGACGACCATTTCATCCCCGTTGCCGTTTGCACAATGGGGAATCGACATCGTCTGCCCAATGCCTTAAGGCAAAGGTCAGGTAAAGTTTTTACTAGTGGCTATTGATTACTTTACGAAATGGGTTGAAGCGGAGGCATTGGCAACCATAACCGAAGCAAGGATTCAGAGCTTTGTGTGGAAGAATATAATTTGCAGGTTCAAGATTCCAAGGACGATCATATCAGACTATGGACTACAATTCGATAGCCAAGCCTTCAGGAACTTCTGTTCGGGCCTAGGCATCAAGAACCAATTCTCATCCCCAGGGCATCCACAGGCGAACGAACAGACAGAGGTGACAAATTGAACATTACTCAAGATCATCAAAACGAAGCTGGACGACGCGAAGGGAGCCTGGCCAAAAGAGTTTCCCAATGTCTTATGGGCTTACAGAACCACAGCAAGAACCCCAACGGGAGAAACCCCCTTCAGACTTACCTATGGTATCGAAGTAGTAATCCCGGTTGAGGTAGGAGTAACCAGCACCAGACGAGAGGTATTCAACAAAAAAGATAATGACAATCATCTACGAGCTAACCTGGACTGTCTAGATGAAGTTAGAGACAAAGCTTGCAGTAGGATGACGGAGTACCGGCAGAAAATGGCTAACTATTACAATAAGAGGGTTAAGCTCAGGCGACTAAGCATAGGCGATCTCGTCCTACTCAAGGTCACCACGGCCACTAGAGATTCTGCCCAAGGAAAGCTCAACCCCACATGGGAAGGACCTTACTGAGTCGTCCACTACTCCAGACAAGGCAGCTATCACCTAGAGACTCTAGACGAACAGAGACTACCAAGGCCATGGAACATTGAGCATTTGAAGAAATACCATTAATAGATGTAACATATTAATGTATTCATTATCGAAATTAATAAATTATTCAGCTAATGTCTCCGTACAAACAGGTCTGGTCAACTGTAAGTCACATAAGCCAAAAATGGCTAAGTAACAAGATTCCGCCTAGACGGATGTAAGTTACTAACGATGCCAAGATCCCTAAAAGGGTATAAGTCACATAAGCCAAAAATGGCTAAGTAACAAGATTTCGCTTAGACGGATGTAAGTTACTGACGATAACAAGATCCCTAAAAGGGTGTAAGTCACATAAGCCAAAAATGACTAAGTAACAAGATTCCGCTTAGACGGATGTATGTTACTGACGATGACAAGATCCCTAAAAGGGTGTAAGTCACATAAGCCAAAAATGGCTAAGTAACAAGATTCCGCTTAGACAGATATAAGTTACTGATGATGGCAAGATCCCTAAAAGGGTGTAAGTCACATAAGCCAAAAATGGCTAAGTAACAAGATTCCACTTAGACGGATGTATGTTACTGACGATGACAAGATCCCTAAAATGGTATAAGTCACATAAGCCAAAAGTGGCTAAGTAACAAGATTCCGTCTAGAAGGATGTATGTTATTGACAATGACAAGATCCCTAAAAGGGTGTAAGTCACATAAGCTAAAAGTGGCTAAGTAACAGGATTCCGCCTAGAAGGATGTAAGTTACTGACGATGACAAGATCCCTAAAAGGGTGTAAGTCACATAAGCCAAAAATGGCTAAGCAACAAGATTCCGCCTAAACAGATGTAAGCTACTGACGAGGACAAGATCCCTAAAAGGGTATAAGTCACATGAGCCAAAAGTGGCTGATTAACAAGATTCTGCACGGACGGATGTAAGTCACTAACAACAAAACAAGAGCCTTGCAACAAGTCAGAATGAAGCCAAAACTAGATCCGGACACCCGAACCCTCGACAAGACCTATTGAAAGGGTTCAAGTCATAAAAAAGAAACTAAGTACAAAGGATGGACGGATGAAAGATTCCACAAGCACACAATGAATCAACAAATACGCAACCATAGATACAAGTAAGTATGCAGCAAATTTAATTAAAAGCCCAAAAACCAAGGGCAACTACCATTGTTTTCACATCCAAAAGACCCATAAAGATTGGGCCAAAAACATTGTTCTCAAGTTACATCAAAAGAAAATTGTTCTGAAATTAGACTTACAAAAAAAAAACAAAAAAAAAAGAAAATTTTCACAAGTATCAGGTTCAGGCGTTGGGATGCAGCTTCATCACTAGTAGGAGCGTCATTGGTAGGAACGCCCTTAGGAGCGTCAGGCTCAATGGCAGAAGATTGGGCGACTTCTTCGGCCGCCATTTCCTAGTCCACTTCCTCCAGATCCAGCTTCTCCATGTCCATTCCAGAAGGATGCTTTACAAAGGTATCTCCTCAGGAGCTTAAAACCCTTGAAATACCAGCTGAACAAAACGGTGCTATATTCGTCAATAGTCTGGAATGCTTCCACCGACCTTGCAGCAATTGTCTTGAACTTCTCCTTGGCGCTTAAAAGCTGCTCGTCCTTCTCCAATGTCAACTAGCGCTCAACTCTGAGGTCGTCGCCCAATGTCTTCACTGTCTCCTTCAAGGAAGTAGCCTCGCTCATTGTGTCAATAAGATTCTTTTTCAGAGTAGAGTTCTCCGCCTCTAGAGCTTCCATCCTGGACGTGAGGGACGCCACCTTAGCCTCCTGGGTAAGATACTCAGAAGTGATATGGAGACTTTCTCCCAGTACCTAGAAAAGAAGTTCAGAGTCGTCTGTTAAAAAAAAAAAAAAAAAAGGTGGCGCAAACAAACTAACCTATACAAGCTTATGGACGTGGCGAGCAGCCACATCATTGAATGGGACGCCGGATAGGACCTTCAAATCCGCAGCAATCACGACCCCATAAGCCCTGTCCACTACAAGCCTCTCATCATTCCAGAGCTTGGATGGACGAGGGTCGCCTTTCTCCTTCTCTTTCTCAGACAACCTCGGCCTCTTGGAGACGGGAGTACCCCCAATCTCTTCCACAGAAGTCGTGGGAGAAACAGTCCTCGTCATCACAGCTCCTGATACGATTGGACTGACGGAGGAAGTTAGAGGGTCAGGCTCAATGGTAGAAGATTGGGCAGCTTCTTTAGCCGCCATTTCCTAGTCCACTTCCTCCAGATCCAGCTTCTCCATGTCCACTCTAGAAGGATGCTTTACAAAGGTATCTCCTCAGAAGCTCAAAATCCTTGAAATACCAGCTGAACAAAACGGTGCTATATTCGTCAATAGTCTGGAATGCTTCCACCGACCTTGCAGCAATTGTCTTGAGCTTCTCCTTGGCGCTTAAAAGCTGCTCGTCCTTCTCCAATGTCAACTAGCGCTCAACTCTGAGGTCGTCACCCAGTGTCTTCACTGTCTCCTTCAAGGAAGTAGCCTCGCTCATTGTGTCAATAAGATTCTTTTTCAGAGTAGAGTTCTCCGCCTCTAGAGCTTCCATCCTGGACGTGAGGGACGCCACCTTAGCCTCCTGGGTAAGATACTCAGAAGTGATATGGAGACTTTCTCCCAGTACCTAGAAAAGAAGTTCAGAGTCGTCTGTTAAAAAAAAAAAAAAGGTGGCGCAAACAAACTAACCTATACAAGCTTATGGACGTGGCGAGCAGCCACATCATTGAATGGGACGCCGGATAGGACCTTCAAATCCGCAGCAGTCACGACCCCATAAGCCCTGTCCACTACAAGCCTCTCATCATTCCAGAGCTTGGATGGACGAGGGTCGCCTTTCTCCTTCTCTTTCTCAGACAACCTCGGCCTCTTGGAGACGGGAGTACCCCCAATCTCTTCCACAGATTTCGTGGGAGAAGCAGTCCTCATCATCACAGCTCCTGATATGATTGGACTGACGGAGGAAGTTGGAGGGACAGAGCCACTTTTCCCAGTAATGCGCACTGCCTTCTTTCCCAAGTTCAATAGAGGCTCGTCCTTCTTATCCCTCATCTTAGCGTACATGTCTTTGTTGAACTTGGTCGTTATCTCTGCAAGAAGGAAACACTTGTTATAAAAAAAAATAAAATAAAATAAAAAATAAAAAATAAAAAGTGAGAAAATATATGAAAAGGTGAGTACTAACGAACCCAATACTTACTCTTTTTTCCTTCAATTTCAAGGTTTCACAGGATGAAATTGGAATGATCTGGGCCAAGATAGTAGAAGGCAAGGGTCCTTGGGTCCACAAGGTCGTCCCAGCTCTCAATAGTTTGTTCGTATTCAATCGCTTTCTGTACTCGCTCCTTATACCTGCTCTTCAGTTTAGGCTGTCTCTTAACTGCGCAAAAGAAGAAGTAAGAGAATCAATAGCAATAAAGGCAAGCACGACGAAACTTAAGGGACGAGAGGGAATATTGACGCACCTAAGGTCGGGGTTCCCCACCGACGATGCAACCTCAAAAGATCACCCCAAACCTCGCCTGAGGGAGTCTCAAAATCATCCCCAGACACAAAGAAAAGACTTCTAGTACCTGAACGACGAAGGTAACTTCTTGGCGATCCTAGTCCTCCTCTCCTAAGGCACTAGTTCATAGTACCCGTGCTCCTTTGACGCTTTTAAGCGATACAAATAGATGAGCTCGTCAACCCTAAGCATATCTCCGTCCGTAGCGGCCAGTCATATTCTCATACAGCTGACCAATATTCTCCACGAATTAGGCATAAGCTACCCAGGAGCAATACCAAAATGGTCTAATAGCTCCATGAGGAAGGGATGAACAGGAAACCTCAACCCACAGACGAAGGCAGACTCGTAAAAGCATACCTCGCCTGGGAAGAAGTGACAAGCCTAGTCCTCCTCATTGGGCAGACGAACCCTAACTCGATCCAAGAATTGAAATCTATCCTTAAATCTCCCAAGTGTGTCAGCGTCCAATCCACACTTCTCCTTTAGAACATAGAAAGCCCTAACCTCTCGAGGAGCAAAGACGGCAGTATCCCCCTCCGTTGGGCCGCCGTTAGACGATAACTCGATCTCGAGCTCACTCGACCTAATCTCAGACATTTCTTCTCGCTCTCTCACCTCGTTTGCAAACCAATCTAGTGACTGACGAAGCAAAGGCAACAAATCAGCCAATGCGACACTCAAACAATTGCCCTCAAAAACGAAATCCTCAATGCGGGGGAAAACACCTAGAGACCCTCATAAGTGAGCGAAAAGGAAAGAAATTGATAGGCAAGTTATCCTAACCTCAGAGCTATGAACCATGAAAACCAAGAAGAAGACACAATACAAACTAAACCCCCAAGAAATTAAGAATAAGCGAAAGAAAAGAAGGAAAAGAGGAGAGAAAAGTAATCAAAGGCAAGATTGTAACAGGAAAGAGAGGAAGGGCTTAGAAGGGAAAAGAGAATGGGCGTACCTTTAAAAAGTAGCAAGCAGGGGAAGCACCACCACGCCGTACACTAGTTCGGAGGAAAATTGTAGAATGAGGTCGCCGGAGAAAATGGTCAGAACAATGACTGGAGGATTTTGAAAAAAGTGAAAAGGAAAAAGTGAGAAGAGAAGAAGTTTAAAACCAAGACTTGGAAAACTGAAAAACCAGCAGGAAACCCAATAGTCCCATCAAATGGAGCATTGACTCCACCAGTCAGAATGTGCCATGTAGTCCACAACCTGAGGAGCGCCGCCACTATGCATTTAATGCGGAACGAAATCCGAAGAGTCATTTACAATCCAAAACCTTTTGCATTCTACAGTAGCCATGACACGTCTTGACGACCGCAGAATCGAGGGGCAGCTGATAGGACTGACGAACTCATTTGCCTAGACGGTCTCAACCATACAGACGAGGGCATACTGGGATGAACGAAACCAATACCCACATCATTGACGAAGGTAAGTCATCCATTTATTACAGCCAATTAATACATGGAGCGGTTATAGAACCAACTGTATAAGCCGTTGGAGCATATTGAAGCCACATTATGAGGCGCGAAACGTCACTAAGAAGAGCATTAAGACCACCATAACTGCCCCAACGGCTAGGAGCTGTAACAACATATATAAAGCCCTCACATTGCCAAGTGCAAGGTACACACACACATACACTAAGATATTGCTTTTGTCTATTACTTTACATCATTCATTCTCAAAGAGTTTCTTATACTGACTTTGGCATCGGAGGTGTTGTGGCAGGCACCACACCGATAACCACTATTAAGGGCTGAAGATTGTTTCCATCGTATTATCTTTAGTGACGAATTTACGCTTCATCAAGTACCAAAAAAAAAAAAAAAAAAAAAAAAAGGAAAGAAATCTGACCATACAACAAAGAATCACAAAATTACAAAATCGAGAAAGATTCTAAATATATTTGTTTAGAAGAAAAAATAAAAATTGAGCTTTTAAAAAAAAAAAATCTTATTTTTGTCTTCTGAAGAGGTTCCATTCACTACAAGGAAAAAAAAAATTTGTTGCAACAACATTTTTAGTTGCAAAAAAGTCAAAGTCGTTGCAATAACATTTTATTGCAACAAAAAAAATTGTTGTGCATTATTTGTAAGGGCGGCCTTTAGCTCTCAAGTCTTAAAGATAAATGGATTAAGGCCCAAAGAGCCTAATACAATAAATTTATAGAGAGTGGGCTAAAAAACTAGGCTTTAATGAAGTGGACGACGCCCCTGATGGGCTAAGGATGGTAAGAGAGCAAGGAAAAGCAATAAATAGACAAATGTGATGCACAGAAATTCTTCCTCGGCAATGTCTGAGGAGAGTAGTGAATATATTTCTCTTAAGTTTGATTACAGTTACTTTTCTTAATACTACAGTGTTTTCTCTACAGATTTTGTGTCCCCTGCCCTTTGGAGGGTCTCTCACAATATATAGCTCCCTTCAGGTGATTTTAGCCCTCCATTTGTTGATTGTCTAATCCTCCACTCGAGTGCTTGTCTCATCAGCCACCTTTCCAAACCTCTTGTGAATTGCGGCAGCCAAGACAGTACTATTCAGAGGTCTTCTCCACATAAATGCAGCTAAGAGGTTTGGTGGAATGCATTGAATGTGGGGGCAGCCACCATCCCTCCAATCATGTCAGAGCTAACCCCCTCTTCGAAGCTTTTTCCCAACAGTAGGAACTCCTCTAGCAACGTGCCATTGACGCGGCCTTACTGTCCAAGCGTGTGACCTCCTCAACACAATAATGGGTTTCTCGGCCATGGATACGACACGTGGCACAGGTACTTTATATGAATTCTTGCGCCCCACATTATTGAATAAACTTTATGGCAATAGGTAATTGCAACAAAAATTTATTATTAGAATTCTCACTTAGCCCCACTACCCAATTTTTCGTTTTTCTATAATAACTCTCAATCTAAATTCCTATTCAAAATTACAAGCATTTTGGGAGATCCAAAAGTTAAGGTCCACAATTGGATAGGTCCTTGATACTGTGATAATGATGTAAATAGTGTTCAAACAATATCTAAATTTAGGATTTTTTAAAGGGAAGAGTTAACGAATGCCCTAAAAGCATTTGTTAATGAACTATTTTTAAAAATTTTGTACAGGAAAAGAAAAAAATTCAATTAATGTTTTGACAGCTTTTTCAATTTTCAATAAAAGTGATAAAATTTTTTCTTAAATAGTTTATTAATCATTGCCCTAAGGGCACCCATTAACTGTTAACATGACCCTTTTTTAAATTAGTAACTTGACTTCTTCTCTATTATTTAAACTTTTAAAGCATGAGAAATTGAGGGCATTTTTGGAGATCCAAAAGTTAAGGTCCACAATTGGATAGGTCCTAAAAGAATAGTGAGTATAATATGGTGGTGTCGAAGTCCAAGATAAAAAGAGAGAGCTTTAATTTTTTTTTTTTTTTTTTAGAGAGAAAAGGAGAGAGAGCCTTAGAACAAGATGTCGATCCTATTTACTAATATAAACTCATATATTTAGGTATTATGATTGCAATGCTTGTATTTGGGTATGGAAATAGTATTCAAAGTTGCTCTAAACTATTGCATGAGCATTTTTGTGCTCAATGCCTATGAACAAGTGGTGGCTATTTTGGTTATTGCACCTTTTGCAATGGACATTGACAGGTAAACAGTAAACTTCTCTTCTTTCTCTTTCCTCGAGCACCATATATACACTACTACAATCTACACATACGATGATTAATAGTTTTTCTTTTTATCAAAATGTATTTTATTAACAAATTTGTCCAAGTCTTACAGAATTAGAAGGGTATTCATGACATGTTCAATTTTCGTTAAGCTGGTTGTGCTCACTTTACTAGAGTAAGTATTCTTCAAGCTGATATGGACCATACCAAATCATCAAACTAACATCTTATACCCAACACATTGCTTCCTTTATTAACAATAAGACTAAAACATCTTAAATGTTATTGACTTGGCAGGCTAATATTTGGCAAGAACATATATGTGCTAGGAATGAAGTATACAACTGCCATGGTTGCAGCCACATTGAGCAATACTCTTCCTGTCATGGTGTTCCTATTAACTACGTTCACCTATTTTACAGGATAATTGGTGCACTGACAATAATTGTGGGGATATATGTTCTCGTCTAGAAGAAAAGCAAAGAGGAATCAACAAATGAGAATAGTGTAACTATTTAACAAACTCTCACTTGTTAAAACCTAATATGTATTTTAAATAACAACTGTTACATTTATCCATGTAATTGGGGTAGAAGATGGGTATGAAAAATCGGAGGATATTGCTGTTGGTAGTTAAACTTAATTTATGTTATGAAATTCTAGTCTATATATTTATGAGAGTTGGGGTGTTTGATCTGAACATAGGTGCATGACCCAACTAATTCTTGCAATCATTGCGAGAAATATAAAATAGTCTTGCAACAAAAATTTTCTAGCAAGAATTTATTGTAATGACATTGTTTGTAATTGCTATAAGATGTTACAATAATTTTTTTCCTTGCAATAAGTTACTACAACAATGATTTTTAGTGCAATATATCATTTTGATGACTTGATTCATTGCACTAAGATATGACAACAACAATTTTTATTGCAACAAGGTATTGTAATGATAGATTTCGTTGCAATAATTTATTGCTTACAATTTTTCTTAGCAATTAATTCTCTATATTATTTTAGGTTTGGCTTACTGCGGCAACATGTTTACTTATGATAGAGGTACATATTGCTTCACTAATTAATTTCATTATAGTTTATTGCAAAAAAATAAAAAATGAAAAAAATAAAGTCATTGCAACGATGAAATATTGATATAAAAAATTAGCATTTTTTAATTTATTATTGCAACAAAAATGAACCTAAGGATGCAATAGATATTTATTGCTATTTTATTTTTCTTTTGTTTGCAATAGCTATTATAGTAATAGACATTTTTCCTTGTAATGATTCCATCCTGATCTCCTTTACTCACCTCGCCAAACTCATCCTCAAAACCAAACCAAGCCGCTGGACTCCTTCACTCGCCTCGCCAAATTACCAAGCACGTGGTTTCATGCCCTACGGCTTATTGCCTTGCCCTTTATTTAAAATTTATTTAGGAGTTTTTTGTGCATTTTCTAAAAAACAGTATCATGTATTTTGGATTTTGGATTTTGATGGGTTTTACTTTATTCAAAGCATAGTGCAACACCCTAGATCAATATATATCACCGGCCCAACCATCCCTTTTTGTAGGTATTTCCCATCAAAACTCATCAAACCATCCAAATAGTAAGACCAAAAGAAACTGCATATATCAATCAAAAAGGATGAATCACTGACTAAACATAAAAACACACACCACTACCACTACCAAGAACAACGACAAGAAGAAGAACAAGTCTTTGTGTTAACGTAGAGCCAAGGGAATATGATTAAACATCATGTTGAAAAAGGTCAGGTTAGGTGGACTGTGGACACAATCACTGCTCACTAACATATTGTAGATAACAAAGAGAGAGGCAGTGGGAATAGAAGTGGGAGAGAACTTTTTGCCATTGGATTTTCCAAGTTGATAGCACACGAGAAAAATCACCCACTTCATTTCTTTAAGTGAAGGGGCCGGCCCAAAATTCTGACCCTCTTTGTTATTATATATATATATATATATATATATCTTAATACTCATCCCCCCATTGATATTGTTATCACTATCCTCACAAACCATCATCATTGTTTGATAGTATTTCTACGAAAAATATGCCTTTTAACTTTTAAGACGGTGAAACGTGTTCTTTTCGCAAAGTTTTTCAGCACCAATACCTCAATAAGCATTCTATCTAGCCGTCTATAGGTCATTTTTGTTTTCCTATCACCTATATACTATATTAATATTAAAGTGAAAGTGCAATAAAAGATTCAAATTTTTTTTTTTTGGGTACTATATACCATTGTGTCAAAGGGTCATTATTCTAATTAGATCTCAAATCCTCTAATCTCCTGTTAGATTTTTCCAATTTAGTAGTATAGAAGCTCTAAAAAAAAATTCTTAAAAAAAGCTCTAATTAGTAATGACAACAAGACATGATTAGAAAGAGATAGAAGTCTAATTATGTTTCCAAACCTTATTAAATTAAAAGAATTTTTTCTATATTTAAAAAAAAAAAATTCAAACTTGCTATATTTATAAATAGTTATGAACTTGTATAATGTAGATGAAAAAAATTATATATAACACTAAATCGTTATATTTATATAGGTAGTTATGAACTCGTATAATGTAGATGAAAAAAAAAATTATATATGATATATACAATTTAATTAATAAATAAAATATTAAATTATAAATTTTGGACATAAAAAATGACAAATGTTATTCTATAATAATGTAATCATTACTTTAGTCCAGTAAAAACTTAATATTGTTAATAGGTTTCTATTCACATATAACAATTATTAATTATTATAATATTTTTATTTAAAGACAATTACAATATATTGCTAACTCTCAAACAATTTCCTCTCAACAACTAAAATTTTGTATTTTGATTTTTTTTTTTTTTTAAATGGTTAAAGGCTTTCAAAGCTCACAATACATGTGAAGCATAAGAATAGTAATTCTATTTTATAATTATACTGTTGATATTCTTTCATAACGCTTCAAAGTTATCCAACAATCATGAAAGTAAAACAGTTGATGTATAATAATGAAACGGAAACCCAGCTTATACGATACCTAAGCGAACCCGTCACATGCAGACACAAACGTCAAACAATAAAATTGTCCATACTCTATAATCTATATATAGTATACTGCCCTACTTTTAATTGTTGCACTAGAATAGACGTTAGGTTGTGGTTGGAACGGGTGGGAGATGAACATCATGTGATTGCCACGCAACAATTGTGGGAGGGTCAATGTTACAAATATGCCACATAAGTAATTTGATAACGGAAAATTCTATTACATACTTTTTAACTGCACACCCGGTATATACTTGCTTTTGAAATCGTATTTTTAAAATACAATTTTAGTCAAATTTATAAAATCGTGAAATCGTATTTCATAAATACAATTTCAGTCCATGCAACTGTTGTGCATCGATGAGCGTATAATAAAAAATGTATTTCAATTAGTTTTAGATAGTTTTATTTTGGTTGAGAGCCGCGACCTAATTTTATAGTGGTGAAAAAAAGCACGTGTAGAGGGGAGCAGTCCTACAGCGAACACTTGATTATTGTATATGATATTTTAAGACCCATTATAAATATTTTTTCATGGTATATTTGTGTAATTTGTTGAGGTAATTACCTTTCTTTTTCTTTTTCTTTTTGTCTTTCTTCTGTTGAGGTAATTACTTATGAAGCGATTCAGCCAGAAATGAAATTATTATAAAACCATAATAAGAAAGAGAAATGACTGATCAGCTTTCCTTACTCTTACTCTCAGTGAGATTGCATTTCATTAGAGCTTTATGGGTGACTGTAGTCTAAGCACGATAAGTGACCTATAACATTCACATAGTAATCAACGATTTTATACGGAGTATTAACTCACCTTACATCATAAACAAGCCAACACTATATATTTTTATTTCTTAAAGGCAAAAGTCTTTTTTTTTTTTTTAAGAGAGTTTTAATTTATGGCGCCTACTCCTGATAATAGCTCTTTATCATCAGACCAAGATACCAATCAGTTTTTTATGTAAGTGATAATTGAATCCCAGATCTTTTATACAACCATAAAAGAGTTTACCAGTTGAGCTAACTGGAACCCAAAAGTCATTTCTTTATTTTAAGTCATTTTTATTACTTTAGAAAATCAAGGCAGTACAATATATACATCAATATGTAGTTGGTTTTGGCTTGCGGTTTTGGAGTTAGGATAAAGGAAGGGAATTTGGCAAAAATTGACTTTTGCCCCTTTTGCTCAAAAGATATAGCAAAATGCCCATAATTTGAAACTATCTAGCAAAATACCCGTGTTTTGAAATTCGATTTTCTAAAAATTGAGTTTTACAAGTTATAGGCAATCAAACTTTGAAAAAAAAAAAAAATATATATATATATATATAATGAAACTCGAGTTCCCTGTAAATTTTTCCAAATACTCCCTCCATCCCACTTTTTTTGTCCTCTATTCTATTTTGAGATGTCCCAAAATATTGTCCTATTTCTAAAAATAAAAGTCATTAATTTACTAATGTTTCTATTATACCCCTATTAACTTTTTAAATAGGATAAAAAAAAGTGGGACAGAGGGAGTAACTCGATTTCATCAAATTGAGCTTTACATTGAAACTCGATTTTTTAAAAATCGAATTTCAGAATAGGAGTATTTTACAACATCTTTTAGACGAAATGGCCAAATGCCAATTTTGGTCAAGGGACTTCATTCATACTATTGGACTCTATAATAATAATATTATTATTATGACGTTGCGACTTCAACTAGGATTTTATAAACCATTGTAAAAATTTTAAATCACGCTTAATGGCTGATGCATATCCTTGGATAGAGTGGATAGACCCATTATTTTCGGTTTGACTTTGAATGCAAACTTGAGTCACAATGTCACATGAATATAAGGGTGTTGACAAAAGCAAAAACTACTCTTTCGCATAATATAAAAATGAGAAATGTTAATTGATGCCCTAAAAGTATTTGTTAGTGAACTATTTTAGAAAAAAATTATAAGAAGAAAAAAAAAAAGTAATAATTTGATAGCTTTTTCTACTTTCCATAAAAATAGTGTCAAAACTTTCTTTAAATAGTTTGTTAACAATTACCTTAAGAGCACATATTAACATAAACTATACAAAATAAAACCATTTAAGAATCCTCTAGACTCTATATAGTTGTTAGGAATTGTAGATGCTAGATAACTCTATCTTAGATTTCTTAAAATCCAATCCATTTGTTTGGAAAGGAATTGATTTAATTTTATCATAATATCAACAATTAAACAAATATTGACTATCACCATTTTGCTATCTACTTATGTTATTAATGGTATGGAAAAATCTAATCCATTTATTTCAAATTGGATGAGTTGAATTTTAGGAAATTTTAGAGCTAAACTGATTTTTTTTTTTAGAGAAACAAAATCTAAAATATCTTAATTAAGCTTTGAATGTCAGTATTCCAAGTGTGTTATTGCAACTTAAAAAAAAAGTTAAAATTCAATATTTCAAATGTAAAAAATAATATAATATTGTCCTAATCTATTTTAGTCCAAAATTTTAAAACATAATAAAGAGGGAAATCAGATTAAAATTTAGAAAGTGCAATTTATAATTTATTCTATAACATACCCCTCAAATTATTGTATTTGCGAACATATAGGAGTCGTTCATGGACATTTCGAAGCATTAATGGTTATTTAGCTTTTGTAACATATTACAAATTCAAACTTCAAAGCATTAGAGGCTAACCCTGCCTTTATAAATGCTTCACTAATCCCAACACAAATGTCCATAGAGCATTTTTCAATCTTCATTTCTTAAATTAGATCAAAATTAAAGTGAGAATGTGAGGTGTATATGGATCAGGTTGGAGGGTTTTTTAATTGAACCCGAGCTTATCGAGTTTGTTGATACCCATTTTCGCGACACATTTTCTACGAGCCCAATTCAACCAAGTCCAACTTCCTTGTGGGCTCAATTCATATATTATATTATATTATATTATTTTAAGTATGGCCCAAGCTTATGCAACTTATTGAGAAAAATTAAGGAAATGTGGTTTGAATGCTTCACTAATCCCTGCCTTTATAAATGCTTCACTAATCGCAACACAAATGTCCATAGAGCATTTTTCAATCTTCATTTCTTAAATTAGATCAAAATTAAAGTGAGAATGTGAGATGTACATGGATCAGGTTGGAGGGTTTTTTAATTGAACCCGAGCTTATCGAGTTTGTTGATACCCATTTTCGCGACACATTTTCTATAAGCCCGATTCAACCAAATCCAACTTCCTTGTGGGCTCAATTCATATATTATATTATATTTCATTATTTTAAGTATGGCCTAAGCTCATGCAACTTATTGAGGAAAATTAAGGAAGTGTGGTTTGAAGGGTATGGGTCGATTACTTTCAGGCCTTTTGCATGAGCCCAGCCCATGCATGCTATCAAGTGGGCAAGGGACACTGGTAGCACCTCTGGCTCATAGAAGAGGTTTTGTATCCAAAATTTCCATTCCAAAAGAGTTTTTATGCTCTGGCTAATCCTAAGTAACTGGCCTTGTCTGCTGTAACAACCAAATGCAATCTCCAAGGACCTGCCATGTCTAGGAAACATCAGCCCATGAATTAGGCTACTTTATTTCCCAAATTATGCAAAAAGCAAGGCATCCCTCTTACCCAATTAAATCAAATCTGACCATAACTTCTTTGATTGATACCTTGGGGTTCAAAGCCTCTTTTATTGACCAAAAACAGTCACTTAGAGCACCCCAAGTTCAATACAAAAAGGCCCAATCATATTCAAAATGAAGGAACCACGTTTTCCCTATAGAGCTAAAAATTGAGAGCAAAAACCCACTGACTCAAGAAATATTCTCATAATTCTGAACCTTAGGAGTGGAAATATGGATACAGGGAAATCTTCCCTTTCTTCCTCACATCTCTCAATTTCCTCTTCTCATTGACTGTGGGTTGAAATTTCAGACCTGTTATGTTTTTATACTTTTTCTGCACTTTTGTTAAGCCCATTCAACCAGTTATCATTCTCGCAATTCTGAAACATAGGGGTGAAAATATGGGTACAGGGGAACCTTCCCTCTCTTCCTCACAACCTCTCTCAATTTTCTCTTTCGCTGACTATGGATCGAAGTTTCAGACCTGTTTTTATACTTTTTCTGCATCTTTGTTATTAGCATTTTGATTCTCTCTTGTCAAAGCACCATTAGCCTTTTGTTCATTATACATTTGGAATTTTAGACTTGATTCTCTACAATAAACACTTCTAAAGAACCCAATGGGAGATTTGTGCCATTCTCGCATTTTCAGCCCTTGTCGCAAAAACGTCCCCGACACTATTAATTACATTTTTTTAGTAAATTATTACAATTCACATAATATATCGAAATTATATTGCAAATTTTCGAACTCATCAAAACTAATTCTTGAAATACCAAAATAAATCAAAGTAAAATTTTAAAGTAAGAGTAATAAAATAAACTTAAATATATGGTGTCTCAAATTGGGTTAGATAAAGTGGGGAGAAAGAAATTAACAACTCGAATCCAATCTAAACTAAGACTCAAAATAAAATTCCCCACTCACCAATCCAACGAAACCAACCTTGTTGAATTAGTGGGTTGGATGCACACCCCTAACCCTAACAACAATAGTTAGAAGTTATCATTGTCTTTTGAGTAATTACTCCTTGAATGTGTCTTTTCAAATGTCCATACTTTGGATGGGTGAAGTGCAAATGCCTAAAGCAATCTACTGCTAGAAGTTATCATTGTCTTTTGAGTAATTACTCCTTGAATGTGTCTTTTCAAATGTCCATATTTTGGATGGGTGAATTGCAAATGCCTAAAGCAGATACTAATTAGGACTTGACCTTGATACTTAGCCCAAAAATAAAGAAACCATGATACAAGTAACTAGCGTCCTGGGTCATTAAATTAAGGGGATTTTTCCTTATAAAATAAGTTAATGTATATTTAATAATCTATTAAAAGATTTTTATTTTGTCAAACTATGTATAGATATTAAAAAAATACGTCTAATTACCATGAATTTGTACGTGCAAAACAGTAAATTATTGATAACCTTTTTTGTTTATGGGGAACCTATATCCTCAAGTCAAGATAACATTATCCAAAACAAAAATGCATCAAATGGAATGCAAAGAGTTGGTGCGGTGCCCTTGTGAGTTATGACCTTCCTAACTTTAACTAATAAATGGACATTGATTTAGAGCACCCACCATCCCCTCCTTAATAAATGAAAATGCGGATTACATTTTTTGGACCTCAAACCTTCCCAAACAAAAAAAAAAACTATTCAAAATGAAACAAAAAATTTCAAATTCTTTAAACACTTGATTTGACTACTTTCCACCTGTCAAAAAAAAAAAAAAAAAAAGGCGATGGGTCCAAAACAGCATCAAAACCAATTTTGACGTTAGAATCGAAGGCACAGTGTGCACTGCTGCATAACCAGACAGATCCAAGCACGCAAGCCTCACTTCATAGAGTTTAGAGTTTGGAAGCATTTGATTTGCTCTATTTGCAGCAGAAGCCAGAAAGAGAGAAAGACCACCACCACCCCCCCCAAATACAATACTCCCACCTCCCTCTCGAATCTCTCTCTTTTTCTTTTTTCTTTTCTTTTTTTCTCTCTCTCTTTTGTTTTTTACAATAAAAAGAAAGAATGAATAAAAAATATCTCGGTTTGGGTTACTTCGAAAATTGGATTCTAGAGAGAGCGTAGACCCTACGCCACACGTTTCCTATAGCCCCATTCATAATTTTCTTGCTTTCCAACGGCCAACCAAATTAAGATTTTTGAACCGTTTCAAAATCATTCAAAAATCAAAACCCCCCCAGTCCTATCCCCTAACCCAAATATCTCTCCCCCGCGCCCTCTCACAAGTCACAAATGAATCAAATTGCCCACCATTATAGTTCCAACTTTGAATTTTTTTTAATAAAAAAATCACTACAACAGAGGGAAATAAATAGAAAAATACTAAGTAATAATTATAAAAAATAAAAATACATATTAAAGTCTTCCTAATCAGTTACATGCCTAATCAACCTACCTCACCCACCATGGAAAAAAATGTACACTAAACTAGGGGCCCGTTCGAACCAGGTTCACTCATGAATGTCTCCGGTTCTTTTCCTATCTTCTCTGTTCCCTATTTTTAATCTAACTGGATTTAAATTTTTTTTTTTTTTTTAAGAAAAAAATATAATATTACTCAAAAACTGGGCACAACCGCAGGAGCCAAACTGGACTGAGTCGTCACGTCCAGCACTTCCTTCTTCCGCCGCATCTCCAGCACTTTACGGTGGTGGTTGGAGTGCAACTCGTTCGAGAAAGTCGGGCTACAAGCGGGTCTGTATTCGGGTAAGAGCCGACCCGACTTGAACCGAACACCGCAAGCGTTACAAAGGGTTTTGGCTCCTAGTGGACCGGTTCTCCACTGTGGTGTCTTCTGCACACCGCAATGGCTGCACCGCCTCGGAGTCTGGGTTCCACCCACAGTTTCCTTGGGTTTTTTCTTCTGCCTCTTCACCGGCGGTTGTGCTTCAGCGTAAACCGGCTCGACCGGTTCCAGGTTCTGCCCTGGGTTAACGTAGATGAGCCAAGGGCTTGAAGGAGACGAAGAAGTGGACGAAGAGGTGGTTGTTGAACTCGAAGATGACTCTGTAAGCGAAGGGGACCCAAGAGACCAAACTCGACCGCCGGTTCGAGTGCGTTTGCTTCTAGCCTTGGCCGGAACCGGAGTCTTGAAACACGGCTTTTCCGGTTCAGGTTCTGGCTCAGGCACTTTGGGCTTGTCGGTTAAAATAACAGTCGGATAAGGTTCAGAGAATTCCGAGAAAGAATCCTCGACAAAATGGGATAGCCATTCTAAGTCCGCTAATTCATCCGCCTGTTATAAAAAAAAAAAGACGGTGACTTTGGTCAATAACAACCGACCTAAACCTTAAAAAGTAACCGTTTTTTAAGAGAGAGAAAAAAAAAATAGTACCGGAACGCCGAGTTCGCTTGTGGGTACGGAGCCAAACTCGTCTTTGCTGGCAGTGAAAGTGGTGGTTTTGGTGTTGGAATTTTCGTGGTCAGAGACGAAGCTTTTATCTTTTTCCTCTTCTTCTTTCACAAACCCATCTTCGTTAGACAAGTCAAGTAGTTCGTCTACAAAAAAATCGTCACAAGCCAAGCCATTTTGCTCTTTCACTGCCCACAACTCTTCAAAAGCCGCCTGTGGGGTTGGTTTCAAGGCCATTTCTTTCCTAAAACTGGTTTTCAAAGCCGCTTCCACGCATTCCATTTCCGCTTCACCCTACAAAAACAAACAAAACCCAAAATTTTAAAAGACAGAAATACTTTGTTAAAAAAAACCCAAAATTTGTTCCATGTTTTTCACAGCCCAAAAAGGTGTTACCTGAACAGAACGATAAGTTTGAAAAGGAAGAGAAGGGAGAGACGTAGTGATAGTGGTAGTGGTGGGTGCAGAAGAGGGTGGGTTGGAAGAAGTAAAGGTGTGGAATTGGAAGAAAAAGGGGTGGTGAGTTCGGTAAAGCATTGAATAAGAGAGAAAAGCGTCCGTGGCTCTTACTAAAAGTACCCGTTTCTTTCTCTCTCACTCTCTCTCTAAATTTAATTTTCTACCCTTTTAATTTTTATCTCTCTATATTTGTGTATGTATATTCTCTTAATTATTTATACTTTTGATAAATAAATATACGTTGCTATACACATCTAACGGTACTGATCAATAAATACGCAAAATTATAATTAAAAAAAAAAAAAATTGTTCACGAGGGCTGCCCCTGTGAAAGGGTACCGGGTACAATATAGAAAGGTTGAGTCATGGCTGAGTGGGGCTCATGTGATATGTCTATCTATTGGCTGCTACCAAATTTATGAATCTTCCTTCCGTTTAAAAAATTTCGAATTTTTGAAAGAGATGTAAAAACTAAAAACTAAATAGGATATGGTATTGTCTGTTCTAGGAAAAAAAAACTAGGTTCGTGAGGACCTAGGAAATCGCCACCTTTCTGTGTTTTTTTCTTCTCCTCCTCCTTTTTTTTTTTTTTTTTACTTTTCTTTTAAGAAAAGAATTTGGCACCTCTCTTTTGACTAATTTACGTTACTAGCCTACCGCGTTGATCGCCACTCATTTTGGCTGTTTATACCATTTTCATGGTTTCCTTTATTTCCCTCTTACAGTTTTCCAACTTTGATATATGGGAGTAGTAATTTTATCTTAAAAAGGCAAAGCACAGGTTCATAGTCATAGATTCATTGCAGACAGCTAATTCTTGATTTTCTTTTTCTTTTACTTTTTTTTTTTTATTTTACTTTCCTTATTCTGTTTGACGGTTGAGATTCAGGTTTTTGGATTGTGCAATATTGTTAAGAATAAAGGATAACTGGCCTAGTTCAAGTGGGGTTGGCCAAGTGGTTGGACACTTGGTCTTAAAGTGACTATTTTGAGTTTGACTAGGAGTTCTCTAGTTTAAACCTGGGCACCAGCACATTGAAAAAACTACTTGGGCCAACGATTTACCTTGCTATGAGCCCACCCGTCACAAACAGTAATTAACTTCTGGTTGAAAGTTTTGACAGTACAAATGTTCAATAGAGTTTTGGTGAAAAATAATAAGTATCCATTATTTTATTGTTTCAGTTAATAAATTGCGAGTCCTTGAACGTTGCTTTGATATTGTCTCGTTGTTCAGTTCTCCTTGTGTCAGTAGTAATTTTCAAACCGGCCATCTACCAATTTAAATGAACATGTCAATGCCAGCATTGGGTATTCATTGTCCGCAACAGTTAAAAATGCTGGTCTAAATTGAATAGATAAAGGAAAAAATGAAATGGTAGAATCTAAGGCTCGTCGTTACTACTGATAGGAAGTAAATCCAGTTGCTAAAAACTGTTTTATATATACATACATATATATATATATATATATATGTGTGTGTGTGTGTGTGTGCGTGTGTTAAGTGGAGGAAGGGAAATCGGATTGTGGACATCTCCATTGTAAAATGCTTGAAAATACCAATTGACCTGAAGGTTATTTACTATTAAGTCAATGTATAATATCTTCATTCACCTTGATTGATAAACATTTTAGCTACCGTTTGGTCGTTTTGTAGCAATGTTATAACGGAATTTTTTTTTTTTTTTTTTTTTAATTTTACTCATACTATATTAAACCAATTGTGAGTTCCAATTAGCTCAACTGGTAAAGTCTCTGATAGTTAAATAAGAGATTTGTAATTTAATCTCCGCCTACACAAAAAAACTGATTGGTGTGTTGGCCAAATGATAATGAGCTATAATTAGAAATGGATGTTATAGGTTGAAAATCTCTCCCAAAAAAAAAAAAAAACCGTGGGTTACAGGTTACCAAACTTCCCACCAAAAAAAATTGTTTAACTCTAATTAAGAACACCCTCAAAAAAAAAAAAAAAAAAAAAAAAAAAAAAAAAAAAAAAACTCTAATGATGAAAAAGATATACAGAACATTGTGCTAACAGAATGTGCTTCAATTATCACCGCACACCCTTGATGAGATTGTCATTCCACAAGTATAAGTGCTTATGGGTTGTGGGGGGTAAAGGCCGAGATTCAAGTTTCTAACAGGAAGTTTCACACAAATATACATTTAGATTAGATTAGAGTAGAATTTCTATCTTATATATATATATATATATAAAATTAAAAAAAAAAAAAAAAGTGCTTCAATTGGTTTCTCAAAAAAAAAAAAAAAGTGGATCAATTATTTATTCTATACTTTAAATAACAATAATTTGATTATAAGTTATAACAACAACAAAAAACAATAATTGCAATTTTTATAAATAGTTTGCATCATTTAGAATTCAGAAAACCGATATTACTGATTTCAAATTCAAACTAAAATTTTAATTGTTCGTATAAGTATCAATTTAGCAAGAGTCAAGGTGTGAAATTACACTGCTAAGAGTTTTTATATTATCCAAAAAAAAAAGATCCCAAATTATTTAGCCAATTAGCCCTCAAATCAATGAGTCATTGACACATGACACTTATATTGCTAAATACTAAGGTGGCGTTTGGTACGGGGGAATCCACATTACTCCTGACATCTAGATTTTGGTTTATTCCCAAGAATCTTAAATGAATTATTTATTTTTCCCATTCTATCCTTAAATTTGAATGTGAACTACCAAGTCATTTAAAAAAAATCTTCCTCTAAATAAATAATGAAAAACCAAATATAAACTATTAATTATGACAAGGAAAAATGGTTAAAATTGTCAATTTATAAAAAAGACAATTTCCTTTAAACTTGGGAACCTGGATTCCCACCTGTTTTAAAGGGAATCCACATTCCTACTGAGAGAGGTTTAAGGGGGGAATCCAGATTCTCCTGGCATCTGATTCCCTAGTATGATTTGCAACCAAACATGAGAATCTTTAAACATTCCTAGGAATCCTAAAATATTACCCCATACCAAACGCCACATAAGAGTTCAGCCCGACTGGTCATTGCGAAGGATGAGTGAAAGAGAATAAAATGCTTTCGGTATCCTTTGATTCCTTTCTTAAACATTACTAGTCACATTCTTTTATTTTTCTTTTCCAGCTTCCAAGAACCATTTGAATCAATGCAGAAATTCTGCTTTAGACCAACCATATGAATTCCAAAGGAGATTGACCAATAGTGAGGTTTTGCTTGTTTTGTGTCTACAAGCACTCTAGATCCTAGGGTGTTCTGCCTTCCATTTAACAATGAGAATGCTTAGCTTAAATGTATGACAAAATTGTTTTGTAAAAGCATCACCTGCCTAATATCTGTCAAGTTGTAGCAAATATGTAACTCTACAAGACACCCAAAAAACACATAACAATTTACTATTTAAAAAGCCAGATCATCTACATATTTTGTGTATATAATTCAATAGTTGGAGATTTGAACTTTGAACATTTCTATTAAAATCATCATAAGATGTCAGTTAAGTAACAAGACTTTTGGCTGTATATGAGATAATTGATTTAATATTACCTTTCTCTTTCAATTCATATATGGTTGTAAATTTCTTTTATAGTCTCATACTCTCATTGCATATGATGATTTTGTATCTTGAATTGCCATATGGAAAAGGAAACAACTCACAATTTATCAAGTTATCATTTTATTTTATTTTATTAATGTAGGATTGTGAGGTTAATCACTTTCTGTATGGCAAGATCTACCATAGGCATCTCACGTTGCCATATAACCCCAAATGCTAATAATGACTCGAATCCAAGCATTTATAGCAAGGCAAATGAGTGTTTACCACTAAACCCCGTACCCGAGGTTAAAGGTTATCAAATACAACCTTAGATTCAAAAAAACAATTTCATGAATAATAACTAAACATGCTATGTTATCATAATTAAATTGTCACAACAAACAAGACTCATGTAGCCATATAGGTAATGAATGCAAAATGTTTATCTTCATTTGAAAATTAGTATTTAGTGTCCCAACATTTAAACTAATTTTAAATAACGTGACAATGAGATCTAAGAAATGGAATTTTAACTATTTCTAGTGAAATTAAAAGAATTAGGATTTGGTTTTGTTGTTGTTTCTTTCTATTTAAATTATTATTTCTCTATGTCTTAAGTTTTGTAACTTAATTTATACATTTTAATGTTCTTTATGAAGATGTTCAGGATTCATATATTTCTCCCACAAATATCGAACAATAATACTTTCTTATTTTAAACAAAAGTTTGTTCCTTTCGTTTTATATTTCATAGTTCATATCATTTCCGCGCCCAAGCGAATCCAGTTTGTATATAATTAATAATAATTGGAGCAAATCCATTAACCATGCGGGGCCCGAACGAATTTCATTTTTAAAAAAAAATTGTGTTTAATTCCCTCAATGCCCTTCATGTATCATCAATTCATAATTCATAATGACCGACTTCTGGGACAGTGAACAATGAACATGCCTTAGAAGCAAAGGGAAATAAAGTTAAGAGAGTTTATACGGACCAATGACATTGGGCCAGCTTTTGTCGCCGAATAGCCCAACTGAAATGATTCCTCCCTCCAACAGGACAAACCTTGATTATTCATTTAGTATATGGCAATTTAGGAAGAGGTGGCTCTCACTTTTGTACTTTTTTTTGGATTAAAAGGACAATTTTCGTACTAATTAATGTCCCTTATATATCAGTATATTTCTCCTTGCCTTTTTTTTTTTAATATTTATTTTTTTAAGATCTGAAAATTTTATTAAGAGAGAGGACAAACTAAACAGGTAAACAAGTCTCACTCCAAATAACAAAAACAAAAAAAAGGGGGTTGTTACCAATATCAAAAGAACCACAAAGATTACAAGTTAAAGATTACTATCCCAAAGAATGAGAAGCCAAATTGCACAAATTGGGCACCTAACAAACAGAAACCTTAGTAGAAAATGCCAAGAGAATTCAAGAATCAGCACAAATAGATTTGATTCTCTAAGGGGGGGCATATTCCAAATCAAAAAGAAGATTGGCACAAATTTGGGAGTCTGATTCTATGATTATCGCCTTAAACTCCAAGTTAGCTGTTAAGGATAAAACCCATTTAACAGCTTCAACTTCTGCCTAAAGAGGGAGGATGGTATTTACTTTCTTAGAACAAGCAAAAACAGCTCCCCTCTCTAGTCTCTGGTGACAAATGCGATAGAAGAGTAGCGAGGGTCCACAACAGCAACAACATTAATCTTAACTGAGGAAATGGAGGGAGGAGTCCACTACTAAGAAGGAGCCAAGGCGGCCAGACTTGAGACAAGGGGCCTAGCAGCTTTTATATATTTATTTTTAAGAATGTCTAATTTTTTAAGCATATATTATCTTTCAAATACAACTTTATAAATTTAAAAAATCCTCTATATTTTAAACTTTAGTGCATTTACATCTGAGTTTCTAAAACATTTCTTATTTTACACTCTAAAAAACTACTTTATCTATTTTACAATACCATTTCACAATTCACCCAACACCCCCTGTTTTAATTTTCACATCACAACCAACACTATTCATTTACTTAAATCCCAAAAAAAATTACCAAGTCCTTACACCTCAAACAAAATACCAAACACCCAAATACACAAATCAAACCAAAAAAAAAAAAAAAAAAAAAAAAAAAAGATAAAGAAAGAAGAAAAGGTTTCGGCCATAGAATCAGTGAGATCCTTTTCACGATGGATCATGGTGATTGAATGGTTGAGCCCATGGTATGTGGCCATGGAGGTATAGGCTAGGTGGAGTTGGGGTTTCAAGGAGAAGAGCTAGAGTGAGAAGAAGAAAGAGAAATGCAAATGGGGAAAAAGAAGACCACTGCCAGTGGTCATAAGCGGCCATGGCTGGGCTGAGAGGTTTGAATGTGAGAGAATGTGAGGGTTTGAAAAAAAGAGAAAAACTTTGGAGAGAGTGTGTGAGATTTAGAGGGAGATTTAGTTTAGAGAGAGGAAAAGAGGTTGAACCTTGAGCTCTAGCAATGGAGGAATGGATGAGACAAAGAAGAAGAGAGAGAGAGAGAGAAAGAGAGAATGTGAATTAAATAATGTAATTTACGTTTACAAATTAGCTACAGTTAACAACAAATTGTAGCAAGTATGTAAATTAGTAATAGCAACCGGGTTGTAGGTGCTATTTTGGTGTTAGGGTGTGTAAAATAGCCATTTTACACTTTTACCAACCTTATTGCTACTGCTCTAAAAGATTAATATTAGCCTTTTCTTTTATGTATCTAATTTGATAATTACATTGGGAATAAGGATTTGAATCATGAACGACTTCATTAAAAACACTCAGAAGTTATTAAGATACAAAACTCTTGGCCAAACGAATATTAGCTTTTTAAATGAAGCTAAAGGTGTCATAAATTGGCATTGATTGGTCTCCTTCCCTGATCAGTGATGGTATAAAAGGGATTTCACCAGGCGATCTCCTCCCCCATAGCCTTTCGGTATCCATCATTGTCAACTTCAACCAAATTTGATAGCCACACATGGTAGATTAAGTGAGTGAGATTGTGGTTGTTCTCAATCAACAACAAATTTTGATATTTTAAACTTGATGTTGTTGGGTTGGGTTTCAATTTGAACCCTAAATCAACTTGACTTAACTTGAGGACAAGGCTAATGGCAAGCTTGCAATAACATTTTACCAACAAAAGCCAAGTTGTTTGAGAGAAGTAATTTGTTGATTACTTATGAGCTATTTGAGCATTTTGATGAGATATTGGAGCATGCCCTTGGGGTGTCTTAGATTGTTGCAGAAGTGTGGGAGAGGCTTTGTGTAAAGTGTGCAAGTATGAAACTTTTGGTTCTTAGTTTCCCGTGATAGGGTTAGCTAATCTATAAGAACTAAAATCTCTCTATATTCGGAAATATTTTGGACGATAGTGTGGTTTGTTTGGAAGATTTTTAATAACACGAGGCTGGGAAATTGAAGACTCATAGATGATGAATTGTGTCTATGTGCTTCAACCATGTGCTTTGAGCATGACGTTGGGGTATACCAAACAAAATTTTGCTACTTGGGGGTTTTCTATGGTGGTTGTTTGTTGGGTACACTTACTAATGAATGTATACAAAATTAAAGATTAATACTATAAACACAACATTTTTAACAATATATGAGTTGAGAGTTTTTTTATTGATTATTATTTGGGCGAACTACTAACATAACTTTTTTTTTTTTTTATCTATTGTTAACAATTTGCCACTACGACAATTGTGAAATTTATGTGACTCTAGACTTATTGACTTTGAGGGACTATGGACAAAGATGTCTAGTAGGGGGCATAATGCAATTGTTAGAGATCATAGATAGAGGTGGTAATTCGTGTTCGCGTGTCGGGTTCGTGTTGTGTTAACTCATGAGTATTCAACTATATAAGTCAACACTAACCTGACATGTTTATTAAATGGGTCAAGATTCCTCAATCCTAACACGACCCATTTATTAAACGGGTTAGTCGTATCAACCTGTTTATCAGATTTTATCAAAATGAAAAAAAAAAATTATGAAAAAACAAACAAATAAATATTTTAAATGTAAAATTTAGAACTAATGAGTAACTACGTCACAAATAATCATTCAAAACTAAAGTATATCCCAATATCACAAATAATCAATCACAACATGTCAAAGAAAATAAATCACAACAACTAATAAATTTATATACCTAGAGTTTGAAAGATATATTGGTAAAATGTCATTTAATTAAACGGGTCAGATAAGTCAAACGGGTTTTATGTGTTCAACACTAACCAAACCCGTTTATTAAACAGGTCAGCCGTGTCAATTCGAATATGACACAAACCCATTAAGTCTCAATCCATAACTTGCTAATTTTGTATCTTGTAGTGTCAAATTTTGCCACCCCTAATCATAGAGGCACAATTTTCAGGCTACAATACGTTGCTACTTAATTAGGGGGAGAGACTTCACATGTCAAAGCTATGGCTTGAAGGGAGGTGCTAAACTACGCTAAAGAAGCTAGATTTAGAAATCTAAGGGGTGTGCCCTGTCCGGAATGCTTCTCTAAATCATAAGGCCCTTGACCATTGCCCTATCGAGTTGTGATTGAAGATATTAATCCAGTTAGTTGTTTCGTTTGATTTTCCTTAGTTTACGACAATATTGAGAAAATTTAATAGAGTGACCTTGAAAATAGGATAAATTTAGTATCCGTTTGGGAACAACTTATCTAGTTTTTTGCTGAAATCTTTTTGCTAAAAGTGTGCTAAAATATATTTGTACCTTGAAAAAATTTGAAAAAGTAAGAAAAAACGAAAAAAGTGAAGTTTTAAAAAGTTGTACATAAAAACTAAAAGCTAAGAGTTGAAGTTGATGTCAAACATGCTCTTAGGAAAGTACTTAGATTTGGTTAGAACTTAGAAGAGTGTCTTGAGTGTTTTTATTTTTATTTTTTAATTATCCCAATTGTAAACTCTATCATGTTCATTGATTGAATAAAAGTACACTATTTCTTTATATCTTAACAAAGAACTTTTCAAAAATCTTTTACCTCAATGGTATTATCTTTTTTTATTATTTAATTTTCACTTCACGGGAATAACTTGGATTCAAAATCCATCCATCTATTAGAAAAAATATTGATATTAAGTATGCATTTGAATACCGCTTATTTAGCTGAAAATTGAAAACATAAAATAATTAAAAATTAATAATAAAATTACTGTTCAACGCGAATTACTGTTCATTTGCCTAATAGAATTTTAATTAGAACATTATAAATGAAATAAAGCACCGCTTTGGGTTTGCCCCTAGACTCTAGAGCACATCTACTGTTCACGGGCTCCAAGGACCAAGTAGAACAGTTCGTTCAAAAACACGTTAGCTACTAGGTCCGTAAATTTGGTTGAGAGTAGGGATATTGTCGTCAACAAAGAAAAGAAAAACAAAAAAACAAAACAAAATTTGGAAAACGCAAACAAGGACAACAAAACCGAAAGGAGAGTGCGAAATACGTATGTTGGATTCCAATATTTGACGGTTTTTTGTCTAATTTTTTTTAAAAATGTTATCTGTATGTACCGGGTAAAAGACATATAGAAGAGAAGAGCCGGCTCCTTCAGTCGTTTTCAGCCGCCTCGATTCACTTGTTTACGTGTTGTGTTATGATTGGTTTTCTATTCTGACAGATGATGTCGGTCCACATGTCCACGATTGGGTGCATTACTCTTTTGTTTTTGGTTCAGTAAACTTTTTTGGTTCAGTAAACTAAAGACTGCAATTTTGGTGTTTTAAATTTTGAAAGTTGGGTTAGCAAAGTCATGATAAACATTTTTATGCTTTCCAAAAAAAAACAAAAAAAGCACTTCTCACGTGAAGAGCAATCCATAATTTCAATTTGCGGCACATTTACTAAAATACCCTTTTTAAAAAAAAAAAATTTAAACAATATAAAATTTCTACTCAATCTCAATTTAAGTGTATATATATTTGAAATTCTATTTTGAAAACTTAAATTCCAGTCCTTACCCTCACACTTCACAAACACTTATAATTTAAAGGTATTTTATAAAATACCCTTAATATATAGTATATTGAGTATGTTTGGCAGTAGTTTTATTTTTATTTTTTATGTACAGTTTTTTAAAACATCATCTTCCTTACTTTTTTTTAAAATTTTTTTAAAATATAAATATATTTTAACACATTTTTAATAAAAATTAAAGAAATTGTTCTAAAACAGACATAAATGTGAGGGAAATTCTTGTTGAAAAATAAATATTTGGTTGATGGAAATGGAATATAGATGTCAAAACAGAGTAAAGAGATTGAGTGTACGGGAAAGGGAGAGAGAGAAACAAACAGAAAGTACGGAATCTTCTGAAATTTCCAATGAAAGGTTTCTTTACTTTTCTTATGTGAAGTCGTTCCTTTCCTTCTCGATACGGTTGCGTTATTAGAAATTCACTACGAAGCTCTCCTTTAACAATAATGTCTATATATATATGGGTCCCGCTTTTTTCTTTTTGATTTGGAATTCTGGGAAGTGGGAAGTGTTGGAAAATTTCGAAGTGTTTAAGCGGATGATTCAAATTGGGTGAGCACTGTTCGTAGCCAGTAAAGGTTGGTGGCCTAAAAAGTCCCAACAATCATTTATTATATGATTATTAAAAGGTAAAACATTTATTAAATTTGTGAAAGTGTAACGTTTGAGTGATACATACAGCAAAAACAAAAGGTGATGGTTTAAAATAATGAAAAGAAATATTCAAACAGAAAATAAAATAAAAAAGTTTTTGAAAACAAAATTTTACAATATCATTAAGAATTGAAGGTATTAGGGTTTGTTAAAGGATTTATTTATTTTACTGAAATTGAAAATTTTTTGCTGAAAGTACTGTAGATAAAGGTAAAAGTTAACTGAAATAGTACAATTATATTCATGAATAGCACCAAAAAGTGCAGGATATCCCATGAATAGTAGTAAAAATAAGTTGAATAATAAAATAACCTGACAAAATTAATCATGTCGAATAGGCACTTAGAATTCTATTTATCTTAAAAATAACAAAAGAAAGAAAGAAAAATGATAACTATAAAGGTACGCTTGGTACACTGAATAAAGATTACGACAGGAATTGTAATATTTATTACTAGAAATAAAATGTATTGTAATGTAATAACTATACCTATTCATTAGTTTGGTTGTGAGTTATAACATTAGAATGAAACTTAACATTTATTTTAGGAAATTTCTTATTCATAAAGTTATATTTCCTTAAAAATTATTATTTTTAAATTTAAGAGAAATATGTGTTATTTTTTATGATTTTTTTATTTTTATAATTATTAGATGTATATGGAAAGTTTGTTTACTTGAAAATATATTAAAATTTGAAATTATTGCACTTACTAAGAAATAGCTAATACAACATTTTAAAGAAGAATAGTTATTCCTCCTTTTGAAGAATAGCTATTCATAAGGAATGATTATTCCTTGTAATAAAAATATAACCAAACTAAAGAATAACTAAACCATAGGAATAACTATTACTTTATAGCGCCTATTACAATCTACCAAACATACCATAAGTTTGTAACTCTCTCACAACACATGGGACCTACACATTTTTTAGTCTTGTTATTAGAGACTTGCCATATACACCTGAAACATGACATGCTTTCTCTTTAGTCAGAAAAATTGGAATTTACTTAGAGAGTTTACAACTCTCAATAAAAGTCCACCTTTTATGTAATGGCCCAAAAGGGCCCACTAAGTAGTGTAAAATCCATCTGCATCTAGTTCTTAATCATATAATCTCTATATAAATTTTATTGAGGTTTTTATAATTTGGATGTAAGCCGTTAGGCCGAATTATGTATCTCTTGTGTGTTCTTGTTCTACTTCCTTTCCTACAACTATTTTCTTTTCTCTTTGATTTGAAACATTCAACTTCTCAAAGCATCTTTGTATAGTCTTTCATCAAGAGAAGAAAATAAATAGTTATCTATAGGGTCCTAGTTATACATTTAAGTTATATGTGTGATTTTATAAAAATAATTAGATAATTACAATTAAAGATGATAGGGGTTTAAATTTTGAACCTTTATATTAGGAATATTAAGAGGTGCCAGTTGAGCTATAAGGCCCTTAGAATTACATATTTGATTTCTAAATATGATAGAAAACCTTAGATGGACCAATCATTCAAGAGCATTAAAACAATGATCCTTCCTAGTTTTCTTTGACCATTTTGATTATTTTCTTACAATATCATTCCTTGGGCATTTTATATTATTTTTGACAGTCAATCTACTAATTCTTAACCTAGACATCCTAGTGGTTCCTAAAATGAACATGACTTTGAATAGAGAGTCACTTTTAATTTTTAATTTTTTAATTCATGTTATAAAACTCAACAATCTATGTTTTATCTTTTTCCCCCCTTAATTGCCAACAATGGGCTAAGAGCAATTTTTTTTAATAAAAAAACCAAGAGTTTTGTAGCTTAATGTACACCTCTTGGTATTTATAATGGAGACGCCATTGGTTCAAATCCCTCATATTTCATTGTAATATATGAATGTGAAACAGTTAGAAATTAAAAGATATTAATATTATTCTTATAGTGAGTGGATTGAGATGCAATTTAAATTATCTTCTTTCATGAGAGTCATGACAATATCATTTAACCACAAAACTATAAATTTTTATAAATTTTAGATCCCATATATATATATATGTACGTATGTATGGAGAGAGAGAGAGAGAGAGAGAGAGAGAGAGAGAGAGAGAGAGAGAGAGAGAGAGAGAGAGTATGTGTATTTGTGGTTCGAATCTTATCTACCCTTCTTCCATTATTTACTTAAAAAAAAAAAAAAAAAAAACTCATACTAATACTTTCAGTTCAAAATCTTGAATCCAAACACAACATTGCTGTATTTGAATTTCAATTATTAAAACCACCAAATCAGCTAGTTC